>CM076577.1:720897585-721511838 GCA_034641835.2 Pinus albicaulis | reverse complement strand
GTGTAGGAACGCAACGGAATAAACATATAAACATAAATACATAGATGCAACGGAAATAACACTTCATTTCATTAATATCAAAGAACTGAAATTTGCTTACAGACAGAATGGAAATAAAACTAGCTAGGGCGCTGGTAGCTATCTCTGAGAAGAGATGTGGCGGCTACAGGCCTCTGAACCGTGTTACAATGAGGCTCGAGGGCCTATTTATCATTTAGAAACAATGGGAAATCCTAAACAGCCAAAACCCTAACCCTAGGAGATGAAGCGCTAAAACTATGGGCCCCGTTTGGGTAAATTGGTGTTTCAACTTCCCAGGGGCGTAACTTTGGCATACGATCTCCGTTTGACGCGTACCATACCTCGTTAGAAAGATCTATCCGAGGACTACAAATTTGGAACGGGAAACATCGGTCCATGGACCCATGTTGCCCTCCGTTTTCCCAAAAAACGTCGTTTAGGGCCTCAAAACGGCTCCGGAAGTTTAGGACCCGAAAAACTGCTAAAAATAGTAAACTGTGCCGAAACTAAAAAACTGAAATAGACAATGGTGGAGCCCCAAGTGGAATAGGCGGGTGACCACCAATATCCACCTGGATCATTCCTCCCCCTTAGGAAGCAATGGTCCCCATTGCGTTAAGTTCCTCCATGAGATGAGGAAATTTCTACTGAACTTGGTCCCTGGTGAACCACTTTCCTTGGTGCAGGAGTTGGCCAGCTTTGACAACCCGATATAGTTGGATCTTCTGCTGGCGAGTGTTCTTGATTTGCATGTCCATGATGCAATCTGTGGTGGCCTGTTCCATGCAGTCTGGGTTTAACTCAGTTGGTGTGAGTTGTTCTGCAATGTCCGAGGTGTCCAGTAGAGGTGGGAAGTAAGGACGAAGGCGATCCACATTGAAGACTGGGTGCAGACCAAGGAATGGTGGAATACTGAGCTCGAATGCATTGTTCCCTACAGCCTTGGTGATGGTGTACGGCCCGTATCGGAGCGGGCGAAGCTTGCGGTGGGGTCCAGTGAGGCGCTCCTTCTGCAAATGTAGCCATACTTTGTCACCCACTTGGAAGTTGTGTGGCACCCGGTGTTGATCATGGCGTTGCTTGTACTTGGCATTGGCTCTGTCCAATATATCATGAACTTGTTGGCGGATGTGTTGAATGCGCTCGATGAAGCTACTGGCTTTGTCAACTTCAGACTGGACATGAGCTGAATTGGCCTGAGCAGCTGCAAATGGCATGGCTACGTCAATGGGACATAGTGGCTGGAATCCCAAGCCCACCTGAAAGGGGCTATGGCCGATTGAACTGTGGAGAGCCCGATTATGACTATGTTGTACATAAGGGAGGCTCTCGTCCCATGTGCGTGGATGCTTTGAATTGTACATGCGCAGAATGTGTACAATCATTCTGTTGACGACCTCTGTCTGGCCATCTGTTTGGGGATGGAAATTTGTGGACTTGGTGAGCTTTGTGTCCAACATTGACCAGAGGCTGGACCAAAATGTGCTGAGGAACCTGCTATCTCGATCTGATATGATAGACTGTGGGATCCCAAAGTGCACCCACACTCGTTCAAAGAAAAGTTTAGCGATGAAAGCCTGTTTGTGATATTCTTACAGGCCTTCATAATGATAATCTTCGAGAATCATCAAACAAACCACAAAAACGTATTTTCTATTTTAGTAGAAGGGAGGCCATAGATCATAATCCATGAGATGGAATTAGTAGACCTGAGACAGTGAGGTATGGTGCTTGCTTTACTTGTAGCCAGGATGAAATGGCACAGCAGTCTGGATATTGTAACCTGACATCCTTTGATGATAGAGCTCAATGAAATCGCCAAAGATTACTCTGTTTCGACCCTGAAATGCCCAGCGACTCGACTGTAGTGTGCTTCCCATATCATCTTGGCACGCTCGCTTGAAGGAACACAAAGGTGTCCCCGGTGACATAAAAGTGCATCTTGGAGGTGAAAATTTGGAACTTGTGTGCCCCCCAAGAGTGCCTTGTAAGTGTGGCCGAATTCTGGGTCACTCTCATAGAGAAGCGGCCAATCAGAAGTCTCGTGCCCACAAGAGTTGAGTACGGTGGTGAGCGCCACGATCGGTGGTCGGCTGAGGCAGTCTGCAACATGATTGGTGCTACCCTTCTTATACTTGATGTTCAAATGAAACTGTTGCAGATATGTAGACCACTTCTGATGGCGATCATTCTGCAACTTCCCTTGTGTCTGTATGAACTGCAAGGGCCTATGGTCTGTATGGATGATTGTTTCCTTCCCCAAAATGTAATGCTTCCATTGTCGACAAGCTTGCACAATGGAGTACATTTCTTTGTCATATGTGGGGTACTTACGAACTGTGTCAGACAATGTCTCACTGTGAAATGCCACTGGATGTCCCTGTTGAGTAAGAACTGCCCCAATAGCATAGTCAGAGGCATCTGTCTCGATCTCAAATGTTGTTGCAAGTACGGTAAAGTGAGCAGGGCGAACGGAGGAGATTTTCAATTTCTGTGAATGCCTTGTTGAGGTTAGACCAAAAAATTTTGCTCTCGCTCCTCCCTTGGTGACTTGACTCAAGGGCCAAGTGATATGAGAGAATCCCAACACGAACCTCCGATAGAAATTAGCAAGACCCAGAAAGCTGCGAAGCTCTGTTATAGTGGTTGGGGCTGGCCAATCCCGAATGACTTGGATCTTGGCCGGATCCACATGCACCCCCCTTTCATCAATAATGTATCCCAGATATTGAACCTGGGTCATGCCAAAAGTGCACTTCTCCAAATTGGCACACAACTTGTGTTGCCGCGGTGTTTGGAGGACTTGTCGGATGTGGTGAAGGTGCTCTTCCCAAGTCTGGCTGAAGATCAGAATATCATCCAAGTACACCACTACAAATGAGTTGGTGAATGGCCGCAAGATGTCATCCATCATCCTCATGAAGGTGGCGGGAGCATTCGTCAACCCAAAAGGCATGACTAGCCATTCGAAAAGGCCTTCCTTGGCTTTGAAGGCCGTCTTCCACACATCGGAGGGTTCAATTGGTACCTGGTGATACCCAGACTTCAGGTCAATCTTGCTGAAATATTTTGCACCTTTGAGTTGATCCAGAAGGTCATCAATCCATGGGATTGGGTACCTATTCCGGACAGTGATCTTGTTCAGCGCCCGATAGTCAATACAAAGTCTCCACGTCCCATCCTTCTTCTGTACCAACACGATCGGGCTCCCACAGGGCGATGAACTTGGTCTGATGTGACCTTTCTGCAACAGCTCCTGAATCTGCCTCTTGATTTCATCATTCTCCATAACAGAGCGCCGATAGATCGGTCCATTAGGTAGCGGCGCACCTAGGGTCAGATCAATCGGGTGCTTGACCTGACAGTGCAGAGGAACCCCTGTGGGTGAGGTGAATATGTCCCCGTACTCCTCCACAACCTTATCCATTTGTTGTTGTTGTGCGGAGGAGCCCTGTCTGGAGGTCGTGGCCACAGTCTTCTTCTTGCCCTGGGGGCGGATCATCAGGAAAACGAATTTCCTGGTTTGGGAAATGAGCTTACTGCATTGTTTTGCAGTAACCAAAGAGATAGCAGCAGGAGGTGGTACCTCTGGTATTTTGTACAACTTATTTCCCAAAGTAACAATAACAGCACGAGGCCGAGACTCATACACAGCATGACGCTTCCACAAGTATGGTTGTCCTAATAATACATCAGAAACATCAATAGGAGCAACGTCACATAGTACCTCATCCGTGAAAGGCTTGATGCTATAGGGAAGGCGACACTGCCGGCTGACGCGGAGATCTCGTCCTTGGTGAAGCCACTAGGAGTGATAGAGTGAGGAGTGTATGGATGTGGGTGAGCTGTGGTCGGCAGGCCCAACCGCTTCACGGCGTCTGCTGAAATGAGGTTCTTTTGGCTCCCATTGTCGACAATGAACTGTACAGGGGAGCCCTTTACCCACATCTGGGAGTGGAAGAGACGTTCCTCCTCCTCTGGATCTTCCGGTTCCTCCTTCTGGACCTTTGTAGTGGCAACGGTGGCGTTGGGCTCCGCATCAATAATCTGTTTCCCTTTTTCATTCCCCTTTTCAGGTTCTGATTCGGAGTCGGATTATGCATCTGACTCAGAAGCCCTCATCTCGGCCACTAGCGACTGCTTGGCCCGACACTCACTTGTGTTGTGAGTGGAGCTCTTATGGAACTCACACCACTTTCCCGTGTCCTTCTTTGGCTTTACGGTGTTGTTCTTTTCTTGTGGCTTTGGTGGGTTTTCTTTAGCCGCCATGCCTTGGCTCTGTCCTTTGTTCTGCGGTTTGGAAGCACCTTTTCCTTGCTTTTGATTCACAGATCCAAAGTCTCGCTTCTTCTGTTTGAATTTCTGCTCAATCTTGGCAGCATACCGGTATGCCGTACCACGCGAGGAGATGTCGAGGAACTCCATTTCCTCCTGAATGTATCTGTGCAGACAGCTGCGATACTTTAGCACCAAATGTTTCTCTGAATCTTTGATACCCAACTTTGTGCGCAGGGTATGGAGCAGATTCGTCAGCTCGTGCACATCTTGATCCCTTTGTTGTCGCAGCGTGGTCCATTGTATGTACTTGTCCTCATAGCTCCCCACGGGATAGTACTGTTCCTTGACGGCGTCTCAGAAATAATTCCAAGTTAGTACGGCCGAGAACAGAGAGGGTTATGTCTGGTCCTTGTTCTCACAGTAGGTTTCCCACCAGTCCTTAACATGGGGGGTAGCTTTGAAGAGTGCAAAAATAATCTTCTCCCGGTCTGAAAAGTCATGAACAGAGAAATATCCTTCTAATAGATTCAACCATCTATCTACGGCATCTGCGTCTATTTGACCCTCAAATATGGGAATGTCAAAATTTACTTGTACCTTAAAAGGAGTCGCGCCTCCAGAGTGGCTGCTGGATGCAGATGCACCGCCGGTGGGTAGCCGTTGAAGGATCTGAGCAAAGTTATCCATCATCACATTCCTTTGTCTTTCGAGGGCCTCCTCGAGCAATATTTTGATAGGATCTCCTGCTCCCTCATCTTTCTTTTCGTCCCCCATGGGCGTCCGTCGAGGTTTGCGAGGCTGATCTTGCAAAGGTTCCACCAGATCGAGCCCTAGCTCCTTATACCACGACCTCGTTGGGGACATGCAAAGAAGGATCGAGAAAAAGCAGACCGCTCTGATACCACTGATCCGGATTTATGCAGGAACGCAACAGAATAAACATATAAACATAAATACATAGATGCAGCGGAAATAACACTTCATTTCATTAATATCAAAGAACTGAAATTTGCTTACAGACAGAATGGAAATAAAACTAGCTAGGGCGCTGGTAGCTATCTCTGAGAAGAGATGTGGCGGCTACAGGCCTCTGAACTGAGTTACAATGAGGTTCGAGGGCCTATTTGTCATTTAGAAACAATGGGAAATCCTAAACAGCCAAAACCCTAACCCTAGGAGATGAAGCGCCAAAACTATGGGCCCCGTTTGGGTAAATTGGTGTTTCAACTTCCCACGGGCGTAACTTTGGCATACGATCTCCGTTTGACGCGTACCATACCTCGTTAGAAAGATCTATCCGAGGACTACAAATTTGGAACGGGCAACATCGGTCCATGGACCCATGTTGCCCTCCGTTTTCCCAAAAAACGTCGTTTAGGGCCTCAAAACGGCTCAGGAAGTTTAGGACCCGAAAAACTGCTAAAAATAGTAAACTGTGCCGAAACTGAAAAACTGAAATAAACAATGGTGGAGCCCAGTGAAGTGGATGAGGCGGGTGACCACCAATATCCACCTGGATCATCAAGTGATCTGGAATTTGTGTCCCTTCTCTCAACCTTTAATTAATTACAATGTATTTACAATGGAAAAATATTAACCAAGGGATATCACAGTCCCTCCCCCCATGGGGGGGAGCAATTTCCTCGAAATTTAATAACCATATATAAAAAAAAACATGCTTTATACCAAGCATTATTGATTATGGAGCTTTATATACACAACGTTGTACAACACTTACATTATATTTACGTTTTATTCTACTCAGCATATAAGAAAGGATATGTTTCTTGCATCTTGTCATTGTTTTCCCACATGGCTTCCTCGAGCCCAAAGTTCCTCCACTACACTTTGACTTTCCCTATTGCTTGATTCTAGAGCATGATCTGCCTATAATATAGGATGCATAGAGGTTATGGTTTTAACTCTCCCTCTGGTCCTACGTGTAACATAGACTAATCAATCACGACGTAGCATCCATATATATATATATATATATATATATATATATATATATATATATATATCTGTGTGTGTGTGTGTGTGTGTGTGTGTGTTAAGCAATGAAACTTGGAAAACGTCATGCACTCTAATTGTTGGATGAAAAGCCAGCCTATAAGCCACTTGACCTATCCTTTCAAGCACTTCAAAAAGGCCCAAAAAATTGTGGTTCCAGCTTGGAACATGACCCAAATTTCAAAGAGCTCTTCTTAGGTATAAATCGCAAGAAAACATGTTCCCCAACTTTAAACTCCTTGTGAACTCTCTGTTGATATACATAGCTCTTCTACCTATCTTGTGCCACTTTCAAATTTCTTTTAATGGTTTGCATTTCCTACTCCATGTCTTTCAACATATTAGTCCCGATAAGGAGCCTATTCATGTAAAGTTAAATAAAGTGCATGGAAGTTTCAGTGGAGACTAGTGGAGAGATAGGTGGAAGAGCAAGTGTGACTATTAGTTGTGACTATAGTGATGCATTGATTGCATCCAATACTCAATGGAGATGCCAATGAGGATTTCAAATTGCAATCTTGGTGAATTCAAGTTCATTTAGAGCCATTCTTCAGTAAGGATTGCGCAGCAGAGGTAGGATAGTAGGTGGCAAAGATCGGTGCATGGATTTTCAAGATCGGGCCTGATTAGTGTGTAGCGATTGTATTGTACTGAGAGCTTGATGTGATCAGCTTTGTATGAGGATTGTTACATGATCTCTATGACATATATTATATACAGATATTTGGGGTTTTCAGCTTCAGGCTTTCCCGTTAAACAACTGTGTTAATGTGTGTGAATTTTTATTGTTTCATGTGTGCATTGCAATCTTGATTTAATTTCCACAAATGATCAATGGTGGAATAGATTATGTATTTTGCATGAAGTTAAAATAGTGTGAGATCAGGAGAATATTTGACATATAACACATAAGTTATATAATTTCTACATGGTATCATAGCATTGATCATTGGAGCAAATTGCAATTATTGAAGCGGTTGAGTTTTGTGCTGGTGAAATTCGCATTTGCTGCAGTGTTTTATTGGTGTCAAAGTTGAGCATTCATTGAAATGTCTTTCAACATATTGTGATTGTAGTATACCCTTGATGGAAGCTTGAATTATATTACATGGAAGGACAGGATGGAGGCGGTGCTGGATGATAATGGGTTGAAGGAGTTCATAGATACTAATATTCCAAAGCCTGGTTCTAGCGATGCAACCGCACTTGACGCATGGCAAAAGAAGGTAGCAAAGTGTCAAAGGATTATGTTGGAAGGTGTGAAGGATCACATAGTGTCCAGCCTTCATGGTAAAGCCACTCCATTCTTAATGTGGAAGGCTTTGATATACTTGTTCCAAAGCAGAAGCGACCAGAGGAAGTTGGCGCTTAAAAACAAGCTTAGAAAAATAAAAATGGAGAAAGGCAACAGTATACCAAAATACCTCACAAAGTTTGTCCACTGCAAGGATGAAATAATCGAAGTGTGGGGTTATTGTAGATAGAGGACTTGGTGAGCCTAGCGCTCCTTGCAGGCTTCAGAAGAGTCTGTTAGCCATCAGTATTTTTTACATGTTAGTGATGACTATATCTACAGCTGAGTTTTCTAGAAACTGATTTCCTTATGTCAATATGTCATCTAAAAAACCCTCATAAAACTTTTTCGCCCTTCTACTTTTCAGTCCACCCATGTCAAAATCAAAACCTCATTATCACTATCCTATCTAGCTTTAGCCCTATTTGTATGCCCATCAGCTCCAAAAGGAAAAGTCCAAGTCTGTTGCAAAAGTCTCCCCTATGTTAGGAAGTGGCGCTTTAAGACATTTTACCCTTGGCAATCATCAAAAAGCCAAAAAAGCCTCCATCTGCTACAGACCAATCATGACCAACCTCCTACTCTGCAAATCAAATTGATCACAACTCTAAGTCGCGCCACTTATATCCCTAGGTCTCAGCACTGCATGAACCACAGTCTCAAGCTAATTAGTAGGTGTTTCACAGTGTTTTATGGATTCTACAAAGACAGGAAATATAACTTCATCTCAGGAGTAAATTCTTGAATCTACAGTTAGAGGAACAGCTGCTTCTAAATGTATCATGAGCCTGAGATATGTCTGCAAAACAGAAAGTCACTCATCAAGACCTTGCAGTTTTCCTTCCAGTATGAAAATCACAGTAAGAAAAGGACACCACTGTCACAGCAAACTGGTAAATTGTCATGGCCCGGAACCTCCTTCATTTACAAGCAGAGGGTTAGGGCGCCTCCTTCATCTACAAGCAGAGGGCGCTGGCCAGTATTGACTTAAAGGATTGCAGAAGCCCAGGTTTGCCTTTTACTGAACAGTGAAACAACAACTCCAGGTGTTCTGAGTGAGTGATGATCATAACAGGGATAGAGTCTGAAGTATGCAAGTTCAAAGGAAAACAGAGTTTTGTCTGATAAAGGAGGTCATTTAAAGTTTTCAAATCATGTGAATTGTTAAAAAGGCATATCATGAGTTAAAACAATTCTAATCATAGGCAGTTTGCTTTCCCCACAAGACCAAATTGAAAAGGTGCTGACAGATCATGTCATCACACAGGCAGAGGAAAATTTGTTTGTTTTCAAAGGGTGCTGACCTCCATAGTCACAGAGATTATCTTTCAAAAATTTGTCATGAGTTGACTAAAGCAAATGATGACTTTTCAGTCACCCTCAGAGCAGTACAGTAGGACAGTTACACTTTGACTAGGGTTTTTTCTGAAGCACAGTGGTGATTGCCAGCAAAGATGCCAGTATTGATGTTTTTCAAGTTGGTTGCTTACCATCATAATCCAAGCAAAACCCTTGTCATGCAGCCTTATCAAATAATCTTCAGATACTTTGTCAAGTGAAGGGCCTCCTCCATTTATGAGCAGATGGCCAAGGCATCGAGTGTTGTTGAAAACTGATTTGGTCAAAAGGTGCAGTGGAAGGATACAAAGGAGGTAAATAGAAGTCTGTACATAGGTAAAAGATAGTGTTTATGATTCAAATATATTGTTTTTCCTATCCATAGGAAAATGTCTGTCAAACTATACCTATAGTGGACAAGAGACAATATTGACTGTGCAGGCCATTGATACAAAAAGGGCAGTTTCCTTAGGGGAAGAAGCCACACAGTTACCTCACTATCACATGCCAAGAAGTTTAAAGGGAACTCCTCTTAAGTAAACAGAGAAATCTAGTTTGAATGGATGCAACCAAAAATGGCACTTACAATCCAAAGAGAAGCCTATAAATCACCAAGAAGGTAAAACAGTGAACAGAGTTGAGCTATGGAATGGTTCTATTACAAAAAAGGTCAATACACTGGTCAAAGCAAAATGATAACTGTGTATCAAAGAACCCTATTTTTCTTGCTTCACAAGCTTATCCTTTCAGATATACACCCAAGATGGACATGGTGAATAGGTATACAATTTTATGAATAGGCAAAAGGAGTTTGTTTTGATAAACTGTGGCTGTTTAAATGATTTAAAACAAACACAGTTTTTCATCATTCCGAAGGACAGTTATAGCGCAGATGATACACCTATAAGCAAGAAACTATGTTGAAAGAGTGAGCTTTTCTTAGATCAAGTCCAAGAAGACCAGTAAACTTGGCACCTGCTGTAGATAAAGGTTGAAGAAGCTATCAAAAACCAAGGACTGTCAAAACAAGTTGACAAAACAAGCCCTGTCCTTCAGAAACAAACCAGTGTTCAAGCATTCTCTTGACAGTGTTAAAGAGGGGTTGTTTTACATCATAAATATTACTAGCATCTTTAAAACAGTGGCAGAGATGATGTGGAAGATATGGAAATATTTTTCAAAGTGAGAAGTTCGGTGTTAAAATGTCACCCAAAGAACAAAACCGGAAATCACTTTTCAAACACCGGTGCATAAGTGAGACAAGGTTCTGGCTTTTTAAGCCATTTTTGTTTTTATAAAGAGGTTCAGGTATGAGATGCACCGAGGATATTCAAAAGGATCAAAAAGACTGTGAAAAATTTGCAAAAAAGCCAAACCAAAATTCCACTTTACATTTAAAAACAAAGTGTCCGTTGAAGAAATTAAAGTGACATATTAAGGAGTGAGGTTGAGGGTGATTTTATCATTTTCAAACTACAAACAAGAGCTCTGTGCCGCCCTCAGCATCGAAACAACAAATTTCGGGTCAATTTGCAGAGTTTTGCACTGTTAAACACAGTGCGACGCGCCTGGAAACCCGCGTGACGTTCCTGGGAGCGTGTTTGCACTTGAGGTCAGTGTTGGCGCGACGCGCCTGTACAGTGGCGCGACGCGCCTGTACACGGCGCCCGACCACCCGACTGCCCGACCCGACAGGCCACCCGAGCGATTGTTGCGCGCCGTGTTTTCCCTGCAGAGTGCCGCGCAAATCTTGGGGTTGTTCATAAAATTTGGAGGTATTTCCACACGTTTTCTCCCTCGATTTCAAAAGATTGCTAAGTGGCATGAAAGTTTAAAATCAAACTGTGGTGTGAAATGAAAGGGTGGAACAAACCAACAAAATGCTGTTGAGTAGATCTTGTTTATATAAACATATATGCTAAGAAAGCTGTCTAGCGAGGTCAAGATCAAATTAAAGGGTGGCTTGTCTAGTTTATTTGATATATCACCATACACAGCAAATGATTGTACTATAAAAATGCCCATAGTTTGAAGCTATGTTTGAAAGGTAAATTCACTGCTGAGGGTGCCTATAGAAAGAACTGAGTGTTAAACTTCTTCAGATTTTTCATTATCACACCATACAAGACTCTTGAACCCTGTCACCTTTTCAGAAAAACGGTGTTTTGACTGTATGATTGTTCGAAGTATGAGACTGTGATAAGATGCTAGTAATGTTATTTAGGGCACCTACAGGAAAAGGCTGGTGTTGAAACTAAGAGCAGCCTGTTTCATCTTCAAAACCTGTGTTTTAGCTTAAAGGGAGTTTGTTGGTGCAATATCTTTGACTGCCACCTCAAAGGAAACCTCTGAAGAGGTAAAAGGAGAGTTTGTTATAAAGAGACAGGATTTAGGCCTAAAGAGAAACATTTCACACTGTCCTCAAGACATTGCCACATTATTAAAATAGTGAAGTGCACTCAGAAAAAGGGGTTTTTGACAAATAGCTGTTTATAAGTTGAAATACCACAGGGTAAGGTTTCTCCTGCTCCTCATACAAAGACAGTTTTCACCGTGCAGCTGCTTGATTGGCTTTGGGTGTTCATGCTTGTTTGATAAGCGGATGTCGGATGGAACAAAAGATTTTTTCTACAAAGGCTAGGGTCACATGTATAAAGAGCCATTGATTGTTTTGAAAAGAGGAAATTCACATAGCTTCTGCCTAAAAACTTTGTAATCTTTTAAAGATCTGTCACCTTGGCCCAGGATTATATCAGTGACTGTTTAAATTGCATTAAGGGTTGTTTTCACATATGCCAGTTGGTGGACTGTTGGCACACTTAGACAAAGCAGGTTTGGGATAGTTGGAAGACATAATATTGATACAACATACAAAGATGTGTTGATTAACTTCCAAAGATCACCAAGCAGGGAAACTTTGACATTGTATACATCCTGTCTCATACAGTCTGCCCTTCTTTTCACTGTGTTATTTCCTACTAAGAATCTATTGACAGAGATATTCTAAAGGTGAACAGAACATTTTCTAAAGACAACAGAGGTTGTGTATTCAAAGAAACATTGTTGCAAACCATCCAAATCACATTGTTTATCTGTCCAAGCAACATATTGACAAAATTTGACTCTAACAGGGCATTTTACACACAGTGAAGGCAGTTTGCCTCTTCCAAAGCATATTCAGGTCAAAATGCCTCCAAGGCAAGACAACAGGAGTGGTCCGCACAAAATATATGAGCCTATCTCTACGGAAGAGGTTAATGCTCATCCATCTTCCCTTTTCAACTTCCATGAAGTAGGCTGCCTAGAGTTTTGCCAGAAAGTACAAGAAGTCAAGAGTTTTTCGCCATTAACACACTTGTGCGCCCTGAGATTCAAAGAAAAACACTTCCAAGTGGCGGGTCTTGATTTCAAAATTTCTCCAAGGTATGTGTCCAAGGCCACCAAGATCCCGTATCATGGCGAAAAGTGGTTTAAACAAGCTCATCTTGACTTAGAGGATTACAAACCTTTCATCAAGCCTGAACATAGGGAGGCTGTCACTGCTATTTTCCCTTTTTCATATCTTCTTGACAGCTATGCTCCGCTTATGAAAGCCATAATGAAATATTTCACTTGTGAAGGGAGGTTTAATCGAATTTATGCCTACCATGTTCGTTTATTGATGCATTTTACCAGAAGCAGGCAACTGAACCTCCCTTACTTTTTGTTCAAGAGAATAGAGAAAATGGCATCCACTGTCCAAAAGAAGGCCCCACCTCAGCAAATCCCTTCTCTTTTTCATCATTCTTTGATCAATATTATCTTCCTATACCAGCTAGAGAAGAAAGAGTTTTTATGGGATTTATTCATCAGCCATCCAGATTTTGCCACTGTTCCTCCTGCCCATATTTCTCCTACTCAGCCTGTCCATCACCCAGTGCCTTTGTCCAGTAGGCCTACTCCTAGAAGGCTCAGAATGACTGCTGGACAACCAAGTCAACAGGAGGAAGGAGAGGACAGTAGACAACAACAGATAGATGATGAGGGACAGCAGCAGATATATGATGAGGGACAGCAGCAGATAGATGATGAAGGACAGCAGGTCCATGATGAGGAACAGCAGCAGGTCCATGATGAAGGACAGTAGGTACAAATTGAGGGACAGCAGTAGACAGCAGTTGAGGAACAGCATGTTAGGCAGGAAGTTGAGTTACCTCTTGAGCCACAAATTGGACAAAACATTGATGAAGAGCAGCAAACTAATGTTGGCGAACAGGGGCAGCCAAGCGAACAGCAAGGAGAAGATATCCAGCAGCCTCAAGAAGAGCAGCCAATTCAAAAGGATGTCAAAGGTAAATCAGTTGTTACTCCTCCTCTCAAAGTAACAAAGCTCAGCACAGCAAGGAAAAGAGAGACTAAAGCTGCCACCCTAACAGTGACAAAGATTGTTCCTAGCAAGAGGAAATTGCCCAAAAGGACACCTTCTAGCATGCCAAGGAGGAAAAGCGCCAGATTGGCTTTCAAAGGTAAAAGCAAAGTTGGAGAAAGTACAAAGCATGGAGGTGAATTAGCTATCATCCCTATCCAAAGCGATGACAGTGATAATGAGGCCCGCCTTCTCGAAAACCTCCTAATTCATAAAGAGGGACAAATTGAGGCATTAGAGGAGGATCTTCAAAGGGCAAGGAACTTCAACCACTTCTTAGAGATTCAAAACAAACAAATGAATGTGCACACAGCTGTTCATGAGGCACGGGCGATTAAGTATAAGAAAGAGGCAGCAAAGGCGCAAGCAAGAATAGAAGAGCTCATTGGAGAATTTGATGAGGAGGAGGAGGAAGACCAGCCTAGGCGGAAGAGGCCTAGGACCATCGGGCTTAGAAGAGCCTTAGAAAAGCAGAGAGCAGAAGAGCAAGCCCAGCTCCAAGCCTTTCCTCTCACTGCACTCCTTGAGCAGGAAATTGAAGAAAACAAAGAGGCTTGGCTTGAAAGAGCTAACAAGCATTTGGAAATGAAGCTTGAGAGGGTGAATAGAGATTTAGAGCTGCAGAGGAAGAGGACACATCACTTCCAAAAACTGAATCAGTTTGCCCGGCGCAAACTAAAGGCAGCCCAAGAAAAATTGAAGAAGGCAAGGGGAAAGCGCCTAGCACGGAAAGAAGGGAAAAGCATATCAGCCCTTGATATTTTGGCCTCAGCTTCGGAGCATGTTGCTATGGACCCTTGAGAGTCATGCATGCCAATTTTGGGCCTTTTTCGGCAACTTTTTGTTTTTTGGCATTTTTTGGGTTTTTGGCCGAAAACTCATAATTTCGCCATTTCAGTTTGATGAGTTGTCAAGGGAGGAGGATGATACTGATGGATGCCATAATTCTATGAGCAGGTCTCCAGTGATTTTCAGAGCATTTGGAGATCATTCGCCCCCTCAAATTGGCGAAAAATGCCCTCTTTTTGCACATTCTGCCCGCCATATCAGCAGTCTGCTATTTCCTGGTTTTTTGCACACAGGTACAGTTTTGGGGAACTTCTAGGCATCATATTGAGATGATTTAAGTTTCACCAGAAAGTAGACACAGAGAGATTTCCAACGAGCTATCATGAGCCTCGTTTCGACATCGGGAAGGCTGCCAATTGCCTCCAGCAAGTCAGGGGACCTTTTTCAGACATAAATATGAAGTATTTTTGTAATTTTTGAACCTCAAAAATCTGCTTTTCCCAAATGTGCGTTTAGCTATTTTTATACTTGGGAAATGATGTAAAGTCAATATAATTTCCGTTTTTAGTAGTTTTTTAGATATTTTATGGGATATTTTGTGCCTTGGGCTTTGCAAAACCTCAAGGACAAGTTTAGATATTTTGACTTGGCCAATGGGATAGCTAGTTGCTCCATGAGGTTTTCCTCCCTCAAGCCTATTTATTCCATGGGTTTCATTATAAATCAGAGGCTGAACTTGAGAGAAGAATCAATATATTGGTCATATGAGCTTTGAAGAACATACTTGTGTTATGATTTTTGGACTGCCTCTTGGATGCTTTGGATGAATGATGAAGGATTGGTGATGGATTCCATGACATGGTAGAATGGTATAGTGTTTCTTGCTATGTTTTTGTCTTCTAGTTTTCATCCATAATACATGCTTCTTGCTGCTATAGATCAGTAGAGATTGATTTTGAGATATGTCCATGGAGGCACCTCAAAATTCCTGAATCTTCATAGCTTGATGTTTTCTTCTTCCTTTGTTATGCTAAAGAATTCTTAGCTGTTCTTTAGTAACTTAAGGACACTGTTTGCTAAGTTTTATTTACAAGTTCTATGCATGTTGATTAGGATGTATGGTGTGCCCTGCCTACCTATAAGCTGTCCATAGTTCTGTCCATAAAACTTTCTCTTTGACTGATTAGTTGATCATCTTGTTGAACCAAGGAGGCCTAGTCCCGATCTAGCCCTTTGCCTAAAACTATGAAAGCTTGTTTGTTAAAGTGCCCAATAACTTAGAGACTATGTTTAGGCATTCCGGCATAGTATTTTGAGTTGTTAGTCCTTCTTATGTGTTTTCCCCAAAGTCTGATAGCCATTTCCCAAAGTTAGAGGGTCTTATACTTCTATGCATGGCTGGAATGTTTGATTTCTGTGTATTAATTAGCTCATAGTTACACTTAGCATGATTAATGGCTTGCTATAACATGTTTATATCTGCTATCAACTAGTTACACTTGAAATCCCTCGTCTTTCACAAGCTTGATGTCCATTTACTCCATTCTGCCCAAAGATCCCTTCTACCGTGAATCAAATCGGCCCTACAGCAACCTTGCATCATCATCTCATAGCTTCCTTGACCTGTTTGACCCCATAGCCCAATTGATCTGACTTCTTGTTATCCATTTTTACATCTTTGATCAGTTTTATCCCTCACAAACTAAAAAACCAAAAATCAAAAGACTCACTTCATAACTAGCCTAATATCAGAACACCATAAGCGAACACACCGATATCTTTTACACATATAGAGAGAGCCCTCTCTGAGTCCAGGAAGGCTAGGTCCTTGGGCTCCAAAGCTTGGTTTGATGTTACATCGTCATTTGGCTAGCCAATCGGCCAAATCACGGGACACTAACATAATGGCGATCACGGTGGGACTCTGAGTGATTTAAAAACTTAGTTTCCCTCATCTTTAGAGACTTTTTGAGATTACTAGCTGATTGACTTATCCCACCGCTCACTAACATAATGGCGATCACGGTGGGACTCTGGGTAACAAAAGCTTAGATTCCCTAGACCGAACTCTAGAAGTCCCTTATTTTTAAGAATATTGTTTGATTGACTTATCCCACCGCTCTCTAACATAATGGCGATCACGGTGGGACTCTGAGTATTAAACAAACTTAGATTCCCTAGACCTTAAGAAACCTTAAAGAATACTATCTGATTGACTTATCCCACTGCTCACTAACATAGTGACACTCACAGTAGGACCTTCTGAGTTAGTGACAATATAAGTACACCTTAGTAACTCTTGAAGTCTCAATCAAGCTTAGTAAATTTAGATATTGTCTGAAGGGTAGAAATAGCTCTTTCACCATCTTAGCAAAATGATGAGTCAGTTATAGAAAACTCTTCCAAACCTTGTAGGCACATAAAACTCAAAAAAACCCCAAAACACTCCCTTATATTGGCTTTTGACAGTATTGGTGGTGGACCATACAAGTATATCTCAAAACAAACTGATAATCCACCTGGCGACTCCACTAAACTCTAGTAAAGCCTTACTATTTTACCAAGCTCCAGGCTACTATCCAATAGACCTACCCCATCACTCACTAACCTAGCGGGAGATGGCGAAACACTGAGTACATAATAGTCTAGAAAACTCTTATAGACTTTTTGGTCTTTTAGATACTTAAACAAGAAAGCAGTCCATAGACCCATTTAGAGTAACTCTTTTTGTTCTCATCACCCTAGCAAAGTGTTGAAACAAGTCTAGGATACTTTAAACCATAGGCTGCACATAAAACTCAGAAAATCCAAAACATTTCCAGATTAGTTACCGGTGGTGGACCATAGCTATCTTCACAAAAACAACCCAGTTCCACCTGGCGACTCCACTAATCCATCCCTTTTATTTTTGACCATCCTTCACCTTAGTAAAGCTTTAGAAAAACCACTCATCCAGAACATTCACCAATACCATTCTCTCTAAACTCTGGATCTAAAATCTGGCTTCACGAAGAATCAACACCAGATCCCATCCAGACCCAAATCCCCCTATCATAGTAGATGACCCAGAGAAGATTCTATGGCAAGCTTCCGAAACTGACCATCTAGCTACTGGTAGATCCATCCGTAGAACAAGGTATGTACCTAAACATCGCACTATCCTACTAGATTCACCTTTGGAACTAGAGTCATCACAAACTCTTCCCAGGAGAAAATCATATAGTAAGATAAACTTTGACGATCTTGAACCCCTAAGCCCACCACAGAGTCCTATTAGAGAAGCTCCACCTACCACTCCTCCTGACCTCCAGCTTCTCTATCAGTTTGGCTCCTATCATCCCAGATCTGCTCAAAACCAGATCACTAGTCCAAGTTCATCCGCCACACCTATTCAAACCACCTCATCCCAGCTTACTAGTCCTCATCTTGTACATCATCCATTAGCTCCAGTCATGGCAGCCTGGTACGCACCTTTGGTGTTGCCACCGCCCTTGGCTCCTCTCCCAAATAAATATCAAGACAAGATCCCACACTTTACCGGAGAAGACACCACCACACCTCAACAGCATATAAGTAGGATGACTGATGCTTATGAATACCTAGAGGTACAAGACGAGACTGTCAGAATGAGAATATTTGCCCAAAGTCTTGGTGGTGAACCCAAAGCATGGTTCAAAAGCTTGACTCCAAACAGTATCCATGATATCCCAGAACTACATCAAGTCTTGAGAAATAGGTGGGAAATCCGAAGAAACCCCATTCAAATCCTATCAGAATATAACAACCTAAAACGGGAAAATGGGGAAAGTGTCCAAGCTTACTGCACTAGGTTCAACAGTGTATATAACTCCCTACCACCTCATTTCAAACCCCCACTTGGTTTAGCCTTGGCAAAATTCCCCGAGGGTTTCGATCCGGACATGACATATCATCTGAGAGACAAAGATCCCCCTACCTTAGAGGAAATGCAACAAATAGCCATAAAAGCAGATGCCAACTTAGCTGAAAAAAGAGCTAGGACTAGATCAAAAAGAAAGGTCACCTATAAAGATGAGGGCTCCACTTCATCACCTTCCCTAGATCCCTGAATAGATGACTTAGTCAAATCCATGGCCAAAATGTGGGAAAAGATAAATGAAAAGGTGCCTATTAGGGACAACCAGCCAAACCCTCCAAACAGAAACCGAAACCAAAACTTTAGGAGGGAACAGCCCCAAAACAGACCAAGAGAAAATGACCAACAGATTAGGCCACCATTCAATGAAAACTATGTGGAAGAGGATGATAGGGATACAGAACCTCTTGAGGAACATCATTTAAACCTCATAGGATCTGATAATGAAAGTGAGGTGTACCTCACAGAAGAAGAACAAGCATTCTTTTCTCCTAATCAAGATGAGACCAACTATGAAGATCTCGATGACCCTGCCATGGATTTTCAGAATGCCATTATAGAAGCTCACAGGAAATATGACCTTAGAAGCAAAAGAAACCAAGATAATGCCAAGAAAGGAAACTCAGATACTGCTAAAGTCCCTAATACCATCCTCAAGAAAGCAGTAGGCAGTGACAAAATCAAGGTTGAGAAGACTGACCAAAGCCAAGCCAAAGTTACCCAAACTAGTCCTCTCTCAGATACTCCTGGTACTTCTACAAAAGTCACCGAAACAACTATGGCAAACAAAATTCCTAAACAAGGTCAACAAACTCAGAACATAGACAAGGTCGTGGCTGAAAAAGCTGAAACAAACATATCTAAACTTCAGTTGCCTTTTAGCTTTGAAGGCGAAATTGCCAAGATCAAGATCACCATGCCTCTTACTGAACTCATTGCCCAAAACTCTTATAAATCCCAAGTACTAAAAGTCTTAAATCTAGGAAATGATGCAAACACTGTTAATCTCACTGATGACACTCCTGAAGTATTGTTTGGTCCAAAGGTAGAGGGAAAATTCCAAGAGGGAGCTACTCTTCCATTTTACATTAGCCTAAACATCCACGACCAAATCCTCCACAATGCCATGCTAGACTCCGGCGCCTCGCATAATCTTATGCTGAAGGTAGTAATGGAAAGATTAGGCTTGGAAATCACAAGACCATACAAAGACTTGTATTCATTTGATTCAAGCAGAGTCCAATGCCTGGGTTTGATCAAAGACATTTGTTTTAGTCTGGCCCAAATACCCGCGAAACATCTAATCATGGATATAGTAGTGGCGGACATTCCTCCCAAGTACGGGATGCTTCTATCCAGATCTTGGGGAGCCAAACTCCAAGGGAATATCCAACTGGACATGTCATATGCCACCATTCCTGTGTTTGGCCAGACCAGAATACTCTACCGCGAATCACACATGAAATATATGATTAGTAGTCAAGATAGGCCAGACAACATTCCAATGTGTTCCTTGCGTTCCGACCTGAACTCTTTCATTATGCATATTGATGAAAACATGGAGGAAGAGTCAGAAGAAACTGATGTAGACTTAGATCCACCACATCAGTTGTCCCTGGTGCCTTATGATGAAATAGACACTCAAAACTACCATGATCATGAACAACTGTGTCTTGAGGAAAGTAAGTTTCTCCTTTCCAAAGTAGGATTAGAGCAAGAAGCGCAAACTCTTATGTACTATCAAGCAAATTTCTCTAGCTTTAATCAAACACCAACAGTAACTTGTGGAATTTTCTTCTGGGTAAAGGCTTTAGAAGACCTACACATCATAAACATGTTTGGAACCCGGGAGCAAGAGAGTTTAATGTTTCTACCATACCTCAAAGATTTACCATCATGTGACCCTCCTACTGCAAATGAAACTTTGACTATAGCCCCAACAGCTCCTAATCTAGAGAAAATGCCAGATAAACTTCTTATGAGCAAGGATGAAAGTTGCAATCCCAGCATACCTGAACTACTGAAATTGGCTCATATTCTATCTTTTCATAAAGAACTTAGAAATGCTAAAATCAGAAATCTCATGCAGAATACCAATTTCTACAGAAAAAGCAAGGGAAACTACTGTGTCAATACCTTCCCCTCAAAGAACAGCTTTGACAAGAGAAAACACAACAATCTGAAACAAACTGAAATAATCAGGAATAAAACAGATGGCCATAGGATCTGCTTTGATTTTAGAAATAATACTACATCTCCATATAACAAAAATCATGTTTTTTCTACCCAAGACCATGATTTACCAATTAAAAGTGCTTTTAATCATGTATTTTCGCAAAATGATGTTTCAGGTCATGATCATAAGATTCCCTTGCAAAGTAGACAACTTAAATATTTTTTCAAGTTTGCGGGAGGTAGATCAGATTTCAAGTTCAAAATTGCAAAACCACCTAATATCAGAAATCTGTTCATGAAGGCCATGTTCCCAGTTTTAAATTTCTGCATTTTTGCATACCTTGATGATGTCATTATCTATTTTAAGAATGACCAAGAATACATGCATTACTTGAGGAAAGCATACAGTAAGGAAAGGAGTGGAAATCAGATATTCAGAGAGGTACAAAGGGAAGATATCGGGCTGTTCAAAGATTCTTGCATGAATCCCTATGTCATGTTAGAGAGAGAGAATTTCCCAAATTTTTCTTTTCAAGAGTTAAGTGGGCCAAGGGTGAGAGGAGATCCTTACGAGGATAAGATGCTTAAATTCCATCATTTCCAAGATTTTTGAGTTTGGAACACTTTCAGTCATTGTACATACCATTGTTTGAAATATTGAAAAAATAGAAAAGTCAAAAACAGTAAAAGATAGGAAAGTCAAAAACAGTAAAAAACAGAAAAGAGGGCGAGTGAAGATAGAACAAAGGCCCCATGTTCCAAAAAATAGTCTTTCAGAAAGCGAGCAAGTCTAAATGCCGCTACTAGTGCTTCAATGTCTTGTTCAGCTATCTAGCCTAATCATAGTTGAGCATGTTTAAATTTATTTGCTGATAAGTTAGTGAGTGCCAAGATAGTCAACATTGTGTAAGATTGACTTATCACAGAGCTTAGATTAGGGAGAGATTCTGGTTCCACATGCCTAAAACGGAACCAAAGAGAGAAGCGAGGGATAAAAAACACATTGTACATCTTAGCCCCGCTTGTCTAGTTTCCTTTTGTTGCAAAATAACATTTGTGTGCAGCTTGTCTTTTATGCCGCAAATGCATGACAAATCAGACTGCCTAATCCTGATTTGATCATTTTGAATTTCATGTTTTAGATTAGAGAATAAAATCCTGCCAAACCGCTTAATCTTGACAGTCGATCTAGCTTTAGGTAGAGTAATGAAGGAGTTCATCAGTTTAATCTGAACTCCTGGCAGATATAAGAGTAGAAATAGATAGGTTCATTTTGCAAAAAGAAAAAATATGCATTGTCAAAAGGCTGCTAGTTCAAATGTGCCAAAGAGAAGAAAAAATGTTAGGAAAGATAGTGGGGTAGGTAGAAGTATCATTGATGTTAATCATGCTGTCAATTTTTCAGAAATAACATCAAGAGAAGGGTAAATTTTGTGCCAATGGATAAGGCACTGGTCTTCATAAGCCAAAGATCTGAATTCTGGACACCTCCTGACGAGGAGCTACCCTCCCCAAATGGAGCCACTGTTAGCCATCAGTATTTTTTACATGTTAGTGATGACTATATCTACAGCTGAGTTTTCTAGAAACTGATTTCCTTATGTCAATATGTCATCTAGAAAACCCTCCTAAAACTTTTTTTGCCTTTCTACTTTTCAGTCCACCCCTGTCAAAATCAAAACCTCATTATCCCTATCCTATCTAGCTTCAGCCCTCCTGGTCTGCCCATCAGCTTTAAAAGGCAAATCCGAATCTGTTTCAAAAGTATCCCCTATGTTAGGAAGTGGCGCTTTAAGGTATTTTACCCTTGGAAATCATAAAAAAGCCAAAAAGCCTCCATCTGTTACAGACCAACCATGACTGACCTCCCACTCTGCAAATAAAATTGACAAACAGATCTAAGTCGCGCCACTTATATCCCTAGGTCTCAGCACTGCATAAACCCCAATCTCAAGCTGGCTATTAGGTGTTTCATAATGTTTTATGGATTTTGCAAAGAACAGGAAATATAACTTCATCTCAGGAGAAAATTCTTGAATCTACAGTTAGAGGAACAACTGCTTCTAAATGTAGCATGAGCCTGAGATATATCTGCAAAACAGAAAGTCACTCATCAAGACCTTGCAGTTTTCCTTCCAGCATGAAAATCACAGTAAGAAAAGGACACCACTGTCACAGCAAACTGGTAAATTGTCATGGCCCAGAACCTCCTTCATTTACAAGCAGAGGGTTAGGGCGCCTCCTTCATCTACAAGCAGAGGGCACTCGCCAGTATTGACTTAAAGGATTGCAGAAGCCCAGGTTTGCCTTTTACTGAACAGTGAAACAACAACTCCAGGTTTTCTGAGTGAGTGATGATCGTAATAGGGATAGAGCCTGAAAAATGCAAGTTCAAAGGAAAACAGAGTTTGGTCTGATAAAGGAGGTCATTTGAAGTCTTCAAGTCATATGAATTGTTAAACTTTAGAAGGGCATGTCATTAGTAAAAATTCCAATCATAAGCAGCCTGCTTGTCCACAAGATCAAATTGAAGAGGTGCTGACAAAACATGTCATTACACAGGCAGAAGAAAAGCTGTTGGTTTTTCAAAGGGTACTGACCTCCATAGTCACAGAGACTATCTTTCAAATAAATTGTCATGAGATGACCAAAGTAAATAATGACATTTCAGTTCCCCTCAGAGCAGTACAGTGAGACAGTGACAATTTGACTAGGGTTGTTCTGAAGCATAGTGGTGATTGCAAGCAGAGGTGCCAGTCTTGATGTTTTTTAAGTTGGTTGCCTACCATCATAATCCAATCAAACCCTTGTCATGCAGCCTTATCAAATAATCTTCAGATACTTTGCCAAGTGAAGGGCCTCCTCCATTTATGAGCAGATGGCCAAGGCATTGAGTGTTGTTGAAAACTGATTGGTCAAAAGGTGCAGTGGAAAGATACAAAGAAAGCAAAAGTCTGTACACAGGTAAAAGATGGTGTTTATATTTCAAAATGCATTACACATAGGAAAATGTCTTTCAAGAAATACATCATGATGGACAGGAAACAATATGAATATGTATGCATTGATACCAAAAAAGGAGCAGTTTCCTTAGGGGAAGAGGCCACACAGTCACCTCACTATCACATGCCAAGAAGTCTAAAGGGAACTCCTCTTAATTAAACAAAGAAAAATAGTATGACTGGATGCAGCCAAAATATGGCACTTGCGATCAAAGAAGGAGCTCATAAATCGCCTGGAAGCAGCAATTATCAAACAAGTTGGAAGAGCACAGGCCATCTCCTGTTAAGCAACAAAACAGCTTTCAAATGCTTTTTGACAGATTTTGGATGGTTTTTCCTTGTTAAAATATCACCAAGAAATTAAAACAGTGGACAAATTTGAGCTTTGGAATGGCTCTATTACAAAAGGTCAAATGCACCGATCAAATCAAATGATAACTGTGTTTCAAAGAACCCTGTTGTTCCTGCTTCACAAGCTTATCCTTTCAGATATACATCACAAACAATGGGAGGCTATTCAAGATTAGTTCCCAAGATGGACATTGTGAATAAGTATACCAATTATAAATAGACAAAGAAGTGGTTTGATAGATTGTCAGTTTTGGGAGTTTTGAAACAAATGTAGCTTTCTCATTATTCTAAAAAGGATAGATATATCATAGATGATGTACCTACAGGCAGGGAATTATTTTTGGAAAAGGGGGCGCCTTCTTGAAATCAAAAAACCATAACCGAATCCAAATTATGTCAGCAATGTGGACACCCACAGTAGGTAAAGGTTGAAGAAGTAAATAAACACCAAGGCTGTCAAAGCAAATTGACAAGGCAAAAACCCACCCTTTTGGAAACTAAGCAGTTTTCAGGCATTTTCTTGACAGTGTTAAAGGGGATATAATTTCTGTGGCCGAAACCATCTCAAAAAGGGAGTACCCCTCAAATGAAAGTCGATGTGACTTTAAATGTCAAAGAAATAAACCAAGGCAGCGTACGAAGGTTAAACAAAGCAAAGCTGAAAGCCAAGGTTGCTTTTCAAAGTTTTAAGACCGTTGGGGTTTGACACATTTAAAGAAGTGGGGTCGAAGGTAAAAACTTTCATTTTCAATACTCCAAACAAGAAATTTAGTTTGCCTCCGCAGTCTCCAGGAATCAAAGCAATTTTGGAGCAAATTGAAGTTTTTCCGTTTGATTGTGGCCGAGCGACGCTCCTGCCATTTCGCGCGACGCGCCTGGGGAAACTTTACAAAGGCAGCCAGTGTACGCGCGACGCGCCTGTACACGGCGCCCGACCGCCCGACAGCCCAACCCGATAGGCCACCCGGGTGGTATTTTTTGCGCGCCGTGCTGTCCTTAAAGAGTGCCGCACAATCTTGAAGACCTCCAGAGCTGCCTCCGACGCTCCACAAGAGATTTGCGTCGTATCTTGAGGTATTTGCACACTTTGGCACTAAATTTTGTGACTGCCTGTTGATGTTTGAAGCCAAAAATAAGGTTTGAAAACAAGTTAAGTGGAGTGTTTGCGTTCAAGAAGGAATAAAGTTTGTCTGAGTTTTGGGATAGCTCATGTTCACCAACAGAAGGCCTATCCAAACAAGCCACTCCTTCTTTGTTATTCAAAACCTAGTATTATCCTCAAAAATAGTCAATTTTTAGCAAAAGAGCAGTGTTATCCAGTTGAGGGTGTTTTGGTCAGAACCCTATTTTTAAAGGAAAATTTCAAATTAACTGACATACACATTTTGGTGAGCTGCATACGAAGGGGTTTGATGTTTTGATTCAAGGAAAGCTTATTCATTGTTAAATTGCTACAAATTTTCACAACACTGCATTCAAAACTTCCGAACCTTGTCACCATAGCTGAAGAAATAGTGTTGGCTGTGTTCTGTTCTTCAAAACCTCACTGCCAAGTGGATTTTCAGAAGTCATAATGGCATTCTCCCAAAAATTACTGATATTCCACATTGAAAAGGGTCTTGATTATTGTGAAAAGGGAATCTCTCACAGCCTCTGCTTAAGCTTTTGAAGCTTTCCTAAAAATCTGTTACCTCTGTTTTAACTATGAATTTGCCTATATGCTCACACCAGGGTTGACTTAATGAGCATGTTTTTGTTTAAATGAAGTGACATGCATAGAGAACAGTGAAATTTAGTGGGAGAAGGGGTTCTTGGTCACGCAGAAGTTTATAGGTTGAAGTTCTGGAGGAAGTTTGCTCACACTACTCATAAAGGGACAGTATTCACTGTGTTGTTTGTTGACTGCCTTATGTTTTTCAAAGCTTATTAACAAGCTGTTATCCATCCAAAGTAAAGGGTTTTCTAACATAATCAGAAGTGTTACATTGGTAGGAGGTCTTGCCTATTTTGGAAAAGTAAAGACTCTTGCAGACCTTGTTGAAACTTTTTGAGGCATTCTTCAAACTCTGTCATCTTGTTCAAAGCAGTAAATTTGACTGTATACCTACACTGAAGTTTGAATGTGTATCCACAAGTCTGTTGTTTTATTTGCACTCCAAGAAGAGCAGGTTGTTAATGACTGAAATTCTACCTTGAGACAGAGATACAGGTGTATTGGTTGACATCTAAAGTTTCACAAAACAGGGTGATTTTAGCACTTCTCACAGCAAACTTCTCCTAAAGCAGTCTGCCCTTCTTTTCACTGTGTTATTTCCTACTAAGAATCTGTTGACAGAGATATTCTAAAGGTGAACAGGACATTTTCTAAAGACAGCAGAGGTTGTGTATTCAAAGAAACATTGTTGCAAACCATCCAAATCACATTGTTTATCTGTCCAAGCAGCATATTGACAGAGTTTGACTCCAACAGGGCATTTTTACACACAGTGAAGGCAGTTTGCCTCTTCCAAAGCTTTTTTAGGTCAAAATGCCTCCAAGGCAAGACCACAGGAGCGGTCCACATAAGAGATATGAGCCCATCTCTACAGAAGAGATTAATGCTCATCCATCTGTACTTTTCAACTTCCATGAAGTAGGCTGCCTTGATTTCTGCCAGAAGATAGAAGAAGTCAAGAGTTTTTCGCCATTAACACACTTGTGCGCCCTGAGATTCAAAGAAAAACATTTCCAAGTGGCGGGTCTTGATTTCAAAATTTCTCCAAGGTATGTGTCCAAGGGATAGAAGAAGTCAAGAGTTTTTCGCCATTAACACACTTGTGCACCCTGAGATTCAAAGAAAAACATTTCCAAGTGGCGGGTCTTGATTTCAAAATTTCTCCAAGGTATGTGTCCAAGGCCACCAAGATCCCGTATCATGGCGAAAAATGGTTTAAACAAGCTCATCTTGACTTAGAGGATTACAAACCTTTCATCAAGCCTGAACATAGAGAGGCTGTCACTGTTATTTTCCCTTTTTCATATCTCCTTGACAGCTATGCTCCGCTTATGAAAGTCATAATGAAATATTTCACTTGTGAAGGGAGGTTTAATCGAATTTATGCCTACCATGTCTGATTATTGATGCATTTTACCAGAAGCAGACAACTAAACCTCCCTTACTTTTTGTTCAAGAGCATAGAGAAGATGGCATCTACTGTCCAGAAGAAGACCCCACCTCTGCAAATCCCTTCCCTTTTTCATCATTCTTTGATCAAGATTATCTTTCTACACCAGCTAGAGAAGAAAGAGGTTTCATGGGATTTATTCATCAGCCATCTAGATTTTTCTACTGTTCCTCCCGCCCATATTTCTCCCACTCAGCCTATCCATCGCCCGGTGCCTTTGTCCAGTAGGCCTACTCCTAGAAGGCTTAGGATGTCTACAGGACAGTCAAGTCAACAAGAGGAAAGAGATGAGTAGCAGCAGTTAGACGATGAGGAATAGCAGAAAATAGGAAGTGAAGGACAACAGGTCCAAGATGAACAGCAGCAGTTACAAATTGATGAACAGCAGCAGGTACAAATTGAGGAGCAACAGCAGACAGCAGATGAGGAACAACAGCAGGTGCAAGATGAAGAACAACAGGTTAGGCAGGAAGTTGAGTCACCTCTTGAGCCACAAATTGGACAAGACATTGATGAAGAGCAGCAAGCTAATGTTGGCGAACAGGGGCAGCCAAGTGAACAGCAAGAAGAAGACATCCAGCAGCCTCAAGGAGGGCAGCAAGTTCAGGAAGATGTAAAAGGTAAATCAGTTGTTTCTCCTTCTCCCAAAAGAACAAAACTCAGCACAGCAAGGAAGAGAGGGTCTAAGGCTGCCACTCAAACAGTGACAAAGGTTGTTCCTAGCAAGAAGAAATCGCCCAAAAGGACATCTTCTATCATGCCAAGGAGGAAAAGTGCCATATTGGCTTTCAAAGGTAAAAGCAAAGTTGGAGAAAGTACAAAGCATGGAGGTGAATTAGCTATCATCCCTATCCAAAGCGATGACAGTAATAATGAGGCCCGCTTTCTTGAAAATCTCCTAATCCATAAGGAAGGGAAAATTGAGGCATTAGAGGAGGATCTTCAAAGGGCAAGGAATTTCAACCACTTCTTGGAGATTGAAAACAAACAGATGAATGTGCACACTGCTGTTCATGAGGCACGGGCGATCAAATATAAAAAGGAGGCAGCTAAGGCGCAAGCGAGAATAGAAGAGCTCATTGGAGAGTTTGATGAGGAGGAGGAGGAAGACCAGCCTAGGCGGAAGAGGCCTAGGACCATCGGGCTTAAAAGAGCCTTAGAAAAGCAGAGAGCAGAAGAACAAGCTCATCTCCAAGCCTTTCCTCTCACTGCACTCCTTGAGCAGGAAATTGAAGAAAACAAAGAAGCATGGCTTGAAAGAGCTAACAAACATTTGGAAATGAAGCTTGAGAGGGCGAACAGAGATTTAGAGCTGCAGAGGAAGAGGACACATCACTTCCAAAAGCTAAATCAGTTTGCCCGGCACAAACTAAAGGCAGCCCAAGAGAAATTGAAGAAGGCAAAGGGGAAGCGCCTAGCACGGAAAGAAGGGAAAGGAATATCAGCCCTTGATATTTTGGCCTCAGCTTCGGAGCATGTTGCTATGGACCCTTGAGGGTCATGCATGCCAATTTTGGGCCTTTTTCGGCAACTTTTTGTTTTTTGGCATTTTTTGGGTTTTTGGTCGAAAACTCATAATTTCACCATTTCAGTTTGAGGAGTTGTCAAGGGAGGAGGATGATACTGATGGATGTCATAATTCTATGAGCAGGTCACCAGTGATTTTTAGAGCATTTGGAGATCATTCGCCCCCTCAAATTGGCGAAAAACGCTCGCTTTTTGCACATTATGCCAGCCATATCAGCAGTCTGCTACTTCCTGGTTTTTTGCACACAGGTACAGTTTTGGGGAACTTCCAGGCATCAGATTGAGATGATTTCAGTTGCACCGGAAAGTAGACACAGAGATATTTCCAACGAGCTATCATGAGCCTCGTTTCGACACCGGGAAGGCTGCCAATTGCCTCCAGCAAGTCAAGGGACCTTTTTCAGACATAAATATGAAGTATTTTTGTAATTTTTGAACCTCAAAAATCTGCTTTTCCCAAATGTGCGTTTAGCTATTTTTATACTTGGGAAATGATGTAAAGTCAATATAATTTCCGTTTTTAGCAGTTTTTTAGATATTTTATGGGATATTTTGTGCCTTGGGCTTTGCAAAGCCTCAAGGACAAGTTTAGATATTTTGACTTGGCCAATGGAATAGCTAGTTGCTCCATGAGGTTTTCCTCACTCAAGCCTATTTATTCCACAAGGCTTCATTGTAAAACAGAGGCTGAAATTGAGAGAAGAATCAATATATTGGTCATATGAGCTTTGAAGAACATACTTGTGTTATGATTTTTGGACTGCCTCTTGGATGCTTTTGATGAATGATGAAGGATTGGTGATGGATTCCATGACATGGTAAAATGGTATAGTGTTTCTTGCTATGTTTTTGTCTTCTAGTTTTCATTCATAATACATGCTTCTTGCTGCTATAGATCAGTAGAGATTGATTTTGAGATATGCCCATGGAGGCACCTCAAAATTCCTGAATCTTCATAGCTTGATGTTTTCTTCTTCCTTAGTTATACTAAAGAATTCTTAACTGCTCTTTAGTAACTTAAGGATATTGTTTTCTAGTTTTATTTACAAGTTCTATGCATGTTAAGTAGGATGTATGGTGTGCCCTGCTTACCTATAAGCTTTCCATAGTTCTGTCCATGAAACTATCTCTTTGACTGATTAGTTTATCATCTTGTTGAACCAAGGAGGCCTAGTCCCGATCTAGCCCTTTGCCTAAAACTATGAAAGCTTGTTTGTCAAAGTGCCCAATAACTTAAAGACTATGTTTAGGCATTCCGCATAGTATTTTGAGTTGTTAGTCCTTCTTATGTGTTAAGAACAGAATTCTTCGTCAAGTGTACGAAAAAGAACCACTTTAGCTACGCATAACTAATAGCCCTATCAACAATAATGGTCGCAAAACATCTTCGCATCCGCAATTAGTAGTTAAAATGCCGCAACAAACAGATCTATAAATGGAAATATATTAAGCAAGAAAGTAAAGAGTTTGCTCGATGCATCCAAATGTGACAAGACAAGAACACGATTTTTGAATGAATTTTTATATTAAGGTGGCACCCGGGAGGAAACAAGAAGGTGTATCCGTATCTCCCTCAATGGGATGGGTTCTTTGTAGTCCTCAAGACTTCGCATCTAAGCTTTCTCGTAGATGTAGAAAACCCAATGTAGAAGGTAGAGCTCAATGGGAGCAACATGGCAGAAATGAGATCGCCAAGGGGGAGCATCCGCAGTGATCTAATATAAACAAAAGGTGAAGAATGAAGGGGAAAACTCCTCTATTTATAACAAAATATTGGGTCATTCTAGATCTTGGTGCATGATTAAAATAATGTTAACCAAATCTAGATTCACCTCTATGGAATATTTTATTATTAATTAAGTTGAGGAAAGGGTGTTTGACTTGGGTCAAACTTTGATTAGTGAAAAATAAATAAATAAATGATTTATTTATCTTTTTAAGGAAGTGGTTGGGATATAATCAAATAAATAATGATTTAGTTGATTAATGGTGGTTGATTTGGTCATATTTAACAAGGAATATTATTTAAATAATTATTCCTAGAAAATAATAAGATAACTATGGGTTGATCTCATTAATTTCTTTGTTTTTGGGTTAAATATGACTCGGGAATAATAATTAAATTATGGTTTAATTAATTATTCCTTTTGGGGTTTCCTAATTAACATAGGAAAAGCAAGCATTTGGGGTAAAACTGTCTTACATGGTGTACTTGGGTCCATCTAATGATGAAGAGTTAGATGACCAAAAAATGGTGTAACAATGTGTTTTCCCCCAAAGTCCGATAGCCATTTCCCAAAGCGTAGGTCTTATACTTCTATGCATGGCCGGAATGTTTGATTTCTATGTATTAATTAGCTCATAGTTACATTTAGCATGATTAATGGCTTGCTATAACATGTTTATGTCTCATCAACTAGTTACACTTGAAATCCCTCGTCTTTCACAAGCTTGATGTCCATTTACTCCATTCTCGCCCAAAGATCCCTTCTACCGTGAATCAAACGGCCCTACAACAACCTTTCGCATCATCATTTCATGCCTTCCTTGACCTGCTTGACCCCACAGCCCAATTGATCCGACTTCTTGTTATCCATTTTTACATCTTTGATCGGCTTTATCCCTCACAAACTTAAAAACCAAAAATCAAAAAATTCACTTCATAACTAGCCTAATATCGTAACACCACAAGCGAACACACCGATATCTTTTACATCTAATAGAGAGAGCCCCTCTCCGAGTCCGTGAAGGCTAGATCCTTGGGCTCCAAAGCTTGGTTTGATGTTACATCGTCATTTGGGCCGCCAATCGGCCAAATCACCGGACACCAATGTATATCATATGTCCTTTCATATATTTTGCATATTGTATTCTCTCTCGTAATGATTTTCTTGACAGATAATAAAATATGTTGAGCATTGCCAATAACCGCAAGGGTAGTTTTTTCCTTAGAGGGGTTTTCCACTAGATACCCATGTTCCTATGTGATATGATAATTTTTGTCTCATTGTGCATATTTATTTCATATTTTATGACTCTCATGTGCCGATTCTAGTTGAAGTCGCATGTTGAGATCTAATGTTTGTTTTATAAGTGATGAATTAATTAATATATAGCGTAATTTATTTTAATGTTGTGGAATTGTTATCACTACTAATTTACCCCATCGTCTAAGTAGTGATTTTGGTTCCAATAAGAGAAATATATAATAAAACCAAGGGATGAAATAAATAAAGTAAGGTGAGATAAACAACTATGAGTGTCGTGAGGGAGGAGCATGTGATGCCATGCAAGAAATGGGTGTACACAAGGGTGCGCACGGAGGAAGGGGAAAGGTTATTTAAAGACACACAAAGAAAGAATCAAAGCCTAATACAAGGAGAATGGATATAATGAAATTATGGAACATAGGTGTGCAATCTCAATGGAATTTAAGAGATTGGACAAAGTTTGATGGGGTTGGAGAATACGAAAGTGGGTATGATAGTATAAGAAGTAGTGAAGGAGAAGGTGATAAGCCAGACTACGAGACCTTGGTAATGGTTGGAAGAATAACATTGTTAATATTGAAAATCTCTTCTGGATTCAATGAGACAAGATATCAAGGAAAAAAATATACCCTTTATCGCGCACCTATTATCACTAAGTTGGTGTCAGTATGGGTTGCTCCACCGTACAACCTAGAGTAACTTTTTCAAACCAACTTATAGATAAAAAATATCCTTTTAAACGTGAGAGAATTCTCCTCAAAGAAGATATTGATAATATTATGTAAAAATGAATCTCACGTATGGCTAACTCTAAAAAAAGTGTTTTAAGTGTGTTTGTTTGGTAAAGGAAAAATGTATGAAATTCACCAACATTTGGGCTCATGGAGTCAAGAGTTAAGAAAATAAATGACATGGTTCTTTCTTAGAAGATGAGGCATATAGATGTTTTTATGAAAAGGAAATAAACACAGATACACAATAATTTAATTCTTGAAGGAAGTTAGAGCATGATGTACATGAATACTAAGTAATAAAACATCAAAATACTCAAGGAAAACAAACAATATACATAGGACAAGAACTCATGAAAACATCAAATGAATCTCAAGTGAAGAAAGAGCCAAAATTCACTATATATTATTGATCGTAAAATGTTTACAATAGCATTATTGTAAATAAAATCATTCAACCACACTCCTCATCCTTCTATTCTATTTATAAAACTAGATATATTTACATGTAGTTTGCTAGCCGGATAGACTCGAAATTCTCTCGAAAGACACCTTATCCAAATAGGAAATGTTAGTAGTCTCGTGATTTGGCCGATTTGTAAGCCAAGTGACAGTAACATCAAACCAATATTTGGAGCCCAAGGACCTAGCTCTTCTCGGACTCGTAGAGGGCTCTCTATTTGTGTAAGGGATATCCGTGTGTTTTCTTCGTATTCTGATTTTAGGCTAGTTATGAGCTAGGTTTTTGGTTTTGTTTTTTAGGTTTGTGAGGGATGAACTGATCAAAGACTAAGATAGGTACAAAGATGTCATATCAACTAGGTTATGGGGTCGAAAAGGTCAAGAAAGCTCCGTATGGTGATACAAGTGTTGAAGGGCCAATTTGATCAAGGTAAAATGGAGTGGGATGGACACTAAGTTTGTGAACAACAAAGGCTTTCAAACATAAATAGTTCATCAGCTTGACATAAATATGGTAGGGCTAACTATTAATCATGAGAAATATAATTATAAACCGATAAATGCATAGAAATAAACATTCAAGCAATACATAGAGATATATGACTCTAACTTTAGGAAATTTCTATTAGACTTTGGGGAAAGACACTAAGACAAACAAACAACTCAAATCACTATGTGGAAACGCCACATATAAGTATTCCAAGCTATCTGGGCACTTTTGAATTAATATTGCATAGTTTTAGGCAAAGGGCAAGATTAGTACAAGACCTCCTTGGTTAAACTAAGACAATCAAACAATCAAAGAAATGTTTCAAGGTGGAGCTATGAGTAACCATGTGCAAGTGGCATACTGCGAATCATACTTAGTATGCATAAACCATAAATGAAACAAGCAAAAAAATTCCCGCTATAAAAGAGCAATCAAGGATTATTTGATATGGATAAGAAGGAAGAAAACATAGAAGCTATAAAGAAACAAAAAGAAATCTAAGGTGCTCTAAGGGCATGTCAAAATCTATTCTATACCATCTTATAACAAGCAAGAGCATGAAATATGAATGAAAACAAAGAACATATCAAGAGAGGGACACGAAGTACCATTTTACCAAGTCAAGGAATCCAACAAATACCCTCTTCATCATCCAAAAACATTCAAAAAAGCACTATCCAATGCATGAGACAAGTGCTTCTTCCAAACTTGTATAACTATATCGCTCTATATCATCAAGTTTAGCCTTATTTACAATGAAGCCTCCTAGAATATATAGGCCAAGATGAGGGAGAACCTCTTAGTGCAATCCCCGCAAGCTCATTGGCCCATCAAAAATATTTGATTTTTTCCTTGAGGCTTTGGTAAAGCCCAAGGCAAAAAATATCTATAGAAATATCCTCTAAAAATGCTAAAAAGGAAAATATATTGACTTTTCCTAACTAACCATGGCCAAAAATAGCTAAACGCACATTAGGAAAAGCCACTTCGTAAAAGTGTATTTTTCACAAAAAAATACTTAAGAAATATATCACAGAAAAATCCCCCGTCTTCTGGCAACTTTTGGAGGCCTCTCCCGATGTCGAAACGAGGCCTCGATGGATCGCTGAAAAGCCCCAAAAGTTCAGTTTCTGGAAAAATGTTTCTTTTTTTTCTCCAAAATAATCACTGAAAGTTTGTCAAAACTAATCTGTGTGTGTAAAAACCCAAAAATAGATCTTTGTTGATAAACGAGGCAGTAGTGTGGAAAAAAGTGATCGTTTTTCGCCATTTTGGGGACCAAATCATCTTCGATTGATTTGAAAACGTTGAGTGATGACCTTGAAATTATGGCATCCAATGATACCATTTTCATCCTCTCGAGGATGTCTCAAACGTAAATGGCGATGACCATGATGTTTAGCAAAAAGCCCAAAAATGACAAAAAACCAAAACTTGTTGAATTTCGCCCAACTTTGGTGAGCATGACCCTCAAGGGTTTTCGAAACAGGATGAGAAGTTGAAGTCAAAATTGGAGCCTTGAGGTGTATTTCTTCATTTTTGGTGCCAGCGCCTCTTTGGGCGCTTTGAGCTTTTTCGGGGTTTTCTTCTTGTTGTTTGGCATTTTAGCTTGGTGAAGAAGTCATGGCCCCTTGCTTAGGAGAGGCACTAGCACATGCTTGAGAGTGCCCTTCATGATCCATGTTTTGTATTTGCTTGCCCTCATCATTTCTCGTCGAGGGCCGCCTTTTTTTGTCTTCACATCGCTTTCTTCATGACCTGCCATGCAAGCCTCTTCCCTTCAATCGTTTCGTGCTTCATCACCCTCATGCTTATTGCCGTGTTGGCTGCCATAATGCTCCTTTTCATCAATGCCTTATTTCCCATCACTTTTCTCTTTCATTATCATCGCTATTTTTAGACTCTTTTCCTCGTTCCTCATCATCACTAAAGTCATCTCTTAGTATTGTGTTTGAGCCAAGAGGCTTTTAACAAGACATGTTTGTGGTTTGTGCTTTTGACACCAAAACCTCTTCCCCCTCAATCACTATTTTTATCCTTGTTATCCACAGCAAGAAAACCCTTTAATTTGACAAAATATCTATCCCCTAGCCAATCGTTTTTATTTGATTTATAAACAAGGGGTGCTCTTGAAAACACTATCTTAACATACTCTTTCAAGTTGATTATGAGACCCCACAAACTCTGATTTTCTTCTAGAGGTTTGTGCAAATCCTTGAATATTTCAGCACAAAATGACCTCTTTAAACTAACAAAACCCTCATCTCTTATTCACTATCTCTCTCGTGTTTATTTGAAACAAAAAGGGACTCATTTGAAGTCATTGTTTTCTTTCATCATGACAGACATGGTATGTTTAAAAAACAAGATAATGTTTCTTCCTTACACCGTCTCTAAACAACCTTTAAAACTTTCAACGAGGACATTAACCTTCTATCATTTGCTTTCTTCTTTGGTTTAGTAAACAAGGTGTTCTTTGAAACCACCGTCAAGATGACTCCTTAAACCGATTTGAAAGTATTTTACAAAACTCGTTTTTACCTCTAGAGATCGTATGAATCTTCAAATTTTCAAAGAAAGAAAACTCTCTTAAAATAACACACCGACATTCCTTTTTAATAAACATGATATGTCTTGAAAAAGCAAGTCGTGCTTTCTCTTTAACCTGGCTTCCCAACACTTTATAAACTTTCAACAAGCCTCTAAACAAATAACTTTCTTCCTTCAACTTCGTTTTTGTTTTTAGAGTTCGTAGAAACAACGATGAATGCCCTCTTATCCTCAAATATTGTTTATCTTTTTTGATTTAGATGATCATGGTGCTTTTTGAAATCAATGTTTAAAAGATTCTTTTCTAACTCCACAAAAATATTCATCTTCTAACCACCGGCTTCTTCTCTAATCTATTAAACAAATTTCTTTCAACACCACTATTTTATTTATCGCACACCTTCAATTTGAAATGATGCTGTTCATGTTTTAATCACCGCTTTCTTTGTGGTTTAAACAACAAAGTGACCGATTTGAAACACTTTTTTCAAATGCTCCTTCAAATTGATCATGATGCCCTTCGTAAAATTTCCTTTTCTCTTTTGTAATTCAACGTGTTCTTGTATGCTAACAAACAAGCATTTGTTAAATGAAAACAAAATCGCTATTGTTGTGTTTGGGCAAAAGATCTTGAATAAGATGTGTTTGTCGTTCTTTGTTGAAAAATCTTTTTTGTTTTGGCACAAAAACCCTCCCTTCAAGCATTGCCCCTTTGCTATTCATCGTTTTCAAAAGGTAAACAAGACATCTTTCTAAGCCGATACAACATCCTCTAAAATCACCGTGTTAACCTTTGATAACCATAGCAAGAACACCTTTTTGATTCTGCAAAACAAAGTGTGTTTCTGAAACTCCTTTGAAATACTCCTTAACTCGATTGAGAGAACTCTACAACTCGTTTTGATTCTCGATGTTGCACACATTTTTCAATGTCTCATAACACAAAGAAACCTCTTTTAAACTGATCAAACCTTTATCGTTTTAACACAAGCTTTTCTTCGATACATGCGTTGCGCAAATTTTCCCTTTGTAACAATGTTAAGACACCTTTAAACAAACTTGAGAATTCTTACAAACTCGCTAGTTTACTCTTCTAGAGACTCGTGTGTAGTTTTTTGTAATTTCATAGCAAGAAAAAAACTCTTTCCGTTGATCCTATCAATTATCTCCCTTGCACCGTTTTTGAAATCATTCTTCTTTGATTTTGATTAACAAGAGATTTTTCCTTTGAAAATCACAATGTTTTCCTTTACTACTAAAACAACAAACTTTTTTGACAAACAAACCTTTTCGATGACTTCTGCACTTTTGGAAGCCTGGTGCTGATAGTGGTTTTACTGGCGGCGTCATTTAGGGGCAAAAGTATGGGCGAGGTAAAAACAGAGGTTAGGGGTAGTTTTCAACAACTTCAAAGATCGAATTAGGTAAATGAGGGTATTAGGAGCATTTGGCACTTGGAATGAAAAATTTTCATGCTTGGAGGGCTTTGTAAAAGACGAAAATACTCTCGCCCTATCGGTTTCGCAGGCAACCATGGGCGCCGTCCGTTCGTGTGGTCAACACAGGCGACGGCGCCGAGCCGTTCGGTGCAAAGGTTCGGTTGCTCGCGCTTGGGCGATGTCATGGGTTATCATAGGGAAAATTGAAGGTCAATTATGCAAAAATGAGGATATTTACAACAAAAGGCAAATGGAAATGGAAACTTACCATCAAGCTGGATCGATCGCAGACTCGTATTTGAACACTGGTGGTGGCGTTAGAAGTTATGCCGGGCCGGTTTCCGTACATGAACATGTCGCATTTAGAGGTACCCATGGGCGCTGTGCACAGGCGTGCTACACTCAACTACAAGTGCGCCGTGCCTAGTGCATTTTTCTCCTATTTTTTCCTACAGTGTACGCGTTGCCACCAGGCACCGCGTGTGGAAAAAAAAACTGCCCCCCGTGAAAATTATTGCTTTCTCCCCTCAAAAAACGTGTATAATGAAATGAAACTCCGTTACACGCTCGTATAACAATGTGAAGGTTTTTTAAACTTCGTTTCTTTCCTTTTGTTATTTGAAACACAAAAAACCACTTTTGTGCATGGTAGCTATGTTTGCAAAGTGTTTCGTGGTCGCCTTTTCAAAATGTCTTCTTTACAGCCTCTATAAGCTCTTCTTTCATATTCCACTCCTTAGCAACAAGATGGAAATTTTCAAGACAAATCTTCACATTAATAACAATGTCGAAAATCATTTAGCTTTCCTAATTTGCTCAATGACTTTCATGTACGATTTAACGCAACCATATTTTGCCTCGCACCACTATAACAAAGAGCCGTGACTATTCCATCGATTAGACTCGTACAAATTCCAAGTAAGACCTTCAAATTGTTTTGCTAAATACAAGGGACTCGTCCAAAAAGAGAAAGTGTGAAAGTAAAGTGATTCATGATCGTAGGATCCCACTAATTTGCGTAAACAACATTTTTCTTTTGGAGATCCGTAAGCAATAGAATAGCCTCCTCTATACTATTCTTTCGTACAAATGAACCATCAATCCGATCGCCCAAACTCGATGCACCCGCCCCAAACCTCCCCCATAAAGTAACAAAATAGAAAATTATTTTTGTATTCTTCGCGCAACACCGCATCAAGCCGCCATTGACTAAGGAGAGCCCATCTATATGCATTCATTGCTTCATGCCGGAGACCTCGCTGTTTCCACAAATTTCTCAGAAGCTCAATGTAAATTGTCAACCGTCTCTGTAGTTTTTTACCTCCGAACAACTCGGCATGCCCCGAGGAAAAGTTGTTTCAATTGTGTCTAGAATACTTCTACATTCTCGAGCAAACCTTCGTTAATCGACCAAGCTTTTGTAGTGAAAATGCCTTTAAGCATATTGCCTCAAGCAATAGGTAGGTTGCATGTAGGTATGGAACCGATTATGATAGTTATTGGCACGATCGACTCCCGTTTAGAGTGAGATTTTTCTCAAATATATGACCGTAAGCACTATTTTACGGGGCCGTGTAACTCAATTCCCGAATATTTGCAAGGTAGATTCAATGTTTCTCTTTTCGATACCTCTAATCTTCCTAATAGAGCTCTAAAAGCTAGAGCAATAGCCTGTGTCGTTTCAAAAGCCAATAACCCCCGTCGTATTTGAAGAACGCTCTTCTTCTTGTGGTGGAGCGTAGATGAGATTTATCATGAAAACCTAGAGAAAGGACGATATGGATCAAGAGAAAATCGACCGTGCTTGTTGCATAACAACATCAATTGTAGAAATAAGTGCACCTACACCACTCCGCAAAGCAAGTCGAGTTGCTTCATTCAAACTCGTGAAGGGTGTTAACAAGCCCGAGAAGATTCCATTCTTAGCAAATATTCAACAAATCATCTCGGGAGAAGGACTGTGGAGGTTGAAGACCTACCACATACTATCCGACATGCATACAGAGTGTATAGTAGTTGCGTAGTTTGTGGACTCAAATTGCTAATCCTAACAATTGCTATAGTTGGACAATCGTGCCGCCATATTAACAATTTTTTTCCATCGACAAAAACCCAACGAGTGGCCTAAAGCTCTCTCCTTCGCTCTCTTTTGTCTTGAATTCAATATAACAAGTAGGCATTGCATTGTCCCCATTTTGAGAGAAAGGACCCACAATCTCCCCATGTATTGAAAGTGCTTCTCTTAAATGGAAAAGAGCGATGCCATGTGGAACATACTCAATACAAACTGATCTTTTCCTCCAAGAATTGTATTTGATTCTTCAAATGCTCCTCAGAATTTGCAGAAGGCCTCTATTCTCTTCGAGGATGAGCCCTTCTCAATTACAAACTTGCTAAATTTACACTTTGTGAGTCTATGCTTGAAGAATCTAGTTTAGTGAAGTCATCACTATCCTCGCGCATCGTCATTAGGGGACAGAAATTGAACATCCCGTGTAGCACTAGTTTTCAGTTTTTTTGAATTATCATCATCTTTGTTAGAGCACATGCTATGAGAAAATTTTTCAAAGAACCACCAAAATTTTTGTTTCTTTTTGGTGTGTTTTGACTTTGTCACCAAAGGTTTCGGTATAACTTTTTCCCTCCTATAAAACTTTGTGAATGGATCCCTTTTTTATTCAAGTTTCTTCGATGCTTGTTATGCTAGTGTTGCTTGGATCGGATCTTGTTTGCGCCTTTTTCAAATTTTTAACAATCTCATGTAATAACTTCATGCAATTTGAATTAGCATCCTTCACTTTTATTTCAACATTGTAAGGCATATCAAGCATATTTTGGTACTTTTCGATTTTGGACAATTTTTTAAATTTGTACATTGTAGTTTACCAAGCCTAGAAACTCATATTTCTCCTTTTTGTCTCAAACTCGATTTTCCCTAGTCTACTTTCAAGAAGTTTATCATAAAGACACCATTGCGTCCCTTTTAATAACCATGAGAAAATCTCCATCGTTTTATGAAATGAAGAAGCCATAAGATATTGCCATAAAGCTCGTCTTGTATGGAATGAAAGGAGTGTCAAACTTTCAGAATTGGATTGTTGTTTATAGAGGAGTCCATTATCAAGACAACCTTGCAGCCTTTCAATCAATCATAGGGTAAATTGATTGCTTCATGAAGTAAGGAGGCTTTTTCTTAACAACTTGCCTTGATTTTCTACTCGATCCGAATGAAGTCATGCCATGATAATTTCCCCGAGGCCTTAAAGTTCATGATGAAAGGGGTTAATAACATTTTCCACTACAACATTTGAAGCATAATGAAAAACCCATTGCTTTTGAAGTGATGAGGGTCCTTTCATAGAAATATCCTTTGATTTTTCACCAACGAGATTATCATTTTTATCTTTATCGTAGCTTGTCAATACCATCATGCATTTCTTCATCATCTAGATCCTGTTCTCAAAATTCTTGTTCCGCATCAATGCTTGCAAATTTTTTATTAACTTCGGCTTCTCCAATCATCCGGATCGATTCATCTTCGGCTTGTATTTGTTAGTGAAATGGACCTAACAACAAGGGTTGTTAAATTCTCTCCACTAATATTTATCAAAACTCGTAAAAGGATTATGTGTGCCAACTTTTTATGGAATTCTCATCTCCATCTAGAATATACGTAAACTTTGACCCAGGTATTTGAGGATGACCTTGAGGACTTCTAGATATTGCTATTAGGCATACTAAAAGCCAAAGGAAACCACAGATTCCAAAGATAATGAAAATACCAAAGACTCCTATTTGTGCCATTATAATCGGTGAAAAATTTGAGCTTATAACACTCAGCGTTTTCAAGATGAAATCCAATGCATCGAAAAACCCACTTTCGTTTGTTCATTACAGGGAAACCACTTTGAACCATGTTTTTCATGCATGGCATAACTACACCTTCTCGCATTTTGAATAGATCATTTCAAGGAGTAGTCGTGCCTTTTTTCTAGATTTAGTCAATAAGGGAAATCATCACAAAAACTATCGTTGGTAAAATTTCCTTTAATGACCCTCTTTAGACCTATCATGAGGCCTTCTCTTATTATCTCATTGATGGAGGTCTTCATGTATTTAAACAAGAGGCTTCTTCAACACTATAATATTACTCGCTTTTCTTATGATGTAATACTTAATTCAACTTATAAACTTTCAATTGTTCCCACCGATTTTCAACTTCTGACTTTCCAATTGAAAGATTTCTTAAATATAATCCAAACCCGCCGATGCATTTTTGTTTTATCCCTTGAAGTAGGTTGCCTACATTTTTCTAAAGTTTATCTAAATTACCTTAACATTATGCTTCTTTAAATGAGGTTACATCTTTGTTCCTAAACCTCGCTCTTTATTGGAGGAGATCATTATCAGCAGCTTCCCAACCATCTTCTCTTATACCGGAGGAGGTTTTCGCATGTCACCCAACCATATGCTCTCGCTTGGAGGAGGTTAAATACGCTATGGCATTTCATCCATTTTCTAAAATGTGTCATCTTTCTTTGCCACACATGTCTCTCGCTTGGTATATTAGAATAGGTAATAAAGTGAAATCTCGATAACCGCTTATATGAGGCATATTTTGAGATATGTATCCTTTGTCAAATATCTTTGTGAACCTTTTAAACCGTAAACCACATGACATGTATTTGTAGATTATTTTCTTTCTAGTCATCATTTACTAACCTTTTTTTACCGTGTTTGTAGAGGTACATTGGATTTTCTCTTTGACTACCGTTTTGATCCTAGCTCAAGGCAACATAATGCGTTTGTCTTCTTATGTCTGGCTTGATGATGTTTTTTTGGAATACTCGTACATTTCTTCTCTCGAGAGAGAACCGAAACAATATAGATCAATCATTATATCACTATTTTCTAAACATGTACTTTTCTTTTCTACCGCAGCTCTCCATCCGCTATCGATGGCAAATCTCTTCAACATGAGAGACTTATTTGGACTTGTCTCTTTGTTCTTGTTTGGATAGCGTTTGTCATTTGATTTGCACTCGTAGAGATGCAAAAAATATGAATTCAAACCTTGAAAGATCCTTTTAGTGTCTTATAGATATTTTTCCCAATCTTAAGCATATTCTTTTTAGATCGTGTACATGCTCATCTCTTTCTATATTATATATTTGTAGAATTTATTCCTGCATCGAGACAACAAGACTTAGTGGCACAACCTAGGGGTATATCAAGGTTTTCTTTGCGTATTAAGTGCTAATTCGGTGGTCAAGTTGGTATCAACAGTGCTGGATTCCGGCTCGTGGCTATTTTTTTCGAGGAAGGATTCTCTAAAGTGCCACCGCCTAACTTAGGGGAAACTTTCATTGGATTCTCGATTGTGTTCGACAAGAATATAGGTGATAGGAAGGGAGAGAGACTTTGTCAAATATTGGATAGTGAGTTTCATGAGAGCCAAGGGGAGAATGATAGTAGACTAGCAAGACCAAGACAACTATAGACAGGATATTTTTCTAAAACAAGACATGACTCTGAAAACCGAAGATTGCTCGATCATAGGTCATTGTGAAGGGCTAGGAAAGCAAAAATTTGTTTGGGGGTTTTCTAGATGAAAAATTGACATATGGAGATCACCTTCTAGAAAAATCAACTAGGAATCTAGTCATCAACAACAGTGAAAAATACCGATGACTAATAGTGGGCTCCATTTGGGAGTGCAGCTCCTTTTCAGGAGGTGTCCGTAATTGGAGAGATCTGGCTTATGAAGACTAGTGCCTTATCCATCGGGCGCAAATTTCATTCTTTCGATGCCATTCTTGAAAATCGATAAGATGATTAGCCTCAAAAATATCTACCTACCCAAATACATTTCGATATTTTTCATCTTTAGGTGCATTTTGACTAGCAACCTTTTGACATGATATTTTTCGAATAGAAACTATCTAATGCTCCACTTATATCTTCTAGGAGTTCGCATTAAACCGATGAAATCCTTTCATTTCTACCTATGTTAGATCGACCGTCAAAATTAAGTTGGCTGTGATTTTATTCACTATACTAGATCATGAAATTGAAAAATGACCAAATCAAATGATTAGACAATTGATTTGTCATGTATTTGTGGCATAAAAGACAAACTTCCCACAAATATTATTTTCGTATGAAATGAGATTTAGAAAAATCCGGCTAGGATACATGTTTGTTTTTCATCCTCCTCGTTTTCCTTTGGTCTCCGTTTGGAACATGTGGAACCAATATATTTTCCTAATCTACTTCTTTTTTTGACAAGTCAAGCTTACACAATTTGACTATCTTTTCTTTCACTAACTTATCGGCAATCAATTTAAAATATGTTAAGTTATGATTAGGCTAGATAACCGAACAAGACATCTTTGAGCATTAGTAGCGACATTTAGACTTGCTCAAGCCAAGATGACTATTTTTGGGTATGGGCTATACCACTTTAGAAGTCGCCCTCTTTCCTACTTTTATTATTTTTGTATTTTTCTTCTTTTTCACTTTTCTTCAAATCTAGAATCGAAAATATGCTCACAAGGCCGAGCTTATTTTTCACAACCGTTTATCTATCCTAATCTAATATATATATGATAGACATTTATTTGGTGAACTCTCTTTTCCAATGTAACCGAAGTAGATGATTACATGGGTGACTCTGCTTAGTTCTTTCATGATGCCGGAGTAATGAAAAGTCCACCTCCATTTGGCTTGTTTTTGGACAAGAGTGGCTAAGTTTTTTCTCATTCTTTGTAGCAAATTGTTCATGATAGAAACCACTATTCCTTCATGTTTCTCAAGGAAACAAAAAATGAATCTTGGAATAATACCTGATATAGAGGATTTGATATATAGGCTTCATTCAGATCACTTTTCTTCCGCTTGGCTATATTTGGGACTCTCTCGGTAAAGCAATTCTTCCCCTTGCTCATGGATCACTAACCATCGACTCATCATATATCAGAAAGGTAGTTTTATTTCCAAGCCAATGTGCTCTGATTGCTGGAATGAAAATTATGTGAAGGTCATCATGTTGATGAGCAAGGATACACTTTGACAAGAAATCATCTTGAAAGGATAGTGTGACAACTCTCATGTGTTTATCAACTCTATTTCTTCATCTCGCAATTTGTAAGTCAATGGAAATCGTGGTCAGTAACCGGAGTTAAGGAATATTTCATGTCCAAAATGATTTCCTCAACCATTGCAGGAAAATGCTTCTCATTTACAACATACTCGATACCTTCATCATCCTCCTCAACCTCATCATCAAAGCTTCTAAAGATTGTTGATTTCCAATTATGTGAATGTTATTTCGATGGACTCATGAAGTAGAGAAAAGAGTCGAGACTCTTCACTTACTTCTAAAATCTCAAGGCTCTCCTCATCAGCGTTGTCATAGGTGACCGTATTGGCCGGTTAATTTTTTAACTATGATAATGAAATCACCTATTGTATCACTATTGATTGCCTTCAGCAGTATTAAGGTTTCCTCGTTTGGATATCATAATAATCAACATATTGATCAAACCTCGAGAATCATTAATATAAGTAATGTCATCAACCATGCATATTGGACTATCGTATTTATTTTCTTCAAATTTATTTACAAATCTATTTTTTGACTCATGGTATGCAATATTACTGTGAGAAAGATCATAAAAGTTTTGGTTATAAGGAAGTTTCGAGGTTATTCACATGTTTGTAAGTTGATCTATTTCCTCTTCACTTAAAAAAGGAGGCATTTTCATTTCTCTTTTGGATATAACTACAATAATCCCTTCTTTCTCTTGGGAAAGATGATTTGGAGGATGAATGTATTTTTGGGCTTCACCTATGAGAGATGGTGAATCATCACTTGTGCCTTTAGAGAGATCTTGTGGGTTCTCTTTCATTTCTTGCTTGTTTTCATCTTCAAATCAATTCTTTGTGATGCCGAGGATAGTTAAAGTATGTAATTCATGAGTTTTTTCCGATAGATTTTTTTCAGAGGCCAATTTTCTTTGTATGAACTCAAATGATTCCCAACATAAAGGTAGAGATCCTACAGTTTTGATTTATCTTCTATTTTGGATCCGAATTCATCCTCACCAACTCCTCTCGATGTTTGGGATAATAATCATGGGATTCATGAGTTTTCGATGGATTCTTAGGAGGCCGCTTTTCTTTATGAACTCAAATGACTCCCAACATAAAGGTAGAGATCCTGCTGCAGTTTTGATTTATCTTATATTTCGGATCCGAATTCATCCTCACTCAACTCTTTCGATGTTTGGGATAATAAACATGGGATTCATGAGTTTCCTATGATGGATTCTTGTAGGAGGCCAATTTTATTTTATGAACTCAAATGACTCTCAAAGATAAAGGTAGAGATCCTACAAGTTTTTATTTATCTTCTATCTCGTAATTTGTGATTTCAAAATGGGTGATGTTTTCTTTAGAGCATTCCTCTCATGTTTTTATTTGCAACTTTCTCATTAGGTACATTTTGTTTATAACTCTTGTCTTGTAATAGTCAATCGTGTTCATCCTAAGGAAGAAGTGTAGGTTGGTTTAGTTGCCAGCAGTTAACCTTACTCTGTGTCTTTCTTTTCCTTGTCAAGTATATGCTCTAGTTTGCTGAAATAATATACCAATTTTTCCAACTTTTCCTCTCGAAGATATTAGTCTCTATTGATTTTATTTGTATTTCTCTATTATTCTTAGTTGTGTCTCCATATTTAAAAGATGTTGAATTCTACATCAACTTCTATCCCTTGCATTTTTATGGTCAAAGGATCTTTTATATCTTATCCGAAAACCATCTCTAGTCAAAAGAATCAGGTAGTGCAAGAGAGCCACATCCGAGGGGTGGCTTTATGTTGTGGCGTTACCGTATGGTATACTTTATTGAACCTCGCTGAAAATTTTTGTATTGTCTCCCCTAGTTGTCTTTTTAATCGATTGTATTCTTTTATGACGAGAACTTTATTACCCATGACCACCCACCTATCTAGGAAGATTTGAGTGAACTCGATGAAAATTGGTAATGCTTATGTACTGAAAGCATTTAAACCAACTCTTAATTTTTCCTTGTAATGATAAGGCAAACATTCTAATACACACATCATCTTCTTATATTTCATAAAGGTCAAGTAAATTCTCAAGATTTTGGACGTGTTTCTGCTGCTGACTTCGGGAGCTTTCTCCATCAACCGGGTAATTTATTTTGAAGATTTGTAGGGAGGCTCCTAAGATGGGAGTGTAAAACCAGAGGCTCGTATCTTTTTGGGACCTTTGTGGATATAGGTAGTCATAGCTCACCTATAAAAATTTATAGCAAAAGGTGGCTAAAATATTTTTGGAGCCTTCAAGGAACAAATTTTATTTGTTAAAAAGTGTTGGCTCTTGAAGACTTGGAAAGCCTCATGCTCATTCAAATATTCATCGTCGTGCCCATTTTACACTCGTAAATCCCGCCGACTCCTTAAGAGAGAATACCGTCGCAAACACCATTTTCCTCCCTCCACTTCAAAACTAACCTTTCATTTTCCCCCCCTTATTCTCCATAAAAATCCTCTATTTTCATGATTCCTCTTCTTCCATTCATGAAAATCATTTTAACAAGGTTAAGAACTCACTTTTTAAGCTTATCAAAGTCCTCAAATTCCTTTTGAAAATCATTGAAAATCTCTAAAAATCACATCTTTTATGTATTATAGACTTAAGCCCTTTGGGCTAAGTTTTTAACCCTTCCCCACATATGCAATAGCACCTGAACCAAGAGTTGAGTTGTTTGGGCACTTATCGCACCTGGGGAAATCACGGTGCACGGCAAGCCTTTCCCCTTTATTAAAACCCCGATGCCGATTAGCCCTTTCCTCCATGAACCCCCGTCATATGATTTTCCATATAACCCACGGCCCTGCGCCGGCGCTCAAACCATATCGAAAATTAATATTTCGCCCGAACCATAAACCCTTGTTTATATAAAATTGTCGCCTTTTATTATGTCCTAAGTTTTTTCGTTAGTGCAAAGTTCAACTCACTCTCCACCGCTTCTGATCCGATCCGTAGATCGACTCGTGCGATCCATCGCCCGGTGGTCCCCACCGCCCACGCATCACAAAACCACGCATTTCATCGCACCGCTTTTGAGAGGGGGGGCGGTTTTTTCCATTTCGTAGTGTTTCCATACACCGCCGACACGGCCTCGAGCACCGTTGACAAAACCGCCCTCATCACGCATTAAATGTTGGACGGGGAGTGGGCACGATATTGATGTGCACCGTCCGATCTGAGGCCGCCATCGAACGGATCGCTTCCTCTCGAAGAAGCCCGACAACGCTAGTCAAAAATATGGCGTGGTATTAAAAGAATCTCGCCATCGATCTGATTTGCGTATCGATGGCCCAAAATTCATCGCCCTTATTCCTCGTTGAGTCGCATTTCCGGACTCGGGGGTTTTATTCATCTAAATTTTATCAAAGGTTTGATGTCCGTGCATGTTTCTAAGGCTTCTTATTTGCATGTTCTCCATCGGTTGATCATGTGGGCCGATCTCATCCGACCGCCCACGTTTGTCCCAAACCCCGAACATAATTTTCGACCATTTTTCACCAAAACAAAGGTTTTAAAACCTTTTTTGCATTTTTATTTTATTTTTCGAATAATGTGACCCTTCACATTATTTATTCACTCGCTTCCCGATCCCGTCGATCTCTCGTGCGATCGACTTCGCTCCGATTCAAATTATTCTTCTCCGCCTTCCCTTTGAATTCCTCTCGATTAATTTCCACCATCGGATGATGCCATCCAATGACCATGCTCCCTCCACGTGCCTTCGGCGCAAACCTATACATGCAGGATTTCATAACCTTTTGTATTTTGGTGTGGTTTAAATGGTGTTTCGCCATGCTAAAGAAAATTCGTCAGCCGAGGGTGAAAATCCTCCCTACCTTTGATCCATTAAAGAGAATCATTCGCAGTGGTTTAAGCTCCACATTTCATCAATGATTCATGAGGAATTGATGCCATATCACCCCTCAAGGCACCGCATAGAAGCAAAACACAGTAACCGTTACGTCAGAGAGTACGTGTCGAAGACAAAATATATCGTAATAGAATATTGAACACAAATTTTCGTGGGATTACGTCTAAGATGGTTTATCAAAAAGCCTAATCTCCGATTAAAACACAGCTTTAAAGGAAAATCATAAAGGATCATCAGAAGGTAAACTTCCACCACCACATATCCGAGGAAAATTGATTCCTCCTGCACTTATCTCGCCGCCTACATGTTCCTCAAAGAATTCAAATACGTGCCGAAGTTATCGATCGTGATCGATATCTTCCTCACAATGCACGTAAAGTAAAATCGCAAACAAACTTATCGACAAAGTATCGCAGTTACTTTGACATCACACGAGCCTCAAAGGTCAACAAGAGCTCCCACCGAGCTTAAATTTTTTATGTAAATCATTTAATACGTGGGACACCTATTTAAGTTTCTTCATTGAGCCCCCCAAAGGCCAAGAAGCCATTTAAGTCTCCGTATTAAATATCTTTGGAGATCTTTTATCATCTTCGCCTCCTATTCTTCTATAAATACCGCTCGTAGAAGATGAAAAATTGTTGGTTGATGTAGTTACGAACATTGAAAATGTACTGAGATTGAGACTTCATCTCGTAACAGTGTTCAATGGCCCTGAGCCGGTGGCTGTGATAGATGTTAGGCCGAGATGTGTAGATGGTTTCTAAACTAAAGCATCGACTTAAAGCTATAACTATTTCTGAGCATCAATACAAGTCGATTTATGGGATCCTCGGTCTATGTTGATCGTGATTTTTTTTCATTGTAACTTGTCATTTTGTTTCTATTTTTAGTGTGTTTCATTTTTGCAAAGAACAATATGCATAGAGTTAGGACCTCCATCGTATATCAAGACCCTTCTCTCGATCGAAAATCTTTATCCGAATGTTTTTCTTCCAATTTGTGTTATCGGGGAATGATTTAATTCAGCTTTGCTGACAGGAATGCTAGTGTTCCCTCATCTGATCGCTTTAGTCAATATTATTCTTGAATGTTATGTTCAGTATTAGTTAAGTAGAGATGAACTAAGGAAGATATGGCATGCCTTGGTCCTAGTTTCCTATCCCAAAAGGTCGTCTTCGAATGTTTCCTTTGGAATGTGTTAAAAGATGGCTAGTTTAGAAGTACTTACCGCATCTTAGGCCATTACGTGTTATCTTTGTGTTTGTCTTGAAAGTAACCAAGTAAAGCAAGAGTTTTCAGGGGAGAGGATTTGTGGTGAGCCCGACCCGCTAGTTTCTACTCCAATAGTTGCCTTCAAGTTTCCCTTTGTTTTAAGATGTTTTCTATTGAAAGTGTATCAAAGGCTGGCTAGTTTAAAAGTACTTACCAGATCCTAGTTTACTTTCATGTTTTTCTTGAGTCTATGTCAAAGGCTGGCTAGTTTAGAAGTACTTACTAGATCTGAGGCCATTCTGGAGAGCTCTTTTGATTACGCATCTTGAATAATTTTTCTTCTTGTTGTATCATTTCATTCCATAAATCAATCTTCAAAGAGATCCTTAGACATAGATGACTTGCCCCATGGACCACTCTTGCCTCTTGCTGTTTCAATTAAACCCTATTATGACTCCATAGCCAAATGGACTAAAACCTGCAATTATCTATCTTCCTGGCCAAAACTTATTCTGATTGCTTGCAACTTCTCACCTTTGAAACTCTTTGCATTTAGAACTTTCCACCTCAAACAATAATCATGCTCAACCATCCAAAAACAAAACAAACCCTCGGCCTTCATAACTAGCCTAATATCATTACCCAAAACTTCAAAGACAAATCCATCTTTGCACTTATTGGAAGATCCCTCTCCAGGATTCGGGAAGGGCTAGATCCTAGAATCCCCAAAGTTGGTTGAAAACGATGTTGTTGCAGCTGATCAGACTTTGCCAATATTGCTGATTACGGAATCCTAACATGATTGTTAGTTAGTTATTTTTCGGGGGTTGGGGAAAAAATTCATAAAAAACAAAGTTTTTTACTAAAGGACTTAAGCCCCCTTGGGCTAAGTTTTAAACCACTTCCCCTCCACATGCCCACACCCTGTAACCAAGCGCTAACCCTGTTCAGCGCTTATCGCATCAGAAATATTCAAGTGCGCAAGTCTTTTTCCATGTTCCGAAAGTTTCGATGCGATTAGCCTTTGTATTTAAGACCCCCGATCATATTATTTTTTCATATAAACCGTGGGCCCGCCTTCCGTGCTTAAAACATTGAAAATCCATTCCTGATCTATTTTTTCCTTTGTAAATACAAAAACCCATCTATCCAAAGTTTTGATCTAAAAAGCCAAAGTCACGTGTTAATATAAATGGATAGATTAAAAAGACCCGATCGCGCAATCGCATTGGAAAAATTCAATGGGTTGATTGAAAAGGCCGCATCAAAACTCTCGATGCGATTAAGTCCCATATCCATAAGATCTCGGTCCTTTGTTTTCTTTGTAAAAACCAAGCGCAAAGGTCGAAGTACTTATCGTATCGGAAAAAATTCAATGGGTCGATTGAAAGACCGGGCCCGAAGCTCCGATTGCGATTGGCCCTTGTAATATAAAGCCCCGGGCCCGTGGTACTCCATACATCCAGAGGCCCCGCAATCGAGTGCCAATTACTTCATATATAAATATTCCGCCCCGATCCATAAAAACCTTGGTTTTATTAAAAATTTATGGATTTTTCATAAAGTATAAGGGTTTCCACCGGTGCAAAGTTGAAAAGATATTGACTGTTGATCTAAGGCTGATCAACAACCCGCGCAAAATTGCATCACAAAGTTTAAATCACATACATTTATTTTTTTCCCCCCGATCACCCTTTCCCCCGATTCTTTCTCCACCGTTGATCTAATCTTTAGATCGACGGTTTGCGCTACATCGCATCGCAACTTTAAATCGGTGCATTTTCCTGCTACCCCCGATTGCGATCCTTCGATTGGATCTGGACCGTCCACGTGTCCAGATCGGATAGTCCGAAATCACTTCATATTATTCTTCTCCCCGCTCTCCTTCTTGCCTCTTCTACGCAGATCTCCACCGTTGGATGCTTCCATCCAACGGCTACGCTCCTCCCCTGCCTTCTAAAGCAGTTTTTCCCCAAATATGCAGGATTTCATAATGTTTTGTTTGTTTTGCAGGTTTCAAAGGTTTTTTCCCATACTATGAAGGAAAAGAAAGCCGAGGGTGACAATCCTTTGGCCTTTTGTTTATAAAAGGGAAAGGGACTAAAAGGACTCCACTCTACGTTTCGTCGATGCTCCATGGGCATTGATGCCATACGAGCATTGCGCGGCTTGCACATTAACAAGACACTGTGATTTTTAAATCAAAATTAAAAGAGTATCAGCATTGAAGTACAGAGTGCAGCAGAAACAAAAGATTGAAGACAGATGTGGGAATTACGGCTAAGAATGATTATCAAAATCCTAATTCCCAGGATTAAAACACAATTAAAGGAACATCATAAGTATTTAACAGACATACAGGCCTCCACCACCTCAATTGAGGCGAATTGATTCCTCATCTACCATAAGTGCCACCTGTGCCTCAAAGCATTCAAAACAGAGGCCGAAGTTATTGATCAAGTGAAGATATTTGCCTCAGCACGACCAGAGCGTTACTTCTGCAAGGAAATTAAATGCTAAAAATATCTGCAGAGTTACTCCAAACATGACACAAAGCCTTAAAGTCAATAAAAGCTCCCACCGAGCTTAATTCATAAATGTAAATAAATTAATAGAGTAACACATCAGTAAAATCCTCCATTGAGCCCCTCAAAGGCCAAGGAGTCATTAATCTATATTAATTGCCATGAGAGATCTTTTATTCGATCTCACCTCCTCATTCTTCTATAAATACCTCTACAGAAGATGAGCAATTGTTGGTTGCAGAACTTTGAAACACATATGAGCTTAAACTTCTGACTGTAAATAGTGTTCACTGGCCCTTGGAGCTCTGCTTGTGATAGATAAGTTAGGCTGAGATGAGTAGATGATTGCTAAACTCAAGCATTGGACTTAAAGCTGTAACTGGTTTGGAGCATCAATACAAGCTGATTTATGGGATCCTGGTCTATGTTGACGGTGATGTTTTTCTAATTGTAACTTGTTATTTTGTTTCTTTTTTCACTGTGTTTCATTTTCTCTTATAAAGAACAACATGCATAGAGTTAGGACCTACTGTATATCAGTAACCTTCTCTGACTGGAAATATTTATTTATATGTTTTCTTCCAAACTGTGTTATTTGGGAATGATTTAATTCAGTTTAAGCATAGGAATGCTGGCGTTCCCTCGTCTTATTGCCTTAGCTGAATATTATTCTTGAATGTTATGTTCAGTATTAGTTAAGTAGAGATGAACTATGGAAGATATGGTGTGCCCTGGTCCTAGTCTTATCCCCAAAGACTGTCTGAATGTTTCTCTTGGAATGTGTTAAAAGCTGGCTAGTTTAGAAGTACTTACCAGATCTTAGGCCATTCTGTGTTATCTTTGTGTTGGTCTTGAAAGTAACCAAGTAAAGCAGAGCTAGGAGAGGATTTGTGGTGAGCCTGGCCCGCTAGTTTCTACTCCAACAATTGCCTTCAAGTTTCCCTTTGTTTTAAAATGTTTTCTATTGAAAGTGTATCAAAGGCTGGCTAGTTTAAAAGTACTTACCAGATCCTAGTTTGCTTTTATGTTCTTCTTAAGTGTTTGTCAAAGGCTGGCTAGTTTAAAAGTACTTACCAGATCCTGGGCTGCTCTTTGTTCTACATCTGTTTAATTTTCCTTCTTGTTGTATCATTTCATTCCATAAATCAATCTTCAAAGAGATCCTTAGACATAGATGACTTGCCCCATGGACCACTCTTGCCTCTTGTTGTTCCAATTAAACCCTATTATGACTCCATAGCCCAATGGACTAAAACCTGCAATTATCTATCTTCCTAGCCAAAGCTTGTTCTATTTGCTTGCAACTTCTCACCTTTGAAACTCTTTGCATTTAGAACTTTCCACCTCAAACAGTAATCATGCTCAACCATCCAAAAACCAAAACAAACCCTTGGCCTTCATAACTAGCCTAATATTATTACCCCAAACTTCAAAGACAAATCCATCTTTGCACTTATTGGAGAGATCCCTCTCCGGATTCAGGAGGGCTAGATCCTATAATCCCAAAGTGGTTGAAATGATGTTGTTTCTGTGATCGGAATTTTCCAATCTTGATGATTACAGATTCCTAACATTTATGGCGACTCCGCTGGGGAATGAACCCATAATCATTTTCATTTTTATAAAATTTAAGAGTAAAAAGCAGCCTTTTCAAGCACTACCAAGAACTGGTAATCATGGTAAAACTTGTTTGAATCAGTGACAAACTAGGTAGACCCTAGGATTCCCTTAAGTCTTTAGGTAAACCTTGAAAGATCAGCTGGCTTAGCCATAAGAGTAAACTTTCTTTGTCTCATAACCGTAGCTAAGTTTTGAAATAGAGTTAGGATATTCTTAAAAACCATACAACTGAAAAATAACTCAAAAAAAACTAAAAATATTTCAGATTGGTATCCAATAAACATGGTGGTGGACCATAAAACCTTTTACCTCCTTAGGGGCTAGAAACTTCCACTTGGCAACTCCACAATCCTGAACAGACCTTAAGACTCCACTGGGAAGGACCATTATCATTATAATATCTTTCAAACTCAGTCAGAATACTGTAGGATTAAAATTGTAAAACAGACTAGTTAACCTCTTAAATATTGTCATATCTGGTTGCACTTTTCTTGTTTTATTTGGGTCTAGAAAAAATAGCATAGTGGCTCCTAGAAATATTCACACTAGATCCCATCCTGACCCTGATCCACCTGAAGTAGTTGATAACCCAGAAGGTATCCTTAGGAAGTCTCCTAAGATTAAATTATCAACTGTTTTCAGATCACCCTTGAGAGCTAATTCAGTTCCTGAAAATCTTTCAGCTCTACAACAATCTCAAGTTGACTTAGTAAATCCATTTAGAACTAGGTCTCTTGGTGATTTAGATTAGTTAGATTCCGAGTCTTCACTATCATCTCCTGAAACAAGTGAACCTCTTGGTAACAGAGAAACAACACCTCTTGATGTACATTTCCTTCACAACTTAGGTGTCTCTCATCCAAGATCAGCTCAGCAATCTATTCCTGGTCCATCCACTTCTGCTCACCCTACATCCACTGTTCAAACCACTCCACTTCAGCCCAATTTTACTGTTGTTACTCCACTCCTTGTGAATCCTCCCCACCACCTATCATGGCAGCATGGTATGCTCCCCTAGTCTTTCCTGTACCATTAGTCAATATTCCACAGGACTATCAGTCCAAAATTCCATTATATTATGCTAGCAATGCTACAACTGTATCACAACATGTGGATAATATTAATGACTACTTTGACAGAAATGAAATTGATGATGATTCTGTCAAACTTAGGTTATTTGCTCAGAGCTTAGGGGGAGAAGCAAGAAAATGGTTCAAAGGCCTAGCCCCCCATAGTATTAATGATCTCCAAGCCTTCCATCAAACATTATTAAACAAATGGGAAGTAAAGAAGAATCCTCTCCAAGTCCTTTCTGATTACAAGAACCTCCATAGAAACACTGGGGAAAGTGTGCAAGCTTATTGCACTAGATTCAATAGTGTGTATAATGCACTTTCCCCAGAACTAAAACCTCCACAGGGCTCAGCTTTAAACAAGTTTCCTGAAGGGTTTGACTCTGACATGACCTATCAGCTGAGAGAGAGAGATTTTTCAACTCTTGAAGATATGCAAAAAGGTTCTCTTTCTGTGGAAGTCAACTTAATGGAGAAGAGATCAAGAATGAAAACTGAAAAGAGAGTATATTTTAGAGAGGAATCCACACCTTCTACTTCCAACTCAAATATGGAGAAAATGACGGAGGAGATGATGAAAGAGATGAGCATAATTAAGAGAGCACAAGCAAGCCAAAACCAAATTGCTCCTCAAAGTGGAAATCAGAACTAGAATCAAAATTTTAGAAGGAACCAACCTCCAAAAAGACCTAGGGAAGATGATCAGCAGATCACTCCTCCCTTTCATCAAAACTATGTAAGTGAGGTTGAGGAAACAGATGAAATAGTAGAGGAGGATGATATCAACATGATGGGGATAGACAATGATGACTTTGAGATTCATTATGATAGAAAACAAGGTCTATACACACCTTATGATGACAGAAGAGATGATGATGAAAATTATTATCAAGACATGGAAAATGTCATCATAGAATCTCAAAAAGAATATGACCTTAGAAGCAAAACTAGTCAACAAACCCCCAACACCAAAACCTCTGATAAATCCTCATGAAAAAGCACTACAACCAAGCCTAAAGTTGTTAAACAAAAGGGTAAAACAGTGGTTGCAAATTCTGATAATGATAAAGAGAAAGGCACTCAAAACAATGAAAAACAAAGTGCAGACCTTAGTAGTACTAACACTTCAGCTAGTACTCCTATGAAAACAATTTTGTCGAATGTAAATAAAACAAATAAGCAAGCTGATGTTGCTGATAGACTAGCAGCTAATAAAGCTGAGAAAAGTTCTTCAAAGAACAAAATCCCTTTCAGCCTAGAGCAGGAAATTTCAAAGATCAAAATCTGTGTTCCCCTTATTGAGTTAGCTGCCCATCATGTATATAGGACCCAAATTATGAAGGCTTTAAACATTGAAGAGAATGAGGACACTATCAATCTTAATGATGATCAACTAGAGCTTATTTTTGGTCCTAAGATTGAAGGTATGTATCAAGAGGGACCTGTTCCTCCTTTTTATGTGAGTTTAAACGTTCATAACAAGATTTTACACAATGCTATGCATGACTTCGAGGCTTCTCATAATTTAATGCCAAAAGCTGTGATGGAGAGCTTGGGTCTAGAAATCACCAGACCTTATAAAGATCTTTACTCCTTTGACTCGAGCAGAGTGAAATGTTTAGGATTAATTAAAGACCTCTGTGTTAACTTAGCCCGAATTCCAGCCAAATGCTTAGTAATGGATATTGTGGTGGTTGATGTTCCCCCCAAATATGGAATGTTGTTATCAAGATCATGGGGGGATAAGTTACAAGGGACTATGCAAATGGACATGACCTATGCGACTATCCATGTTTTCAATCAGAATAGAAGACTCTATAGGGAGTCTCATATGAAATACACAGTGACAAGTCAAGACAGACCACGAAAATCCCCTTTATACTCTGTAAACACTTGCCTTGATTCATTTATCCTCTTTAATGAAGAAACATTAGATGAACAAGTAACTTTAACAGAGTTAATGGCCGATAGAGAGGAGGGGGTAAATACCACCGAACCGTCAAAACAGTTTTTTGAACCTTTAAAAAACAACAAACCAAATATGGTTCTTGAAATACAAGTCACGTGTCCTTTTCTTTTAAACCTCGACACTCAAGAAAATGTTCCTCCACTTAACGAAAAACCTGAAGAGTCAAAAAAAATTCAACTAAGTGCTGACTTTCCACAACAATTAGAAAGCACAGTAGTTGAAGAGGATGGTAACTAGGATGAAAATAAGAATAATCCTCTATGGAGTATGTATTTTGATGGATCCTGCACTAGAACTAACGCTGGTGTAGGTGTCTGGATTTCCAACACTAAAAATAACCACATAGAGTGTATTTCCAGTACATTAAGCTTTCAGTGTTCCAATAACATAGCGGAGTATGAATCCCTTCTCGTAGGCTTACATCTATTGAAAAGGTTAGGATCCAGAAGAATTAACATGTACGGGGATTCAGAGTTAGTCATTAGGAAAGTCAATGGAGAGTATAACGCAAATCATCCCAGACTTAGGGCCTACCACAACGATGTCATGGACCTTTTAAAAACTTTCGAGGAGTCCAAACTGATTTTTGTCCCAAGAAAAAGAAATATTGCAGCCCACAATTCAGCCTTTGCAGCTAGAACATGCTTAACGCCATATGAAACAAAGGACTGCACAACTCAGATAAAATTTAGACCAGCCGTGCCTGATAATGAAAAGTATTGGCAGGTGTTTGACGGAGACGAGCAAATATAAGACTTCATGCAATTCAGAAATGAATTCGAACTATGCAGTTCGGACTCAGATTATGAAACAGACTGCGGTGAAGAAAATTTTCTTGTAAAAGAAGAGTTTTTTCCTGAACTTGCCAATATTAACCTTCTTTCTAGCGAACTTGAAAACAAAGCAGAAATGAATGCCGAGTTTGAAACAGAGGAGTTTGAAACTCTACACTCTAAAGATGAAATTTTGCCAAAGGGTCTGGCCCCTTTAGAAAAGTTGTTTGATTTCAACGATGTGGCGAATAAACCAAAACTGGAACCTGTAGAGACTGAAGTGGAAGAGTGCAATATTGGCAGCGAACTTAAACCTATGATGATTAAACTGTCTAAGAATTTACCAACTCGCATTAAACTCAAATACATAGAGTTGTTTAAGGAATTTTCTGATGTTTTTTCATGGAGTTACGAAGATCTTAAATCCTATGACACTGAAATAATACAGCACAAAATTCCTCTCAAAGAAAACCAAAAACCGTTCAAACAAAAACTGCGCAGAATAAACCCTGTTCAGTTACCATTGGTTCAGAAGGAAATCATGAAAATGTATGATGCTGGTATTATTGCCCCTATTAGATATTCTAAATGGGTATCTAATCTGGTGTCTGGTAGGAAGAAAACTAAAGAGATCAGGGTTTGTATAGACTTTAGAGACTTAAAAAAGCTTCATTAAAAGACAATTACCCTTTACCCAAGATGGATCATATTTTACAAAGGGTGGTAGGGTCTAAAATAATTTCTTTGCTTGATGGCTATTCAGGGTACAATCAGATTTTAGTCCACCCTGTTGATCAATTAAAGACAACCTTTACTACACCATGGGGCACTTTCATGTATGTGAAAATGCCTTTCGGTCTAATGAATGTTGGAGCAACTTTTCAAAGAGCCATGGACATAGCATTCTCGGAGGAACTGGGCTTCTTCATCATTATCTATCTTGATGATGTTACTGTGTTTTCAAAAATAGATGAAGAGCACTTAGAACATTTAAGAAAGGTTTTCGAGAAATGCAGAAAGTTTGGTATATCTTTAAACCCTAAGAAGACACTATTTGGTCTCCAAGAAGGAAAACTTCTTGGGCACATTATTTCTGAAGAGGGTATAAAGATAGATCCAAAGAGGATTGAGGCCATATTACAAATCTCTCATCCTAGAAACATCAAAGAGTTGCAGTCTTTCATCGGAAAGATTAAATTTTTAAGAAGGTTCATCCCCAACTTGGCTGAGCTCCTTAGGAATATCACAAATATGTTAAAGAAGGAGCAAGGGGTAAAATGGACCTTGGAAGCAAATAAGTCCTTTGAACTGGTGAAACAAGCATTAACCAAAACACCGGTTCTTATAAGTCCTAATTTTTCAAAATATTTTTATATTTTTTCATTTGCATCAGAACATACCATAGCTGCTGTCCTTTTGCAAAAAAATCCACAAGGACAAGAGCAGCCTATTGCATTCTTTAGTAAGGCATTGAGGGATGCTCCTTTGAAGTATAACATTATGGAGAAGCAAGCTTTTTCTTTGGTTAAAGCTTTGAAAGACTTCAGGGTATACATCCTTCACTCACACATCATTGCCTTTGTCCCAAACTCAGTTGTTAAAGACATTCTAACACAGGACCCAGATGGTAAGAGAGGTAAGTGGATTGCTGTTATCCTTGAATATGATTTAGAGATAAAACCCACTAAACTCATCAAAGGCCAAGGTCTAGCTAGATTAATGGTTGAATCAAATTTTGAAGTTCTTGATATTAATATGATTAATGCTTTGGATGACCAAGAAAAATTCTCAACTCCTATAGTTGAAAATCATTTTATGAATTCTCCTTGGTATGCTGATATTATTTATGTTTTGCTTAATTTAAACACACCTCCTGGTTTGACAAAAACAAAGGAAAGATTCTTAAAGCTAAAAGCTGTAAACTATTGCATTATAGATGAATGTCTTTATTGGAAAAATGCAAGTGGTGTATTGCTTAAATTTTTTCCTGAGTTGGATGCAGAGAAGGTTAAGCACGAATTCCATGAAGGAGAGTGTGGAGGTCATTTATACTGGAAGACAACAACCAACAAAATTTTGAGGGCTGGTTTTTACTGGCCTAGTATTTTTCATGATGTGCATAAAATGATCATTGCCTGTCATAAATGTCAAATTTTTGAAGGCAAAAGAAAACTACTTCCCCTACCTCTGCATCTGATCACTGTTGAAGCCCCGTTTCAACAGTGGGGACTTGACTTCATAGGAGAAATCCATCCACCATCTTCTACCCAACATAGATGGATTCTCACTGCCACAGACTATTTCACTAAGTGGATAGAAGCCATACCTTGTAGACAGGCCAATGATTCAGTTATTATAAAATTCATGGAGACTAACATTATCTCCAGATTTGGCTGTCCTACCAAGATTATCACTGATAATGCAACAGCATTTGGATCAAAGAGGATGATTGAGTTCCGTCATAGATATCAGATAACATTGGGGCATTCCACGGCTTATTACCCCCAGGGTAATGGACTTGCCGAATCCTCAAACAAAATTTTAGTGAACATAATAAAGAAACCGTTGGAAGACAATAAAAAGTCTTGGCATACAAAGCTAGTTCATGCACTTTGGGCTGACAGATTGACTTTGAAGAAATATATTGGCATGTAACCCTTCCAGCTTGTGTATGGTACTGATGCAATTTTTCCAAATAGTCTTGGGGTACCAGTAATGAAGTTGATTCAAGAGTTACAAATTGAAGATAATGACATACTTAGAAGAATAAATCAGACAATTCATCTTCAGCAAACCAGAGAGGAAGTTTATAACAAAACATTGCAGAAACAGGACAACATTAAAAAGCTTTTTGATAGAAGAACAAAGGCCAACAATTTCAAAGTTGGTGACAAGGTTTTAAAGTGGGACTCAAGGAGGGAAGACAAGGGAAAGCATGGAAAAGTTGACAACTTATGGCTTGACCCTTACTCTATTCATTCAGCTGCTGGTAACAATGCATTTTTCTTACAGGAGTTGAATGGAGCAGAATTGTTTGGAGGTCCTGTCAATGGCAGGATGCTCAAACATTAATTCTCCTAATGCATGCTATGTTTTGAAGCCTTTTTATATTTTTCATTATAAATATCTCATCCACCATTGCATTCAATGTTAGAAAGATCAAAATACAAAAAAAATGAAAGAAAGGAAAGAGGGCAGATTGTGAAAACAAGAAAGGCATAGCCCCATACCAAAAAAGAGAAACAAATCTGAAAGTGTGCAAGCTCAAATGCCATTCCTGAATAACACACTTCTAGTTAGTCAAACTGTCTGATCTTGACTAATTAGCTTTAAATTTTCTACTGATAGGATAGTGAATTCGATTTGCCAAACTATTTAATCTTGGCTTATCAGTAGATAGTTTAGGATAGAAATTAAAGGTTCAAACAAGATCAAAATCTGAACCTAAGCTTCCAAAGAGAAAATGACTCAAATATCTTCTATTTTCTTGAGTCAAAAATATGTAAAAATCTGGTTCTAATTAGCTCAAAATCTAAACCAGAGAACAAGGAAGAAACAGCTCAAACAAGAGCCAAAACAGAGCTATAAGAGGATGAAGGAAGTGCTTTGAATTTTCAGATCTTAAGCCTTCCATTTTGTTTTAAATTTTCTGCAAAATAAATGTCTATGTGCAGCTTGTCTTTTATGCCATATACCATCTTCAAGTTAGACTGTTTAATCTTGACTTGAATGCTTTTAAATTTCTGTTGTAGAATTTAGAGAATAAAATCTGTTAGACTATTTAATCCTAACAGATTGATAGAATAGGTAGAGAATCATATGGGCTCAACTGTTTAATCTGAGTCCATGGAGAAATAAGAAGTAGAAATATATTAGATTTCCTGCTTTCAAAAGAATAAAATGTTGTAAAAAGAGTTCGCCAATCCAAGTGCACCGATGAAGAAAAAAACAAGTTAGATCAAGAGGGATTGGCAGGTAAAAGGTTGTATTGATGAGGTCCATTATTTTTTCACAATCGATGTTATTTTTCAAGAGCAAAGCAAGATCATCCGTTGTAAAAGAAGCGTAATCCAAAGGATCAAGCATAATTGCACCTTCCCGAGAAATCAAGTTCAGGACTTCGATGCCTTCAGCACCATCCCCAAGTGGAGCCACCGTTAGCCACACCGTAAAATTCGATTATACCAAAGGTGGCTAACATGCTTTGAGCCTTCAAGGAACATTTTTTCTCTCTATTAAAAATTGTTGGCTCTTGAAGACTCTTTAAGGCCTCATGCCTTTGTCCGTATCCCATATCAACAAGCATCCTAAAAACCTCTCAAATACTATAAAAATCCAAAGTAAAAAAACTACCCAGCACTTTTTTCCTTCCTTCTTCTCAAACTAACCTCCTCTTCTATCCTCCATTCCCTGCTTAAAATCCCTCTTTTTCCATGTTTCCTCGCTATTTCCTTTCATCAAAATCCATTTTATAAGGTCTAAGACCCTTTCTTAGCCTTATCGGAACCTTTCATTTCTTTTGAAGAAACATTAAAAAACCATAGAAAACATATTTTCTATGTTATGGGCTTAAGCCCCGCTTGCCAAGCCCCTAACCCTTTTTCGTCCATGCGCCCGAGTGCTGCAACCCATCGCTAAACCGAAGTGCGCTTATCCTCTCCAACAATATTCACCCAAAACATTAAAAACCTTTGTAAAATCATGTTTTTTTATTTTTAATTCATTTCCAAAGTTTCTCCCGTATGAATTGTGAGCAATATCCACCGTCGATCTACCCTCACAGACGGACGGCGGAAGCACACCACCTCAGGACCCCCCCATCCATGCGCCGTTTTCCAAACCCGCGTGGTATTTCCGCACCGCCTCGGGGCGGAGGGAGCTCTCAATCGGCGTCGATTCCAGACACGCTTGCCACCGCCGTCTCCCGTACCTTTTCCAAACCGCCATCCTCGCGCATTAAAGTTATCCCCCCGCGCATTAATGTTCCCGGCCAGGCACAAAAGAAATTCTTACCATGGGCCGTTCGATCTAGGCTCATTGATCCTCATGAGCGCTAACCAAATCGCATATCCGCCGTCGATCCGATCCGCAGATCGGCGGTCCAAAATTCACCGTTACCATTCCCTCTCGTTTGACTTTCAACATCCCCCCATCTCCATTCCTCGTCGCTCCGTACGATCCGTACCGACCCACGAAGCCACCCACAGGGTAGCACCCAAATATTTTTCCTCCGCACACCCCGGGACCCCCCCCGCAACCGTCCCCGACCATCGATCTCGGCGCGAATTCCAGACGGCTCTGACTAATCCCCCTTCCCCCATGCTTTTTCGACCATTTTGAGATTAAATCTCGATCATTGGATGACATCCAACACCCCCCCTCGCTTTCCCTCCCCGCACATCCTCCGGGCGCATTAACCTATAAAAACGCAGGATTTCGTAACATTTGTTTTTTTTTTTGCAAAATATTTAATGTTTTTTCGCTAAATGAAGAAATTTCGTAGGCCGAGGACACCATCCTCTCGACCGAATACACGAGGAATCGGCCCACAAGGCATAGACACATTTTTTCAAAGAAGGTTTCGCGAGCCTTTTGTGCCGTATGCCCTTGTTAAACTCGAAAACATCAATGAAGCACAGAGAAAGAGTATTTGTTGTCGAAGTACCGTGATAAACCAAAGGTCACATAGAATCGATGGATAGATTAGCGATTACACAAGATGTATTATCAAAAGCCTAATCCCTAATCTAAAAACACAGCTTTAAAGGGAAAACCCAAAAGTGTTTTATCAGAAATCCTCCACCGCCACAACATGGAGGTTTAACTTCGATTCCTCCTGAAAGGACCAAAGTGCCACCCGTGCCTCAAAGTATTCAATCAAAGAACAAAACTTATTGATCGGGATCAGATATTTCGACCGACGCAACCAAGAGTTATTTCCACCATGGATTTAATGAAAGAATGTCCGGGCAGAGCAGCCCCGCATCACACGCAGCCTCAAAGGTCAAACAAAATCTCCCACCGAGTTTAATTCGTACAAACCAATTAACACAAGGAAACACCGTACGCTTCATTGAGCTTCCCAAGGAAGCACAGAAAACATTAACTATGTATTAATTGTATTTGAGATCTTTAATTAGGATCTCACACCTCCTCATCCTTTCATATACTCGCAGAAGATGAGTGAGGGTTGTTCGATGTAATTGCGAAGCATTGTACTGCAATTGAGATGAAGACTCGATCAAATAGTGATTCAACGTTCTGGAGCTCTACTTGTAACAAGATAAGTTAGTTATGAAGAGAGATGAATTAAAACACCGGACTTGAATATCAGAATCGGTTTGGAGCATCAATACACGTTGATTTATGGATCCTGGCTCATGTTGACGGTGATGTTATTCTTATTATAACTTGTGATTTTGTTTTCCGTTTTCATTATGTTTCATATTCTTCTATATGAAATACTAAATGTTGTTAGGACCTACCGTATACCAAAAGAATCTTTCTTGGCTGAAAAATATTTATTTAATTGTTTTCTTTCAACCGTGTTATTTGGAAATGATTTAACCTGGGCTTCTTTAAGCATAGGAATGCCGGTGTTCCCTGCCTTATTTTCTTAGTCGAATATTATTTTTGAATGTTACTTTCAATATATGTTGTGTGAAGATGAACCGAGGAAGATGGTGAGCCCTCGTCCTAGTATTGTTTGCATGATCACTGATGAGCTTCCCTAGAATGTGTTAAAAGTTGGATACTTTCAAAGTACTTACCGTATCTTAGGCTATCTCCGTGTTACTTCCGTGATTGTCTCTTCGGAAGTTAACAAGTAAAGAAGAGCTAGAGAGGATTTGTGGTATTCCGTGTTAGTATGAATTCTTTGTCGAAGCGTACGAAAAGAACCACTTTAGCTACGCATAACTAATAGCCCTAACAACAATAATGGCTGCAAACATTTTCGCATCTGCACTATAGTTAAAGTGCCGCAACAACCGTATCTATAAATGGAAAGATATTAAGCGGTTGAAGAAGTAAAGAGTTTGCCCGTGCATCCAACAGACAAGACAAGAACACGTATTTTTTGAATGAATTTTTATATTACAGCAATTCGGGAGGAAACAAGAAGGTGTATCCGTATCCTCAATGGGATGGGTTCTTTGTAGTCCTCGCACTTCGTATCCAAGCTTTCCTCTTTTGTAGATGTAGAAAACCCAATGTAGAAAGTAGAGCTCAATGGGAGCAACAATGGCAGAATGAGACTATGTATAGATCCGTAGTGATCTAGTATGCAACAAAGGTGAAGAATGAAGGGGAAAACCCTTCCTATTTATAACAAAATATTAATACCAGATCTTGGCATGATTAAAATAATGTTAACCAAATCTAGATCCACCTCTATGGAATAAATATTTTATTATTATTTTGTTGGAGGGAAAGGGACTTTGACTTCAACAAAAATCCCTTGATTAGCAATAACAACAATGATTTATTTATCCTTTTAAGGAAGTGGTTGAGATACAATCAAACAAATAATGATTTATTTAATTAATAGTGTTGATTTGGTCATATTTAACAAGGAATATTATTTAAATAATTATTCCTAGAAAATAATAAGATAACTATGGGTGTATCTTCATTAATTTTTGTTTTTAAGTTAAACATGACCGGGAATAATAATTAAATTGTGGTTTAATTAATTATTCCTTTTGGGGTTTCCTTAATTAACATAGTGAAAGTGCTTACTTTGGGTAAAACCCGTCTTACATGGTGTACTTGGGTCTTATCTAACAAGAAAAGGTGAGATGACCAAAAAATGGTAACACCGTCACTAGTCTCTACTCCAAAGGTTGCCTTTAAGTTTCCTTGGGTTTTTACATGTTTTCTATTGAAGTGTATCAAAGGTCGTCAGTTTCCAAAGTACTTACCAAATCCCAGTTTGTTTTCATGCTTATGCCTGGCTGCTATCGCTAGTTTCAATGTACTTACCGCATCCTGGGTCGCTCTTTCGTTCGCATCTGCTTATTTCTCCTTCTTGATGTCTCATTCCATTCCATAAATCAAAACCTTTAAAGAGATCCTTAGACATGATGACTTGCTCCCATGGACCACTTTGGTTTCTTGCTATTCCAATTAAATCCGCTTATGACTCCATAGCTCAATGGATCAAAACCTCGCCACATCTTTTCCTTCGATAAAAACTTACTTTTTTGCTTTTCTGCAACTTTCACTTTTGAACCTCTTTACCTTTGGGACTTTTTCACCTAATAGCAACTGGTGTTCAACTATCCAAACAAACAAAACCCTCAAGACTTCATAATCTGGCCTAATATCATTATTCCAAACTCAAAGAAAAAAATCCATCTTTTCACATATCGAGAGATCCCTCTCCGTATCTGTGAGGGCTAGATCCTAGAATCCCATGTTGGTTGAAACGATGTTGTTTCCGTAATTGACCTCCGCCAATCTTGCTAATAAATTATGTATTCAACGTACAGTGCATCGTATACAAGCAAAAGGCATGGTCATAACCATACCTAATTTCATGAGTTTTAAATATTGTTTTTCAAAATATCTTTAGTCTTCATTCCAATTTGATGATATCCCAACGAAGATCCAACTTGGTAAAATAAATTGCTCCATGTAATTCATCAAATAATTAATCAATCACATAAATGAGAAATATATCTTTAATAGTGAGCTTATCGAGCTCCCTATATCCGTACGCATGCAATTGATCCATCCTTCTCGTTATGGGTAACAGAATACTACTAGATAAGAGAAATAACTTTGACCATGTTGAATTATGCTAACCTCTAACATTTTTGTAATCATATGTTCACTTTCTCTTTTGGACATAATAACATCTCCGTAACTACCGATGTTTGAGTGAACACTTCGGAATCATATGAATAAGTATGATCATGATCACGGTCAGTGGGAGTCCTTTGGAATTTTCAAACACCTCGTAATGATTGTCCAAGGATTTTTGGAGATCTAGAGAAATAGATGATTTTCACGTTGAACTTCTAGTGAGAATAATTATGAAATTACGCCTCCTTGCTTCAGTCAGTAAGATTTTTCTGCGTCGTTAGAGCCGGTATTATCTTTAATGGACTTCGTGTTACCCCGTAATTTGACCTTATTTCTCCAAAAAAAAAAAAATTCAAGAAATGTTTGAAAACTAAAAGCTACCATCCTGAAGATTATAACCATTGTACTTAGTACAACATCAACACTTCCCATTTGAATGGAAAGCATTTGACTATTCATTAAATTTTCTCCGTTGGTTAGCTTGATATTGGTGGCATTTTTATAGAGAAATTGTGTTCTCCATTTTTCAACCATAACTTGACTTTTCTAGTGTTGGGTATAGGAAACAATTAAATTGTTTGCTACCTACAATGAATAAAATTATGGTGCACCACTCGAATCAATCAACATTATTACCTTTTTCTTTTCGATATGTCCCCGTATTCGACACCCGAGGAGTGGTACCTTCCAAATGCATTACATGATACAGGCGCGTACTCATTTTTCTTCTCTAGGGTTGGTTCTAGGTGTATATCCCGTTCTTTTGAAGCTTTATGTTAATTTTATTCTCCGCACAATCTATGTAAAATAATTTATTCTCAACACACTTATGAACTTTAATGTATTTTCTATCACAACTATAGCAAAGCCCTCTTTCTCTTCTTTTTTTCTTCCAATTTCGTGGTGTCAAACCTTGTAGGTTGTGTGGAAGTCTAGGAGTAGCAACACTTCCATCTTTATAGATGTGAGTGGTATTCTTTCCTTGTGGCCATAATTTTACATTTATTTTTTCAAGCAACCCTGTCAATGCCTTCTCCAATGAATCATTTCAAAGGCTAACCTCGTGTCGATGTGTTGGAAATATTTTCATCGATGGAAAAGGAGAAAACAGATAGCACCCTAATTATCATCAAGAAAAAGGATACACAAAGGAATAAAGAAATAACCAAGGTAGAGAGGCAAAGAAAGAGATACTAGAGGAAACAAAACGACAATGAAAGAAGCAAGAGATAGCAAAATAAAGGTAAAGGTAGCAAGGCGTACAAGGAATAGAGGCAAACATAGGGTAGTTAATCAGCGCAGGGCAAGAAGAAGCAGCAGAGGCAAGGAGGAGGGGAAACAACAAACTCAATACAAGAACAAGCTCATGAGGAACAGCAGAGAAACCAAAGGTTGCCGTATTGGGACAACAAGAAAATGAAAATAGACTAAGGCAAAGAGAAGTCTTTGAAGAAATCCAAGTGAGGTGAATGAACGGTCACGATTAGATCACAACAAAGAAAAGGCAAGAGATGGATGGTTGAGATTAAAGCAGAAGAGGCAAAGAAGAGCCACTTGAAGGCAAGCGGATGGTAGAGATCTTATCACAAATATGAAATGGGAGAATGGACGGTCCCAATTGCATCGCATCTAATCATAATATTTTAGCGCACATCACAATCGTCGAGTAGAGTAATCAAGAAGTGATGTGAAGTTGCGATTTCTGACATTGCAATCAGAGAAACTTATGTGCGAGGTGGGACAAGACCAAATCTGAAATGTTATAAGAGTGAGTTCAATGATCCATTGGGTCTGTAGAACTACATCGCATCACTGAAAACATATCGCATCAGTGATCTCTTATCGCATCGGCGTAGTGGAAGAGCAAGGGAACGAGTCGTTGAATGTTGCGATTGCGATGGTGTGATCCAATCGCAACCGTTAGATCACGGTCGATTGCAACCATTGGATCATGAAGTTAAGTTGGAGTGGGGTCTATATTGATTCATCGCATCGACAGAGAACAAGAGACGTGGGAGCCAAACTGTTGGGATATTGTGGTAGCGATAATGCGATCCAAGGTGCACGTACGAAGAATGGTGGGACCCTTCAGATATCGCATCGGGGGATCGGAAGGGTGAATATCGTAACAACAAATTGAAATCGCCAAAATGCGATAATAATTCCAGATGCGATGCAGACTAAAGCTGAAGTCTAAAGGACTTCAAATCTGAAAGTATATTGTCCCCCTATGAGAAATCGCGTCGGGAGAATAGAATAGTGATAGAGGAACGAAGGAAAAAGAGAAATTGTTGAAACGTCGAGGTATAGCCTGGTGGGACCCTTCGCTCATGGCATCGGCAGAGATCAGATGGCCAAAGGCACATCGGACAATTGAAAGTTGCAATTGTGATAGCAATAGTGTGATGAAATGTCAACCGTAGAATTGGGAAAGTTAAATGAGGCAGAGTGTGATGACCATTAGATTGATGAAAGGTGGATGTGCATGTGGATATGCAGAAAAGACTCGGGTATGCGACCCGACATAGGGTAGAAGGAAGAGAAAGTTGAACGTCACAGTAACAAGGAGATAGGCGCCATGGGTCGAGTCGGGAAAAAGGCGTTCGAGCAGAGAAGCTGAAATATATCAACAGAAACAATAGAAAATAGCGTGACAGCAGGAGAAGTGTGAGTGAGAGAAACTCAAAAGATTAAGAAAACGGAAGAAACGGGGAAGTTGTATAGTGGAAGGGATCAAATATTGAATTTGTTGGAGAAGAGATCTTATTTGTTTAATAAGAGTAGTTGTTCTCCAGCTCTTACTTATCTTCTCCCATGGTGTCCCTTGTTGCAATTTTCTTAACACCCATGTGGTCATTGAAAAATCACCTTCTATTATAATTCTATGGTAGTTTTCTCTTATTTCTATGTTTAGTCCTTATTTGACTATTGCAAGCTCTGCCTCATTATTTGTTGCATGACCAATTTCAATAGCATAAACTCTATAGGTTCTTCCCAGAGCATTTCTAAAAATTCCTCCAGCCCCTGCCTGACTTAGGTTCCCTTTTGATGCCCCATCATAATTCAATTTGATAAAACCATTCTGGGGTACCTTCCATTTATCATTGATATTTTCCTGAGGTGTGTTAAATTTCCAAAGAGTTTCTGATAGCATTTGAGGTGTCAAGTTTAATCTAGCCATAATATTAGATTCCATACCTTCCATTTTCCAGTCATCATCTGTACATATCTCCACCAATATAGTTTCACGAATATTTTCTATGATCTTATGCCAGATTTGAGTATCATCACAAATTTCACTTCTGAGAATACGATGGTTCCTTTCTTTTGATATTCCCCATAGTATAAATCCCAGGGATAGTTGCCATGCTCTATTCAATACTTCACTTTGAAAGGCCTATTTTCTCCATTTAATAATCGTTTCGTTTATGTTTACATTATCTCTATCAGTTAGCAGATGTTCTATTGTTTCCTCTATTCTCTTGCACATATAGCAAAGAGAAGACCCCTGCATTCCTCTCTTTTTTAATTGATCCCACGTCAGGAATTTTCTATGACTGAGGAGCCAGAGAAAATATTCTATATAATAATATATCAATTTTAATATATTTATAAAATTAAATTATAAATGTTAATAAATTTAATTATAATATATAATTAATATTATATATATATATATATATATATATATATATATATATATATATATAGTCAAATTTTATTTTTTATTTTTATTGTTGAATTTTCTTTGAAGTTTCATGGTTGTGTAAATTTAACCCAAACTGTGGATTTTTTAATTAACAAATTTTTTTATATGGCACTTTTTGTGGCTATAGGCACTCTACAACCTAGTATAGGGTAGATGTGTAGGTGTAATGTAAGTATGCAAACAATTTTAAATGTGATCTCAATTAAAAAATAGTAAAAAGTTAAGAGTGATATTAGAGATGCGAGTAAACATGCTCAATTATTAATAAAAAGTTAAAGTAATAAAAATAAAAACAATTTAATTTGTTCTATTTTGATTTTTCTATTAAATTGAGAATAGATTTTGCTACAATACCATGGGCCAATACCATGGCTTATCAATACCACATGCCCAAAAAACAATAAATTGTTTGACAATCAAAATATTTTATAACAGTGTGACAATATTTTTAACTATGGATATTTACCCCACTTTACCGTGGATATTATTAACTTGTAAAAAATAGGCTTTGTAACAATACCATGGGCCACTAACATGGCTTATCAATAGCACATGCCCAAAAAATTTAAATTATTTCACAATCAAAATATTTTATAACAATATGAAAATATTCTTAACCAAGGATATTCACCCCCACTTTGTCATTCATATTATGAACATGTGAATAGGCTTTGTTACAATGCCATGTGCCAATACCACAACTTATCAATACCACATGGACAAAAAAGACAACTTAGTTCACAATCATAATATTTATTACAATATGACAAGATTCTTAACCATGGATTTCACCCCCACTTCACCATGGATATTATGAACTTGTAAATATACTTTGTTACAATACCATGGGCCAATACCATGGATTATCAATATGAGATGTACAAAAACCATAAATTATTTCACAATACAAATATTTTATTTTAATTTAATTTTATAAATTTTTTTAATTGAATCTAAAAATAAAATGTTTATAATTACTTAGATATATATCTAAACCCTCTATCCTCACAACCACTAAAAATATTCTCATTTAAATTAAATTATGGTTTTAATATAATTAAAAAAATGCACTTTTATATAAAAGTATTTGAAATTAATATAATATAAATAATAATATTAAGAACCAACATAGATCCATCTTAACTAAGGATCCAAGTTATGAGAGAAACCAAAGTGACTAACAATAATAGAGGAAATATAGTGCATGATTTTTTTAAGTTTTTCATTATTGTATTTCCTTTGACATTATTAATCCAAAATATAGGTTTAGTATTTTAAAACAATCCATTTTTTTTAATTTATATAATTTATTAAACACAATGGGTTAAAATTTAACGGAGATAAGGGGGGTGGGGGGAGAGAGAGGGGGGGGTAGAACAAAGACATACATAGATAGAAGTGGAGAGAGAGAGATGGAGCGATAAGGGAGAGATGGAGAGATAGTGGGGATAGAGGAGATAATGGAATAAAGAGGAGAGGATAGGAGAGAGATAGGGAGAGAAGGGCAAGGGAAAGATATTAGGACACAACGATGGAGGGGGAAGAGAGAGAGAGATGGATGGAGGGGGAGAGACAGAGGGAGGTGGGAGAGAAAGGGAGAGGGATGAATATAGAGAGAGATGGATTTGGAGGGGGATAGAAAGGTAGGGAAGAAGAAAGACACATAGGGAAAAAGGTTAAGGGAGATATTGAGAGAGAGTGGGGATAGAGGAGAGAAGGGAAGAAAGAGAAGAGGATAGGATAGAGATAGGGAGAGAAGGGGAAGAGAAAGATAGGGGGACACAAAGATGGAGGAGAGAGAGAGAGAGAGAGAGAGAGAGAGAGAGAGACTGATGTGGGGGGAGAGATAGAGGGAGGTGGGAGGGAAAGGAGAGGGAGGACTCAAGAGAGAGATGGAGTTGGAGGGCGAGAGAAAGGGAGGGAAGAAGAAAGAGACATAGGGAAAAAGGTGAAGAGAGAGAGGGAGTGATAAGGGAGCGATGGAGAGAGTGAGGGAGAGAGGAGAGTAGGATGGAAGAGAGAGAGAATGAGAGAGAGAGGTAAATAAGGGGAAGAGAGACAGAGAGAGAATGGGACGAGGGAGAGCGAGTGAGAGGAAGAGGGAGGGAGGGAGAGAGATATAGATATGGAGAGAGAGTGTGTATGTTTGGGGAATGATATAGAGAGAGAGAATAAGAAAGAGACACATAGATTCAAATATAGATATTATATAGTATTATATAACCAACCTAGATCCATATTAACCTTGGATCTATCAATTACTGGGAGGGGTCAAATTTCTCTAGGTGCAAAAATTTTCTCAAGTTTTTCACTCAAAAAAAAGGTTTTCACCTCAAGATATTGGATCGCTCTCGATGCTTGATAAATCCGAGGTTAAGATAGATATAGAGTGGTAGTTAGGAAACTTTTAAGGACTTATTACACAATATTATAGATAATCTCTAGTGCAATGAGAACAATTTAAAATATCATTTCTTAGGAGTGGAGAAAAACCATAAACCATTGAATTGGGTTTGCATAATATGACTAGTTGATTTGTCAATTTCTTTACCCACCATAATGAGCATAACTACAACATATTACAACTAGAAACATATAATTACATGCTTTCATCATGTTATTGTTAGTTGTATGTATGGAAACCAAAGAAAAAAAAAAGTCATTGAGATTTTATTAATTGTTGGTTTAAATTTAAGTCTCCACCGTATAGAAATTTTTAAAATTGTAGTTTTTCTAATTTTAATTTAAATGGAATACTTATATTGTTTTTCTTTCTTATTTTACAAAAAAATTATTTAATAATATTATTGTTGTTATTATTACTTTTTAACAATTAACGTTTCATAATATAATTATTTCATATAATTATTACATTTTAATTGAAATTTTCTTTCTTACGGTTTTTTTTAAATAATGTTAAAGATATTTTTTCTATCAATAATTAATAATTTCCTTAATTACATAAGTTCTTTTCATAATATAATTTTTTTTACAATCGTTACATTTTAATTGAACTTTTCTTTCTTATAGTTATTTTTTTTTAATATTGTTAAAGATAGTTTCTCTATTAATAATGAATAATTTCCCTAATCACACGAGTTTCCTCTTTATGGTCAACACTTACGAGTAAAGTAAATCACGGGTTTATTTATTTATCACTATAGTTATTGAGTCCAGAAGTTCATTGAACCTAGAGGCTCATTTTACAATCTAGTATAAGGTACATATATAATTATGTCATGTCCTAAAAAACAAAAACAAAAATACCATATAAAATAATTAAAAAAAAATTATTTATTTCTCCTATAAATATCTCAATAAAACTTAAATAAATTGTTTGAATATTCATACTAACTAATATATTTCAGTATGTGTAACTCATTCAATTTTTAATATAAATATTAATAATGATAAAATATAAAATTATACAATTTAAACAATGTAAAATTTCCACTATAGATTTATATTAATCACATATTTACCAAGCACTAAAATGGATTAATTGACGTGTAAATATTTTTTTAAAGTTCGATATTTTATCTCTCTAGGCTCTTTGTAGATCAGTGCTTTAAATGCATATACATTGGTTCTAGAGCCCAGTGTGAAGGTGATGTTTAAGTATGTTTGTCCCTTTTAAAATAAAATAAAATAAAAATATTCTCTAAATGGAAAAACAGAGCTCATGTGAAGGTGATGTGTAACTATGTTTCTCCCTTTTAAAATAAAAAAAATAAAATTTTCTCTAAATGGAAAAACAATGTCGGCTATAATAAAAAATAAGAAAAATATATCCTATGCTTTTTTGATTAGTTGTCCATATGACCTAATATCATGTAAATTAATTAGAAGTAAAAAAATATGTGAGTATTTTAACGTCTTATAGAATAAAATATTCAGTGTGAGTTATGAATAAAATATTTTAATATGAGTTAATATAAGATGGCTCAATAGACTTGTTATGTAATCTCTATAACATTTAAAAATGCAATTTAAAGAGTAAAAAATTACACATTATTTTCTTGCACTAAAATAAGTTTTCAACAAAAGAAATTTGATCCCTTTAGGCTCATGTTCGATTCGTGCTCTACATGGACATATGTAAGTATGTCATGTCCTCAAAAAAACCAAAATCAAATAACCATATAAATAAACAATTAAAAATCTATTAAAAAAACAATCACCTTAGTTGTTGATATTTAACTTTCTCTCTTCAAGTAATAAACAAATATTTCGATGTCTATCTTAAATAATATAATTTTACAGAGATAAAACATCCAATGTGAGTTATGAATAAACTATTCCAACATGAATTAATATAAAATGCCTCAATACACACCTTATGTAATCTTTATAACATTAAAAAATGAAAGTAAAAAATTACACATTGTTTTTTGCACTCTAAAATAAGTTTGCAACAAAAAAAAATTGATCTGTCTCGGCCCATGTTAGATCAGTGCTTTAGATTGATCTATGCTGGTATAATAATATATAAATTTTAATTTATTTTTATATATAAAAAAATGATTTACATAATTTAAATTTATATAATTTATTTATTCATGACGTTATAGTTATATATAATTTCAATAAATTTACAAAATTAAATTATAAATGTTAATAAATTGAATAATAATATATAATTAATATTAATTTTTTTCAATATATATATATATATAGTCTTGGGATAGCTCAATTGGTTAATCCAATAAATGTGAAATCATTTAAACATGAAATACCTAGCTTCAAATTCCCCTGTTGTGACCCTGGCTATGGGGAGGATGATATATAGTAGCCCCCAGAGGTTTTATGGTAGTTACATACTATTGCTGGGTTTGGGTTACTATATATATATTGAAATTTTTTATTTTTTTTTTAATTTCGAAGTTGTGGAATTTGAACCTGAACTTGAACTAGACTAGCCTAGATCCATCTTATCCCCTGATATATAACCATCAAGAGGGATCAAATCTCTTAAGATTATAACCTTTTTAAAAGTGAAAAGAGAATTGGTCCCTCTTGGTGCTTGATAGATCTAGGCTTAAGATGGATCTAGGCTTGTTTTTATATACACACACCATATCTACAGTGGATCCATCTCTCCCTCTCTCTGTCTCTTGCCTCCTCTACTCTCTCCATCCCTCTCTCCTCTCCCTCAAGTCCTCTCCCTATTCCTTTATCTCCTCCATCTCTCTCTCTCGCCCCTCCAACTTTGTCACTATATCCCTCCCTCTCTCCTTCTCTCTTACCCCCTTTGTCCCGCCTCCATCTCTATGTAGTTTTCTCTCTTTTATTTTGATCCCTCTCTCTCACCTCTCCCCTCTCTCTTCCATCTTATCCTTTCTCCCTCTCTTTCCATCTATACCTTGTCACTATGTCTCTCTCTACCATCATCTCTCTATGTCTTTGTTTTTCCCCCCTCTTTCTCCCCCTCGAACTCCATCCATTTCCCTCCCTCTCCTATCCCTCCCTTCCTCTCTCTCTTCATTCATCTCTCTCCCTCTCAATTACACCTCCCTCCTTCCTCTCTCTCTCCTCCTCCCTCTCTATCTCCCATACTCATAACTCTCTCTCTCTCCACCCTTCCTCTTTGTCACTATCTCTCTTTATCTATCTCTCTATCCCTCTCTCCATATGAGGGAGAATTTTCATTCTTTGTAATCAATGTTATAAGTAATGTCTAAAATATTTTACATTTTATTTTTTTATTGTGAAATGAGTTATGGTTTTTTGGCATTTCGTATTGATAATCCATTGTATTGTACCATGGTATTGTAAAAAATTTTATTATCCCATGGTATTGTAAAAAAACCTATTTACAAGTTAATAATCATTAGGGGAATTTTGAGGTCTAAAATGAGCCTCCTAAGAAAAATGTGCAACAGAAACAAACTTAATAAGAATCAATAGGATTCAAGATGATGATGTTAACCATGGGGGATGATTCACCATTTTTGGGGTAAAACAGTAAAAATATTAAAAAATAATAAAATAATAAAAATATTTTTTCAACTCGTATTTTCAACTTATTTCCCAAAGTTTTTACTCAAATTTTGAGTGGGAATACTCGTTGGATGCAAATTTAATTCCTCATCCAAGGATTACCCATGTTGCATACTTTCGATGGACCCTCCTACACGAAAAATGATAAATATATTAAAAAACATGTTTGCAATCATGTTTTTCATGTATTTATCATTTTTCATGTAGAAAGGTCAATCAAAACTATGCAACATGGGTACTCCTAGGATGAGAAATCACATTATTCATCCAATGAGTGTTTTCACTCGAAATTTGAGTAAACCCATAGGGAGATAAGTTGAAAATATGAGTTGAAAAAATAGTTTTTCCTTTTTTCCTTATAAAATTTGATGATTTAATCAAATATTATTTTATTATTTCCACTATTATTTTATAATGTCCTTAGGAGGCTCATTTTAGACCTCAAAATTTGCCTAATGATCAATGGTAAAGTGGGGGTGGATATCCATGGTTAAGTATTCAGGTTTTATGTGCTTATTAATTAAATTTAAATATGGTTATGGAATCATTATTAGTACCTGCCAAGGAAATATTAACAATAAATTCACTATTATTTTTTCTTTGAATAATGAAAATTATAATGTTTAACTCTTATTCCTATCATGTAAGTATAGTTTTTAACTCTTATTCCTATCTAGTTTTTTTGCAAAGACTTTCTTAAATTATGGTGGGAATTAATTGATGGTAGATATGTTATTTACTTGAGTATAAGTTATTTTATGTATTTTAGTTTTGGATGGTTTTCTTGCAAAGCTTAGGAATAAAAAATCACTACACAAGTATCTAAAAATCATGCCTGAATATTTCAACCATATCCATTAATTATGGCATAAAATCAGTGTTTTAAAAACCAACTGAACCAATTCAGAATCGATCGAGTTGACCAAGTCAGACCCTTGCCCGGGTCGACTTCATAAAAAAAAAATGGTCTAGTGGTCAGTCCATTACCAAACTGGCTGAGGTGAACATCGATTCAGCTAGTTCGATAAGAGACCAGCCAGTTCGGTTGAGCTCGTCTTAAACTAGTTGACCTAGTCTATGAGGAAAATTGGTGGAAACTCGGACTTCACGCTCAATTTTTTTTAATGCCTCTAGCCCTCTCCCAAGCCCAACTCTCTCTCACTTACTCACAACTGTCTCACTGGATTTGTGTGAGAATTTTTGAGGATTTTGTGAAGAGTTGGAGTTGATTTTTGGAGTAGTAGTGAGGAGGAGCTAAGGGTTTCCCCGTATGACTCGAATTTAGAGTTTGAGTCGACCTTGTTTAGAAAAAGTGACTAGTGATGTTTTGTTGTAGAGGTAATTTAGAGCCTCCTTGATTATTTTTTCTTGTTCTAATATCTATATATTACATGTATTAGACAGTGAACTGGGTGTCATTTCGATATAATAGATATATTTATGAGCATACTTTGATCATGTGTTTTCTTCTCTCTATATTCTAATGCTTTGAGTTTGGAAACATGAATATAAATATTTAAAATATGGTTTCTTCATAATAAATTAAATATTTAATGTATTTTTTACAATGAATGAATCATTGAAATCAACTAGGCCGAGTTGATACTGAATCAGAGTCAGAGTCAGAGTCAACCCTCGGCTGGTTCTGAACCCGAGTTAGAGTTTTAAAACATTTTATAAAATATGTGACAGAGTTATCCACATGCCATTATATTGTGCAAAGGTTGCAACATGACCTTCATATTATGGTCCAATCAAATGTTTGATTTTCTTTTAATAATGTTGAAAAATAAATATTTATTTTATTGTTATTTTCTTTTTCCAATTTTAAGGCTCTCAAATTTGAACCCTTACTTGAATTAAAATAGACTATTCTCATCTTAAACATATATCTATCAAGAGTCGAGATGTATCAAATCTCTTCAGATGAAAACCTCTTTTAAATTGAAAAGAGAATTGATCCCTCTTGGTACTTGATAGATCAGGGGCTGAGATGGGTTTAGGCTAGTTTTTATATACACATACCATATCTAGTGTGGATCCATATCTCCCCCTCTCTCTCCCTTACATCCTTCTATACTCTCTCCATCCCTCTCTAATTCTCTCTCTAAATTACTCTCTCTCTTCCTTGACATATCTCTCTTCCTTTCTCTCTCTCCCATCTCTCTCTCTCTACCCTCCAAATTTTTCACTATCTTTGTCCCTCTATCCCTTTCTATCACCCCCTCTCTCCCCACTCCACCTCTATTTCTGCCTCTCTCTTTTCTTTTTCTCTCCCTCTCTCTCACCTATCATCTCTCTCTTCCCTCCTATCCTCTCTCCCTCTCTCTCCATATATACCTTGTCACTTTGTCTCTGTCTACCTATATCTCTCTATGTATTTGTCCCCCCCTCCTCTATCTCCTTTTCCAACTCCATGTCTCTCCCTCCCTTCATCTCTCTCTTCATTCCTTTATCTCCCTCTCAATTACACCTCCCTCTCTGTCTCCCCTACCCATCACGCTCCCTCTCTCTTTTCCCTTTATCTCTATCCCTATCTCCCTCCATATCTTCTCTCTCTCCCCTTTTCCCTCTCTTTCTCTATCTCTCTCTCTTTTTCCCTCCATCTCCCTCCCTCCATCCATATGATGGAAAATTTTCACTCAATGTAATCAATGCTATATGTAATGTCTAAAATGTTTTAAATTTTAATTTTTTATTGCGAAATAAGGTATGGTTTCAACATGTGGTATTGATAAGCCACTATATTAGCCCACGATATTGTAAAAAAAAATATTTACAAGTTAATAATATCAATGGTAAAGTGGGGGTGGATATCCATGGTTAAGAAACTTGTTATATTGTAATTTTATTGTAAGTATTAAGGTTTTATGTGCTTATTAATCAAATTTAAACATATTTATGGAGTCATTATTAGTCTTTGTCAAGGCAAGATTCTAACAATAAATTTGTGTGTTGATCACTATTACTTTAACATTGACTAATGCAAATTATAATGTTTCACTTTAAAAAATAAATATTTATTTTTCAATGTTATTAAAAAAAAATCAAACATTTGATTGAACTAACCATGTGGATAACTCACTTACATATTTTATGACATAATTTATGGAGATGGTTGAAATATTCATGCATGAATTTTAGATATTTGTGTAGTGATTTTTTATTCTTAAGAATGACATGAAATATAAAATACTTGAAAATAACTTATATAATCAAGTAAATAACATCTCTAACCTCAATTACATCCTGACATAATTTAAGCAAGTATTTTCCTAAAAAATGGATAGGAATAAGATGAAAAAAATATAGTTACAGGAGTTACTTCCCACCATTATTTATGTTTCCTTTAACACTTATGTAGAAGCAAAACTATAAATGTGTAGACTTTCCAACTCAAGTTAGAATTATGATTTCAGAAAAATTGCATAAATAATTATAAGTTACATTTGTTAATGCTAAATCAATAATGGTTTATAAGAAAATCATCCTATAGTATTTCCTTAGTAATAAATAATAAATTGCGATGTGAAGTGGATAATCAAATTGGTTACACAAGCCAAAGAAATTGCGTAAACTTTGGTGGGTAGTAACCACTAGTGTGAGGACTTCGAATTGGGAGTACCAAAAAATTGAATTCGTGATATAGGCGCGTCCATGATGTGTGATGGGCACTCGTGTTTGGTTAAAATTTACTCATTTCAGTTAAAGGCGACTCGGGTGGAGCGTTCGGTTAAAGGCGAATTGGAGGTGGATGATCAGTTAATTATGACCCCACCATCCATTAAAGGCATGCATGGGTATAGCAGTCGACGAAAGGTGACGAGTGGGAGTGCGCATAGTAGAGTTATAGTGGGTGTGCCTTGATGAGTGGGAACCAGTCCAACGAGACAAGAAACCAAGTTGTAGAGGTGACATGGGTGAGACAAGCCGAGCCCCTGGGGTAGGCGAGTGCTCGGGTGGTTGAGTCACTGGGTGGTGCAATGGGTGAGTCTTGTTGTGGATGGAATATCGGCTTGTAGAAATTATACAAAAAATATGTATACCAATGGATTCAATCCAATCACGAGATATGCTAAAGCAAGATACTAAATCCTTCTACAAATTAATTGTGGAAGATAAGCATGATCGCACAACCATACCAATTAAAGATAGAAGCAAATCAATCCAAAACATAGATATTTTTTCTAGGGAAAGCTTGGTGCTCAAAACCCTTCTATCTTCTATTGTATATTCAACCAAGGAATCATGAAACAATACAATGTACTCTTCTCACAAGAGTCTTCTGCACTATACCAAATGTCTCACATTGATCCAGAAAAAATTGAGCAACACTTAGCCAATTTCCTACCTCTACTCAACCTACCTTGCTTGTGCAATTCGTGTAGAATTAAATCCGCATTATTTAGGAATTTCAGCCTTCCAAAACTGTGCAATGCTCATGGGAAATCCTATCGGTGTATTACCACATGCGGGAAGTTTGATAATAATACAACTGATTGTTAACATCCCTTTAACCTCTTTCTCAACTGGGTATTCATCAGAACTGACATGCATGCAGATATTAATAGTAAATCATCAGTTGCTTGACAGATCGCTGCATGTGAATTAAATCTGGTTTAATTCACTTGACCTCTCACCAGTGCAACAATCAGTTACAACTATTTAAACTAATTTTAACTCAATTAATTGAGTTAAATGATTTATCATGCATTAAACTAATGCACTAACTGGAACCTCAACTCTTAAAAAAAACAGAATCACTCTTCATGCCTCACAAACCACCGTGAACTCGAATTCCATGAGATAACCGAGTTTATCACACTTAGTTAAATATTATAAGTGATTATGGGATAAGATTACAATTTATTGTCCAATTTAATTAAGGAAAAAATAAATTAGACACATATTTCTTGTTGACTTTTCAACACTCCCTCTCAACAAGAAAGGGATTATCATCTACCCAAATCCTGCCTCTGTGGAATTCAAATTTTCTCTTGGCATGCACCTTCGTTAGAATGTATGCATCCTGATCCTCCATGGGAATGTACTGAAGTAACATAATGTGTCTCTGAACACAATCTATGAGATGGTGGTACCATATGTCAATATTCCTGGACTTATCATGGAATACTGGATTAATCGAGAGATTTATGTAACTCTGGTTATCGCAATGTATCACTGTCGGATCCGTATGATGACCAAAAAAACCAACAAGTATCTTTCTCATCCAGATGGCCTCACATGCCGCCTGACTTGCTTCCATTTACTCTGCCTCGGCTGAACTGAGTGCAACATATCTTTTCTTCCTGTTGTAGCAAGAAACTGTTGTCGATCCTATGCTAAAAATCCCTCTTGATGTGCTCTTCCCGTTTGATGGAATTCCTTCCCAATCTACATCGGTGAAGCCTTGAATCTTCACTCCCTCTGTCTGTTTCTACCATAATCCATACTCTGTAGTGCCCATGAGATATCACAAGACATGCTTCCCCACCTTCTTAAAGAGCTTGGTCGGTTTAACCATAGCTTGAATAAGCTGGTTGACTGCATAGAATATGTCTAGTCGTGTTTTCACCAAGTAAATGAGTGAAATCACAAGCTGAATTTAAATAGTAGCATCCACTGCCTCACCTGAAGTAGCATCCTCCTTCCTCCAGTTTCCTGCAAGATGAGTCTCCATGGGTTTACTGCTCTCCATGTGGAACTTCCTTTGAATCTCTTTGGCATACTTTCCTTGAGAAACAAATAGCTCCCCATCTCGTTGTCATATCTCCAAATCAAGGAAATAGTGAAGGAGTCCCATGTCCTTCATCTCAAAATCTCTTGCAAGATCCTCTTTGCAAGAAGTTATGAGCTTCTCATCACCGCTCAGAATAATATCATCAACATAAATTATGATAATAAAAATCCTACCATCAACCACAATCTGGTACAGGTTCACATCTACTTCACTCTTCGTGAAGCCAAACCTGGTGAAATAACTTTCAATCGTGGTGTACCAAGCACGAGATGCTTGCTTTAGCTGATATAGTGCTCTCTTGAGTCATTCAACTCACTGTTAAGGGTCTCAAAACCTTCTAGATACTCAATGTACACTTCTTCCTCAATACCTCCATTGAGAAATGTAGTTTTCACATCCATCTGATGTGCCTGCGACCCCATCTGCGCTAAGAGTGCAAGGATAGATATAATCGATGGTTACCTTGCAACTAGTGGAAAAGTATCCTCATAGTCAATTCCCTCAAATTGTGAGAATCCCCGAGCTATAAATCTAGCCTTGTACTTCTCCACACTCCCATTTGTTGCCTGCTTCACCTTATAGATCCATCTAGATCCCACCACTGATTTTTTGACTGGTATTGGGAAAAATTCCCATGCACTATTCCTAAAAATGGAGTTATACTCCTCAACCATGGTGTCAACCCAAGTTGGTTTCTGCACTTCTTCCTCAAAAGAGGATGGTCTTATCACAATAAAATTGCTCATAAGATCCATGTATCTAATAAAATTGTCCGGTGACTCTCTCTATCTGTGCAGTGATGTAGGTGATCCAACATATTTTGCCTCATCAAGTCCCAATATGTCATGTTATATGGTGTGCCTCCTACCATGTCTATTGGATGGCTCTGCATTAGTGGTTTCTGCCTCTCCATGATCCTATGCATGTGGCTTCTCCACATCTTGAGGTTCATCCTTCGAAACCAAGAGTTCCTCATCTACATGCAAATTAAGCTCCCTCTCAAAGGATAATCACATGGCTTTCTCCTCATCAAATTTTACATCCTGTCTGACAACGGTCATCATGTTGTTTATAAAATACACCCGATAGTTATGGGGAGTATCAATGTACCCCAAAAATATCCCAATCTTAGCTATTGGTTCTAGCTTCTTTCTGGAATATTTAGTCACATGGTAATAAACAGATGAGCCAAAAATTTTAAAATATGAAACATCATGTTTCTTAGCAAAAAAATCCTCCTTTGGTGTACTGATTGCAAGTATCTGATGAGAACTACGTTTCTGCACAAATACTGCTATGTTTCATGCCTCGCACCCACAATTGTTCTGTTCTTTCTTTCTGCAACCCCATTCTGTTGTGAATTATGAGGTGCAATAAAATATCTCTGAATTCCTTCCTTGTCATAGAATTTATTGAATTCATTGGAGATTTACTCACCACCATTATCGTTCCTCATACCCTTCACATGCTTCCCTATATATTTCTCAACTAGTTCTTTGAACTCACACAATTTTGAAAATGACTGATCTTTCTTCTGCATTAAGTAGATCTATCACTTTCTAGAAAAATCATTAAAAAAATCACATAATAACTCTGCTTTGTTGTAGAAGCAATAGAAAGTGGTCCATGCACATCTAAGTGAAATCTCTCAAGGATTTCCATTTCTTGGTTCTCCTTCTCGTGAAAAGTGGCCTTTGTATACTTCCCCATGGTACATCCCTTGCATGTGTCTATATGTGCAAGAGTACCCTTTGGAAGCCCCATAGGAATCTGATGCATGAAATTCAAAGCACCATGGTGTAGATGGCCTAATCTCCTATGCCATAACTCATCCTCATCCCGGCTCACCACTCTGCCTACTTTACCCATCAATGTTGTGCAGCCATCTACTTCAAGTTTGTAGAGGTTCTTCACATGAACCCCAATATTCTTAACTTGTCTTGTGGGTTTGTGATGAAGGAATTTGTTATCACTCAGATTTTCCTTGAAGTTGTAAAAAAGAGGAAAGGGGTCTGAGGTAACCACAAACCAAATTTTAGGTACAGAATCTAGCCAATCTGTACCCAGAGAGGGCTGTCTCTGTATAATTTAGCTTTGTTTTAGAAGATATTAGGCTAGTTATAAAGTCCAGGGGTTTTTTTTGAATTTAGGTGGTGGAATTTGATAGCTGAGGGCAATATTGAGTAGTTCAGGCCATTGGGCTATGGAGTCAAAAAGATGGACTCACTGGATTAAGTTTCTAGACAAAGATGGTTTTACAGGGCAAGATAATCAAACAGAGAACAATTATAATTCTTAAATGAATGGAATGGATTTAAATGGATGAAAGGCAATTAAGAATCTTTCAACACATTCATAAGAGGGAAAATTGAGTGATTATTAACAAAGAGCAATTAATTATTCTTTATTAAATAACCAAAATGCTTAAAACTAGAAAAACAGGAGCAATTAAGAATTCCTTGCTTAAACTAGTTTAGAAGAAAACATTTAGAACAATAATGATTACAATCAGATTACACTTAAGCACTTTCTGATTTATTCCTTTTCATTAATCATTCAGAAATGAAACACAAATGATATAATAGACAAATATAAAGACTTTAACACATAAGAGATAGATGACTTATTGATCCGTAGTTTGACACATGAATCCTGTAAAAAGTCTTTCGCATCAATTCCTCATCCAGCTAGCCACAAAAAAATTCTCCAATTGCACTTTATTCCAAATAGTCAATGTTACAGCAAAGTCTAAAAAATCCACCTCTAAATACTTTGATTAAGGAAGTATTTATACAAAAAGTTACAAAAAATATCTCATAACAACTTGAGATATTATCTAGGATGACTCATAAGTAAATTACAATAAAATAGAGACAAATGGTCTCATAGATAAGAAAAAAATGATAACTGATGTCGTGCTATTTCCTTCTTTTGAGAATGTGCTGGACGCAGGCCCTAAGCTTTGGCTCATTGCTATCTTTTTCAGTAACTCTGTGCTGACTGTTCCGATTAACTGATACTCTTTGACTACTCTAATACACTTTGACCTTTATTCATCCTTTTATCCTTCTTACTACGATTTACTGCAGTACATAATAAAAAATTCAAGTAAGGATAATCTTTACAAAAGTTCTAACAGTTCTTCCCACCATTTATCTTCCGGAATTCTGGTCCTTTGCATCTTTCTAAGAGTTTCATCAGTCTCTGTCTAAATAAAGTAGGTTGAACAGGAAACAAATGTTTTACTTCATGCTCAAGATAACACAAATTTTCCAATCTATCATGCAGACTTTTTCTTGTAGGCAATACTGCTGTTGATGAACTAGTTGAGGTATTGGCCTGATTGTCAGCATGTTTGTCCAATTTTTAAATATATCTTTCCATGTCCATATATTTTTCTTCTGAAACTAAAGGACTAGGAAATCCTTTATTCAACAAAATATCAATTCTTTTTCTGAAGGCATTGATTTCTTCTTGCATGTCAGAGCATCTTCGTTCCAAATTCTACATCAGAGTCCTTTTGGTAAAAACTCTCTTTATTTCCAAAATTGTGCCTGTCTTGTCTTGAATGCAAAATTATTCAAGTTGTTGCTTGTTCTGAGTATTTAGAAAACAGATGAGTTCATTGGCTTCATCAGGCTTGTTCCCCAATTCTTCTCTTGCTCTTAAGACTTCTTCTATAACCAATTTGAGTAAATCATTCTATTCCTGCATTATTTGAATTGAGGGCCAAACATCTTTTATTTATTGGATGATGTTTTCCCAAATAATTTCATTTATTTCCTTTAAAGGCTTCTCCAATGTGAGATCCTTTTCTAATTTATGGACCAAATTTTCTAATCTATTGACCTCTCTTGTTTTATCTGCAACACTCATTTTTGAGAGGTCATATTTTTGTTCCAAAGAGGTAAGTTGCACCTTTGTTCTTTGTAGCTCAGTCACTTGGAGTTTCATTTCCTCCATTGATTCTGTTAATTCTTCTGGACTCAAATTGGAAGTATGCACCTGTGGCAATTCTGTTGGTTGACCTATTGTTGTAGTACCTGTAATTACCTCTGGTGTAGATGCTGGAACACTAGGCTGCTTATCTTTCAGTTCCTTTTCAAGATCTTTCTCTGTTTCATTAAGTTGCTCATTCAGTTTTAAGAGCAAGTCCATTAATTCTTCTTCAGAATTTTGTTTTATAATTTTAGCAGTCTGAGGATGGTGTGAAATTTGGTAAGCACAGTTTTTCTCAAAATTGCAATATCATCTTTTTGATTATTATTATCCCTTGACATTTTTGGGATTATGTCCCAATCCAATGATAATTTCCTCCAAAGTCTTAATTATGTTGTCTTTAGCCTGAGAAGAGGCTTTTTCAAGGCTTAATTGAGCATTTGTATTCTCCAAAGAATCCTGCAATTTCTGAGTCATCATTTATTTATCCGTCAGAGTAGAATAAATCATCTCACCTGTCTATTTATGTAGCTCAATTTGATCTAAAGGATGAATATCCTTTGCTAATACTTCAAAATTAGTTTTGATGTAATCTACAGCTATCTGAGGTTGCTGCACTTTGGGTTTGAAGTGAGTCATTAGCATTTTTCCCTGCTGGATGTCAAAAGCTGACATCAACCTTTGATGATTCTTAGGGGTCATCTTCAAACACAGATTGTAAATTTGAAGTCTGAGAGGATCATTTATGGCCTTGATATTTATGAATGTTCTTTTGATGTCCCAGGCCTCTTTCACAGGTGGTTTGAAGGATGACACTTCTGCACTTTTCTGCCTTTGCAGCTCTTTTTTCTATAAAGTAGTGGATGTCCCACTATTTGCACCTGTTTTCTGACTACCCAATTATTCTTCTTCTTCACTATCAAGGATTTCATGAAAAGATTCCACTTCTAGAAGAGGGTTCAATTTTTTTCTTTTAGCATATTTTTGTCCAAAAGATCCACCGATAGGAGTAGCTGCTTCAACATCTCTCTTCTTTCCATTTTCTACATTCAAAGGAGTCTGTAAGATTGTTATTTCTGCTACATTGGTATGAGTAGGGGAAACCTATACTTGAATATGTTCTTTAGAAGTCTGAGGCTGTTCTGTCATTGTAAATTTTTCTATAACCTATATATCAACCTCTTTCTCCTTTCCTTTAGATGCCACTGTAGCCAATGCATTGATTTCCTAGAGATTTTGTTGCGAAGTCCTAGCAGAAGAAGGACCAATACCTGGTATCTGTACCTGTCCAAAAGGGTCTAGGTCAAGTATTTTTTCAATGTCTTTCATTACATTTTCAACATTGACCTGCTCACTATCCTGTTCTACCAATGTCCCTTCCATCCATTCTTCCATATTGGCATACTGTTCAATTTCTAGGATTCTTTGATGAATGTATGGTGATAGTTTATTTTTCATTCTTCTATCACAAATAAAGCTATTTGGGTCATAAGGTACCCAATAGAAACTTTTTTTTTAATTTAAGATAATCTTCTAATATCTTTTCAGCTTCCTTACCAGCATCTCTAGAGTTACAAACAAAGGGACCTATCTGGCTTTTAATCCTTAGTTGAGCCTTTTTCTTTGCATTACAAAAATTTACTATATCTAAGTTGATCGTCTGTCTGAAATACTCTAATTCAAAGAGTCTCATTGGGACATACTTGCGCAACTTGAATGGGCATAACTCACACCCATAAACTCTGATTTCTGTGTGATTCTGGTATATGTACCACTCACCTATCCGGTATTGTTTTGAGAGCTGAAGAATTTTCTTGATTTCATTACTGAGCCTGGGAGAAGAGACTCCTGTCAACAAGGTGGTTGTTGTGTGTACAAAAAGATCAATAAACTCATTATAGGAATAAGGATAATTAAGGGAATTATGAGTGATGGCAGACCAAAAGATCACAGACCTAGGATTTCCTTTAGCATCAAGCTTTTTAACATGAAAAGGGAAAATTTCTAATTGGTAATAAAGCATGAGATGATAAATAACAGAAGAATACTTAAACACTCTCTCGTTCTCTAATCTCATCAACTGATCATGGATTTTGTCTGCAATGTAGGATGCAAAGTCATACTTGACAGCAGGGGGTTGTCTAGTGGTGAAAATAGACAACAATACTAGGGTTAATTGGTCAACATATTCACTAGTATTAAAACCCATTATAAAGGATATCATGTTTAGAATAAGTCTACCCTCATTAGTGAAAAAAGTATACCCATAAGGGGGAGGGCCCTTGGGCTGATGTTCTAGCAACATGAAGGTCTGGCAAAGACGATTCAACTCTTCGTGGGATAATTTGCTAGATTTCTCAAGTAATTCTCCCATGGACAGGGGAGTGAGGGCTTGATCAGGTTGAAATTGCAACATCTCATTAATAGACTGAGCAGTTATGGGAAAAAGGATAGTCTGACTTGGGGACAAAATTTCTCTTAGATTGGGATCATAGTTTGCATGAAAATAATAGATTATCTCAGGGAAAATGTGGACTGAGTGAAGAAGGTACATGGGAATATTAGATTCCCATAATCCAAAAATATCAGAACCTTCCAAGTAATTGTCTCTGCAGTAGCAAAAAATTCTAAGAGGACTTTCACTCAGAACCAGGCCCTTCATTTGAAAATCTCTGTCAACTAATGGAAAATAATCTAAGTCTCTGTGAGGTGCATTCAAGGGTGCCACATTTAGAGCTACGGGAACCTCCATTTCTGGTTCTTGTGGATTCAGAAATGAATTCGGGGTTTTTGTAAAAAACAGGGACAATAATTGCAGTTCTGGGAATAAAAAAGATCGAATTGAACTTCTTTTCAGTCTTCAGTGTGGAATTAAAACCAAAACCAGGATTTTTTACAGAGTTCAGCGGGAAATTGGAGTAAATGCCTGTTTATGGGAAATGAATAGTGGTTAAACAGGTGCTGGCTACGGCAGATAAACCCTGGATTACTTGACTGCAAATTTCTTCAGCGAGGTAGCAGTTGGCACACTTTGACAGTTAAATTCGAAATTGGTTGCCCGGGAGACTGATTATTGCATAGGATGATGAAAATGGAATGGTTTGTTTGTTTTATTCGCAAATTCAAAAGGTTGGTGGGTTTTCGATTGATGACGTCAGCAAGTACGGTAGATCTGTCACAGAGGGCAGGCGGTAAGCGGTTTCCATCGCACCGCTTTTGGGGAAAGGTGGTTTCAAGCAGATGGGCAGCGATTCCATACGATGAATGACGCTTGGCATTGTACGATCTAGAAAACTGCTTGGCCATCGCGCGTTATCGTTCAGATGCGGATGGCTAGCGATATTGATATCAACCGTATACATGAGATCTATTGATCGAACGGTGGTCGGGTCGTCGAGATGACAAGGGTTTAACAGGCAGTCCAAATGCAGTTTAAATGTTAATTAATCATATTGAGGATGATTTGATTGGTGGGAGGTTCTTAATTAACCAAGAGGGTTAATTAATTCCTTCTTAAAATGTGGAAAAGTGATCGGGAATGATTTCCAAAGGATTTTCACCAAAGTTAAGAATTGGGGTATAAGATATATATTGGGATTTTAACTCAGGTAAGGGTTTTAACCTTAGGTTAGGGAGTCGGGCAAGGGGAAAATATACAAAGAGATGGGTTATTTTGAAGTTTGGTTTAAACTAAACTTCAGTTTATTTTTTGTTTTAAACACATATAAAATATGTTTAAAGGTTTTATCATATATTTTTTATTATATGGTAATTAAATCAGATTAATCTAATTACCATAGGGGGTGGGATTAATATTAAAGATATATTTTGGTCAAAGGGAGTATAATGGGGGTGTTTTATTTAAACATATGGGGATTAAATACTTTGACTAAAATGATAATAAATGGGTTTTTTAGGTATTTTTATAAAAAAGGAGTTATATATAATAGGATAAGGTCATTCTTATAGGGATTTAAATAATAAATTAGAAATTAATATGACAAATGAGCTAAAGCGCTAAGTGTAAAACACTAGGATAATGTATTTAACTTATGCTTGCGTGAAAAAGGTTTTTTATGGAGTATTGCATGATTTTCCTAAGTAAAATGGGATTTTAGTTAGGAAAAGATTTTTTAGAAATGAATGAGTGTGATGATGAATGATTTTAAGTACTTAGGTTTTTTCAATTATTGGGCCGAGGGTCCAGTCCCTCCAAAATTCAAGGAAATGCCTTGAACCCCTTTAATTTTCAAATACCTTAGCACTTAGGGGAAATTAGTGAAATGTTTACGGAAAAAATGGGAAGGGAAGTTAATAATTTGACTTTTCCTTATTTGAAATTCTTCCAATGTATTGTCTGCCTTTGCACTTGTGATGAAAGTAAAAGATTTAACACATCTAAAGCCATCATTCATCACATGTAATTCTGCAACACCATCTACCTACCTTACCTACTTTACTCTACCATTTTTTCTTCTTTATTAGGGTGGTCTTAGATTGGAAAACCCTCATCACAATTTTCTTTTTACATATGAAAATCTATCTAATTCTAACCTTATTACATCCAGGGGCTCAGATTAAACTTTTGAGCTCCTTTTATTTACTCTACCTATCTAATTATCTGCCGAGATTAAACAGTTTGGTCAGATTTTATTCTCTATCTCTAAAACATAAAATTGAAAGATGAACTAGCCAAGCTTAAACTGTTTGACTATTCATAAATTGTGGCATGAAAAACAAGCTGCACACAATTTTATTTATTACAAAAGAGTAAAAAGTAGTGGCATTTAGACTTGCACACTGTCCTCGGCCTTTCTTTTTGTGGGGTTCATTTTCTTTTACTTTTTTGGTCATTTTTATTCTTTTCACCCTTTGATTTTTCTTTTAGGGTATACCCTCTTTACATTTTTTAAATTTTTTGCTTTTTTGGAAAATATGGAAACCTTTGCAACAAGAAAAGGTATGAACATATTGCATAGCTCATCGAGTCAATCATGAAATATGACACCTATTGGTATAGGATTCTAACACTGGCTCCACTTGGGGATGGCTTTTCCTGGTGAAAAGTCAAGAACAACAGGTCAGATGCCTCAAAATGCCTTTAACTAAACCATGAAATCTTCTTCTTGTTGTTGCTTTATTGTATGTACGATAGTGAAACTTCTGAAGCTTAGGGCCTTCTCTTCGGGCTTCAACTCCAGAAAGTTACCATCCAATCAAAACTGATACATTACAAAGGATATAGTATGTACATGTTGAAAATAAGAATGTTCTAATGGATAGGATCAAAGTAATGCTTTAACATTCGACCATTTACTGGTCCTTCTTCAGTCTCTGAACCATCCAAATTTTTCAGAAAATATGTATTATTTCCTTGTAAAGCATGAATGACGTAAGGTCCTTTCCATAAGAAGTCAAACTTCCCATGTTTTCCTTTATCCTCTCTTCTGGAATCCAATCTTAAAACTTTATCTCCCAATTGAAAATCTTCTGCCTTGGTCCTTTTGTCAAACATCTTCTTTAGTTTCTCCTGCAATACTTGGGATCTTTGGTAAACTTCTTCTCTGGTTTGCTGCAAACTGATTGTTTGATTTATTCTTCTTTGAATATCATTTGGTTCTACCTGAGCATCTTGAAGCAACTTCATTACAGGAACTCCTAAATATGATGGAAATACCGCCTCAATACCATAAACTAATTCATAAGGACTGGTCCCAATTGATTTTTTAGTAGTAAGTCTGTCTGCCCACAGTGCATTTGTAAGATTCTTATGCCAATTTTTCTTGTTTTCTTCCAATAATTTCTTAATGATATTAATGAGACTTTTGTTGGAAGATTCAGCCATTCCATTACCCTGAGGGTAATAGGCTGTTGAATGGCTTAAGTTGATATGATACTTATTACATAAACTTATCATCTTTTTCGATTTGAAAGCAGCAACATTATCAGTTGTAATTTTTTCAGGAAAGCCAAATATTGATAGTATATTGGTTTCTAAGAATCCTATGATTACATAATAATTGGCTTGTCTGGATGGGATTGCTTCAATCCATTTAGTAAAATAATTTGTGGCAGTGAGGATCCATCTGTGTTGACCAAAAGAAGGAGGATGGATTTCTCCAATGAAATCCAGGCCCCATTGTTGGAAGGGTTTTTCGGTGGAAATTGGTTTCAAGGGTAAAGGTAATAATTTTCTCTTGCCTTCAAAGATTTGACATTTATGGCAAGAAATTACGAATTTATTTACATCAGAAAATATGGTTGGCCAATAAAATATAGCCCTTAAGATCTTATTTGTTGTTGATTTCCAGTAAAGGTGTCCACCACAGTCTCCTGCATGGAATTCATTGAGAGCCTTGTCAGTTTCATATTTTAACAAGAAATTTAATAGAATACCATCATGATTTTTCCAAAAGAGCACATTATCTAAAATACAATACTTTAAGGATGTCATCTTTAAAAACCTTCGCTTGGTTCTGGATAACCCTAGAGGAGCTTGCAATTTTAACAAAACATATATTATATCAGCATACCAAGGTGAATCTAAAAAGGCCTGGCTAATTTGTGGAGTCGTCATCTCCTAATTGTCATCCAGTTCATTAATATCCAGGGCTTGACAATTTGTTTCTGTCATTAGTTGAGCCAATCCCTATCCTTTTATCGGCTTTGTAGGTTTTATCTCAATATCATATTCTAATATCGTATCAATCCATTTACCTCTTTTGCCCTCAATTCCATCTTGAGTTAAGATGTCTTTGACAAAAACATTTGGTACATAAGCTATCACATGAGAATACAATATATATATTCTAAAATCTCTAATAGCTTTCACAAGTGAAAAAGCTTGTTTTTCCATGATATTGTATTTTAATGATGCATCCCTCAGTGCTTTACTAAAAAAGGCTATAGGTTTTTCACATCCTTGATCATCCTTTTGTAATAAAACAGTTGCTATAGTATGTTCTGATGCAAATGAAAAAATAATAAAGTCTCTATCAAATTGTGGACTGGTAAGAACTGGTGTTCTGGTCAAAGCCATTTTAATATCTTCAAATGATTGCTTGGCTTCTACTGTCCATTTAATACTCGAATCCTTTATTAACATGTTAGTAAGTAATCTAATTAATTCAGCTAAACTAGAAACGAATCTTCTCAAAAAAATTATTTTTCCTATGAAAGCTTGCAGTTCTTTGATATTTCTAGGATGAGGTATCTACAAGATAGCTTGTATTCTTTCAGGATCAATTCTAATATCTTTTGAAATGATATGGCCCAAAATTTTACCTTCTTCAAGACCAAACAATGAATTTTTTGGATTCAAATAAATACCATACTTTCTACATTTTATGAATACTTGTCTGAGATGGTACAAATGTTGCTGATATGATTTGGAAAAAATAGTTAAATCATCCAGATATATAACAAGAAAGTCATGAATTTCTTTTGCAAATGCAATTTCCATTGCTCTTTGGAAGGTCGCTCCAGCATTTCTGAGTCCAAATGGCATTTTAACATATTTGAAAGTACCCCATGGTGTTGTAAAATCTTTTTTGTCCTGGTCATGAGGATGAACCAGAATATGGTTATATCCTGAAAACCCATCTAAAAGAGAAATCCTTGAAGCACCTACTACCCTTTGCAAAATGTGATTCATTTTTGGCAAAGGATAATTATCCTTCAAAGAAACCTTATTTAGATTTCTTAAATAAACACATAGTCTAATCTCTCCATTTTTCTTCCTAGTAGGGACCAAGTTAGACACCCACTCTGAAAATCTAATTGGAGAAATTATCCCTGCTTCATACATTCTTTTGATTTCTTTTTCAATTGAAGGCAACAATACAGGGTTGATTCTCCTGAATTTCTGCTTAAATGGTTTTTGATCTGGTTTTAGAGGTATTGCATGTTGAATTATAGATGTATCATATGACTTCAAATCCTCATAACTCCAGGAAAATACATCCTGGAATTCTTTTATTAGTTCAGCATATTTTGATTTTTGATCGGGAGGCAAATATTTTGATAATTTTATTATTTTAGGTTTTTCTTCAGTTCCGAAATTGTATTCCTCAATATCAGCCTTCAGTGGTTCCATTTTAGGTTTCAATGAAATGTCATTAGAGTCAAAAAGATCTTCCAGAGGAGTCAATCCTTTGGGAAAATGATTATCTTTCAGATTAATGATTTCAGATTCATCTTCTACAATCTCATCAACTTCCATTTGTTTGAGGTCCTGCATGTATTTTTTGGTGAACTTCATTGGATGAAGTATTTGAGTGGCACTTTCTTTTGAAATGTTCGTTTCTTGTTCATTTATTTGATCAGATTCATTGACTGTATCCTCATCTATGCTAATGTTAGAAAATTATTTCTCTAAAGTCAAAAAATTGTTAATCTGATTGTCATTTGCAAACACTTTCCAATTCATAAGATTGTTTGGTATAGCTAGTCTATGTCTAATCTCAGCTGTGAACTGATGATTAGGTTCAAATGGTAATTTACAAGTGCTAGCAAACATTGTGAGGCTATGAGCTTGCAAGTTTTGTTTTCTTGGAATTTTTGCAAGCTGAGCCTGTAGAAAAGTATTGAGAATTTCTACAACTGTTCCTCTATATTCTCTTAATATGGGATCTTTTGTTGAACATTCACCATTTATCTGTTGAATGATTAAATTAGAATCTCCTATGACAGATACTCTAATTGCCCCTAATTTTTTGACAAGTTTAAGCCCTAACAAAAGAGCTTCGTACCCTACCATATTATTGGTGCATTTAAAGTTCAATCGGTAAGCATGGCCTTCAACATGATCGTTTTCAAGGTTGTGTATCCAAATTCCAGCTCTTTCTCCTAACTTATTAACTGAACCATCAAATTATAAATGCCAAATAATTTCATGTACATAATTTTCATCAGGAGTTTCAGGAACTTTCTTAACAGTGAGATCTGATTTTTTACTTTCTTTAGGTTTTTCTTGAGTTTCTGATGTTTCTTCTTCTTTAGAGATTTCCTGGATTTGAACACTAGATTTATGACTTGAAATTTATTTTGGTTTTGTTGTTGGTGCTTCTAGTTCAGTGGGAAGATCATTTTCAACATTATAGAGAATAAATGAGTCCATATCAGAGTGTACTGAGTAGATAGGGAAATTTTCAGTTTTCTCCGGACTACTAACTACATATTTCATCAAGGTTTCTCTGTATAGTCTCTTAGGTTGGCTGAATACTGAAATAGTAGCATATCACATATATAATTGAAGAGATCCTCCAAGTTTTGTACCACAGCATCTAGACAATAGCATACCATTTTTTGGAGGAATATCTGCTACTACTATATCCATGAAAATTGATTTAGCAGGGTATTGAACCAATGTAACACACAAATATTTGATTAATCCTAAACATCTCACCTGACTTGAATCAAAAGAGAAAAGATATTTTTAAGGTCTGGTGATGTCTAGATTTAATCTTTCCGTTACAGCCTTGGGCATTAAATTGTGAGACGCTCCAGAATCAAGCATGGCATTATGAAGTATTTCGTCATGTATATTCAAACTCACATAAAATGCAGGAGTTCCTCCACTTTTAGGTTTTCCATTTACTTCAGGGCCAAAGAGTAATTTGGGTTGGTCATCAAAAACATTAATTGTGTCATCATTTCCAGGAATATTAAGTGATCTATGGATTTGGCTTCTGTAGACATCATGTTTAGCTAATTTAGATAATGGAACAACTATTTTCAATTTTCCTACTTCAGCTTCCAGATTAAAAGGTTTCTCAGTTTGAGTCCTTGTATTTCGAACAGTTGGATTGTATTTTTCTTCTGTGTTTTCAATTTTTTTCTCCTTTTCAGGAGTGTGGTTGGGTGCTGAAGTTGTTTTCGAATCAACTTCTAGAGGTTCCTCTACATTTCCTTTGGGAGGAAGAGTATTGGAAAGTTGTCTATTATTTAGTTGAGTATCAGATACATCTTCAATTATTGGATGGGGAGGATTAGGATCTGATCTAGTGAGAAAATTTACAGGGGTAGTACTAATCTTACCTTTGAGGGGTTGCTTTGTGGTTTTTTGTTTACTTGGTTTCGGAACATCAACTCGTCTACTTCTCAAATTATATTTCTTATGAACTTCGTATATGGATGTGTCATATCCTTCCTTAAAATAAAATGATTCTCCTGATTGGGTTTGAAACTGTTTAATAATGTGAGCTTCTTGATCATCTTGGGTCAAGAAAATTTCTGGTTCATTTTCATCTTCAATAACGTTGTTTATTTGAACATCATCAGTAGGTTCCTCAGAAGTTCATAAACTAGACCAGAGATAGACTGAAGCAACATTTATTTACTAAGAAATTGCAGAGCAAAAGCAGTTCAAAGGCTACCTGGCTAACTTCAGGCTCCGTCTGTAGTTTATAAAGCAAACACAGTAACAATAAAATTATGCAGTTCCCCAGTGGAGTCGCCACTATGTTATCACTCAGATTTTCCTTGAATTTGTAGAAAAGAGGAAAGGGGTCTGAGGTAACCACAAACCAACTTTTAGGTACAGAATCTAACCAATCTGTACCTAAAGAGGGCTCTCTCTGTATAATTTATCTTTGTTTTAGAAGATATTAGGCTAGTTATAAAGTCCAGGGGTTTTGTTTGAATTTAGCTAGTGGAATTTGATAGCTGAGGGCAAGATTGAGTAGTTCAGGCCATTGGGCTATGGAGTCAAAAATATGGCTTCACTGAATTAAGTTTCTAGACAAAAGATGGTTTTACAGGGCAAGATAATAAAGCAGAGAACAATTATAAATATTAAATGAATGGAATGGATTTAAATGGATGAAAGGAAATTAAGAATCTTTCAACAGATTCATAAGAGGGAAAATTGAGCGATTATTAACAAAGAGCAATTAAGTATTCTTTATTAAATAACCAAAATGCTTAAAACTAGAAAAATGGGAGCAATTAAGAATTCCTTGCTTAAACCAGTTTAGAAGAAAACATTTAGAACAATAATGATTAAAATAAGATTACACTTAAGCACTTTATGATTTATTCCTTTTCATTAATCATTCAGAAATGAAACACAGATGATATAATAGACAAATATAAAGACTTTAACACATAAGAGATAGATGACTTATTGATTCGTAGTTTGACACATGAATCCTGTAAAAAGTCTTTCGCATCAATTCCTCATCCAGCTAGCCACAAAAAATTTCTCCAACTGCACTTTATTCCAAATATTCAATGTTACAGCAAAGTCTAAAAAATCCACCTCTAAATACTCCGATTGAGGGAGTATTTATAAAAAAAGTTACAAAAAATATCTCACAAAAACTTGAGATATTATCTAGGATGACTCATAAGTAAATTACAATAAAATAGAGAGAGATGGTCTCGTAGATAAGAAAAAAATGAGAACTGATGTTGTGTTGTTTCCTTCTTTTGAAAATGTGCTGGATGTAGGCCCTAAGCTTTGGCTCATTGCTATCTTTTTCAGTAACTATGTGATGACTGTTCCATTTAAATGATACTCTTTGACTACTCTGATACACTTTGACCTTTATTTATCCTTTTATCCTTCTTACTACGACTTTGTTATGAATATTTTATTAATTATTAGTTAAGATATAGTTATGTTAGGTTTTATTAACTGAAAAGGCATGATCAAAGATCATGCCTCTTCACCAAGGGACACCTTGAGGCTATATTTAAAGCCTAGGCGATCCCTCATTGTAATCATCTCTCATCTTCATCATTAATAATATATATTTATCAAGTTTACCAGAGTTTTTACACTCCATTGGTATCGGAGCCATTGCTCTTTTGGGATCTGTGTGATCATTAGGAATTACAAAATTCCAGAACTGCAATTCCAGATTGCAGATTTTTTATCAGTGCTGGTGGCAGCATTTGTTTAAAATTTTTTACCCAACCCCTTTTCACACTCAACGCTCTTCCCAAACCATTCTACGCATCCTACCCCTCACCACCCAACACTCAAACAACGCCCTCGGCGTACACTCCATTGGTATCAATTCAGTGCAAATTTCAGAGAAGATTTTTCGGTGAAGATCACAGATATATCTCTTTTTTTGGACAAGAAAGATAAGGGAGATCGAACCATGTTACAGCAGTAAACAAGCTCAGACTATATTGCAGATTTCTGAAGCTCATTGCAGACCTATGGAACTGCAAAATTCAGATTACAGTGACCTGCAATTTCGGACAGCACTTCAGGCCTTGTGGGCAGCCATCTCAGGCCTGCACTACGGCCTTTTCTGTGGCCTCATAGCCCATCGACCTGTGGTGACTCGGTGAAGGACTCGGACGTGGAAATATTGTGGATAGACCTGTGTGAAACGCGAAATTACACTCCATTGGTGTCTGAACAATGACAGGCTTGGATTGTAGCTCAGTAACTCGACCTCTGGTGTCAACATAGCTCAGACTTGTTGTGAAGTGAACAGCAAATAGTTAGTTGTAGCCGTTTCCCTTACCACACGTCATTTTTCGTTTACCCGCACGTCATTTTTTTTACCACAGCCAATTCCTTTACCCGCAGTCCTTCCCGCAGCCAATTCTCATCCGCAACCTATTCCTTACCGCAGCCATTACTTCCGCCCGCCCTACCCTTCCGCCGTTTTCTGCACTCCGCCCAACAAACAAACTTACGTTTAAAAAAAAAAAAAAAAAAAAAAAAACGTGAACAGGTGTGACTATCGATAACTCTCGGCATCGTTATATTAATAAAAATCGATTCGTTATAATTATAAGAACAGTGGTTGGAAGAAGAAATTCGGCATCGGGCACAGTAAGAAACCACGTCGGGGCTCCGTAATTTGCGCGCATCCCGGAAGGAATAAAAATCGAGTGGCAACGGGCTGGAGCCTTGGCAAACGAAAGTGGGCGGCCACGGTTTTATTTTTATACTCTACTGAATCAGATTTGCAAAGTCGAATGTCAAAGAAACTCCGCAGATAGATAAATTTATTCACCTTGTTGTTCGAGTTTGAGATTAAGCTAGGGTTCGACATCGAGGGTTTTATTTTTATATTCTGTTGAACTACATTTGCAAAGTCGATTTAAACGAACCTACAGATCGAAAACTTTATTCACCTTGTAGTTCGAGTTGAGATTAAGCTAGGGTTTGCTTTGAAATTCATCGAATTGGAGCAGAATTGGTTCGAAAAGGCTTTAGATTCAACGAATTTCGATTTCAAGAAAAAAATGCGTCGAATGCAGTGACACAGGATCAGAGGCAAATAAGAAGAATAGGGCAAATAAGAAGAATACGAGTCGCTTTTGGTGGCATTGAAAGGAAATAGCAGAGAGAAATCTGAGTAGGCAAACGCAAAAAAAAAAAAAAAAGTATATATTACAGACTCAGTGGTCACGGCATTATAAGAAATCAATTAACTCCATCGTATTGGCATCGTATTTTAATTCGGAACGGCACATTCTAAAAATGATTTTTTTTTTTTAATTATATAAATATATATTATATAGTTAAATTGATAATTATATATATATGTATATATATTATAATTATATAATTCATTTATATATATAATTTTCATCTAATAATTATATATATAACAATTATATAATTAAATTATATATATTATATAATTTTTAATTAAAAATTATATATATATAATAATTATATAGTTTAAAAAAAAATTATTATTAATTAATTAATTAAATAAATATTAATTAATTAATTTTAAAGAAAAAAGAGGGGAAATTGGTAGAAAAATACTCTCCACCTCATACACGTTCAATGTCTTCTTCGATGTCGATGGCTGAATTCCAGAAGAAATTGGTAGATCTCGAGAAACAGATCAATAACAATTCCGAAGAATTCGGAAAAAGATTAGTCAATCTGGAAGGTACAGTTGCAGGGCACTCCAACGACATCAAAAAAATTCATGATACGACAAATCGCATAGAAAGACAAATGTGGCTAAATCATCACGAGACCACAGAAGAAATGAACAATATGACAGAACTCTTCAATAAGCTTAATGATAAAATAGATAAGTTGAGTCAGACACAATCCCCAATATCTCCTAACAGGGAACAAAATCAACAAAACAATTTCGCAGATTCAGGGAACTCAGAAGAGCATCATGAAAAAGCTGATTCCCCATATCACCATGAAGATACAGATGTTTGTAAACAACAAAGTGTTCTATCCCCAGACTTGAACGAAACATGTGAAGTGACAAACACACCCGAAGCCACTGATATAACGGCAGAAGCTGTTGAGGCCTTCGGTGATGAAGCACATATGGTTGTTAAGAAGGAAGCGTTTGATGATGAGAAGAAGTTGCATCAAACGATAATTGTTGGTAACTTACCCCTAAATCTAAAAAGGAATCACAAAAAATCACCAGAAGAACAAGGGATAGTTGGGAAACATGAAAAAGTATTCCAAGATCTACCCATAAAAGTGTCTTCCAATAGGAAAATCAAACATCCAATAGAAGTCAAGACAGTATCCAACTCTGTCGATACCAGATCTTTTCACTATCCACATCACCAACAGATGGAGCTCGAGAATATGCTTCACGATCTTTTTAAAATGTGGGAAGCAAGAGCTCATCGCTTGAGGAAACCAGACATTCGTCAACATTGTCCATCATTACGTATGCTTTGAGGACAAAGTATCTTAAGAGAGGGGCAATGTTATGAATATTTTATTAATTATTAGTTAAGATATAGTTATGTTAGGTTTTATTAAACTAAAGGGCATGATCAAAGATCATGCCTCTTCACCAAGGGACACCTTGAGGCTATATTTAAAGCCTAGGCGATCCCTCATTGTAATCATCTCTCATCTTCATCATTAATAATATATATTTATCAAGTTTACCAGAGTTTTTACACTCCAGACTTATTGTAGTACATAATAAAAAATTCAAGTAAGGATAATCTTTACAAAAGTTCTAACAATTCTTCCCACCATTTATCTCCCGGAATTCTGGTCCTTTGCAACTTTATGAGAGTTTCATCAGTCTCTGTATATCTAAAGAAATTAGGTTGAACATGAAACAAATGTTTTACTTCATGCTCAAGATAAAAGAAATTTTCCCATCTATCATGAAGACTTTTTCCTATAGGCAATGTTGCTGTTGATGAACTAGTTGAGGTACTGGCCTGATTGTCAGCATGTTTGTCAAATTTTTCAACATAACTTTCCAGGTCCATAAATTTTTCTTCTGAAACTAAAGGACTAGGCAATCCTTTATTCAACAAAATATCAAATCTTTTTCTGAAGGCAGTGATTTCTTCTTGCATGTCAGAGCATCTTCGTTCCAAATTCTGCATCAGTGTCCTTTTGGTAAAAACTCTCTTTATTTCCAAAATTGTGCCTGTCTTGTATTGAATGCCAAATTCTTCAATTTGCTTCTTGTTCTGAGTATTTAGAAAATGGATGAGTTCATTGGCTTCATCAGGCCTGTTTCCCAATTCTTCTCTTGCTCTTATGACTTCTTCTATAGCAAATTTTACTAAATCATTTTGTTCCTGCATTATTTGAATTGAGGGCCAGACATCTTTTATTGATTGGATGATGTTGTCCCAAAGAATTTCATTTATTTCCTTTAAAGGCTTCTCCAATGTCAGATCCTTTTCTAATTTATGGACCAACTTTTCTAATCTATTGACCTCTCTTGTTTTATCTGCAACACTCATTTTTGAGAGGTCATATTTTTGTTCCAAAGAGGTAAGTTGAACCCTTGTTCTTTGTAGCTCAGTCACTTGGAGTTTCATTTCCTCCATTGATTCTGTTAATTCTTGTGGACTCAAATTGGAAGTATGCACCTGTGGCAATTCTGTTCATTGACCTGTTGTTGTAGTACCTGTAATTACCTCTGGTGTAGATGCTGGAACACTAGGCTGCTTATATTTCAATGCCTTTTCAATCTCTTTCTCTGTTTCATTAAGTTTCTCATTCAGTTTTAAGAGAAATTCCATTAATTCTTCTTCAGAATTTTGTTTTATAATTTCAGCAGTCTGAGGATGTCTTGAGGCTGTTAGCTTTAGTTGTTTTCTCAAAGCTGCAATATCATCTTCTTGATTAATACTTCTATTCCCTTGACATCTTTGGGATTATGTCCCAATCCAATGATAATTTCCTCCAAAGTCTTAATTATGTTGTCTTTAGCTTGAGAAGAGGCTTTTTCAAGGCTTAATTGAGCATTTGTATTCTCCAAAGAATCCTGCAATTTCTGAGTCATCATTGATTTATTCGTCATAGTAGAATAAATCATCTCACCTATCTGTTTATGTAGCTCAATTTGATCTAAAGGATGAATATCCTTTGCTAATACTTCAAAATTAGTTCTGATGTAATCTGCAGCTGTCTGAGGTTGCTGCATTTTGGGTTTGAAGTGAGTCATTAGCATTTTTCCCTGTTGGATGTCAAAAGCTGACATCAACCTTTGCTAATTCTTAGGGGCCATCTTCAAACACTGATTGTAAATTTGAAGTCTGAGAGGATCATTTCTGGCCTTGATATTTATGAATGTTCTTTTGATGTCCTAGGCCTCTTTCACAAGTGGTTTGAAGCATGACACTTCTGCACTTTTCTGCCTTTGCAGCTCTTTTTTCTGTAAAGTAGTGGATGTCCCACTGTTTGCACCTGTTTGCTGACTACCCAATTGTTCTTCTTCTTGAATATCAAGGATTTCATGAACATATTCCACTTCTCGAAGAGGGTTCAATTTTTGCTTTTTAGCATATTGCTGTCTAGAAGATCCACCGATAGGAGTAGCTGCTTCAGCATCTCTCTTTTTTCCCTTTTATACATTCAGAGGAGTCTATAAGATTGTTATTTCTGCTACATTGGTCTGAGTAGGGGAAACCTATACTTGACTCTATTCTTTAGAAGTATGAGGCTATTCTGTCATTGTAAATTTTTCTGTAACCTGTATATCAACCTCTTTCTCCTTTCCTTTAGATGCCACTGTAGCCAATGCACTGATTTCCTGCAGATTTTGTTGAGAAGTCCCAGCAGAAGAAGGACCAATACCTGGTATCTGTACATGTCCAAAAGAGTCTAGGTCAAGTAATTTTTCAAGTTCTTTCATTACATTTTCAACATTGACCTTCTCACTATCATGTTCTACCAATGCTCTTTCCATCCATTCATCCATATTGGCATACTGTTCCATTTCTGGGATTCTTTGATGAATGTATGGTGATAGTTTATTTTTCATTCTTCTATCACAAATAAATCTATTTGGGTCATAAGGTACCCAATAGAAACTTTTTTGTAATTTAAGATAATCTTCTAATATCTTTTCAAATTCCTTACCAGCATCTCTAGAGTTACAAACAAAGGGACCTAGCTAGCTTTTAATCTTGAGTTGAGCCATTTCTTTGCATTACAAAAATGTACTATATCTGAGTTGATCATCTGTCTGAAATACTATAATTCAAAGAGCCTCATTGGGACATACTTGGGCAACTTGAATGGGCATAACTCACACCCATAAACTCTGATTTCTGTGTGATTCTGGTATAGGTACCAGTCACCTATTTGGTATTGTTTTGAGAGCTGAAGAATTTTCTTGATTTCATTATGGAGCCTGGGAGAAGAAACTCCTGTCAACAAGGTGGTTGTTGGGTGTACAAAAAGATCAATAATCTCATTATATGAATAAGGAGAATCAGGGGAATTATGAGTGATGGCAGACCAAAATATCACAGACCTAGGATTTCCATTAGCATCAATCTTTTTAACATGAAAAGGGAAAATTTCTGATTGGTAATAAAGCATGATATTATAAATAACAGAAGAATACTTGAACACTCTCTCGTTCTCTAATCTCATGAACTGATCATGGATTTTGTCTGCAATGTAGGATGCAAAGTCATACTTGACAGCAAGAGGCTGTCCGGGGGTGAAAATAGACAATAATACTAGGGTTAATTGGTCAACATATTCACTAGTATTAAAACCCATTATAAAGGATATCATGTTCAGAATAAGTCTACCCTCATTAGTGAAAAAAGTATACCCATAAGGGGGAGGGCCCTTGGGCTGATGTTCTGGCAACATGAAGGTCTGGCAAAGATGATTCAACTCTTCGTGGGATAATTTGCTAGATTTCTCAAGTAATTCTCCCACATATAGGGAAGTGAGGGCTTGATCATGTTGAAATTGCAACATCTCGTTAATAGACTGAGCAGTTATGGGAAAAAGGATAGTCTGACTCAGGGACAAAACTGCTCTTCGATTGGGATCATAGTTTGCATGACAATAATGGATTATCATAGGGAAAATGTGGACTGAGGGAAGAAGGTACATGGGAATATTAGATTCCCATAATCCAAAAATATCATAACCTTTCAAGTAATTGTCTCTGCAGTAGCAAAAAATTCTAAGAGGACTTTCACTGAGAACCAAGTCCTGCATTTGAAAATCTCTATCAACTAATGGAAAATAATCTAAGTCTCTGTGAGGTGCATTCAAGGGTGCCACATTTAGAGCTAGGGGAACCTCCATTTCTAGTTCTTGTGGATTCAGAAATGAATTCGGGGTTTTTGTAAAAAACAGGGACAATAATTGCAGTTCTGGGAATAAAAAAGATCGAATTGAACTTATTTTTAGTCTTTAGTGTGGAATTAAAACCAAAACCAGGATTATTTACAGACTTCAGCAAGAAATTAGAGTAAATACCTATTTACAGGAAATGGATAGTGGTTAAACAGGTGTTGGCTATGGCGGATAAACCCTGGATTACTTGACTACAAATTTTTTCAGCGAGGTAGCAGTTGGCACACTTTGACAGTTAAATTTGAAATTGGTTGCCCGGGAGACTGGTTACTGCATAGGATGATGAAAATCGAATTTTCTATTTGTTTTATTCAAAAATTAAAAAGGTTGGTTGGTTTTTGATTGATGACGTCAACAAGTATGGTAGATCCGTCACAGAGGGCAGGCAGTAAGCGGTTTCCATCACACCACTTTTGGGGAAAGGTGGTTTCGAGCATGTTGTAGCACAATATCACTCAGCAAAAAGGTCGAGAGAAGCTCTGGGAAATTTAAGGTTGCTGAGGAACAATTATTGAAGCAGTATTGGTCAGTCATATCCTGAGTTGTCTATTGATATTAGTGCTCTCCAGAGAGATGTAGAGCAACATAATTCTAGACATGGTAAAAGGAATGTAAGTGACCGAGTTCCCATGTATAACCCTGGAAATTTTGTTAACAGGAAAACTGAAAACAATCAGAGGAGAACAAGTCTTGAAAAGGAAAATACATCTGATTCTCTACAAATAAATGCGGAGAGAAATTTGACAGATGATGTTGCCAGAGGGCCACATACCACAAACTATGAAGGGATGATATTGATTGTTTCCTTGCTATGTTTATGCCTTAGAAGTGTTATGCTTACAAAATCAAGGAGGGGTGCTATACTGTTATTGCGACATTGTTCATATTATATTGATGATGAGGCCCAGTTGCAACATGTTCTTCCTTATGTTGTCGCTATGCTTTCTGATCCAGCTGCTATTGTGCGGTGTGCTGCATTGGAAACTATCTGTGATATGTTATCATTAGTCCAGGAGTTCCCCCTAGTGATGCAAAGATATTTCCATAGTATATTCTTCCTATGCTCTCAATGTTACCAGATGACCCTGAGGAGAATGTTCACATTTGTTATGCCAAGAACATATATAAGATTGCTGCAGCTGCTTCTCGTTTTCTAATAAGATCACAGTCTCTGAATGAGATGACCATTTTAGATCGATTAAATGTTTCTAATAAGGCCAAAAAAGTTCCATTTGGTCCATCTCAAGTTCTAGGGTCACAAACTCCTGGGTATCAACAAAATGGTAATGGAAATGCGGAACTTGCGCAGTTACGGCAGACAATAGCTCAGGTTATATAATATTTGGTGATGAAACAAAACTTCGAATGTTAGGAAATACTTCTGGTAGTGGTGATGGTAGTAGCAATGGAGCATTCTTTAGAGTTGTTTTTCTAGTTTAGCGTGCTAAGTATGATGAAGCTCGGGAATTTGTGGAGCGAGCTAGGAAATGCTTGGCCACTGAACTTGCCGCTTTGGATATACTTCGACTGCGTATTTTGTGGTTCAACCATGGGGCTACTGCTCAGGTGCAGGTTGCTTTGCAAGAAGGGTTTTCATATGTTAATATTGATACTTGGTTGGTAGTATTGCCACAGATAATTGCAAGAATTCACTCAAACATTATAGCTGTAAGAGAATTGATTAAGTCACTGTTGGTGCGAATTGGAAGAAGCCACCCACAGGCTCTAATGTATCCATTTTTGGTTGTATGCAAATCAATAACTTTACTACGTAGAGCTTCTGCTCAAGAATTTGTTGACAAAGTGTGGCAACACTGTGGTGTTCTGGTGGATCAGGCTCAGCTGGTTTCAAAGGAGCTCATCAGAGTAGCTATAGTGTGGCATGAAATGTGGCATGAAGCATTGGAAGAAGCTAGCTGCTTATATTTTGGCGAGAGGAATGTAGAGGGAATGTTGAATGCGCTTGAATCACTACATGTGATCCTAGAGGAGGTTGGAACTACATTGAAGGAAATAACTTTTATTCAAGCCTATGGTCGAGAATTACAGGAGGCTCATCAATGTTGTATGAAATGTCGAAGAACTAGGAAAGAAGCTGAGCTCACTCAGGCATGGGATCTATATTATCATGTTTTCAAACGCATAAACAAACAACTTATTAGTCTTACCACGTTAGAACTACAGTATGTTTCTCCAGAATTACTTTCTGCTCATAATCTGCAATTAGTTGTACTGGGAACATATCGTGCAGGATCTCCAGTGGTTACTATTGTGGGTTTTTCTTCACAGTTGCTTGTCATAACATCAAAGCAACACCCCCGAAAGTTGACCATCTACGACAAGATGAGCGTGTCATGCAGCTGTTTGGTCTAGTGAACACTTTGTTAGCAAATGCACCACAAACTGCAGAGAAAGATCTCTCTATTCAATGATATTCTATGATTCCGTTGTCTCCAAATATTAGTTTGATAGGCTGGATTCCTAATTTTTATACTCTCTATCAGCTTATTCGTGAATATAGAGATGCAGGAAAGATGTTTGTGAATTTTGAACATCGGTTGATGCTATCATTTACTCCGGATTATGAACATTTGCCACTAATAGCCAAAGTTGAAGTCTTGGACATGTTGCCATATATGAGTGGAATCGGTGACAAGTCACCATTATACAATCTTTATGGAGTGGTTGTGCATTCGGATGTGCTGAATGCTTCATTTTTTGGTCATTATATATGCTATGTAAAGAATTTGAAAGGGATGTGGCATAAAATCGATGACAGAAAAGTGATTCCAGCCGACCTTGATATGGTGATGCCAGATTTCTCTTTAGTGGCTCTGGTGAAACCTCTTGCAGTACTGATAGTAACAAGGATTCAACAAGCACAGTGGATTCAGCTGAAACAGTGTTTGGAGACCTATACCTTGAATGTGGTGGTTTGCAACGCAGATAATATTGAAGCTGAATCGACGGCTTGGATCAGCCAGCTCAGATCTAACGGTTTGCGGGGGCTCAAAGTAAACAAATTTTATGGGAGATGGCACCCCCATAAAATGGTTTGATCGAAACCACTATTCACAAAATCGACGGCTGTGATGTATTACGGCACCTTCGATCCATTTCTTAGAAACTGCTATCATTACCCCCCGCAGGTAGTTTTGGGTTTTCCAATACCATGGGTGACTTTGTTGGTACGTATGGGTGTAGTGGGACCCAAAATGTACCATTGATTCCTCTTGCTTGCGTTAGAGTAAGGTTTTATTTTCAGTTTTATATTATATATTATATATATATAATATTAAAACAAGCTTTTTGTAATTGTAATTAATGCCAAAATTTTCAAGAATCAGTTTTAAAAACTGATCATAACAGCTAGTGAGAAGAAATAACAGATATAAAAGTAGAGATAAGGGGAGAAGAGAGGGTTCTGGGTTTTTGGACCTTGAAGCCAAGTTTTTGTACTGAAGAATGAAAAATCTGTGAATGAGTATGCAAGTTCCTGTTATTTTGTTTGTGCTAAAAAGTTTTTCTAGTTTACATAATGTTTTCCATCTATGATTAAAATAGATTAAGAGCAGTGGGTCTCTTTATACATATGTATTTAGGAGTTAAACACACCTTAATGTGCGCTCCTCTATTTTAACTTTGTCTCTACTTAATTCTTCAAGGTTTTGAAATGATAGATTCTGTTTGAAGCAGCATATCAGATTAAAATCTTCTTCTCTTTTTCTTTCGTTCATTCATTTCAGCATAAGTGGGATATAGCATTGCAGAACATCCATGGTTTGATATTTAACGGTTACATAATCAATGTTTGGAGGTTTATAAGACAGAGATAGATATATTTCATTTTGTGACATAATATTTAATGTCTTGAGCACGGATTCCTTTACACAGCAAGGAATTGTTTCTCAAGGTACAACATTAATTGGTGTCGTTGCCGGGGAGCGAAGAAGCGAAGTTCATTTCCCTAGATTTTCTTTCTACTTCCTCTGGTTGTTTAGTGAGGAGGAATTTTTTGGCTGTGTTTACTATTTACAAAATTCTCATTTTCAAAAAGCCAAACGCGAGGTCAAATGCCTTGTAGCAGATGGTTTCATAATCCTTTCTTTTTGATGGTGAACAATATTCAGATTTGAAGATTGGTTGTTTATTATTCACCTGGTGACTCCATGGATGAAGGTTTCATTAGATGAAGAATTTTCCTGGCAAGGAGATGAGAAAGTATCATGGAAAAAACATGTATCAGAATTTCCGTTTTTTAAAGGAGGTTCTATTTTTTACTGTCAGTTTAGTGGTTTATTTTCCCTTTTATCTTAAAAGGATTATTTCCTGCTTTATTTTCTCAGAAGATTATAGGGCCCAAAATTTAAATTCGTTATTGGAAAAAGATGATTTTGCTTCTGCTTGTATTATAAATCTTGACACAAGTGTATCTCCTCAACATGAAAGGAGGGATGATTGTTGTATTACAATCCTGAAAGATAATCAGTCACAGTCTGGGCATAAAGGTGATGATTCCTCATCTTTGGATGATAATATTTTGCTTCACAAGAAATTGACTGCTTTTCAGTTCAAAAATAAAGAAATCTTTAAACCCCTGAAGCTGCCTGCTATTCTCCATCAATATCCTTCAAACGGATTCAAGTCCTTGCCAAGTTTCTCCGGGAAGGAGAAGGACCTTTCAGCTAAATCACATATCTTGGAACTTGATTACTTCCTGGACAAATTTCAAATCATTTATGAAGACGTAGTTTTAAGGATGTTTTGCCATTCTTTAAAACAAGATGCTCAGCAATGGTTTCAGTGTTTGGAAGCAGGTTCAATTAATTCCTGGCAAGATCTTCAAGATGTGTTTCTTACATATTGGGGCGAGAGTAAGTCATATGAAGAGCACCTTTTGGAACTATATTCTATCCGAAGGCAAAGTAATGAATCAATTTCTGAGTTTAATAGGAGGTTTCAAAAAAATTATTTCAGCATGCCAGAAGAAATTCGACCTCCAAAAGCAGCATCTATGGTCTATTATTTGAAATATCTTTCTTTTGCCTTGGATTTTTATCTCAAGGAGAGAAAGCCTAGCACTCTGAAGCTGATGTTTCTCCATGCGCAAGAAATCGAGAATAATGCATGGGCTTGTAAAAAAATTTCCTGCAATGTAGAAAGTCCAAGTTATGTTAAAGATAAGAGTGCTTGTGAAGGGAACATTGGAATTTCTTTACAAGAGAATGTAAGTTCAGAGGCTAATAAAAATTTCCAAAAAATGTCAAAAGGTTCCTATCTTGGTGAAAGGCAAGAATCTAATCATTTTGAAGATTCTAGTCAAAACTTAGTTGTAACAGCTGAACTACACTATGAAAGCATGGAAGATCATTGCAATAATTTTGTGAGTAGTGAGGAAAATAGTGCAGTTTCTCAGACCTGTTTGCAAGAGGAAGATTTTAGTCATCAATTGATGTTAAGTGAATAACATCAGCATTATGGAGAGCAAACCTTGGATGTGTATTTTCAGCCTGAATGCTTGCCTACAGGAAGTGGCAGTCAGCTTCCTAACACACAGTTCCTAATTGAAGGGTCAAATAATGAAAGAAGCTGCCATGTTCAAAGATGTCTGCAAAATGTTCAAGAAAAGGAGGTAACCAAAGTTTTGTCTCATGATTTATATGATCCAATTGCTGAATAAATAGAAAATTTCTTTGGTCAGCAACAAGCTTTAATGCAAGGGTATGTACAAAATTTTGTATATGAAAATTTTTCATGGTACATTCGTCTTTTGATTTTTAAATTTCAGTAGTATGAAGGTATTAGATCTGACAAGCAGATGTTGGATTGGTCCCATTGGAAGGTTGACTTCACTTGATTAAGCTCAACCATGCTTATATCTATAGGAGTTGTACATAAATAAGCTCAGGAGTTGAGCATTTCCAATTGCAGTATTTCTAGTTTAAAATTTTCAGTTCAAGAATAAAGATCCTAGAAGAAGAGTAGGTTCAGAGAAGTTTTGAAGTTTTTAGAGATTTTGGATTGAGAAAATTCAGTTTGACTCGACTCCATGCCCAATAAAGGCTACTGATCTACAAGTTCTCAGCACTTTGCTACCAAAGTACTGTCCCCAATTGGAGCCAGATGTTGTAGCACAATATCACTCAGCAAAAAGGTCGAGAGAAGCTCTGGGCAATTTAAGGTTGCTGAGGAACAATTATTGAAGCAGTATTGGTCAGTCATATCCTGAGTTGTCTACTGATATTAGTGCTCTCCAGAGAGATGTAGAGCAACAGAATTCTAGACAGGGTAAAAGGAATGTAAGTGACCGAGTTCCCATGTATAACCCTGGAAATTTTGTTAACAGGAAAACTGAAAATAATCAGAGGAGAACAAGTCTTGAAAAGGAAAATACATCTGATTCTCTACAAATAAATGCAGAGAGAAATTTGACAGATGATGTTGCCACAGGGCCACATACCACAAACTGTGAAGGGATGATATTCATTGTTTCCTTGCTATGTTTATGCGTTAGAAGTGTTACGCTTACAAAATCAAGGAGGCGTGCTATACTGTTATTGCGACGATGTTCATATTATATTGATGATGAGGCCAGGTTGCAACATGTTCTTCCTTATGTTGTCGCTATGCTTTCTGATCCAGCAGCTATTGTGTAGTGTGATGCATTGGAAACTATCTGTGATATATTATCATTAGTCCAGGAGTTCCCCCTAGTGATGCAAAGATATTTCCAGAGTATATTCTTCCTATGCTCTCAATGTTATCAGATGACCCTGAGGAGAATGTTCACATTTGTTATGTCGAGAACATATATAAGATTGCTGCAGCAGCTTCTCGTTTTCTAATAAGATCACAGTCTCTGAATGAGATGACCATTTTAGATCGATTAAATGTTTCTAATAAGGCCAACAAAGTTCCATTTGGTCCATCTCAAGTTCTGGGGTCACAAACTCCTGGGTATAAATAGAATGGTAATGGCAATGCGGAACTTGCGCAGTTATGGCAGACAATAGCTCAGGTTATAGAAGATTTGGTGATGAAACAAAACTTCGAATGTTAGGAAATACTTCTAGTAGTGGTGATGGTAGTAGCAATGGAGCATTCTTTAGAGTTGTTCTTCTAGTTTGGTGTGCTAAGTATGATGAAGCTCGGGAATTTGTGGAGTGAGCTAGGAAATGCTTGGCCACTGAACTTGCCACTTTGGATATACTTCGACTGCTTACTTTGTGGTTCAACCATGGGACTACTGCTCAGGTGCAGGTTGCTTTGCAAGAAGGGTTTTCATATGTTAATATTGATACCTGGTTGGTAGTATTGCCACAGATAATTGCAAGAATTCACTCAAAAATTACAGCTATAAGAGAATTGATTCAGTCACTGTTGGTGCGAATTGGAAGAAGCCACCCACAGGCTCTAATGTATCCATTGTTGGTTGCATGCAAATAAATAATTTTACTGCATAGAGCTGCTGCTCAAGAAGTTGTTGACAAAGTGCGGCAACACTGTGGTGTTCTGGTGGATCAGGCTCAACTGGTTTCAAAGGAGCTCATCAGAGTAGCTATAGTGTGGCATGAAATGTGGCATGAAGCATTGGAAGAATCTAGCCGCTTATATTTTGGCGTGCAGAATGTAGAGGGAATGTTGAATGCGCTTGAATCACTACATGTGATCCTAGAGGAGGTTGGAACTACATTGAAGGAAATAGCTTTTATTCAGGCCTATGGTCGAGAATTACAGGAGGCTCATCAATGTTGTATGAAATGTCGAAGAACTGGGAAAGAAGTTGAGCTCACTCAGGCATGGGATATTTATTATCATGTTTTCAAACGCATAAACAAACAACTTATTAGTCTTACCACGTTAGAACTACAGTATGTTTCTCCAGAATTACTTTCTGCTCATAATCTGGAATTAGTTGTACCGAGAACATATCGTGCAGGATCTCCAGTGGTTACTATTGTGGGTTTTTCTTCACAGTTTCTTGTCATAACATCAAAGCAACACCCCCGAAATTTGACCATCCATGGAAGTAATGTTGATGATTATGCTTTTATGCTTAAGGGTCACGAAGATCTACGACAAGATGAGTGTGTCATGTAGCTGTTTGGTCTAGTGAACACTTTGTTAGCAAATGCACCACAAACTGGAGAGAAAGATCTCTCTATTCAATGATATTTTGTGATTCCGTTATCTCCAAATATTAGTTTGATAGGCTGGATTCCTAATTGTTATATACTCTCTATCATATTATTCGTGAATATAGAGATGCAGGAAAGATTTTTGTGAATTTGGAACATCGGTTGATGCTAGCATTTACTCTGGATTATGAACATTTGCCACTAATAGCCAAAGTTGAAGTCTTGGACATGTCGCCATATATTAGTGGAATCGGTGACAAGTCACCATTATACAATCTGTATGCAGTGGTTGTGCATTCGGATGTGATGAATGCTTCATTTTTCGGTCATTATATATGCTATGTAAAGAATTTGAAAGGGATGTGATGCAAAATCGATGAAAGAAAAGTTATTCCAGCTGGCCTTGATATGGTGATGCCAGATTTCTCTTTAGTGGCTCTGATGAAACCTCTTGCAGTACTGATAGTAACAGGGATTCAACAAGCACAGTGGATTCAGTTGAAACAGTGTTTGGAGACCCATACCTTGAATGTGGTGGTTTGCAACGCAGATAATATTGAAGCTGAATCAACAACTTAGATTAGCTAGCTCAGATCTAACGGTTTGCGGGGGCTCAAAGTAAACGAATTTTATGGGAGATGGCATCCCCGTAAAATTATTTGATCGAAACCACTATTCACAAAATCGACGGCTGTGATGTATTACGGCACCTCCGATCCATTTCTTGTAAACTGCTATCATTACCCCCTGCAGGTAGTTTTGGGTTTTCCAAAACCATGGGTGACTTTGTTGGTAAGTATGGGTGTAGTGGGACCCAAAATGTACCATTTATTCCTCTTGCTTGCGTTAGAGTAAGGTTTTATTTTCAGTTTTATATTATATTATATATATATATATATATAATATTAAAACAAGCTTTTTGTAATTGTAATTAATGCCAAAATTTTCAAGAATCAGTTTTAAAAACTGATCATAACAGCTAGTTAGAAGAAATAACAGATATAAAAGCAGAGATAAGGGGAGAAGAGAGGGTTCCAGGTTTTTGGACCTTGAAGCCAAGTTTTTGTACTGAAGAATGAAAAATCTGTGAATGAGTATGCAAGTTCCTGTTATTTTGTTTGTGCTGAAAAGTTTTTCTAGTTTACATAATGTTTTCCATCTGTGATTAAAATAGAGTAAGAACAACGGGTCTCTTTATACATATGTATTTAGGAGTTAAAAACACCTTAATGTGCGCTCCTCTGTTTTAACTTTGTCTCTACTTAATTCTTCAAGGTTTTGAAATGATAGATTATGTTTGAAGGAGCATATCAGATTAAAATCTTCTTCTCTTTTTCTTCCGTTCATTCATTTCAGCATAAGTGGGATATAGCATTGCAAAACATCCATGGTTTAATATTTAACGGTTACATAATCAATGTTTGGAGTTTTATAAGACAGAGACAGATATATTTCATTTTGTGACATAATCTTTAATGTCTTGAGCATGGATTCCTTTACACAGCAAGGAATTGTTTCTCAAGGTACAATAGAGCGGATGGGCAGCGATTCCATACGATAAATGATGCGTGGCATTGTACGATCCAAAAAACTGCTTGGCCATCGCGTGTTATCGTTAGGACGCGGATGGCTAGCGATATTGATATCAACTGTAGATCTGAGATCTATTGATCGAACGATGGTCGGGGCATCGAGATGCCAGGGGTTTAACAGGCGGGCCAAATGCAGTTTAAATGTTAATTAATCATATCGGGGATGATTTGATTGGCGGGAGGTTCTTAATTAACCAAGAGGTTTAATTAATTCCTTTTCAAAACACGGAAAAGTGATCGGGAATGATTTCCAAAGGATTTTCACTAGAGTTAAGAATTTGGGTATAAGATATATATCGGGATTTTAACTCAGGTAAGGGTTTTAACCTTAGGTTAGGGAGTCGGGCAAGGGGAAAATATAAAAAGAGATGGGTTATTTTGAAGTTTGGTTTAAACTAAACTTCGGTTTATTTTTATTTTTAAACACATATAAAATATGTTTAAAGGTTTTATCACATATTTTTTATTATATGGTAATTAAATCACATTAATCTAATTACCATAGGGGGCGGGATTAATATTAAAGATATATTTTAGTCAGAGGGAGTATAATGGGGGTGTTTTATTTAAACATATGGGGATTAAATACTTTGACTAAAATTATAATAAATGGGTTTTTTGGGTATTTTTATAAAAAAAGAGTTATATATAATAGGATAAGGTCATTCTTATAGGGATTTAAATAATAAATTAGAAATTAATATGACAAATGAGCTAAAGTGCTAAGTGTAAAACACGAGGATAATGTATTTAAGTTATGCTTACGTGAAAAAGGGTTTTTATGGAATATTGCATGATTTTCCTAAGTAAAATGGGATTTTACTTAGGAAAATATATTTTAGAAATGAATGAGTGTGATGATGAATGATTTTAAGTACTTAGGTTTTTTCAATTATTGGGCCAAGGGTCCGGTCCCTCCAAAAGTTAAGGAAATTCCTTGAGCCCCTTTAATTTTCAAATACCTTAGCACTTAGGGGAAATTAGTGAAATGTTTAGGGAAAAAATGAGAAGGGAAGTTAATAATTTGACTTTGCCTTATTTGAAATTCTTCCAATGTATTGTCTGCCTTTGTACTTGTGATGAAAGTAAAAGATTTAACACATCTAAAGCCATCATTCATCACATGTAATTCTGCAACACCATATACCTACCCTACCTACTTTACTCTACCATTTTTTCTTGTTTATTAGGGTGCACTTAGACTTGCAAACCCTCATCACACTTTTCTTTTAACATATGAAAATCTATCTAATTCTAACCTTATTACATCCAGGGGCTCAGATTAAACTGTTGAGCTCCTTTTATTTACTCTTCCTATCTACTTATCTGCCAAGATTAAATAGTTTGGTCAGATTTTCTTCTCTATCTCTAAAACATAAAATTGAAATATGAACTAGCCAAGCTTAAACTGTTTGACTGTTCATAAATTGTGGCATGAAAAACAAGTTGCACACAATTTTATTTATTACAAAAGAGTAAAAAGTAGTGGCATTTAGACTTGCACAATTTCCTCGGCCTTTCTTTTGGTGGGGTTCATTTTCTTTTACTTTTTTGGCCATTTTTATTCTTTTCACCCTTTTATTTTTCTTTTAGGGTATACCCTCTTTACATTTTTAAAATTTCTTGATTTTTTTGAAAATATGGAAACCTTTGCAACAAGAAAAGGTATGAACATATTGCATAGCTCATCGAGTCAATCATGACATATGACACCTATTGGTATAGGAGTCTAACAGAATTCTTTCCCTTCACTGAAAACCACATCATATCCTCTATCCTCCAACATAACAACTGAAACTAAATTATTTTTCAATCCTGGTACATGCATGAAATATTTTAATATGAAAGGTTTACCTGACTGTCTCTGGAAAGTAACTATACCAATCCTAGTATCGTTATACCTCCCATTGTCACCCATCTTGATGTGCATATGAATATCCTTCTCCTCCAAGATACTAAAGAGTTCTTTGTCTCCTGTCATGTGGAAAGATGCATCACTATCCAAGTACCACACTGATCCCATCACACTAGACACCATTCATGTGATGAGTGAGTAGTCCAACTCAAACTGTGAAGCCAAAGCTCCACCCACTATATATCTTGAAGCCTTCTTGTTGTTATTCTTCTTCTGTGGACAATTAGTGGCATAATTTCCATGCTTGTGATAGTGAAAACATTTCACTCTCGATATGTCATGCTTCTTGCCTTCTTTTCCAGTCTCAGATTTGGAATGGAATTTATTTTCCTTCACCTTATTTTCCTTACCAGCCAAGGCACAATCTTCCTCATCATCTGTCTTCGATGAGGATCCATCCCTGATATTCTGCCTGAATTGTTCTTTTAGCAAATCCAACCAAAGTCACTCCCAATCTGGTATCTTATCCCTCCCATTGACAGAGTCTTGATAGCTATGCCAAATCTTGGGAAGGCCTAGAAGTGCTAGGCTCACCAAGTCATCATCCACTACAGTAACCTCGACACTCCCAAGCTCATCTTGACATTGGATGAACTTGGTTAAATATTTCAGAATAGTGTCGCCTTTCTCCATTTTGATTTTCCTGAGCTTGTCCTTCAGTGCCAATTTTCTATGGTCACTGCTACTTTGAAACAGATCTTTCAAAGCCTTCCACATTGCACATGGAGTCTCTTTTCCATGGAGACTCGAGACAATGTGATCTCAAACTCCCTCTAATAATATCATTCTCCCCTTTTGAGCCTTATTTTTCCAATCATCAAGAAGAGTGGTGTCTCTTGATGCGGGCTTGGGAGTATCATTATCAATGAATTATTTCAACCCATTTTCCTCCAAAAATGCCTCCATTCTGTATTTCCATGCTATATAATTAGAACTTCCCTTGAGTGCATATTCCAATCTTAAGTCATTGAAATCCATCTTGATCTGACTATCGCATTAAAGAATATTTTTGCAAATTCAAATGTTGTTCAACACGAACTCAATTTATTCTCCACTAAAGTGATTTCCTGCGCTCTGATACCATGTAGAAATTATATGAACAATATGTATAAGAATGGTTTCAATCTGATCATGTGATATGATAAAGCAAGATATTGAATCCTTCTACAAATTAATTGGGGAAAATAAATACGATCGCACAATCACTCCAAGTAAAGAAAGAAGAAAATCAATCCACAACACATATTTTTCTTGGGGAAATATTGCCACTCAAGACCCCTCTATCTTCTATTGTATGCTCAACCAAGGAATCATGAAATAATACAATTCACTCTTCTCACAAGAGTCTGTTTCACTCTACCAACTATCTCACACTGATCCGGACAAAATAGACCAACACTTAGCCAATTTCCTGCCTCTACTCGGCCTTCCTTGCTTGCAGAATTCCTTTAGAATTAAATCCCTATTCTTTAGGAATTCCAACCTTCCAAAACTGCACAATTCTCATGGGAAACCCTATGGGTGTATTACTGCATGCAGGCATTTTGTTAATAATACAACTAATTGTTAACATCCCTTTAACCTCTATCTCAGCTAGGTCATCATCAAAACTGACATGAATGCAACTATTAATAGTAAATCATTAGTTACTTGACATATCACTGCATGTGAATTAAATCTGACTTAATTCACTTGACCTATCACTAGTGCAACAATCAGTTACAACTAGTTAAATTGATTTTAACTCAGTTAATTGAGTTATCTAATTTCTCATGCATTAAACTAATGCATTAACTACAACTTGGACTCTAAAACAAATAGAATCACTCTTCATGCCTCACCAACCACCCTGAACTCGAATTCCATGAGCTAATTGAGTTTAGCACACTTAGTTAGCTATTACAAGTGATTATGAGATAATATTACAATTTATTGTTCAATTTAATTAAGCGAAAAATAAATTAGACACACATTTATTTTTTAATTTTCAACATGGCTCAGGTGGAAAGTTAGCATATGGGTGTGTCATGTTGGTGGGTAGGTCAGATGCATGCATATTTTAATGGGCCGACACATGGATGGAGCGAAACGACACATCCCATAGTGAAATGCGATTGGAGGAGATCATATATATTGGCAGAGAGATGATGTAGTTCAACCATCATCGCAATTTTTCCAAAAATTGAAAAACAATGTAAAGAACTAAGGAACACAAATGAGTCGGGAGGAAAAGATCAAGTTCGAGTCATTTAGGTAGATAGTCGTTTGGGAAATTTCTGTGCAGACGTGTTCAAAACAAGCCAAGGGTGAGATGGGCCTTGGGTGGGCGTCAAGCCACATGAATTGAGCTGCATCATGTGGCCACACCAACGGGAAGAGTGTAAAATTATTTGATAATAGTTTAGGAACAAGAAATTGGGGGTTTCCATTATGCAACAGAGTCAGGCCGCAGTGTAGAATAACAGTGCAACGGGTGGAAACACTATGAAAGGCAGACTGTAATACGTTTTAGTGAACAACACGAGAAGAGGCTAGTGTTGGTGAATGGATAAAGGGCATATGATGTAGTGAGGACGTGTGGCAACAACAGTGTGATGGGAACGGGATGAATGATGGATGCCCGACTATCATGTGACTTGGGAAAAGTGTGCAGGCCAAATTTGGAAGGCTGCACAATTTTGTAAAATTTGTAAATTGTAAAGTTAAATTGTTGATTTTACATATTGTTGGGTAGAATTGTTAGGGAGTTTCCCCTCCCAACTAGACGTGTTTATACTTCTGTAATTATTATGTATGATTATGTTGCATATGAAATATAAACTGAAAAATATAATTGAAGTAATGTTGTTGCTTCCGCATTGTGAAGTAGGTGTGGTCCATAAGCTTAAGTAGTAGAAATGAAAGAGTTTGATAATGCCGCACCTTCCTATGTGTTGGTTGGAAGACACCACTAGCGTAGGGGAATGGCAGTTGGTATCAGAGCCAATTTTGCAGAAGGTGATTTGACGATTGAAGAAGGAATACAACATTAATGATTTCAGTTCATATTGAATCAGGAACATTGTAGTTGGTCACAACGCGAAGATGGAATACATAAGGGATATGCAAAATCTTGTAGACATGACATATTATTGGAAGGAAAAGAGGAAAAAACATTATGAACCTCTTGTGCATGAGTGGGAACTTTTGGGACGCATTGGATATTGGATAGTGGATGTTCAGAAGGCCTTGAACTACCCTCATGGAATATTTTTTGAACTTGGTGAACTTAAAAGTAAGATACAATAGGGCAACCGAGGACTCCAAGAAGTCATGGATGAATGAGTTACCTTAAGGGAGGAAAGTGACAAGTTAAAGGATAAATTCAAGGGACTTGAGGAAGAGATCGAGAGGGACTTTATTTATAGAGGAAGCTAATATTGAATACATTAACAAACTTAGAGGTTACTACGAGGTCATACAGGATGACTTGCAGATGGTTGGGTCACTCTGGGTGGAGGAAGTCGATGTGTGCCAAGTTGGTGCACTTGAGAAACATGCGAAGAAGGAGAAGCTTGATGGGATTCAAGCTATACCAGGATTTAATTACTTATATAAACCGAAAGGGGAAGAGGACAATCAGGTCGAGGAATAACTCGAAAGAAAACTCTTAGGTGCAGTTATTAAAGAAGGTTGTTGAGGTAAGGTGCAAGACAAAGCCTGTGGTGGATGGGGATGCCTTAAGGTTTAGTTTTGTGTAAGTAACCATACATGGAAGGAATTTTGTTGCATTGTTTGAAATGAGGGATACACATAGTTTCCTTAACAAGAAGGAAACAACATATTTTTAGAAGAAGGATGAAGTGGAAAGAGACTTGAGTGCTTTCAAAGAAATTAACTCTGGTGTGAAGGTCGTAACTAGTGTTTTGAAGAAAACACCAGTGAGAGTGGGTTCCTGGTTTGGAAAGTTGGATTTAAGGGTGATTAAGATGGATGATCATGCTATGGTCTTGGGGAATGACTTATTGGTAGTAACACAGGCCATACTAATGGTGGACTTTGATATACTCTTGATTATAACTGGTGGAAAAACCATGATCATTATGATGACAAGGAGGAGTCGCTTTGGATATAAACCAAGGATTTCTTCGATGACCTTATATGAGAAGGAACTAAATGTGAAGCATGATTATTTGGAACAAAGGGGACTTGCATGTATGACTCAAGTAACAAATGATAGGAGGATGGCTGAATTTTTTGTGAGAACTATGAAGGAAAAGAAGGATAGTGGTGGAAAGATAGTTCCACTCATCACAAAGCAGGCAGTTGTGAGTTGTACCGAGAGTCTTCATCGAGATAGTGATCAAAAAAGAGGAGGCTCGAGTGCTTCTTATAAAGAAAGAAAAGGAGAGGAGTATGCAGGTAGATATCTAGTTGGTATTATGGACTATTACAGGTATTTTATGGGCATATATGACTTTCAAATGATGAAGGAAAATATTGGGAAGCTTGGATGTACACAAGAGGAGGTTGTTACTATGTGTGATTATTTGAAAACAAAACACCAATATGATACTTGGGTGGATGAGAGTCGGGGAGGAAACTCCCTAGCCCTTGTCATGAACTAGACCTTTGGGAATGGGTGTGTGCAGTGTCCTGATGATGAGGAGGACTGAACTACCATGAAAAAGGGGCCTTTGTGGGAAGGCCTCTCACACATAGATGATGATGGTTGGATGGATGTGATTGTTTGGTTCAACACCATGAGAAACACATGGATAATGGCATTGATAGACATCATATTGCAGATGGGATGGAGACTAATTCATGGACCTAGATATGACTTAATTTACATTTGGATGGCAATGGGAGAATTCTTGATTGAGTTAATGATGTGACAATATGCTAGAAAAACAATCAATGGTGGCATGACGATGAGGATTCTCATGGATTTGCAAGTGAAAGTTGGAATGATCACCCAACTAGTTCGAGCCACGGGGGCATGTAGTGCACCGAGCTATGTCAAATATATGTCAAGGTTTTATCAAGATATGTTGTGTTGGGTCGGAGTATCATGGAAGGGATTCACATGATGATGATACATGATATTTTGGCATGCTATTTTGAAGTGATCACATGTGACCAAGTTGGAAGGGACAACCTTCCACATGATAAAGCAACATGGAGGATTGTGACGAATATGGTTAATGACCATGGATTGAGGAGACTTACCCATATATGGAGTCATGAGCCTTGGGGAGGGTTCATGCAATGGAGAGTGGAGTTAGGCATCATGGACATTTTATGTTGTAGCTAGCGACACTTTACAACATTTTGATGATGGATGTTGTCGAGGAAAAATATTTATTTATAGTGGGGCAAGATGTTAGGACTTCAAGTTGGGGGCACCCAAGGGAGTTGAAAAACTAAAGCTATGATATGAGATATCCCATGATGTGTGACAGGTGCCCATGTTTGGTTAAAGGTGAATTGATTAGGTTAAAGGTGACTCAAGTGGTGTTCGGTTAAAGGCGACTTGGAGGTGGACGTTCGGTTAAATGCGACCCCACCATTTGTTAAAGGCGCACATGGGTATAATGATTGGTTAAAGGCAATGGGTGGGAGAACATGTAGTAGATTTATATTGGGTGCGGCATTATGGGAAAGAACCTACCTAATGAGATGAGCGACTAAGTTATAAAGCTTACATGGGTGACACGATTCGAGTGTCCTGGGTGGGTGAGACCCTAGGCGAGCGAGTCAACAAGTGATGTAACGAGAGAAGCATGTTGTGGATGGAAGTTTGGATTGGGGATAAATTTAGTGGATGAGAGTGTCATGTTGGTGGGTAGGTTGGATTCATGCGTATGTTAATGGGTCGACTCATGGATGGAACGAAACGACACGTCCCTTGGTGAAATGTGATTGGAGGAGATTGTATATATTGACAAAGAGGTGATGGAGTTCAACCATTGTCACAATTTTTAAAAAAAATGTAGAATATTGTGAAGAACTAAGGAACACAGCCGAGTTGGGTGAACGAGTTCGAGCAGACAGTCGTTCGGGAAATTTCTGTGCAGACGCCAGAACTGGCCGAGTGTGAGTCGGGGCTTGGGAAGGGAACATGGCGCACGCATTATGATATTTCATGCACTCGCACCAAGAAAAATAATGATGGAGTGTTTGGTAATAGTATAGTCACAAGAAATTGGGGGTTTCCATCGAGCAGTAGAGTCGGGTCGTAGTGGAGTAGAACAGTGTGACAGGCGGAAAAGTTGTAATATATAAACTACAATACGGTTTGGTAAAAAGTGCGGGAAGAGGTTAGTGTTGGTGAATGGGTAAAGTTTGGAAGTTGTGGTGCGGAAGGGTGGTAGCAGCAATGGGACACGCGCAAGTTGAATGACTGGTGCATGACTATCGTGCGACTTAGGCAAACTGTGCACGCTAAATTTTGTAGGATGAATGATTTTGTAAATTTTGTAAATTGTAAAGTTAAACCAGCATAGATCCATCTAAAGCACGGATCTAACATAAGTTGAGAGGGATCAAATTTATTTTGTTGCAAACTTATTTTACAGTGCAAAAACCAATGTGTAGTTTTTTACTTTTTAACTTGGATTTTTGAATGTTATAAATATTACATAAGATTTCTATTGAGGCATTTTATATTAATTCATGTTAAAATGGTTTATTCATAGCTCACATTGGATGTTTTATCTCTGTAAAATTATATTATTTAAGATAGACATTGAAATATTGTATTCATTACTTGAAGAGAGAAAGTTAAATATCAACAATTAAGTTAATTGTTTTTTTAATAGATTTTTAATTGTTTATTTATATGGTTATTTAATTTTGGTTTTTTTGTTTGGCCGACATGGGCGAAAATTATTTTAATTATTTTTTTGAGGACATGCCATACTTACACATGTCCCTCATACTAGATTGAAGAAATTTCCATGTAAAGGACGAATCTAACATGAACCTAGAGGGATCAAATTTATTTTGTTGCAAACTTATTTTAGTGCAAAAAATAATGTGTAATTTTTTACTGTTTAAGTTGCATTTTTAAATGTTATAGAGATTACATAACACATCTATTGAGCCATTTTATATTAATTCATATTAAAATATTTTATTCATAACTCACACTGAATATTTTGTTCTATACGACATTAAAATACTCACATACTTTACATGATATTATATCATATGGAAAACTAATTAAAAAAAATAGAATATATTTTTTTCCTTTTTTATTATAGCCGACATTGTTTTTCCATTTAGAAATTTTTTTTTTTGTTTTTTTTTTTAAGAGACAAATAGATTTACACATCACCTTGACACCGTGCTATGTTTTTCCATTTAGAGAATATTTTTTTATTTTATTTTAAAAGGGACAAACATACTTAAACATAACCTTCACACTGGGCTCTAGAACCAATGTATACACATTTAAACCATGGATCTAGCAAGAGCCTAGAGGGATCAAATCTCAAACTTGAAAAAATATTTACACATCAATTAATCCATTTTAGTGCTTGGTAAATATGTGATTAATATAAACTTATAGTGGAAATTTTTCATTGTTTAAATTGTATAATTTTATATTTTATCATTACTAATATTTATATTAAAATTTGAATAAGCTACACATACGGAAATATATTAGTTAATATGAATATTAAAACAATTTATTTAAGTTCTATTGAGATATTTATAAGAGAAATAAATAAATAAAATTTAATTATTTTATATGGTTTTTTTTTGTTTGGCAAACATGAACAAAAAATATTTTTATTATTTTTTTAGGACGTGACATACTTACATATCTACCTCATATGGGATTGTAGAAAGAGCCTCTCGGCTCAATTATTGATTTTATATATTGTTGGTAAAACTTGTTAGGGATTTCCCATACCAAATAAATGTGTGTATACATGTGTAATCATTATTTATGATTATACTGAATATGAAATATAAATTCAAAAATATAATTGAATTAACGTTATTTCTGCTCCATTGTGAACACTTAGAGAAAATTGGTTATGTGTTAAGTAGGTGTAGTCACTAATTTTAAGTAGTAGAAACAAAACATTTATGTAGTGTCGCACTCGCCTATGTGTTGGTCGGAAGGCGTGACTAGAATAGGGGCATGACAAATAGTAACTCTACACATTTACAATTTTACTCCTACATAAGTGTTGAAGAAAAAATAAACTAGCATAGATCCATCTAAAGCACGGATCTAACATGAGCAGAGAGGGATAAAATTTCTTATGTTGCAAACTTATTTTAGAGTGAAAAAATGTAACATACACCGATAACTTCACATGGAAATGCAAGGAGTTAATTTTTTTTTTATACAAGTTACCCACGGCTAACTATCCAAATCACTATTAAATATTCCTTACTCATCATTTGATAGAATGTTCACCAGTTCATAGTGTAACCTTAGTATAAGAATAGTAATTTTCTTAACCATTAACAACCTCTATTGTAGTACATTAACATAAAATTGTATGATGTAACCTTCCATTCATTTCATTATTCATGTATTCATCACATACTCGACATTATGAATATCACAACAAGAAAGGAATCAACGTCATCAATTTGATACAATAATCAATCACATCATTGAAAACCAATATACCCTGGAAACCCCATAGGGTGAAAACCAACAAACATTTAATTCTATTATTAAAATCTCATGAGGGTGTTCACCCCTCACTCAATGGCTTATAAGGGAGACCATCCCTTAACCATTATTATAAATATTACAAATAAATATACAAATATCTAGATTAAAGCCATTACAATAAGTATGATAACATTTACCCACTAATCTTCATATCTTCATATCTTGGTGGGATGGATGTACCTACAATGGACCATCGTACATTGGATCATCCTGCAACACACACTCATCTGCATGAACCATAATCATTTACCTTCCACCATGTTAACCTAATATTTCCTTTGTACAAGTCACCATCATTCCCTCCTAATGTTGTCTTCAACATACATTGATGTCAAGATTCATAAAGTATTAATCAAACAAATCATAAATCTATACTAGAGAAGCTTCTCCATCTACCCATGTATATTCCTGACATGAAAGTAAAATATCTTGACATGCTTCCTTTAACAGCACATACTACATATGTGATACATCATATGTGCTAGTTATAAGTCACCACATTAACTAATGTTTTCCTCACATAAGCACACATTCTTGCAAGACATAGCTACATCTCCCAAGAATTTCTTTAAAAGAAACTCACACATAAGTTATGATCTTTGTGCATGCCTTTTACATAAATTTAATCAAAATAACTAACCCTTAAACTATTATTTTTGGTGCATGAAAGGAAAGCTAACATAAAAAATTTTGTTCCCATGCATGCAAATGCATATACATTCTAGAAGAGTCTTCCCAAAGGAATGCTTAACAAACTAGAGCACATAGCTTCCAAAAGAGTCTTCCCAAAGGAATACTTAACACAAGGGAGCATGCAAACGCATGTTTCTTAACACAAGAGAGCATGGAAATGCATGTTTTATTTTCTGTGATACTAATGTAATAAATCATACAAATACATGTCTTCTTTTTCAAATATTATACTAACAATATTTTCCAATGTAGTCTAACACAACATTCTATCTTTTCCGACATACAAATATGTATATTCTTTCCAACGAAAGCTAATAAAAATATTGCATGCATATGCATGATCTTATTCCAAATGAAACTAACATAATAGTTATGATAGCACAAACTACTCACAAATAATTATTCCTAAAGAAACATTATAACTCAATATTTCTTCAATCCATGGAAAGAATATATCTCTATAAGACAATGGCTATTAGTTGTGCATGCCATATCTTACCATAATAGTTCTTCTTTAATGTATGTAACACATAACACAATCACTATTCTTTGTGCATGCAAGAGCTTATCACAATAACTCTTCTTTAATGTACGTAACACATAACACAATCACTCTTCTTGGTGCATGCAAGAGCTTATCATAATAACTCTTCTTTAATGTACGTAAGACATATTCCCTTCTTTGAATTAAACCATCATTAACTATTCTTTTCCTGTAAACAAATACATAATTCCTCATCAAAAGGAAGTCAATATAACATAGTTTCTTTGTCTTTATACATGTAGCTTCTCCCAAAGGAAATCATGTAGTTTATCCCAAAGGAAAGATAATATTTTAGTTGATCCCCATATGCATACAAGTTATGTTTCTTTCAAAAAAGTATCTTTTCGAAAAGAGGGTTATTTACCATAACAATTATTTTCCAAAAAGTATCTTTTCGAAAAGAGTGCTATTTACCATAACAATTATTTTCCATAAAGTATCTTTTTCAAAAGAGGGCTATTTACCATAACAATTATTTTCCTCTATGCAATTATTCTTTTTCCTTCAAGTATTTTAGCACCATAATTATCATTTTACAACTTATTAATATATGTTCTTTCTACATCAAAATCTATCACTTTTTTCATACCAACACATAATCTTTCCATGAAATATAGCATGAATTTTATTCTTATATGCAAAAGATGCATATGATATTTTTAACAACCTTGCATTCTCACCACTTAATGCCCAAATACTGAAGAAAGATTTCAAGAAATAACTTTGACTTTTATCAATTTATGCACCAGAATTTAGGTAATATTTCAAGAAAATATAATACCATAGATATTATTTTTGCACGAAATTACACAATGTAAATTCAAAATCTTTCCTAGAAAGAAACTAACATAGTATATATTAATTCTTATGCATATAATTTCATGTTTGCATATTATTTTTAAAGAATATTGCTTATCTTCTTATATTTTACTGACATTTACCCACATAAACACATAAACATGGAAAATATTTTGAAGAAAATAATCAAATCAACTCGTAATAATTAACACAAGAACCATTCAATATTTCGTAGAAATAAAAAAAACATTACTTATCTCTTTACTCATAAGCTTTCATCTCTGTATTCGAGCCTTCACAGTAGAAAATTTGGTTTCTCATTGTGGCTCGGGGCCTCAACTTGTGTCCCTGGAAACCTGGGTTTCTCATGATCTGTCAACTTGCAATCTTATTAACTACACCAAATATGTAGTTGAAACACAAAAAGCTCTTCGAAGTCCAACAAAACTAATCCTTGTTCACAATAACGGTGAAAAAATCTCCTGCTAATGCTTGAATCTCCCGCTTGTAATATCAAAAAACCGACCTTTTGTCCTCCCTCATTATCATCTTTATGTAAACGAATACAGTTAATCTTTGGTACTTTTGCCTTACCTAACCCTAACTAACTTATGAAAACTAACTCCATTAAATTAGTAATTCTTTAAGAACGAAAGAGGTAAATGTGTGGGACCATGGATGTTACATATCCCCCCTTAAACATAACATCGTCCTCGGTGTGTTTCTCTAATCGAGACTTTAACCTTTATCAAGATATTGTAATCTAAATAACTCAAAAGGGGATCCTTCCCCTTCAAAATGGAGGATCTAATTTTTAAGAAATACCAATAAATAAAAACAATAATGTTTAATAAATAAACATAAGAATTTATAGATGCAAAAATATGCAAGTTCTACTTGCCATCACTTGAGAAATTTTCAAAGTCATAGAAGAAAAACAAAATCTCTATACCAACTTACTGTTTCTTACCAATTACGCATGGAAGTCATGATGAGTTATACACAAACACTCTGAGAATGGTTGAACAATCCATTAAAACTCCATGGAAAGTAGCCTGTAATGTATGACTAACAAATCCATAATAATAACATTAGTTGCAAAATTTTTAGTGAAATGAAATATGTTTAGCTATAAACTATTTACGCAACCTAAAGTGAAGTTTTAATCATAGTACTTCTACAAGTACTTAGAGAGCACCAATACTCTAGTCATCAAAATTATAAATAATTGTATGACATGCACACTGTCTTTGCTCCAGGTAAAGATATCCACACAGTACTTCAAAAAGTAATCAGAGAGCACCTAGCTCTATATTCATGCAAACAGTCAATCATGCACCAAGTGCATATTGTCCTAGCCCCTACTAAGACATTCAAAAGATTAGTAATACAATAAAAGGAACTTATACTTTATGTAATTCCTTTCCAAGCGTTAGGCTCATTTCCTCTCAATATCTACATAAGATATTTACATAACCATATAAAAATTCATTTGAAGATTCCACTATGAGAACCACAATGGTAAACAAAATGCTCCTCCCAACCCATGGGATTTGGTTTCCATAACCAAATCGAGTCATTTTCACATCCAGACAGTTATTTGACAAAAAACCATTCCAGGTCTAGTATGGAATTCCAGTAGAAAACCAGCTTGAGAATTCCAATTAACACTCAAAGTCCAGTATAGAATTCCTCTTGGTAACATCATGCCTATTCCTCTCACAGCGTCCCATCTATGAGTAATTTTGGACCTCCTATAACAAGCTCCTAAATCAATAGAGTTGCCTCAGGTTTTCCCCTCTTCACCATCTTGGCAAACTCTTTTCCCTTATTGATATCATATATCTCTAAGGAGAGGAAATCCAAGCAAGTAAGTGCCATCAACCCCTCCGGGCAGGCAACCACCATCAACCCAAGGCCTTCTAGCCTTTCACAGTTGTGAACAACTACCTGGCATGTTAAATTTATCTTTTAAGATTATTTCCCTGAGTAAATTACATAATGAACTATATGCACATTATACATAAAGAAAAGGAAAATTTATGTACGTCATACATCATATTGGCCCTCCACATGAGTCCAAAGATATCTAGATTAATAGTGAACATGAATAACATACATGTGTTATACATTATTATTTCCCAAATAATACAACCATGCACATCATAACATTATACTTTAACATTTAAGGTTGCAATTCATATTGCAATGTTTTATTTTCTCAGGTTTTCTTGTTGCCATTAAGTTACCCATGCTTAATCTCATCAACAACACTAGTCATAAATATGTATTATTTAAACAAGTATTCTCTTCCACAATAATTTTAATTTCATGCATACAATGTTGTCATGCATAAAAGTATATATAAATATTATTTAATGTCTATGTGTTAATAACGATTAGGGTAATAGTCCCACGAGTAACAACCCAACATTTCCAATTCCAATAGTGTATTGTTACCAACAGTCTAACACATGAAGTAACTACTTGTTCACAATTTGCAATTATCTTTAATAAAAAACCCATTCATGCATATAGGTTTTATTAGTTAGTCACACAACACTAACTAATCAATGCCACTAATAATCTTAATCCATACATGACACGACATATTCAAAAACTAGTCATTCAACAACTATTCAATATAGTCAAGTCTCACTACTTCACCCATTGTGTATTTTTAACATATGAAAGGGTTCATTCAATTACATCATCATTAACTATTCTTTTCTCGTAAACAAATACATAATTCCTCCTTAGAAGGAATTCAATATAACCTAGTTTCTTTGTCTTTCTACATGTAGCTTCTGCCAAAGGAAAGCACGTAGTTTCTCCCAAAGGAAAGGTAATATTGTAGTTGATCCCCTTATGCATGAAAGTTATGTTTCTTTTCCAAAAAGTATCTTTTCCAAAAGAGGGCTATTTACCATAACATTTATTTTCCAAAAAGTATTTTTTCCAAAAGAGGGCTATTTACCATAACAATTATTTTCCTCTATGCAATGCTTCTTTTTTCTTCAAGTATTTTAACACCATAATTATCATTTTACAACTTATTAATATATGTTCTTTCTAATGTAGAACCTATCACTTTTGTCATACCAACACATAATCTTTCCAAGAAATATAGCATGAGTTTTGTTTTTATATGCACAATATGCATATGCTATTTTTAACAACCTTGCATTCTTACCACTTCATGCCCAAATCCTTAAGAAAAATTTCAAGAAATAACTTTGACTTTTATCAATTTATGGACCAAAATTTAGGTAATATTTCAAGAAAATCTAATACCATAGATATTATTTTTGCAGGAAATTACACAATGTAAATTTATAATCTTTCCTAGAAAGAAACTAACATAGTATATATTAATTCTTGTGAACATAATTGCATGTTTGCATATTATTTTTAAAGAACCTTGGTTATCTTCTTACCTTTTGCCCACATTTACCAACATAAATGCGTAAACATGGAAACTATTTTAAATAAAATAATCAAATCAAATCATAATACTTAACACAAGAACCATTCAATATTTCACGGGAAAAAAAAAGAATAATAATTATCTTTTTACTTATAAGCTTCCATCTGCATATTCCAGCCTTCACATTGGAAACTTGGATTTCTGGTAGTGGGTCAAGGCCTCAACTTGAGTCCTTGGAAACTTGGGTTTCTCATGATCTGACAGCTCAAAATCTTATTAGCTACACCTTGGATGTAATTGAAACACATCAAGCTCTTTAGAGTCCAATAAAACTAATCCCTATTCACAATAACGTTGAAAGACTCTCCTGATAGTGCTTGCATCTCCTGGTTGTAATATCAAAAAGCTGACCTTTTATCCTCCCTCATTATCGTCTTTATGTAAAAGAATACAGTTACTCTTCGATAGTTTCACCTTACCCAAACCTAACTACCTTATCAAAAATAACTCCATTAAATTAGTAATACTTTAAGAACGAAAGAGGTAAATGTGTGGGACCAGGGATGTTACATACACCACCCCCCGCCCCCCCCCCCCCCCTTAAACGTAACACCATCCTCGGTGTGTTTCTCTAACTAAGACTTTAACCTTTATCAAGATATTGAAATCTAAATAATTCAAAATGGGATCCTTCCCCTTCAAAATGGAGGATCTAATTTTTAAGAAATACCAATAAGAAAAAACAATAATGTTTAATCAATAAACATAAGAATTTATAGATGCAAAAATTTGCAAGTTCTACTTTCCATCACTTGAAAAATTTTCAAAGTCATAGAAGAAAAGCAAAATCTTTATACCAACTTACTCTTTCTTACCAATTACTCTTGGAAGTCATGATGAATTATACACAAACACTCTGAGAATGGTTGAACAACCAATCAACGCTCCATGGAAAGTAGCCTATAATGTATGACTAACAAATCCATAATAATAACATTATTCACAAAATGTTCAGTGAAATGAAATACGTTTAGCTATCAATAGTTTACGCAAATTCAAGCGACCTTTTAATCATAGTACTTCTACAAGTACTTAGAGAGCTTCAATACTATAGTCATCAAAATTATAAATAATTGTACCACATGCACACTGTCTTTTTTCCTGCTAAAGACATCCACAGAGTACTTCAAAAATTACTCAGAGAGCACCTAGCTCTATAATCATACAAATGGTCAATCATGCACCAAGTGCATATTTTCCTAGCCCCTGCTAAGACATTCAAAAGATTATTAATACAATAAAGGGACTTATACCTTTTGTAATTCCTTTCCAAGTGTTACGCTCCTTTCCTCTGAATATCTACATAAGATATTTACATAATCATATAAAAATTCATTTTAATATTCCGCTATGAGAACCACAGTGGTAAACAAAATGCTCCTCCCAACCCATGGGAGTTGGTTTCCATAGTTAAATTGAGTCATTTTCATATCGAGACAGTTATTTGACAAAAACCCATTCCAGGTCCAATATGGAATTCCGCTTGCAAACCAGCTCGAGAATTCCAATAACCACTCAAGGTCCAATATAAGATTCCTCTTGACAACATCGTACCTATTCCTCTGACAACATCCCATCTATGAGGAATTTTGGACCTCCTTCAACAGGATCCAAAATCAATAGAGTTGCCTTAGGTTTTCCCCTCTTCACCATCTTGGCCAACTCTTCTCCCTTATTAAGATCATATATATCTAAGGAGAGGAAATATGGATAGTTAAGCACCATCAACCCCTCTGTGAAGGCAACCACCGTCAACCGAAGGCCTTCTAGCCTTTCACAATTGTTGACAACTATCTGGCATGTTAAATTTCTCTTTTAACATTATTTTCCATAGTAAATTACATAATTAAATATATGCACATTATACATAAAGAAAAAGAATCATTATGTACATTATACATCATACTTGGCCCTCTACATGAGTCCAATGATATCTAGATTAATAGGGAACATAAATAACATATATGTGTTATACATTATTATTTCCCAAATAATACAATCATGCATATTATAACATTATACTTGAACATTTATGGTTGCAATTCATATTGCAATGTTTTTTTTCACAGGTTTTCTTGTTGCCATTAAGCTACCCATTCTTAATCTCATCAAAAACACTAGCCATAAATATGTATTATTTAAACAAGTATTCTTCTCTACAATAATTTTAGTTTCATGCATACAATGTTGTCATGCATAAAAGTATATATAAATATTCATTAATGCGTATGTGTCAATAACGATTAGGGTAATAGTCCCACATGTAACAGTCCAACATTTCCTATTCCAAAAATGTATTGTTACCAACAATCTGACACATGAAGTCACTAATTTTTCACAACTTGAAATAATCTTTAATAAAAAACCCATTCATGCATATAGGTTTTATTAGTTAGTCATACAACACTAACTAATCAATGCCACTAATAATCTTAATGCATCCATGACACGACTCATTAAAAAACTAGTCATTCGACAACTATTAATTATAGTCAAGTCTCACTACTTGACCCACTGTGCATTTTTAACATCTAAAAGGGTTCATTCAATTTCATTTTAAAACACTCTATCATCATCTTCAAGGAATTTCCCCATATTTTGCAGTCATGCATTGGTTTCACACTCCATCACTATACATATTCATCTTTTTCAAGTAATGTGTGGTAGCTTTAATTATGTTCATTAAATGTATGAGTAATATGTCATATACTGAAATATTAATATCCAACTCTCACTTTCACTAGTGAGTACTCAGGTTGTTCATAAGTAAAACACAGGTTGTATTGTCTTCTCACTTTCACTAGTGAGTACTCAAGTTGTTCATAAGTACAACAAAGGTTTTATTGTCTTTTATCCTCAATAGGATTCCAATGTTATGAAAACCGTTTTGCAGCAAAATTTATTACTTATTACTCTTCAATGTAGTTATAAACATGAATCACACATCTCATGTCAAAAGTAAACTACTGCATCTATCAATCATTGTGTAGATTGCTAGAATCATATATAAAACAATAGGTATATTTCTAGAATCATACCTTAACTGATGTCCATTGGTAACATACCTCAATCTATTTTCACTTAATAAATCCCAAAGTCACTAGTGCTGCAACCTTTGGCTCTGATACCACTTATAACATACACAAATAGCTTCACATGGAAATGCAAGGAGTTAATTTTTTTTAATACAAGTTACCCACGAGTAACTATCCAAATCACTATTAAATATTCCTTACTCATCATTAGATAGAATGTTCACCAGTTCATAGTGTAACCTTAGTATAATAATCGTAACTTTCTTAGCCATTAACAACCTATATTTTAGTACATTAACATAAAACTCTATCATGTAAACTTGTATTCATTTCATTATTCATGTAGTCATCACATACTTGACATTATAAACATCAAAACAAGAAAGGAATCAACATCATCAATTTGACACAATAATCAATCACATCATTGAACACCAATATACCCTAGAAACCTTGTAGGGTGAAAACCAGCAAATATTTAATTTTATTGTTAAACGCTCGTGAGGGTGTTCACCCCTCACTTAATGGATTATAAGGGAGACCATACCTTAACCATTGTTATAAATCTTACAAAGAAATATAAAAATATCAAGCTTAAAGCCATTACAATAGATATGATAGCATTTACCCATATCTTCATATCTTCGTGGCATGGATGTACCTATAATGCACCATCGTACATTAGATCATCCTGCAGCTCGCACTCATCTGCATGGACCATAATCATTTACCTACCACCATGTTAAGAATAATAGTTTCTTTTTACAAGTCACCATCATTCTGTGCTAATGTTTCCTTCAGCATACATTGATGTCAAGATTCATAAAGTATTAATCAACCATTTCATAAATCTATACTAGAGAAGCTTCTCCATCTACTCATGTATATTCATGACATGAAAGTAAAATATCTTGACATGCTTCCTTTAACAACACATACTGTATATGTGCTAGTTATATGTCATCACATTAACTAATGTTTCCCTCACATAAGAACACATTTCTGCAAGACAATAGCTACATCTCCCAAGCATTTTTAAAAAAAAAACTAAAACATAAGTTACGATCTTCGTGCATGCGATTTACATAAATTTAATCAAAATAACTAACCCTTAAGCTCTTAATTTTAGTGCATGAAAGGAAATCTAACATAACAAATGTTGTTCCCATGCATGCAAATGCATATAGATTCCAACAGTGTCTTCCCAAAGGAATGCTTAACACAATAGAGCATGAAAACACATGTTTCTCAACACAAAGAGAGCATGCAAACGCATGTTTTCTTTTTTGTAACATGAATGTAATAAATTATTCAAATACATATCTTATTTTTCAAAGATTATACTAAAAATATTTTCCAATTTACTCTAACACAACATTCTATCTTTTCCCACATACAAATATGTACGTTCTTTCCAACGAAAGCTAATACAAATATTTCATGCATATGCATGATCTTATTCCAAATGAAACTAACATAATATTTATGATAGCACAAAGTAATCACAAATAATTCTTCCTAAAGAAACATTATAACTCAATATTTCCTCTATCCATGCAAAGAATATATCTCTATAACACAATGGCTATTATTTGCGCATTCCATAGCTTATCATAATAGCTCTTCTTTAATGTATGTAAAACATAACACAATCACTATTCTTGGTGTATTGAAGAGATTATCATAATAACTCTTCTTTAATGTATTTAATGTAAGTAAGACATATTCCCTTCTTGGAATTGCACCATCATTAACTATTCTTTTCCTGTAAATAAATACATAACAAATACATAATTCCTCCTCAAAAGGAAGTCAATATAACCTAGTTTCTTTATCTTTCTACATGTAGTAGTTTCTCCCAAAGGAAAGCTAATATTCTAGTTGATCCCCTTATGCATAAAAGTTATGTTTCTTTTTCAAAACAGGGCTATTTACCATAACAATTATTTTCCAAAAAATATCTTTTCAAAAGAGGGCTATTTACCATAACAATTCTTTTCCTCTATGCAACGCTTCTTTTTTCTTCAAGTATTTTATCACCATAATTATCATTTTAAAACTTATTAATAAATGTTCCTTCTAATGAAAAATCTATCACTTTTTTCATACCAACACATAATATTTCCCATAAATTTAGCATGAGTTTTATTCTTATATGTACAAGATGCATATGCCATTTTTAACAACCTTGCATTCTTATCACGTCATGCGCAAATCCTTAAGAAATATTTCAAGAAACAACTTTGAATTTTATCAAATTATGCACCTGAATTTAGGTAATATTTCAAGAAAATCTAATACCATAGATATTATTTTTGCAGTAAATTACACAATGTAAATTCATAATCTTTCCCAGAACCAAACTAACATAGTATATATTAATTCATGTGAACATAATTTCATGTTTTCATATTATTTTTAAATAATATTTGAAGAAAATAATCAAATGAACTGGTAATACTTAACACATGAACCATTCAATATTTTAAAAAAAAAAACAAACAAACAAAACAAACAAACATTATTTATATTTTTACTCATATCTGTCAACCTGCAATGTTATTAGCAACACCACGGATGTAATTGAAACATAGCAAGCTCTTCAGAGTCCAACGAAACCAACCCCTATTCACAATAATGGAAAAAGACTCTCCTGCTAATGCTTGCATCTCCCGGTTGTAATATTAAAAAGTTGACCTTCTGTACTCTCTCATTATCGTCTTTATGTAAAAGAATATGGTTACTTTTTGGTAGTTTTACCTTACCAAACCTTGATTACCTTATGAGAACTAACTCCATTAAATTATTAATACTTTAAGAACGAAAAAGGTAAATTTGTGGGTCCATGGATGTTACAAATAACAATTTGTAAAGTTTTACTCTTTAAATTGCATTTTCGAATGTTATAAAGATTACATAAGATATGTATTGAGGCATTTCATATTAATTCATGTTAAAATAGTTTATTCAATTAATTTTATCTCTGTAAAATTATATTATTTAAGATAGACATCGAATATTGTATTTATTACGTGAATAAAGAAAGTTAACTATCAAAAACTAAGTTAATTCTTTTTTTAATAGATTTTTAATTCTTTATTTATATGGTTATTTAATTTTTGTCCTTTTGTTTGGCCGACATGATCCAAAATAATTTTAATTTTTTTTTTTGAGAACATGACATACTTACACATGTCTATCATACTGAATTGTAGAAAGGTCCATCTAAAGCACATATCTAACATGAGCCGAGAGGGATCAAATTTCTTTTGTTGCAAACTTATTTTAGTGCAAAAAATAATGTGTAATTTTTTACTGTTTAAACACTAGGCTCTAGAACCAATATATACGCATTTAAGCCATGGATCTACCAAGAGCCTAAAGGAATCAAATCTCAAACTTTAAAAAATATTTACACATCAATTAATCCATTTTAGTGTTTGGTAAATATGTGATTAATATAAATCTATAGTGGAAATTTTTCATTGTTTAAATTGTATAAATTTATATTTTATCATTATTAATATTTATGTTATAAATTGAATAAGGTACACATACTGAAATACATTATTTAATACGAATATTCAAACAATTTATTTAAGTTCTATTGATATATTTATAGGAGAAATAAATAAACTTTTTTAAGCCACTCAAGCTTGATAACAGTGGGAAGTGACTCATGTAATTATATTTTTTAACTCTTATTCCTATACATTTTGTATGCAAAGACTTGCTTAAATTATGGTGGGAAGTAATTTATGGTAGATATATTATTTACTTGACTATAAGTTATTTTCAAGTATTTTATTTTTGAATGATTTTTTTTCAAAGATGAGGAATAAAAAATCACTACACAAATATCTAAAACCTGTTCATGAATATTGCAACCATATCCATTAATTATGGCATAATATATGTAACGGTTATCCGTGTGACATTATATTGTCTAAAGGTTGCAATAAGGCCTTCATATTGTGGTCCAATCAAATGTTTGAAAATTATTTTTTTAATAATGATATAAAATAAATATTTATTTTATCATTTATTTCTTATTGTTAATTTTTTTTGGAATTTCAAGATTGTTAATCCCTCTTGGTGCTTGATAGATATAGGGTAAAAATGGATCTAGGCAAGTTTTTATATACACATACCATATCTACAGTGGATCCATCCCTCCCTCTATCTCTATCTTCCCTCCTTCTCTACTCCCTCCATATCTCTCTCCCTCTCAAGTCCTCTCTCTCTCTCTTCCTTTCTCTCTACCCTCAATCGTTTTCTCTATTTACCTGCCTATGTCCTTCTCTCTCACACCCCCCTCCATCTCTCCCCCCCTCCATCTCTATGTCCACCCTTCTCTTTTATTTTTCTCTCCCTCCCTTTCACCCCTCCTCTCTCTCTCTTCCCTCCTATCCTCTCTCCCTCTCTCTCCGTCTCTTCCTTTTCACTCTGTCTCTCTCTCTATGTATTTTTTTTGCCCCCATCTCTCTCCCCGTCCAACTTTGTTTCTCTCACTTCCTCCTCCTCCATTTCTCACTTCCTCTCCCTCCCTCCATCTCTCCTCTCCCTAACTTCCTCTGTCTCTTCATTCCTCTCTCTACCTCTCAATTACACCTTCCTTCCTCTCTCCCATATCCATCACTCTCTCTCTCCCTCTCTCCCTCTCCCCCCTCCCTCACTTCCTCTCCCTCCCTCCCTCTCTCCTCTCCCTCGCTTCCTCTCTCTCTTATTTCCTCTATCTACCTCTCAATTACATCTCCCTCCCTCTCTCCCATATTAATCACACACACACACTCTCTCTCTTTGCCCTCTAGATTTTTCACTAGCTCTCTCCCCCTCTCCTCTCTCTCCCCCTTTTCCTCTCTCTCTTTCTCTCTCTCTCTCCTTTTCCCTCCCTCCCCCTCCCTCCATCTATATGATGGAGAATTTTCACTCTACTTAATAAATGCTACATCTAATGCCTAAAATATTTTAAATTTTAATAATTTTATTTTAGTTATTAAGGTTTTATGGGCTTATTATTAAATTAAAATATGGTTAAGGAATCATTATTATTCACTGCCAAGGCAAGACTCTTAGTATCAATTTGCTATCATTATTAGTTTAGAATTGACTAATGCAAATTATAATGTTTAACTTTGAAAAAAAAAATCAGTATTATTAAGAAAAATAATTTTAAGGCATTTTATTAGACCATAACTTGAAGGTATTATTGTAGAATTTGCACAATATAATGCTATGTGGATAACTAGCTTACATAATTTATGGAAATGGCTGCAATATTCATGCATGAATTTTGTATTCTTAATCTTGCCCGGAAAATCTTCCAAACATAAAATATTTGAAAATAACTTACACTCAAGTAAATAAAATAACTTCCATCAATTAATTCCCACGATAGTTTAAGCATGTATTTGAATAAAAAAATGGATCGGAATAAGATGTCAAAAATATACTTGCATGAGTTACTTCCCACCATTATTCATGTTTTCGAAAATATATCTTGGCCATAAAATCTTCCAAAAATAAAATATTTGAAAATAACTTATACTCAAGTAAATAAAATAACTTCCATCAATTAATTCCCACCATAATTTAAGCATGTATTTGAATAAAAAAATGGATCGGAATAAGATGTCAAAAATATACTTGCATGAGTTACTTCCCACCATTATTCATGTTTTCAAAAATATACTTCCATGAGTTACTTCCCACCATTGTTTATGTTTTCTTTAGCACTTATGTAGAAGTAAAATTGTAAATGTGTAGACTTTCCAACTAAAATTAGAAATTATTCTTTGAGAAAAATTGCATAAATAATTATACGTGACACTGGTGAAAGCTAAATCAATAATTGTGGATATACAAATCATCCTATAGTCTTTCATTAGTAGTAACTGATACATTGCGATGTGAAATGGATAAGTAAATTGTTTGCTCAAGCAGAAGAACTTGCATAAATTTTGGTGGGTAGTAACCACTAGTAATTCTACACATTTACAATTTTACTTCTACATTAATGGTGAAGAAAAAATAAATAATGGTGGGGAGTAACTAATGTAAGTATAGTTTTTAACTCTTATTCCTATCCATTTTTTATGCAAAGACTTGTTTAAATAACGGAGGGAAGTAATTGATGGTATATGCTATCTACTTAAATAATTTTTTAACTCTCATTCCTATCCATTTTTTATGCAAAGACTTGTTTAAATTATGGTGGGAAGTAATTGATGGGATATATGTTAATTACTTGAGTATAAGTTATTTTCAGGTATTTTATTTTTGGATAGTTTTCTTGCAAATTTTAGGAATAAAAAAAATAATACACAAATATATAAAAACCATGCACGAATATTTCAACCATATCCATTAATTACGGAATAAACTATGTATTGCAGTTATCCACATGATATTATGTTGTGCAAAGGCTGCAATAAGTCCTTCAATTGATGGTCCAAATATTTATTTTTCAAAGTTTAACATTATAGTTTCCATTGTTCAATGCTAAACTAATAGTGATCAATAAACAAATAGACAAATAGATTGTTAGAGTGCTTCCTTTGTGGGTACTAATAATGATTGGATAAACCATATTTAAATTTAATTAATAAGCACATAAAAACTTAATACTTACCATAAACTTACAATATAACAAGGTTCTTAACCATAGATATCCAATACCACTTTACCATGGATAGTCTTAACTTGTAAGTAGGTTTTGCTACAATACCCTTGATTATCAATACCACATGCCAAAAAACATAACTCATTTCACAATTTAAAAAAATAAAATGTGAAATACTTTAGACATTACATATAACATTGATTACATAAAGTCAAAATTCTCCATCATTTGGATGGAGGGGAAAGAGAGGGTAGGGAGAGATAAGGAGAGAGTGAAGGAGAGAGTGGATGAGATAGTGACACATCTAGAGAATGGAGAAAGAGAGAGAGTGATGAGGATGAGAGAGATAGAGTGAAGTGTAAGAGAGAGGGAGATAGAGGAATGCGGAGAGAGAGGATGGGATGGATAAGAGAGAGGGAGGGGGAGAGAGAGAGAGAGAGAGAGATGGAGTTAGGGGGGAGAGAGAGAGAGGGAAGAAAAAGTAAATAAATAGATAGAGGTAGAGAGAGAGGGAGTGACAAGGGAGAGATGGAGAGAGAGGGAGAGAGGATAGGAGGAAAGATAGAGAGAAGGGGAGGAGAGAGAGAGAGAGAGGGATACATAGAGATGGAGGGGGTATAGAGAGAGAGAGAGATGGGTGGAGAGACATAGGGAGGTGGGAGAGAAAGGCAAAGAGAGAGGGAGAGAGGGAAGAACAAATACATATAAATATAGAGGTGGAGAGAGAGAGGGAGTGACATGGGAGATATGAAGAGAGATGAGAGGAGGGAAGAGAGAGAGAATGATATGAGAGAGAAAGGGAGAGAAGGAAAAGAGAGCAATGGTGACACGAAGATGGAGGAGGGAGAGAATGGGAGAGAGAGAAGGAGATAGGAAGGGATATTGTGATAGATTTGAAGGGAAAATAGAGAGAGTGATGCAAAAGAGAGATAGAGGGAGGTGGGAGAGAAAGGGGGAGAGAGGAAGGAAAAGGGAGAGGACTTGAGAGAAAGAAGGAGAGATGGAGCTATATGGGGAGAGAGAGGAAGGGAAAAAGAAACACATAAATAGAGAAAGGTGGAGAGAGAGAGAGAGAGAGAGAGAGAGTGATGAGGGAGAGATGGAGATAGGGTGAGAGAGAGAGTAGAGTTGGAGGGAAGAGAGAGAGAGAGAGAGAGAGAGAGAGAGAAAGATGGTTCCTACGTAGATCCATATTAACCCTAGATTTGTCCATCACTGAGACTAATTAGATATCTTTTCACTTTAAAAGAGGCTTGTATCTCAAGATTTTTGATCTCTCTCGACGCTTTATAGATCTTGGGTTAAGATGGATCTATGCTGGTTATTTTTTAATTGAGCCAACATATAAATATTAAATGTTAAACATTTATGACAACACATCTACCTTTATATCAATTTTTAATTAGGGTTGACATTGACATTACATTAAATTGGTTGAAAGTTGTATTTTAAACATTTACTCTTGACATCTACCCCATATCAGGCTGTAAAGTGTCTCTTAGTTCAAAGACATAGGTTTTAGATTAATTTTTTAATTAAAAAAATTTCTTAAATGAAAATTTTAGTTAACAACCCCATATTGGGCTGTAGAGTGTCTCTTGGCGCAATGACTTAGGTTTTAGATGACATTTTTAATTAACAAAATTTCTTATATGGCACTTTTAGTTGGTAAATTTTTCACCACTTATTACAAAATATTATAAATAAGCTCTAGTGCAATGGGAACCATTTCAAATAACATTTCTTAGGAATGGAGAAGAGCCATGGAACATTAACTTGGGTTCACATAATACGAGAAACTGAACTCCTTATTTTCTATTTGATTTGTCAATTTCTTTACCCACCATTACCAACATAATTACAATATATTACAACTACAAAAAATTAATTACATGTTTTAATCATGTAATTGTTGCTTGTAAGTATGGAAAACAAAGAAACAAAACATTATTGAAATAGACAAAATTGCATGTTTTAATCATGTTATTGTTGCTTGTAAGTATGGAAACCAAAGAAAGAAAACATTATTGAGATCTTAATAATTATTGGTTTAAATTTAAGTCTCCATTGTATATAAAATTTTAAAATTTTATATTTGTTTTTTTTTTCCCAAGAAAAAAATTGAAATTTTTATAAATATAAAAAAAAGTTACATCGTATATGCTGCCACATTCCTTAAGAGTTCAACACCCACTATAAAGAGGGTCCTGCTGAGAAATCTCTCTAGATTAGGACAAAAGACAGAAACCCAAAGACTGTGAAGCAACAAAATATACAGTGTATAATCAAGCCTTAGTGAGACCAAAAAAGATAATCCATGCTAGAGAACACGACTTCCATACTAGAGAAACACTCTAGAGTCACATCAAAAAAGAAAATAAACCAAGCCTCCCTTAATGGAAAACAACTCGAATAAAAACATAGTGTAGCAATATTATCCATGTCATATTAATAGTAGAAAGGAAACAAAAGAAAAAATATTTACATCGACTCCAAAAAAGTGATGTATGTACAAAATATCTAGGATATATAATATTCTTGGAGTAAAATTAATAATCCTGGAAAGTGGAAAGAAACAACAAGTCAATACAGTTTGGTGTATAACACATGGACAACCTAACCAGTCTTCCCCTCTATTTTCCATGTGCCCGGAATTTGTCAAATACTGTCTTTAAACGGATGGTCGGCGGCCCCATTTCATTCCCTATAAAAATGACATACAAAAATAAATACAAAATGTATTTTGAGATCCTCAATATCTTCAAGAATTGGAATTAAAAAAAAAATATTGACATGTCTGAGTGTTGTTAAACCAATTTATCACATTCAAGGAGTCCCCAAAAATTTTAACCGAATCAATGCCTAGTTGAATAAGCTTGAAAATAAGGAGTTTGAGTCTTTGAAGTTCAAAAAATAAAATTGTGCCTTCTCTAAGGCCCACTGAGGCGACCATTGAGAAATTTTGATTTTCATGAATAATCATACCATCCCCACATGCTCCTTGGTTGTCAACTGCATCGTCAAAATAAGCCCACAGAATCTCAAAATCAATCTCTTCAATCCTAACTTGGAGTTTTCTAGGAGATAGAAGTGGGGATGAAGGATAAAATAGTTTCACATTCTACTGCCACTAAAGAGGGAGAAGAGGAAACATCCATAAAAATTCGTCTATTTCTAGACAGCCAAGTTCCCCACGAAATTATGAGGCGGAGGCATCTGTAGTCTTGGTCTTTACAATTTTCCCACTAGTCTTTCCATGCCTTTCTATAATGGTCAACTCTCCATACAAACTTTATGTCACAGAGAATTAGTGTATATTCCCATACTTTTTTAGAGAAAATACATCAAAGGAAAAGGTGTTCAATTATTTCCTCTTCATTTTTGCATAAGCATCAGCATCCCGACTTGTTCAAAAACCTCCTTTGAAGGACATCCCATGTAGGAATCTTCCTCATTATAATGCACTAGAAAAAGAGTATATTTTTTTCAGGACCTTCCATTTTCCACATAGACTTAAACCACCATTCACAACCCCCTCTTTCATTATTTTTCATTATGTAAGCATATCCTTCTTTGGGAAAGTAAACACTCGATTTTGAATGTACCTAGTAGAGAGACTCTGGAAAATATTTTAGGTGCACTCTAGATCGGCCGAGTTCCTGTATATATCCCTACCATTCCTACTTCCAATGAAGGTCAAGTCTTAGGTCCTCTACAGACAGCAAAACTTGTGCACATATAGTAGTACCTTCTGACTTATCAATCTGATTCAGAGTGTAGATCCCCCTATGACCAACAGTCTCCATGATCCCCTCAGATAGAATGTATTTGTTGTTGCACCCCACCCATGGGTCCAAACCTATCATGCACTACACATCGTTACCAATTCTCCAAGCCAAACCTTTCTCCATCAGAGTTAGAGCTAGCAAGGTAGCTTTCCAAATCATGGATACCTTGTGAGTGTCTTTTAATAGTAGTCAAATCCAATCATCCAATGGAATATGGTAAATATATTTTATTTTTACCACAACAGTCAAGAGATTTTTTGTTGTTAAGATTCGCCAAACCAATTTTTCCAGCAAAGACATAGAAAAATTCTTGAGGTGTTTAATACCCAAACAACCCCACTCCTTAGGTTTTGAAATTTTGTCCCAGGCCACCCACAAAAGAGTTTTCGTATCCTCCTTTCTAGACCATAAGAAATTATTGCAGATACTTTTATTTTTATTAATAATTCCTATAGGGACCCGGGCTAGGGAAATCCAGTAGAATGGGTTTTCCATTAAGACTTTTTTTATAAGGACAGTTCTCCCTGCCCTGGCAACCACATGTGACTCCAAACATTAATCTTTTTTTCAATTTTTGTTACTAACCAATACCAGCCTTGCTTACGATAGGAGTTTGGCTTAAGATAGTACCCCAAATATTTGATGGTAGATCCCAACATGATCTAGTTGAAAGTGTATAAATTATAAAAAAAAATATGTATTCCAATGGATTCAATCTGAACATGAAATATCCTAGAGAAAGATATTGAATCCTTCTACAATTAATTCTGTGGAAATTAAACACGATCGAAGAATCACACCAAGTAAAAGATAGAAGCAAATCAATCCACAACATAGATATTTTTCCTGGGGAAATCTTGCTACTCATAACCCCTCTATCTCTATTGTATAATGAACAAAGGAATCATGAAACAATACAATGAATTCTTGCTCACAAGAATCTGTTGCACTCTCATGACTATCTCACACTGATCTAGACAAAATCGACCAACACTTGGCCAGTTTTCAGCCTCTGCTCAGCTTTTATTTCTTACGCAATTCATGAGGATTGAAATTCATATTCCTTAGGAATTTCAGCCTCCCTTGACCGTGCAAGTATCATGGGAAATCCTGTGGTGTTTTAGCTGCATCTGGACAGTTTGCTAAAAAATACAACTGATAGTCAACTTCCCTTTAACCTTTGTCTCAACTGGGTCTTCATGAGAACTAACATGCATGCAACTATTAATAGTAAATTATCAGTCACTTGACAAACCACTGCATGTGAATTAAGTCTCATTTAATTCACTTGACCTCTCACTAGTTCAACAATCAGTTACAACTAGTTAGACTGACTTTAACTCACTAAATTCAGTTAACTGATTTCTCATGCATTAAACTAATATACTAACTGCAAATTCAACTAAAAAACTAATAAAATCACTCTGTATGCCTCACCAACCATCCTGAACACAAAATTCATGATATAATTGAGTCTATCACACTCAGTTAACTATTAAAAGTGTTTATGATATAAGATTACAATTTATTGTCCAATTTAATTAAGGGATAATTAAATTAGACACATTTCCAATTTATTAAATAAATTGGCTTGCACGGTAATGTATTGCTAGGACCCATCACTACATGGCATGTGGTCCCACACTAGTGTGTGTGCTGTCATGTTGTTTCTAGATGCCAATTTCATTGTTTCTTGTTGTAAATTTCAACACTCCCTCTCAACAAGAAAGGAATCAATCAGCCTCGATATGTTACCTTTGGAATCTTCTTGCATGCAACACTTCTCTAGTGTTGTTCACACTTGCAACCCTTGCATTCAACACTTCTATCATGTTATTCGCACATGCAGCTCCTGCATGCAACACTTCTGAAACTGAATAGCCTCCAAAAAATGAATTAGTATAATGCATCTATCATCAAAGTCTTCTGACTACTGTTAGCTGCCGCACATGTCTACTAGACTCTCTGCGCTGTTGACATCTCCATACATGCACTCTACTCTTTTGCCAACTCTGATCTGTGCTCCAATATCCGACACCTATCAATCTGATTTCTGTCTTCCTGACATCTGACTACATTAATCTAACCGATCCTTCTTGCTACTACTGTATTGTGGGCTCCTCGTAGCTAGGTTCGATCCATGAGACACACCATCTCAATGAATCCTGCCCAAATTTTTTCTTAGGGTTAATTTTGCACATCGCTCCACCTCACACCTGGAGTTATAGTTGCATGTACTCCCTCTGCCATTCTGGCTCGAAATTTCCCCCTCCTGGAGGTCTCTGCTTGAGTGGACTCTTCCACTCAGTCTCGTCTCTGCTTCTCCAATTGTGGCTACTCCACAACATTCTGAGACTACTTCTGAGGCTGCATGTTGAGAGACAATTGCTCCCTCTCAACCACCATGTCACTAAACATTTCTTTTCTCCTCAAAGCTTTGCATGCATCCTCAACCTCGAGAGCATATAGGTTCTTCACTCTGGAACCAATTTTCTTCACCTGTCTCGCGGCTATGTGTTTAAGGAAAACCATTCCTTTTCTAAACATCACTTCATAACCATGGTCTTCCAATACCAGTACGGAGACAAGATTATTCCTTAGGCCTCAAACATGAAAAACGTCTGCTAGTCTGAGATTGGAGCCATTATCCCTCTGAAAGGTAACTGTACCTATGTCGGTTGAACTATACCTCTCGTCATCTCCAAACTCTATGCTTTGTTGGAGGTCCTTCTCCTCCAAGTCACTGAAGAGATCTCTATTCCCTGTCATATGGAACGAGGCATCGCTGTCTAGATACCATATGTATCCCATTAAAATGTTGGCCATGCATGCAATGAGAGTAAAATAAATCTCGAACTTTGAACAGAATGCTTCACCTGCTGCAACTGCAGGCTCCTTCTTGTTTTTCTTTTGTGGATAATTTGTAGCATAGTGCCCATGGTCGTGACAGTGAAAGGATCTGATCTTGGACAAGTCTTTCTTGCCCGCTTCACCTTGGGATTTCACTCCCTTCACCTTATTTTCCTTACTGACCAAGGCACTACCTTCCTCGTCATTAGTCTTGGATGAGGATCCATCCCTCGTATTCTGCCTGAATGCTTCTTGTACCAAATCTGACCAAAGTCATTCCCAATCTTGTAACTTCTCCCTCCCATTGAAAGAGTCCTTGTAACTATGCCAGCTCTTGGGAAGGCCTAGAAGTGCTAGGCTCACTAAATAATCATCTTCTACGATCACACCAACACTTCCAAGCTCATCTCGACATTGAGTGAACTTCAAAAAGTATGTTGGTATCATCTCACCCTCCTCCTTCTTGATGTTTCTGAGCTTTTCCTTTAGCGCCAACTTCCTTTGGTCATCGCTTTTCTGAAACATATCAGTCAAGGCCTTCCACATTGCATATGGAGTTGCCTTTCCATGGAGACTCGAGACAATGTGATCTCGACCCCCTCTATTAAGATCCTACTCTCCCTTGCTACCTTTTTTTGCCAAGCATCAAGAAGAGCGGTGTCTGTTGTTGTGGACTTGCGAATATCATTATCAATGAATTCTTTAAACCCATTGTCCTCCAGAACTGCCTCCATTCTGTCTTCCATGAAATATAATTAGAACTGCCCTCAAATGAATGTTCCAATATTAAGCCATTGAAATCCATATTGATCTGCTTGTCGCACCAATGAAAGTATCTGCAAGTTTTCATATTGTTCAAAAAAAACTCAATTTCTTCTCCACTATTGTGATTTTTGGCACTCTGATACCATGGAAAAATTATACAAACAATATGTATTCTAATGGATTCCATCTGATCATGCAATATACTAGAGAAAGATACTGAATCCTTCTACAATTAATTCTGTGGAAATTAAACATGATTGCACAATCACATGAAGTAAAAGAAAGAAGCAAATCAATCCACAACACAAATATTTTTTCTGGGGAAAGCTTGTAGCTCAAAACACTTCTATCTCTATTGTATAATCAACCAAGTAATCATGAAACAATACAATTTATTCTTGCTCACAAGAATCTGTTGCACTCTCTTGACTGTCTCACACTGATTCAGAGAAAATCAGTCTAGTACTTAGCAAAGTTTCAGTCTCTTCCCAACCTGCCTTGCTTACGCAATTCATGAGGAATGCAATCCATATTCCTTAGGAATTTCAGCCTTCCTTGACTGCGGAACTATCAAGGACAATCCTATGGTGTTTTAACTGCATCTGGGCAGTTTGCTAAAAATACAACTTATAGTCAACTTCCCTTTAACCTCTCTCTCAACTCGGTCTTCATCAGAAATGACATGCATGCAACTATTAATAGTAAATCATCAGTCACTTGACACATCACTGCATGTGAATTAAATCTAATTGAATTCACTGACCTCTCACTAGTTAAACGATCAGTTACAACTAGTTAGACTGACTTTACCTCACTTAATTGAGTTAATTGATTTCTCATGCATTAAAATAATACACTAACTGCAACTTCAACTCAAAAAATAATAGAATCACTCTACATGCCTTACCAACCACCCTTAACTCAAAATTCATCAACTAACTGAGTCTATCACACTCAGTTAACTATTACAAGTGTTTATGAGATACAATCACAATTTATTGTCCAATTTAATTATGGGATAATTAAATTAGACACATTTCCAATTTGTTAAATAAATTGGCTTGCACACTAATGTATCGGTAGGACCCATCATTACATGACCTGCGGTCCCACACTGGTGTGTGTGCTGTCATGTTGTTTCTGGATTCCAATTTCACTGTTTCTTGTTGAAAATTTCAACAGAAAGGAAGAAGGTTGTAGCTCCAAGCTAGCTTAGCCTCTAAGATGCCATCATGGGTAAAATTTGACTTCTTATTGTTGATAGCCATCCTCGTTGCTTTCATAAAAGGATCTGGAATATTTTTCAATTTTTGAATTTACATCTGATTCGCATTACTAGACAAGAGAATTTCATCCACGAATAAGAGGTGAGATATGTAAAGATTAGTAGCCACTTCAATGCCACTAAAATCCCCAGCTCTCCTAGTGTGATGAAGTAATTGACTTAAACCCTCTGTGACCAGAATGAACAACAGAGGGGAAAGGGGGCACCCTTGTCTCAACCCTCTCTTATTTTGAAAAAAGGGGGACGCAACCCCATTAACAAGAACAAAAAACAATACATTAGAAATATAACTCATAATCGAATTGATGAACTCAATTTTGAAACCTAGATGAGTTAGAAGGATCCTTGAATAGAGACAACTGATACGATCATATGCCTTTGATAGGTCAATATTAACAATCATAATGAGAGCCAGGAAGTTCATTTTAAGGGCACCATGGATGAGCCCCATTGATTGAGATTGCTCCACAACAGTTGTAACAGAGTCCCCCATCAGATAAAAAACATGTTGAAAGAATTCCACCGTCCACCCATCAGGTCTCGGACTTTTATCTTTTTTCATAGCTTTCAAGATAAACTCAACCTCTTTTTCATCCAGAGGGGCCAAAATATGATTATTTTCCTCCACATCTACAAATCGAGGAAAGAGTTGGGCCACTTGAATAATTTCCCCAATTGAGACCCCTCCTCGGTTCCCAAAAATATTCTTGAAGTGTATTTTCCCCAAATTAGAGAGTTCCTGAAAATATTTAGCCATCCCTCCTTCGGGATGTTTAAGCTCCCATATGGTATTTGAGTTCCTTCGTCCCTTGGCAGAATTTTGGAAAATTTTTGTGTTTTCATCTCCTACATTTAGCCATATAGCATGACTTTTTAACCCTCATTGTTCTTCCTTGTCGCGAAGGATTTTCCTTCTCCTGAGTTCCAAGTCCTTTAATCTAACTCTCGAAGCTTCATCGAGATAACCCTCATCACCATGAATGTTCATATGTTCAAGAGTCTCATCAATATCCCTAAGAGCTTTGGAGTCTTTTTTTCCTTTTCTTTAGCCAAATTAATAGTAGCCTTCTTAATTTTTTTCATATTATTGGCAATGGCCTGGGCATATGAACCACCATCAATATCAGGAATAGGCCTCCATGTATCAACAACCAGCTTTTGGTAATCCTCCTCTTTCAGCGACCCATCATTGAACTTAAAAGGAGAACCTAAGTCATTTTTCGGGCCCACCAACTCCAGGAGAATAGGGTTGTGGTCGGATTCCTGCCCAGTGCCCACCCAATAATGGAAGCCAACAACTTGATTGGAAAAATCATCACTAAGAAGGAAATGATCCAACATCTTTGCGACATGTGCCTCACCCATTTGTTTGTTCCTCGAGGAAGGGGTGACCTTAATTAGATTAGAATCAACGAGGTTTCCATCCCTCAGTTTTTTTAAGAAAAATTCAGCAAGTGGGTCAGCCCTAGCATTCTGACACCACGCCTCGGACCTTCCCAGAGAGAAATTTAAATCACCCCCGCAACCATGTTTGAGCCAGTCATATAAGAAAGTTTTAATTTTGTTAATTTTAATTTAAATAAAATATTTATATTTTTTCCCTTGTTTACAAACAATTTATTTAATAATATTATTTCTATTATTTCTATTTTTTAACAAGTGATTTTTTATAATGTAATTTTTAATTTTTATATAAATGTAACATTTTAATTGAAATTTTCTATCTTATAATTTATAATCTTTTTAATCATATTAAAGATAGATTCTCTATTAATAATTAATAATTTCCTCAATCACATAATATAGCTGTAACATTTTAATTGAACTTTTCTATCTTATAATTTATATTTTTTTTAATTAAATATAGATTCTCTATTAATAATTAATGATTTCCTTAATCACATAATATAATTATAACAGTTTAATTGAACTTTTCTATCTTATAATTTATATATTTTTTAATCGTATTAAAAATAAAATTTCTATTAAGAATTAATAATTTCCTTAATCACATAAATTTCCTTTCCCTAAGAAATAATTTCCTTACTTCCTCTAAAAATGATCCACACTTTGATGATTTTATCTTTATCAACACCAAAGAATTTTGCCCAAAATAAATTAAAACAAAATTTACTAAACATGTACAAATATAAATGGTCTCTATCGTTGTATTTAAATTTGTAAGGTTCACTATTATGAATAATACATTTAAATGAATATTTTATAATAATATGCCAACTTATTATTTTTATATCTATTTACTAATTGAAATTGTATTTAATTCTTATGATTAAAAATTTATATTTTGAAAATAAAATTTTTAAAAGTAATTAATTTATATATAAAATATTAAATTATTTGTAATTTGATATTTAACTGGACTATGACTTCAAAATTGAATATATATATATATAGTGACTAAAATTTTTCGGAGAAAATCACATCAAAATAGATTAGGTCGACGTGTTTTGAACCAGCCTGTGTGGTTCATCATCATGATGAACCACATATGATGAATCACACTGGCTGGTTCGAAACGCGTCAACCTAATCTATTTTGATGTGATTTTCTCCAAAAGATTTTAGTCACTATCTATAGATCACATAAGCAAAATTCCATATATATATATATAGATATATATTGAAAATAAAAACTTTAAAAATAATTAATTTATTTTTAAAATATTAAATTATTTGTAATTTGATATCCAACTGGATTATGACTTCAAAATTGAATATATATATATATATAGAAAATAAAAATTTTAAAAATAATTAATTTATATATAAAATATTAAATTATTTGTAATTTGATATCTAAATGGACTATGACTTTCAAATTGAGAATATATATATATATATATATATATATATATATATATATAAAACAATCTATTCCAACTGGCCACATAGAAGATCTCAATAAATTTAACCATTCAATAGAAAATATAGACTTATCTCCCAAGATTTGATTTCTAAGCAACACACACCTGCCAACCTGGGATTTGATTTTAACTGGTCCATACAAAAATGTTAAATAAATTTAATCCTCCAATATAAAAGATAGACCTACTCTTCAAATTTTCTACCTGTTGGCCTTGGATTTGATAGACCAACAATGGTATATAAGTAATTCTGGAGTTTCTCATTTGTCTATATTTCCAACTGCTACTGGAGTTTCTCTTTTGTCTATATTTCCGCTTCCTTTGCTATTACGAGGTGAAACCCATTTTTCTCCTCTCACCATAAGAAGACATGGCGTCTGCTGTTTATGTTGCATTCTCTGCGCCTTCGCCATTCTTCCACGGCGCCAAGCCTCGTTCTTCGGCCCTGCGCTCTAATTTGGCCACATCGCACAAGGTTTCCATGACCCCAAGGTTGTCTTTAATGTAAAATTGTGTTACAGAGAAGTTTTATTGTTTCGGATTTTTCTATTTTGGGAAACGATTTATTGTGTGGGATTTTTCTATTTTGGGAATTGTAATTAATTGGTTTTTTTCTTTTCTTTTCCAGAATTGTATTTAAATGGTATTTTTTGGGTTTTACCATTTGTTTGTTTGTACTGTTATTGAAACGTTTTATGGTTTGGATTTATTTATTTATTTTGGGAAGTGTATTTAAATGGTTAATTCTTGTGTTATTTTTATTTGTTTCATTGGTTTATTTGTATATGTTTGGAATTTTTTGATTTAATCAAATATAAAGTGCTAGAGTATATATATTTATAAATATTAATAATTAAATTTAAATGTAAATCTCTTATTATACAAAGAGGTTTTATACATCATTTATCTTGATATTAAATGAAATTATTATTATTATTTAAACTTATCATATTTCTCGACAAAATGTATATCCAATTTTAATAGTCAAATTATTATGCATAGCGAAATTTTTTATCCACAAACAAAAAATTATTTATTAAATGACCTAAAATTAGGAAGGAATTGATGGGATTCGGTTATTCGGTCTTGAACCAGCTAAATTCTTTGTCCCACAAACAAAACAATCTTATACAAGGGTTTTGACCTTAAATTAAATTAGGAAGGACTTGATGGGATTCGCTCGTTGAACCGTGGCTTTACCAACGAGCCATGGGGAATGTTCTGGGGTTTAAAGGAAAGATTGCCGTTTTATAGAGATTACATGCTTGTTTTAAGACGATCGATTTAAGATTTCATCTCGGCCAGAATCTTTATATCCAGTGTTATACTAAACATTATGCCAAATTATAATTTCCTTCCTGCCTTTTCACTAACATTGCCAGTGTCCTTGTAGCCATTTCACTTTGCTAGCAATTATAACTTATTAGCAAATTAGCTTCTGGAATTTCAGAATTTCCATGAATTAAAGTGCAGATCCCCTGTTAATCACATGTTTGGTGATGTAGTCATAAGTAGATTTTGCCTCTCAGTGATCCCTATTTTAACTTCCAAGACTTCATTTGTTATTTTGCAGGGCACCTGCAATTACTTGCCTAAATATGCATTTGATTCTCATAAACTTCTAAGTTCTGATGTTATCTTTCAGGAAAATTGAAAAGATCAGAATCCATCTCCAGCCGCATGAAGCTCGCGAACAGGTGGCCCATTCCATGCCACCTGAGAAGGTTGAGATCTTTAAATCTCTGGAGGAGTGGGCAGAGAAAAATATACTGATTCATTTAAAGCCTGTTGAAAAGTCGTGGCAGCCACAAGATTTTTTGCCTGATCCTTCTTCTGAGGGTTTCATTGATCAAATTATAGACATGCGGGAGCGGTCCGATGAATTGCCCGATGACTATTTAGTGTGTCTAGTGGGAAACATGATTACTGAAGAAGCATTGCCTACTTACCAGACACAGGTTAACTCATATGATGGTGTAAGAGATGAAACTGGTGCCAGTCTCACTTCCTGGGCAACATGGACACGTATGTGGACAGCTGAGGAGAATAGACATGGTGATCTTCTTCATAAATATCTCTACTTTGTCTGGCCGAGTCAACATGAGACAGATTGAGAAAACCATTCAGTATCTTATGGGGGTTGGAATGGTACAGTGTCTCAACGTTGCAAGCATTTTGTCAAAGTATTTTATTAAGTTTACTCTTGGTATCAACAAGATGTGGGATTCCACTCTATTTGTTTACTGGACATTTTGCATGCTGAAAGCTTTCTGCAGGGTATTTTAGTTTTTGAATGAGAATTTTCTGACTTGAGATTTTTCGACTGTTCAGTATCCATGTACAGAAAATAATCCCTATCTTGGATTCATATACGCTTCCTTCCAAGAAAGAGCAACATTCATATCACATGGCAACACTGCAAGATTTGCTAAAGGATATCGTGACCTGAAATCGGCCCAAGTATGTGGAACTATTGCTGCAGATGAGAAGCGCCATGAGACTGCATACATAAAGATTGTTGAAAAGTTGTTTGAGATTGATGGTGACACCACAATGCTAGCTTTTGAAGATTTGATGCGGAAAAATGTTGTAATGCCTGCACATTTGATGTATGATGGGCAGGATGATAATTTTGTTTGACCACTTTTCTTCTGTTGCTCAGAGACTAGGAGTTTACACAGCAAGAGACTATGCTGACATCTTGGAATTCTTGGTAGAGAGATGGAATGTGAGGAAAATTGGTGGCATTTTCTGGAAAGGGAAGGAAGGCTCAGGATTATGTGTGCAAGTTGGCACCTCGTATCAGAAAGGTAGAAGAGCGAGCTCAAGAAAGGGAAGAACAAGGACGAAGGTGTGCATTTAGTTGGATATTCAACAAACAAGTCCTGCTCTAGAAACATTCCTCTGCTTCATCCAAAGGACAACTGTCGTACTACGTTCTCTGTCTGTCTATAAAAGTTCCCTGTCTGCCTGTTTTGATAGCCTTGCTACACTCTATCTAACATGGAGAGGTGTAAAGGAAAAAGTAGGAAGTCTATTTTTTTTCCATGTTTTTCAATAACTGGTGTCGGCCAAAATGTATTCAATGACAACTGGTATGGGCCAAAATGTAAAATGTGTTATCTGGAGTTAATATAATATAATAACTTTGTCTTTTAGTATATTGTTTGAATAGCTCTCTTTTAGCCTTTTAGCTGTCGCTTGCATCTCTCTTATGGAGCACAGGAATCTGCATATTGTCAATCCCGTATCTCATGGATGGAGGCTTGAGTAGTTGGTTGTATTATAATTTTTGTCAATCGAGTATCTCGATAGTTTTTTGTTTTTAAAAGTTTTCATATAATTATTTTAAAGCTGTTGTTTATTTCAAAATAATTAAATGTTATTTAATCACTTTAGTTATAAAAATTATATAGTTTGATAAATATTTATAAATTTAGAATATTATATTATTAAGAATTAAAATAAAATATACAAATTTAACAGAATTGAAAACCTGAAAAACAAATAATCATATATATATATATAACCACTATTTTTAATATGGTTGATATAGTTAAATGTTTTATAAATATAATTAAAAAAAGCTATTGCAACATTAAGAATGTCTTATTAATACACATATTTATCTGATTAACTATGTATAAAAAAGTTATTATGGGTCAAATTTAACTTAATTACACATCTTATTGTAAAATTGACCATTCTACTCAATAAAATTTGTTCATATATCAATGAATGTTATAAATAATAATGAGGAACTTATCATAGAAGAACTTATTAGAATTGGAATAATCTCAAATCCCTAGGAAATTGCCGGAGCCATGTGACAGAAATCTATTTCTTTTAACTTATTAAAAGTAATGGCCCATTTTTATAAATAAAATTTGTTTATATATAAATGAATTTTATAAATAATAATGAGGAACTTATTAGAATTGGAATAATCTCAAATCCCTAGCAAATTGGTGGTCGGAGAACCACAAGGCACAAATCTAATTTTGAAATTTATTAAAAGTAATGGCCCATTTTCCTCAATAAAATTTTTCTTATATATAAATGAATGTTATAAATAATAATGAGAAACTTATCACAGAAGAACTTATTAGAATGAGAATAATCTCAAATCCCAAAGAAATTTACCATTAAAATTATTAAAATTTTAAAATTTATTAAAAGTAATGGTCCATTTTGCTAAATAAATTTTCCTTATATCTAAATGAATGTTATAAATAATGATGAGGAACTTAATGTGGAGTAACTTATTAGAATGGGAATAATCTCAAATCCCTAGGAAATTGCAAGCCACATGACATGAATTTAATCTTTAAAATTTATTAAAAGTAATGGCTCATTTTGCTAAATAAAATTCTTATATATAAATGAATATAATGGAGGAAGTTATTAGAATTGGAATAATCTCAATCCCTACTAAATTGACAATTAAGGAGCCATGTGGCATGAAAATAATTTTTAAAATTTTTAAAATGTTAATGCAACCTAACAAACTTTGTAACACACTAAACAATTGATAAGAATTCAAACCATGCATATATTGAGCATACCCCCTTTAGAATCAATCTAGGCCCTCAATTCAAAAAATAAAAAAAATCAACCCATCTTCATCCACCTTAAGTTCAAAAATAAAAATTCTTCAAAAAAAATACAAATAAATTAATAAATAATCATATATATATATATATATATATATATATATATATATATATATATATATATAAATTTATGATTTAATAAAAAACAATTTTTTAAATTAAATTTTAAAATGAAAACATATATGTAACAAAAAGAACTTTAAACTTTTTTTTTAATATAAATACATCTGGTACTTTCTCAAAAACTTTTATTTTCATCATCTTTAAAATTAAAATAAAACAAATGATGTAATTTTGCCTCTAAATCGTACATGTGGTGAACTTTCTATGAATTTTTCATTAGATTTGATTAAGAAGTACAAACAAAAGCAGTGGTGAATCTTATGAACCAACATAGATGGGGTGTTTTAAGACATTTTTTTAAGAGAAAAGAAATCTTTTGTCTTAAAAAGTCATTTTTTATTTTAGTTATTTTATATTAAAATTTCATATCAATTGAATTGTCTTAAAGATAAAATTTAAGACAAACATAGTGTAAGACAAAAATAGTTTGAGACAAAACTTTATATTTAAAACAAAAACAATTTGAGACAAAAATATTTAAGACAAAAACAATTTGAGACAAAAAAAAATTAAGACAAACAAACTTAAGAAAAACCTTTACATTTAAGACAAAAATAGTTTGAGACAAAAACATTTTAAGACAAAAAAATATATTTAAGACAAAATCGAGAGAAAAATATTTTAAGAAAAAAGCAATTTGAGACAAAAATATTTTAAAGCAAAATTTTTGGTCAAAAATATTTATGACAAAACTTTATATTTAAGACAATGAAAATTAAGACTAAACCCATTTAAGATAGTTAGCAATTAAGACAAAATCATTAACACTCAAAAGTTTGAATTGAAATATCCATGAGTGGATAGTAGATAATTATATTTTTTATTTTTAAAAATAGATATTCAAACCACATGAAATTTGATCATGTCATGATATTTATTTCTTTTATATTATATTTTTTTTTCATTAAAACCACATTCTAAAAATATAATAAATAAATAGATAAAAAATACTATTTTTTGGTTGGCCACTCAAGGGGATTTGAACTTTGAATCTCATGTTTTAACATAATATAACTTCATGACAAGGTGATCGTCAATTGAGTTACATTCCATGAACTAAAATTGTTTATTTTTTTAAATATGTGCAAAAATTTAAACTAGCAATTGCACCAAATGTTGTAAAGGAAACACTGTAAGGCATGAAATAGAGAAGAATCTTGACATATAAGAAATCATTGAGTGATAAAAATTAGTAAGGAAAACACCATTCAAAAAAATATTCAATGAAGAAGGGTCATTATGTAAAAGGGATGAAAATTTGGTTTTGAAATAGTAAATTGGCATTTGACATTCACCTATGAAACATCAAATTATTCAAAAAATGTTATGGGCACAATAACATAAATAGATTGTTGCGGGTATAGAAATGATGCAGTTGAGTTAGTTGTTGAGGAAGTATTTCCTGATGAAGGAGAAGGCAATGGTCCTTGAGGGAGACAAGTTGTCAACTTCATGAGTAGGGGTTGTTGTTAGCTTAAATTTTGTGAGTTGCCTTTTTTTGGGTGTGCCACAACCTTGATCTTGCTGATAATTCATTAGCTAGCTACTAATTGAATGCCTCCTCGGAGAGATTATTTACAAGTTGATTGAGCTCATGATAAATATGGGTGAAGCATGACCATTGTAGCTCCTGAATGCGCGTCCAAATTTGAGACATCAGGGATTGAAGCTGCACATTTTACTTATAAAACTTGCATTTTCCTAGTCAACAACTATTTGAGATTCCCGTCTCTTGAAAACTCTTCAAAATACCACAAGCACTTTCCAAATAAATAACAACAAACATTGATGATAAGTCAACCTTTAAAATTGGAACCAGGAGCCAGAGTATATCCAATATGAATGAATTGAAATGAATTTATATAAAAAACACAATGAACAACAAGAATAATCAACATATAAGGAGAAACATACTTTTTTAATGAGATCGCCCGGAGATTCTCTGATAATTTGAGTGGGATTTCCATCAAAATTCCTGCAAGGTGTGTTTCCAGTCAGATGTATGAAAAAAAACAAGACATTATAGCTACGTAACTTGATCTTGTAGGAAAAATGAATTACTTCACCCAGAAAAATTAATTATGAATACATTTTCATGTGATCTCAAGATGTGGGTAAAAGGGCATTATATAAGAAAATAAAAATGTTCATGAAATTCCCATGAAAGTGAGTGCATTGATCAATTTTAAGTTTGTTGTTCCATGTTGGTATCTCTACTGTAGCATTGTGGGATAGTTGTATCATGTGACTAAAATATATTCAATACATAATCTTGCACTAACCCTGATATTTGAGGAGTAGCGCATTTTTATGTGCAACTGTATGGTTTCCGATCTCCTAATTGTGAACTATGTATAACATATCTAATTGGATTTTAAACAAAGTTTTCCATAGGTATAACGTACCTAATTTTCACCCTCTGTGGGTTGTCTTGCCCATGGTCAGAGACAATTGCTGATGACAACTATAATCAGGCCACTTGCAATGCTTCTTATAGAGTTTAAAGGAAACACCTCCTTGAAGAAAAAATAAATAAATAAAACAAGAAATGTTTTTTTAACTGTTTAGTTAGAAACAACTAACAACCCTCTTGAGGTGGAAAATTCTAGCCCAGTTGAAAGAAGCAAGAAAACTCAAGGTATTACAGAGATAAATCAGGACAATTGTGGAAGTTTTTCAAGGATGCAACAAGAAATTTTTCTGTACATAATAAGAAAATATTTGCAAACGAGAAGAAACCACAGTGGGCATGCAGAAGAAGAAGAACCAAAGAAATCAAATTCAATAAAGGAAGCACAACCACCACTCCAAACTCGGTTCTCTAAAATACATACAACCTCAATAAATCCCACTCAAGCTTACAAATTTATCAAGCCCTAATTAACTTACTAACAAATTCAACAAGCCAACATGCTTCAATTCGTTGAGTCAACCCCAAATCAATTAGTAATTATTGCATGAATTTTCATTTGTTTGTAATTTTATTTAAAAGGTTGAAATTCTCTCACGAGCATATAGAATATATCCAAGAGTTAAAAAAATTGAAATTTTTCCTACCTCCACAAGGTATCATCACACCCAGATAGGTGACAGCATACAATTCTAAATCTTCTACCTCTAAGTATCAATGGCACTTCAACATGTCAATAACATACTTGCAACAATGCTGAATGAGTTTTATGTATTTTCTAAAGAGGTGTACATCCACCCATCCAAAAATAAACATCTCAACCAATCCAACACCATAAATTGTGCTAAATAGCTCATCATGTTATTTCAAATATTGCAATATGGTCTTATATTATCTCACATATTCCTTGAATATTTGAAATCCAAACTACCTTAGCACAGTAGACTAGAAATATTTGTACTCTAAAAGACACAAAAATACAACAAACTAAAATAGGAACTTTAAATCTAATCCAGGCACTCCATTCTTAGCAACATGATATCTAATGAAGATGATACGTGGAAAAAAGGGCTTCATATATTTTCTATCACATGTCAAACCGAGTGAAAAAACACATGCACAGAACATATCAGAAATAGGGTTCATATATCGACTTGTATTATATGGTTTCAAACCCTTCTTGTCTCCTTCAAGGGGGTTTCTTGAGGTCTTCAAAAAGACTTCCTTTTGCTAACCAAATGGATTGTTTCTTTCACAAATGTATGGAAACGTACTTTCCAAATCATATTGTAATAAAATCATAAGGTGATATTATTGGTATTAACTACACCTTATTTGGAGACATCATTTTTATTGTAGGGGTTGGTACCTTTCAATTGGATGTTGTTGGTGATGTGAATACTACTCAACCTCTAGTAAAGATTCATACTAACTCTAACAAGCTTATGGATGCTTGTTTACAGAGGGAGACTCCTCTAAACTTAGCTCATTGGATTCTTTGTTTGTTCATGCTAATTATTGTTGTCAACTTTCCTTCTCCGAGGAGTTGAGACTATTTGCTTCATTTATTTTACATGGCCCGGTGAAAGAAGAAGAATGGAGATTGTCTCCACATATTTTCCATTTTCTAAGTTACAAATAAAAAGATTCAAATTCTATAGCCAATAGACTAATAGCCTCTTGATACACCGTTAGCGAGTTATGCATAGCTCTCACCTATCATTGTAGCTCAATGAAATGACATCTAATAGCTCCAAGGCACCATTATAAATGGATTAGTTGTGAAGTTTTTGTTAAATTATCACCTCCAAATGTTCAATTATCATGAATTTTGGGGGAGGGGGGGTCTTTTGGTGTATTGATCGGGGTAAGGGGACATAAGGGTAGCATGGATGGGTAAAAGTGAGAGGTTCGAGCATGGTTTACTGAGATCTATAATCCTAACATTAGAGAATGAGAAGGAGCCTTAGGGCCTTATGGAATAGGGGCTAGGGGACCTATAGGTAAGGCAATGAGAGAAATTGATAGGGGAACCCCCAATAGTTGTGACAAGGGGATTATGGGCCACATTATCACAACCCATATGCACTTAACCCATATCCCTATCCCTTTAGCCCTGAAGCCATAATCCCTTAACCCCTACACCCATAACTCATAAAACATTAACCCCTTGATCCCTTAAACCCAAAGCCACTAACCCCTTAACCCCTAACACCTAACTTAGAATCCTTGAACCCCATAAACCCTAATCCCATATCCTCTTAAACCTTGACCCTTAACCCATAACCCCTAACCCCTAAAATCGTTCACCCTTAACCCCTTAACCCACTGACACATAAATACCATAACCCTTAGGCACTTAACCCCTAAATCCCCTGACATGTAAGCCCTTGATGGTTAATATTTAACCCCTAAATCACTTAGCCACTTAGTCATTAACCTCTAACCCTTAAACCCCTATACCTCAACCCCCTAACCTCTAAATCCCATAAGACCTAACCCTTTACCCTTAACCCCTTTCTCCTAAACCTTTAAACCCCTTAACTCCTAGAACCCCTTATCCCTTCTCCCAAACCATAGGTGCTCCAACACTAATATTCTTGTGCATATTATGCTTTTTCTTGCTAACCACTCCAAATACAACCTCTAAGAATTAGTAGGGTCCAAGGAAAAGAGCTATAATTTCCCCAAATTTGATCTACATTTGATGGGCAATCACACTTCCCCCAAATGTCCTCCACTTATTTTCCTTGGTGTATTGGAGTTTTAAAAATAAATAGGATGCCACAAGTAATCCTAATCATAAGAATCAACTTTCCTAATGACTAGGAGGCCTTAAAAATTAAAAAACATCTTAACTTATACCTAAAATTACTGAAATTTCCTATCCCAAATATAAAAGTAGAAATCCTGCAAAATTATAGGGCAAAAAGGAAACCAACTTCCTCTTCTATAAATCTCTAAGACCTTCTGGAGGACAAATACAAATTTTGAAATAAATTGTTGAAATTATGCTCTTGCATCAATAGCTACCAATGTATCCTTGTAGGCCACCCCCTTTAACAGTAGTAATACTAATGTCCTTTACCTAGAAGGAACTCCTTACATAATTCTCTCTTAGATCCTCTTAATCCATTGCAATGATTGTCTTTGATGCCTACCTAGTTGCAAGCACATTAAGAAGCAACGTAGGATATTCGTGGTTGAGGATTTTGATAAGTATGTGATTTTGTTGACATCCTGTGATGGTCCCATATGTGAATATATAAAATCATTTTTTTTGTACCAGTTTAAGGACTGATACCATCAGGTGTGTGCATTAACATGGATGGAACACTAACTGCATGTTGTATATATTGTAATGTAAATGAATAATCTGTTCTGGAAAAGGCTCCACTCATCATGCCATTTCAAAAATGCTTGCACTCACCAATTGTGGTTATATTTTAAGGTGCCATGTTCTCGTAAGGGTAAACCTACCTATCCATCTCTTTAAATGCACACAACACACATGTTAGCTTGATCTTGTGCTTGTTGTGGGGAAAATGTTGTTGGAGTGGAACCCCCAAATCAGATTTATTTGGGTTGACCCTGATTTGAAGGGTAGATTTATAAAGGTTCTGCACAATGCGTATATAAAAAATATGTCGGGTTCTCCATAAATTTCTTGAGAGAAACTCTCCAACACAACAAGTAGAATACTTTTTGCAACGAAATAGATTAATTTTTGCTAGTTATTTTTTAGAACTAATACAAACTATAGACAATCCAAAATGCCTCATTTTTTATCTATCAATATAGTATCCACTTAAATAGACACAAGCATAGGTTAATGATAGATACCTAGCACAATCTCAATGAAATACTGTGAGTAGAGAGAGCCACAGTTATATATCTGGTTTAGTCGAAATGGATTGATATCTTCCTCAATGTGGAGTGGCAGCTTTTTTTCCACTTCTTCAATCAGGTCATGGTTGTCTTGGATGCCCTTGTGACTGTCTAAAACTACCAACTCCAATGCTATCAACTTTATCCCAGTGACCTCCATTCCTTTGTTTAGTTCTTTCAGGTGCTTCTTGTTTCTGATTTCTGTCTTCCAATTTATAAACACATAAAAAATAGCATTGACAGACCTCTTGCTTTAATTTAATGGCTACAACATAAATAATTCTCCATGGACAAAAATTCTTGGGGTCTTGAAATGGCTACAAGGTAAATTCTCCCTTGTGTTTCCCTGACAATCCCTAACACTTCCTAGCACATGTTGGCAAACCCTGGCACCCGGCACATCTTGGATGCATGTATCCCTAACACTATAACATGACATAGAATTGCCTATCATACCATGTTACTCCCTCCTTGAGACACCTAGAACTCGCTAACACTCCCTTTCACACACTCTTATTCATTCATTTATGCATTTTGACCTAGTGCTCTGTTATGTTTTCCTGGCACTCCCTAACACTCCTTAGCACACATTGGCACACTTGGCACTTGGAACATCTTTGTATGCTTCCCTAGAACTATAACATGCCTTGGAAATTCCTAGAATATTGTGTCACTCCCTTCTTAGCACACATGGAATTAGTTGATACTTCATTTCCATGCATTTGAAACTAGTGCTCCCTTGTGTTTCCCTGACACTTGGCCCTCACAGTCCCTAGCATGTGTTCATGCCACACCCTAGAACCTGGCACATCTTGGAATGCCTATCATGCCTTGGAACTGCCTAGCATGTGTTAGTACTTCTAAGCATTCCCTGCTACACCTTGGTATTCCTTAGCTTGCATTCCGTCATAGATAGCCTTACTTTTTTTGTGACTTGGGAACCCAACCAAGTCATTGGAAAATCAATGTTGTGCCCAACCCAAAGTTTCCCTTTGTATGCAACTACTTTTTCCAACCCTTTATGTAACATTAGGGTTACCTCCGAAAAGTCTTATTTTTTCCTTCTCCCAACACACATTATCCTTGAGACACTTAGAATTCATTGACACTACTTGGCACACACTCTTATTTGTTCATTTCCATGCATTTTGGCCTATTTATCCCTTGCGATGTCCTGGAACTCCCTAACACTCCTAAACATCCATTAACACTTTCTGGCATGTGTTAGCATGCCTTTTCAATCCTTGGCACACACCGACACTCCTTAGTTATCATGCCTTCACAATTACCCTTAATTTTTTTGGGACTTTCGAACCCAACCAAGTCTTGCCTTGACTATAAAAACTTGACCAACTTACAGTTACTACAACTATATTCTTCCTTGTTCACCCAAGAAATGACTATAACCCCTAACCCATTTAACCCCCTAAACCCTAAAACTCTAAACCCTTAACCCCTAATACCTTAAACCCTAATTCTCGACCCCCAACCCATTTAACCCCCTAAACCCTTAAAACCCTAACCCATTAAACCCCCAAAACCCTAACCCCTAAAATTCTTAACTTCTAACTCCCCTAACCCCCTAAAACTCTAAACCCCTAACCCATTTAACCCCCTAAACCTCTAACCCCTTAACCCCTTAACGCCTAATCCCTAATCCCTAAAATCCTTAACTGCTAAATCCCCTAACCCCCTAAACCTCTAAAACCCTAAACCCATTTAACTCCTAAACCATAAACCTCTAACCCTTAACCCTTAACCCCTTATATGCTAATTCCCAACCCCTAACCCATTTAACCCCATAAAACACTAAAACACTAAAACCCTAAACCTCTAAACCTCTACCCCCTTAACCCATAAACCCCTAAACCGTTAACTCTTAACCCATAACCCATTAACCCCTCACCCCTAACCCCTAAAATCCTTAACTTCTAAATCCTCTAAGCCCGAAGCCCTTGGAGAGGGTGTGCTCAAGGAGGATCATTCTAGGAAATGTTTGTATTTCATCCATACAAACAATAACCTAAACCATGGCAGATGATCACTTCATAATAAACCCATACTTGTTTGACATATCGGGCTGAGAATTTTACTCGTTTCCTCTCAATCAACTAGTTAAGTTATGTATTATTGTAATTGTAAACGGATCTTCCAACTAGCAGAAGATTTAATTGTAATTTATTAAATCAATTATAGGCAAACACGTTATTATGGAAGCATCTCTGGTTTAAATCGCTACCCCTCTAACCCTGGTTCAACTTACCAGCAATTTTTGGATGATACTCTTCTTATGGGCTCTCCCTCGGTCAAAGAAGCCCTTTCCTTCCAAAATATTCTTGTTGATTTTGCCCAGGCCTTTTTCACATCCATCAACAGAGCCAAATCAAAACACTTCTTCCTCAGTACCTCCTAGACCATTCAACTCAACATAGCTCGCATTATAGGCTTTTATCTCAAATCCTTCTCCTCCAAGTACCTCAAAGTTCCCCTGATTGATAAATCCTTGGCCAAATCCAACTGGGAATCTCTGGTCACCAAAATGAAAACAAAAAATATTTCCAATTGGACTTTCAGGTCCTTAAATCTCCTGGGCAGATTATTCTTTGTTCGCTTAGTCCTACAAGCCATTCCTCAATACCAGTACTCGACCATTTTTTCTCCCAAATCTATTTCAAACCAAATCAAAACAATTAAAAGAGACTTCTTATGGAAAGGCAAAGAGAACAAGGGAAAATGGGCCCTAATAGCCTGGGGAAAAATCTGCAGACCTAAAAAATATGGGGGCATTTGTCTCAGAGGCCCAGAGTTGTTGGGAAAAGTTCTGGGTGCCAAAACCTGGTGGAGATGGATCACTAGCCCCAACACCTCTTGGGCAGCACTCTGGCAGGAAAAATATGCCCCATATCATAACCCGAAGTCTCTAATTAGGCTCTCTATAAGCCTCAAAGGTTCGTCGGTCTAGAACCAAGCTTGGGAGAATAGAGCAATGGTCCAAAACCATTGCTTTTGGGAAGTTCGAAATGGCGATACAATACCATTCTGGGATGATGCCTAGGAGCAACACCCTCATCTCAATCAAGACCAATTCCAACAAATCTTAACTCATATGGACGGCCACAACAAAATTTTGTCAAAGTATTCTGGAAAAACGAAGAAAACACTGAATGGAGGTAATGACTCGAGGCCTCGGAATGGGTCCAAAAAAATTACCCTCAGGATTGGACTAACCTAGTTGATGAGATAAGGAAAATGCAGATTCAAAGGGATGATGAGCCGAACAAGCTAAGATGGGGCTCTAATGCAGCTGGCCACTTCAACTAAAAGAATCTTATCGCCTCTTATCTAACTCCACTCACATCCCCACAAACAACAAATGGAACACTCTTTGGAAGCGTAATCATTTGCCCAAAATCTCACTCTTTGAATGATGAACTACAAAGTGAAAACCTTCAAGAAATCCCTAGGTCAAAGGAGCTTCAAGGGTTCCCTCTTGGTGTGATAGTTAGGGCATCAATTTATTTGAAATTCCACCATCGTATTTCGTTCAAAATTGGAGGATGCCTAGAGCTCTAATCTAGCCTAGGAAGCGATGCCTTGCTTGAGGGCCTTTTACTATTTTTACACACCTTATCCCTTTTTATTTTAGGCTCTCTAGGCATCATACTATTTTAGAGAAAATAAACCTTTATTCTCACACCTTGCATGTGAGCATCTTCTTGGAAACTCCTCATGATGTAGTTAAACCTAGCCATATATGCATGGTTTATTTTCTTCATGAAGTTGAATTAGACATATTTTCATCCACACATGTTAATTATTACAATGAGAAAGGTAAATATTGAGAGGTGATGTAGTCAAAAGGGATTATTTTGGCAGTTTTCGTGTTTCAACCATGTAAACAGTGAACAGTCTTGGAGAGGGTGTGCTCAAGGAGGATCATTCTAGGAAATGTTTGTATTTCATCCATACAAACAACAATAAATAGATATATATGTTTACTAAAGGGAAAGAACAAGTTGCTACAAAGGGGGCACCATACTGAACTATTTCTAGTATGTTGGAACTTCATAATAAGAAAAAAATAGATATCATGGAGAATTAGTGCGACGGTGTTGTGTTGACTTGTTGCTCATACATTTAATGCACTATCCTAAGTATTACATGCTAAAATAACACATATTTTAGAATACATGTGCCTCACTAAAGATACTTTAAACACAATTTTCAATTAAAGGGAAAACATTAGCTACAAAGTGTTTTGAGGAGATGTGTGCTTTCAACAAACCTAGTTCTAAAAGAGAGAAAATTCACTAGATAGAAATTGTGACATCCAAAATGATCTAGCACATAGGCCTTTAACCCACAATTTGATCCTCTTCTATTTCATCGATTACATTCTCTATATTCGTATTCTGTTCTATAAAGGAGAGGTAAAAGTCCTCATTCTAGAGGGTGGATTTACTTACATAGGTGTCAAGAACTTCTCATCATCTGCCCTCATCCATTTCATACTTGAGAGCAATCCCACTGCACGCACTTGATAGGGTAGTCCATGGTATACTGTCTCTATGATTTACTTTCTGACACTTCATTCACGTATAAAATGAATTATAATATACTTAGTTTATAGCTCTTTGAGTTCATGTGTTTTTTTTGTATACGTTATCATGCTACAAGGATTATGTTGTCATTACAATGCACCTATTTGAATGTTACTTCCATATTGGATGGATATTATTTGCCACTTTTCCATTTAATCACGGGAATTTTAATTAGGAAACTCATCACTACACTATATAGTTTAATTTTTACTCAAAGACACCACTGTATATTGGATTTTTTAGACTTACACCAGCACAAACACTACAAGAAAAAAGGACATTGGTGAGGGTCGAAAAATGTCACCATAAGCTCATTGGTGATGGTCAAAAGAGTCTCCGTCACCAAAAACTGAACGTCACCAAAGGTGGCGTCGCCAAAAGTATAAGTGTTGTGGTGACATTCAAAGTCTGTCACTAATAATTATTTACAATGACGGATAATGACCGTCACCATTTTATGTGAGCAATGGTGACAGACATTAGCCTCCATCACCAAAAAGTTGAACGTCACCAAAGGTGGCGCCACCAAAAATAAAGTGTTGCAGTGACATTCAAGGTTCGTCACGAATAATGATTATAATGACGGATAGTGACTGTCACCATTTCATATGAAAAATAATGATTTATTGTGATGGACCTCTTATGACCGTCACTATTGATGCATATATATGGCAACATTCATTGACTATCACCATTTCATATGACCAACAGTAATTTATGGTGATGGACCTTTCATGATCGTCACTATTGATGCATATATATATATATATATATATATATATATATATGATGGTAGTCGTTGACCGTCACCATTTCATGTTTTGGTGAGGGTAGAAAAATTTCACTATAAGCTCATTGGTGATGGTCAAAAGAACCTCTGTCACCAAAAATTGATCATCGCCAATCTATATGAATATTAAGGCACGATGGAATCGAACCACCAACCTCCTGCTTGTAAAGCAGGTTCTCTTCCATTGAGCTAGTGCCCTTTAAAAGATTAATATTTAAAATATTATACCTTGAAACTCTATAAATTTTAAACTCTATAACTTTTAATCAATTATAAAACTTTGTAAACTCTTGGAAAATATTTTACTAAAGAAGCAAAATACCATCGAAGGTGCAAATCCCTACCTAATGGTTATGGAAGTTATGAAAAGTAGGTGGAGAGAAAATTAGTTATGTATAAGATACATTATGTTAAGTTGAATACTCAATTAGAAGTGAAACTTTGAAGACATTTATAGCCTATAAATGACTATAATTATCAAACCTAAAATCTACAACTACACCAAAGATTGATTCTCACCTTGTGAATCATGTAAATAAGTTGTGACAGCATAAAAATCTTCCTCTAAAACACTGATTTGCATGCCAAAAAGTAAAAAACAGTGAGTGAATATGATACAATAATGAATAATGAGCTACATGCTTGAATTCAACTAGTTATGGAGTGTAGAAAACTAATTGGGAGTGTTTCTCGATATTAATTTAATTCAAGATGTCAAAATACAACAATAAATAACAATGATTTTGAAATGTAACAACTAAACAAATGTTAAAATTATAAGCACAAATTTTGGCTAATATTCGTTACAACAACAAAATATCCAAGGGACTTTCAGACACTTCCAAATCCACACCAAGCATGAATATCAAAAGAGGCAATTGCATTGATACAGGGAAAGCACTCTTTATCTCTCAATGATAACTATGTCCTCCCACAAGTATTTCAACTAGAAAAAGGGTGTGAAGAGAAGAACTTCAAAGAAAAAAGGACTACATAATACAAAAATACACTTCGAGAGTTTTGAACCCAGGTATCCATGTAAATACAAAGCCCAATCACCTTGTTACTTGCCTCTATACCACACACAATGGGCTCAAAGATTTTAGTTTTAAATGGAATCATCTTAAATCTCATTTGATTCTTTTCCTTAACATTGGTGAATATTACCAGTAAACAGTGAAGTTTAAATAAGACAAATGTTTTATGCTAAAACAACCAACGACATACAAAATGGCACTAAGATTATGACTCACTCTCTGACCAAACATAATTGTGCATGTTGTCTCTCCTTGATGTCGTGGTTTCGTTCAACCATTATAACTAAGTCCTTGCAAAACATGTTCATCATGGGGAAATATTTAGCACTAATAAATAGGTTTATTATTATGTTGACCTCAAAGTCTAAAAGGAGATGGAACTCCATATCTAGAGTATTCAATTGGTGATTCCTACACTTTAATGTGAAGAATTTTTAATTTTTTTGTTTAATTTATACATTACATAATTATACTTTGAAAAGACACATTAACAAGTTTTCGCATATATGACCATCACCATAATCTCATTGGTGATGGAGGAGCCACCAATGAGCTTATGGTGACTCCTACCATAAGAGTTCTCAAATTTGTTTATAAATTTCTAATTTTTTTGATTTTGGGCCAAACCTAGTCAAATCTTGCTAAGTTCAATCAAGATGCAATGAGCTTAATTATGTTTGCCTAAGCTAGTCAACAAGCTTGACCCGAGATTTTGAAAAGGAAGTTTGATAGAAATGACTTCTCTGGCATATTTTGACAAATTTTCCCTTTTTTTATGTCTCGAACAGAGAATTTTAACTAGCCTCCTCTTACCACAATGTGGCTAGATAAGCAAGGAAAATCAGAACCAATGGTATCCACTAAGGGTTGTGATTGAGGGGCATTCAATCTGCCAAAAGATGCTCAAAACTTGCATCTGAATTCAGCAATTTTTTTTTGTGTTGTTGCATCCATAAGCACAAACACAATTTTTTCATCAAAGAGTCTTGAACACTAATATGGCCAATTTTAGCACCTCACTTTTACCAACTAGGAAAACCACTATTTCGGAATTTATTTTAACTGTAGAGTTTTATGCCAATTTTCTATGGGGTAAATCCAAATCAGTATTTTTTTTTAGACTTTGCCAAATGTTTCCTAGGTCCATGTATTGTGACTATGCTCTCCACTAGGATATAAAATTCTGAAAACTAATCTCTTTGAATCGAAAACTTGTACCATGATATAAATAGGCAACTCATGTCTTCCAATTCAGAGGTTACTCTAATTGAAGATCCCTCTCTACATTTTGGCCCAGATATGAAGTTGTACATGTTAACGAGGATTGGTCGTAGAGTTTACAATAGTTGAGCAGCCTTTTAAAGTGTGGTCCGAATTTGAATTCACAAGGAAGATATTTTAGTTCATTTAACACTGGAAGCTAACAATTTTGGCATGTCAATCAAGCAATGCTAAATCAATTTTTAAAATTTGGCATATGTTCTAGAAAGTAGTAGATTTTTTAAATAATAAACACTAAATATCAAGTATTGTGGGTTAATGATCAAAACAAAGATACAGGAAAGAAAGAAAAGGAAATAATATCAACGATGATCCCATTTAACAAAGTCGACGTTCACACAGGGTAAGTGGTAATTCAAAATAAACAGGAAGCAAGAAAGCAGCATAGCCTTGGAAATATGGTAGAAGGAGATATGGCCCAGTCCAAACCCCCTGCATATCCTCAAAACCTAGATTTCTCCACCATTCTCATAACCTTCAAAGGTTTATTCTAGCGTAAGGAGCCACATGGCACCTAGGGTATTGACTACCCACCGGTTGACAGTTTGATTCCCAAACGAAATACACACTCACTGCCATTGAATTTTGGAGGGTTTCGTTGACAAATTATCATGCAGACGCCCTATCAAAGGCTACAAGTCTAATCACTACTCTGGTAGGTGATATCAGTTTCGTTTTTCCCAATATTAGGATGGAGCACAAGTTGCGTTATACCAATGGCTACCATGCTACCATCTGACTAAAAATAATTGTTCACATTTAAAAATCTTTAACCTAGATTCTACATGGAATTATCAATTACCACAAGATGATGATGATGATACAGATAATTACACTAGCAATAGTCCAATTGACATTAATGGAATTAAAGGTTGTGACACAGTGCTTGCACAAATAAATGGTGGTTGGGTTAAGAGGCCATTAGATTTACCATCAGAGATGGATTTAAAAAGAAAATTGTACCATGTTGAACTAGAGGTTGGTTATAACTCATCTGCACGAAAAGATGCAGATAGAAATGATGAAGATGATGATGACTTTGAGAAGCACATATCAGAGGAATATTATTGAACATGCTTGGGGAACATGCACTAAAGTTAAAGAAATCCAATAAGTTTAAAGTTACTGCTGCCGGCATAGGTTCCTCCACAGCAAAGATTACTTCAAATGGGAAGAGTTGGAAATTAAGTCATGGTTCTCAAATGGTTCTAAAAGATGAGAGGAATCCACATGGATTAGACATTCCTACTTTGTCAGGTCCTCACATAGATGATGCGGTCAAAAATCTGGGGAATTACAACCATCTTGACGTTGCTCCTGAACATGGTCCTCATGCATCAACATATGGTTTATTGGAGATAGAAGAGGAAGTTGTTTTTAAAGTTCCACCATTTTATGACAAATTAGCACCATAACTTGCCAACCTTTACAAATGTTCAAATAGAGGAGATTTTTTTGAAGGGTAGGCTAGATTTGAGATATTTGTCTTCCATAATGGCTACTAATAAAAGCATTAAACATCAGAACTGTGATGGAATGGGAGAACCTTCTACTAAGTATGAGACTCTTCAAGGCTGGTTGAAAGCGCTATCATAATCATGTAACTCAAGCCAAAATTTTTGTCTACAAGTATTTGATTATGATCTAGAAGCATTGCCAGCATGGAAAGAATCATTAGACATTCGAAGGATTATTACGTTTGAAACAGGGAAATTACAAGTTTGTTATGTGAAGGTATTGGAGAAAGGGGGTAGCTATGAGATTATTAAACGCAAGTTACCCAAGAAGCATCCCATACAAACATATCTATTTATGGTTGAAAGGGAGGATGGCGAGAAAATTACAAAGAACTGGGCCAACATCGTCAAAAGGAACTTGCCAAAACACCATAAAAATTTCTCATTATATCACAGAAAACAATCAAATGATGCTAAAAAATTTGCAGAATATTTCCAAAAGGAGGTTAAGGGCAAATATAGAATTCTATTTTACCACCACCTTTTGGTGAACTGGAAGATATAAACTCTGCTGGAAGTCGAAATCTCATCTCATACAAGATTCCCAAGCTAGTCTACAGAGAGGGTATTCAGAGTCTACCAATGTTCTGCTCTAGATCAGTTCATGGTTTTTGGAAAAGATGTTTGAACAACTTGTCTAATTTCTATTTGCCTGAAAATATTCATTCATCAATTTTTCCATGGCAAGCAGAAGCGGAATCTGCTTTTCCTGCGAAAAGTGGGACATTAGGCTTTTCTCGGATGATTGACCTCTTTCCAGCTGAGGTTGCTTTTCTTGCTACAGGTTTAGTTGTGGAGCAGTTGCTTTGTTATTTTGTGAAATGGGATCATCAATTTTTAGGCGAAATTATTGAAGGCTTCCTGGAAAGTGAGAAGGATATCTTGCAGTATGATCAAATTGAAGAAGACAAAGCGAGAGCTGGCAGTAGATCTTTGATGTTTCCAACACGTGCAGAGTCAATATTTTGGAGAAGAAAGTGTACTACTGGTCCTCTAAAGGTACAATATGAATGATTAGTCATCTCCCATCAAGACCGTTTTCTTAATAATACTGGACTATTAAAATCTATTTATTCATTCATTATGCCAATCAGAGCTCCCCCAATTGATGTCATCTTCTTAGACAAGGGTTTTGTATATTAGAATTTAGAACTTCATCATCCATTGATGAAAAAGCTTCTTGTTGGTTTTTCTCGTACATCCAAGTTCAATGGTCCTACAAAACCTTGGGATCCTTATTATTTGATTAAATAAATAGACTCAGATTTACTCTCTGACCTACCAAACCTCTAAATCCTTATTATTTGATTAAATAAATAGACTCAGATTTACTCTCTGAACAACTAGTTCTTTAGCTTAAAAATACAATATTCGGATCTCCACCTCCTTTGCAAAGCTTTGATCTTGCAAAAATGCTTACGGATTCTGGGAAGCTACAGACATTAGATGCCTTGCTAAAACATCTCCATGCTAAAAACCATTGAATTCTCATGTTTTCTCAATATTCTTATGGACTACATGAATTACAGGAAGTACAAATATCTTCATTTGGATGGATATTCAACCATAATGGATCGCCGTGACATGGTCAAGGACTTCCAAAACAAGAAAGATATATTTGTCTTTTTGTTGAGCGCAAGATCTGAGTGCCTGGGAATCAATCTCATAGTTGTTGATACTGTTATATTTTATTAAACTAATTGGAATCCAACTTTGGACTTACAGGCCATGGATAGGGCACATTATCTTCGACAAACAAAGGAGGTCAGAGTGTACAAAGTGATTTGCAAGGAGACTATCGAAGAGAAAAATTTGCACAGAGCTAGTAAAAAAATATTTTTCAACAGCTTGTTGTGACGAGGGGTCATGGATAAGATGATTTACTGCATGCTGAAGATGTTGTTTCCTTATTGTTAGATGATGCTCAGTTGGAGCAGAAGATAAAGGAACAAGGACCTATGTAGGGTAAGGATAGGTAGAGAAAGAGAAAGGGCATGTCCAATACAACAAAAGCTATTCGGATCAATGCTGAAGGTGATGTTTATTTAGGGGATTCTCCAGTAGCACAAGAGAATGATATTGAAATATATACAGGAATGGTAGGAACTAGAAAGAGAAAATTTAATTTGGAGAGGAAGCCATATTCAAAACCTAAAAATTCATAGAAAACTATGAAGGATTCAGAGGTACCTCTAGAATAAATTGATCCTAAACATTTGAGAACAGATGGTGATTCTCAATAGAAAGGTTGAACTGGGAAGAGAATGAATAAGAGTGCAAATGACGTCTCACAACAAGGCAGACCTGTTGAGAAAGTTAGAGAGGCTGCAAAATCCCCTTCTTTTGTTAATACAGGTAATATTGATGCCAATGCAGACATTGAAGAAGAAAATTCTTCTCACAGTTGGTCTTCTCCAAGATAGAAGCCCATTTGCTGGATGGATTTTGTTGTGATTTTTTCATCAGGAATGGATGGCCTTTGTTGTGATTTCTACAAGGCCATGTTGGACACAATACAAGCTGATTTCTATTGTTTGAAAGTTGAATAATTCTCTTCTAAATGCTATCTAAGTCTCTCAATCAAGGTCTTAATAAACTCATTACCAAGAATGTAGCTTGGGGCACGATGCACCATTGTACAATGGAGGTTGGAGGCTCATTACTTTCCTCATTGTTCCATACAATATCATTGCTAAAGATATTTTTTTTTCTATTAGTCATGATCTTGTTTAGGCAGGAAAATTTGAAAATTCAAATTTTGGATTTTCCTTCAAATATCTAGGACTAATCATCATGACAAATTGTATATAAGGGCATCCTCCTTCCTCATTATAGATCATAAAAAATGGCTCTCAAGTGTTTGAGGCATCTGAATGCAGATGGAGGACAAAGGAATGATTTAGTTTGGGTTTTCTCTTCTGTCACAGGCCCGTAAATCTCATGAGAGACAGCCGCAGTACCTAAAGGGTTATTTAGGGCATCGTTGAGGTTTGTCGTATCTTCTTCAGGAGGTCAAATGGGAGCTAAAGGCAGTCACTGTAATTTAGGACTGTCGCAAGCCTATATTAATTGTTATATGAAGGCTGAGCTTCATAAGGGAGAGCCGCAGATCTATTGTTAGGGCTTGTGTTAGCTCATTGTAATAGTATTACATTACAGACCTTGTTTGAAGGCTGGCCACAACTGATTGAAGTGTTTTTGATCAAGTGGAAGAGGACCAGAACAAATCCTTGAATTTCAAGCTCAGCCGCAGTTACAAGGAGGGTTTTGATGTAGTTAAAAATGACTTTTAAGAAGCCCTAAACAGTGTAACTCTCTTCAGTATCATGTATGCAGTTCATGCCAGATTGTTGTTCTAGATGGATCATTCATTTATTCAAGGGTTGTGATGCTTGCAATTAATTATTGACTTTGATCCATTGTACTCTTTCTCTCTCTCTCTCTCTCTCTCTCTCTCTCTCTCTCTCTCTGCTAAATACTTTGATATGAGATAATAAGAAGAATTGATAAATATTTTTCCCCTTCTTGGTGTTTTTCCCCGACTGGTGCCATATCCATGTGTCCTTGGCTTGTCTTTTGCATTTAACATTTATGTTCTTTCTTCAGTTAACATCAGTATGATTAATGTGATTTCTAATTGGAATAATATGGTCTAATAAATGGGCTTATATGGAACTCTAAAGTAATTGTCCTAAGAAAAGAACATGTTAATCAAATTTAACATGGTTTCAGAGCTCCAGATGAGGACAAGCCGAAGCACGAGGGTAAGAGAAAGAAATCAAAAAATGAAGTTTGAAGATAAATCTCCATGGTCTCCTTGCATCTGCAAGTCTGGGAATATTCATTAGCTCTCTTCTCTGAAGCAAGATCCTAAGAGCTCTGCTTGATGAGAATCTTCCTTGGAGACAGAGCTTTTGTTCTGAAACAAACAGCTAGGAGGCTTAAGGGAATTTTAGGACAAATTTGGCTCAGATCTCTTACAAGTCTCTGGCATCTATCGCAGAGGTAAGTAAGAATGTTTTACATACTCGATAATTTTGAATTTGGTTAAAAAGGGCTCAGCTGGTTATTCTTTTTCTAGACAATACTTTTCAGGTTAAACCAACAAAGGAGATAAGTCTATTAATCTGGATATAAACTCAACCTTTCATTTTTGTTAATCTTCTAGACCAATAGAAAGTGTAGTGGGTTATGGCACAAACTTGAAGCTTTGTAGGGCATTAAAATTCTAAACTTTAAATGACACTTTTTTTCTGGACTGTGTGTTTTGAGACTCATTCTTCTGAAGTTTTCTTTTGGATATCTAAAAGGGATGACCTATTCTGATTAAGGTATCCTTGATATCTTGACATTAAGGATCTGTCACAACTTGCAGTAAAATCAACATTCTGAATCTGACCTCCGTCCATAATCAAGTTCCAAGTCTCTAAAATTCATTCACGGTAAGGCAAGGATCAGGCTCTTGGATCCCTAAGTTCTATTATTGAAGCAGACATCTGAACTCAAGCAAGACATATTATTTCTAGTGCATATATATATATTAGCATCTACATCTCTCAGCAGACTCCATTAGGCTGACCTAGATTGGCATCATCAGTTAGCATCAACAGAAGTATTGATTTATATTTAGCATCCTTGCTATCCTAAGGAAATTATGGAATTCTGGCTAGTTTTTTATCAAGTTAGGATCAATATCAATAATGACCATGAAATCGAAGCATGTAACAGTTATTGTGACAAAAAGGCACTTGTGTATTGGGATTTGATCTAGAAACTTATGAAGTACATCATAAGATCATTGCAGATCAAAAATATGATGTGTACAATATTTACCTTTGTCAATCATCATCCTACTCTAAATTGACTTTAGGTCAGCACTCCTATGACACACTACTGTATATATCCCTGACTCACTTGCTGTAGTATTGTTGGATTTTTACATGGTTCAGATCAGTATGAATGGCATCAATTATTTGCCTTCAGTCCTACATCTCTAGTTGTATGGTATGTTCCAACATAACCTCAATGCACAGTATGTACGGAAGACATCGTTTATATAGTTGGAATGCTTGGTTGCTATGAACTGATTGGCATGTCCCTGTGCTTATATTGGCAATTTCCAGTTGCTATGGTCCTATGGCCCGATTGGTGGTGCTTGGTTGCTATGGCCCTATGGCCTGATTAGTATGGCATGTATGGCTCAATGATATGGCACGACAACATGGCCCAGGGGTGTATGGCCCACATGGCCCAGTATGGCACAGTGGTATAAGGTTCACAAAATAGTAGTAATATATAAGAACATTATTGGTATTGGCTTATTGGTATGGCACCATCTTAAGTATATATGCAGGATCATTTGGCATTGGACCTTCAGTGGAGACCCTCTCAAAAGCTTGTCATGAAGTCTACTTAATACCTTGTCAGGGTTTTCTATCTCCAAGCAAAGAAATTCAGGTTCAACTCAGAAGATATCTCATTGGATAAAGGAGATAGTGTTAATCCAATGACCCTATAAATTATATTCAACATGATTGAAGGAATTCAAATTTCTGGTATTTTCTTATTGAAAGAACTGTGTTGTGTTCAACATGAATGAGTTGGAATAGCTTCATACTTTGAAAAAATGCAGTACTAATCTCCAAAATTTCCTATAGGAAAAGCCCCTAAATTTATTATGTCAAGACTCCCTAAATTAAGACTGCAATATTAAAGGCAAGTTCATTGTTATGAACCCGATACATGAGGGTTTTTTTTGTTTCTAGGATGGGCAGATTGCTCATTCAACTCATCATTCCATCAGAAGAAACTATTTAGGTCACGCTATTGAAATAAATATGAAATTGATCTTATTATATCTTGTCATGCAAAGGAGTGAAAAGGAGAAGAAGTGCATGGCACTCCATAACTGTTCTTTGTACCAACCTCTTATCAGCATATATACTTTGAAGAAAGGAGCAGATTCAAATTCTGACATCTTCATGAAGAATATTCTTATAGAAAAGAATGCCTGAATAAGGTAGACTCTTCCTTATCATGGATTGAATAATCTAATACACTATTAATAGTCATCTAGCTATGAAGGTTCATCAGCTGCGTCAAAGAAGATATTTTTAATGATCTTATGGGAAGCCCATGATTGAAGCAGAGCTTCAGAAGAAACTATATCTTTGGATTAATATCAGACTGAAGATATTTTGATAATTATGTTTTTCCCTTCTCGATATTCAGAGGGAGCCATGAAATTGATATTGTTTGATGAATACAATTCACAAATATTTTCTTATTTTGATAAAAGACTACAGAGAGTTGCTGGTCAGACTGTATGGTAAATAGTAGAGAGCACATTGTTGTATCTCCTGAGGAATGAAGTCAGTCACTTTGAAAAGGAATGAAGCAACCAACATGGCCATAATCTCCACAACAACCATTCATGCCCCCATTGTTGAATAAGATGCAGAGAATCATGTATCTTACAATAGAAACTACTTTATGTATTACGAAAAAGGACTTTACTATGGAAGAACTCTACATGTTTGATCACATTAATAAATTATCCACTAAGTGGGTGGATCTTATGGCGAGTAGGCTGCCAGGTGAACTCTTTGCCCTCTGGAAAGACAAGCTTGGGCTTGTGGACTCCCTTTGTAAGAGGGAGTAAGAAAAATAAATATTTTCTTTATCCTGAGATGCAAGAAACAGATAATTGCATTGTTTTGCTAGGATCTCTAGAAAGCCGTGTACTCTTCTATATGCTTCTGAGTGTAGAAATAAGGCTTCCATTGTCAATTTAGTCAGCAATATCATCACCTAGATATAGTCTTTGGTTGTTAGAAAGCAGCCTAACACTAATCCCTATATGAAGGGATTCTTGATTGAAGACTTTGCTCTGGGAGCTCTTAGAAGGCTTGGGGTACTTATTGAGCTATGAGCAACCATACGGTGAGTGGTTGATCGTCCCCTACAATTGCGGTCACATGTGTGTAGGGTGAATGGTTCACCTTCCCCTACGGGTGATGAGATATGCATAGGATGAGTGGTTCACCTTCTCCTGCAGATACCCCAGTGAGAGATGCATATAGGCATCTATTGACATGTCAGTGGGATGTGGTTCATCCTTTCCCCACGTGTAGGATCCTTCCTACTATTGTTGGTTTGCATGCATGTAGCAGGTGGTTCATCATTTCCCTACACTCGGTGTTTTTGCATGCGTGTAGGAGGTGGTTCATCCTTTCCCTACTGTCAGTGTTTTTGCATGCATGTAAGAGGTGGTTCATCCTTTCCCTACATGTGATTTTGATGTGTGTTTGTAGGTGTGGTTTCTCCTTTCCCTACATGTGATTTTGATGTGTGTTTGTAGGTGTGGTTTCTCCTTTCCCTACGTGTGATTATGAGCAGGATGTGATATATTCTTTCCCTAATGGTGTTTCTGTATCATCCTAACCATGTAGTCTGGGCCACATGGGAAGTACCTCTCATCTGGCCAATGAGTTCGGAAAAGTGGTTAGGGACCATAGCACTACTGATGGACGCATCATGTACTATCTTACTCCCTATGTCTAGGATGTGTGTGTTCTTCAACATGATCACTTGGGATCAAGTCTGATTGGAAGTTCACTCTTTCGTTTTATGGACTGAATTTTGTCAGTAGAGAGTGCCAAGGTCTTGTCACTCACTCTCGATCAATTATTTTTCATTATTCATATTAGTGTTCAGCATAGCAGAGTAGAGATGAGATACAAAGATGCTTCATGACGACAGGATGGCATGATGATCTATGGCAGCAAATGGATTGGAAGGTGGAATTCTCCCTACTTGAGAGGGAGTGTTAAATTTTGCAACTAGGGCCAAATTCCACTTTGGTTTGCTCAGTTGATGGAGATAAAAATCCCATTGAATTATTATTTTTGAGAGGACCAAAATTGATCTAAATATCGTCAAATTTTTCCTGATGAAAATATATGCTTTTCTATTGGGCATGATCTTGTTTAGGCAGGAAAATTTGAAAATTTAAATTTTGAATTTGGCATGAAATTTTGAAAATTCAAATTTTGAATTTGCCTCCAAATATTTAGGACTAATCATCATGAAAAATTTTATATAAGGGCATCCTCTTTCCTCATTACAGATCATCAAAAATGGCTCTTAAGTGTTTGAGGCATCTCAATGCAGATGGAGGACGAAGGAGTGATTTAGTTTGGGTTTTCTATTCTGTCACAGGTCCATGAGTCTCATGAGAGACAGCCACAGTGCCTAAAGGGTTATTTAGGGCATCATTGAGGTCTGTTGTATCTTCTTTAGGAGGAAAAATGGGAGCTGAAGGCAATCATTGTAATTTAGGACTACCGCAAGCCTATATCAATTGTTATATGAAGGTCGAGCTTCATAAGGGAGAGCCACAGATCTATTGTTAGGGCTAGTGTTAGCTCAGTATAACAATATTACATTGCAGACCTTGTTTGAAAGCTGGCCGCAACTGATTGAAGTGTTTTCGATCAAGTGGAAGAGGACCAAAACAACTCCTTGCATGTCAAGCTCAGCCGCAATCAAAGTTCTTAGTTTGAGTGATGCTTTATTATATATGTAATTATGCTTTTGTGATTCTTTTCTTCGACAATGCTTTATTGTATATGTAATTACACTTTCCTTTTTCCATTGGTCCTTGCATCTATTATATCTGTAATTATCCATTTCTGCCCTAATTATATATGTAATTATGATTTATTATATACGTAATTACGTTTTAGCATAAAATGCTACTATTATATATGTAATTTTCAAATTATTATATATGTAATTATGCTTTTGAATAATTGAACAAATAATTGATCGAAAGAGCTTCTCGCCCCCCAACCTTGTGCTTGGGGAGAAACCCTCATCCATATGAATGAGTTTCGCGTTAAAACCCTATGGTCAATCGAGCAACTCTGTTATGAAGTTATGGCTGTGTTGATTGGGCGCAAAATATTAGGGCTCAAGAACCTATTGAAACCCATTTGATTTGATGCCAAAAATAAAGGCATAATTACATATATCATGAGATATATCCTTGTATATGATATTATTCTATGATTGACTCACTTACTGACAGATAGGAAGGTACCCCACCCAAACACACACCTTTATTTAAAGACCTTCTCAGAGCTAGTGGGTATGGTGGTCCTAGACAGCATAGCTTCAACAAGTATTCTTGTCCCCATGGCAACCACTGTCTTGAGGGAGAAGGGAATAAGAAATTCCTTCAAGAAATCTCACAAACAATAGTCTTCAAACAAGCTTTCCCACCCACTACCACTATCACTCTTGCTACTCACACTGAACTACACCTACTAAACTTACTACACTTGGTTTAATCAACACTTGCTTCATATGGTAGAACTGGCTTGTATGCATAGTGAATGTTGATTGTGTCTCTACTAGGATCAACCTTAGATCCAGTGTTTGATGTAGTGGGTTAAGAAGGTGATGAAGGAGATAAATATGGAGGAACAAAAGCTTGTAGAGCTAGATCATATTTTCCAATTACTCTGTCATTCCCTCCTTGCAAAGGCATGTAAAAGTTGGGTTTTATCCAATAGCAGTACTATGAAAGGCATAGGTCAATGGGGTAGCTTGAGTTTTGAGGGTCGTTTTATAAAGCCAACCAGACACATAGTCATATTTCCATTGAATACACATGTAAAGTGTTGTCTTTGTTGTTACGTTATATGCCTAAATATTCAGTATCCATTGTAACAAGTACATGTAACCTAATTACACTAAGGGCACATAATAAGCATTTCCACAATACATGGTTTATAGAATAATGCCCATCAATATAACTAGAACAAGGTAGTAGTAATAATCAAGCTTTGTGATCTACGTAATACAAGTCAATATGTTTGAGCGTGGTTACCATTAGTATTCATAATAGCTTAACCCTAGTTTGAATATGGTTCTACTTGTGTTTAGTCTACTATAACAATGGAAACAAGAGAAAGCTAAGTTGATTACTTCTATTATGTGAATAGAATAAGCAATGGAGTTATAACTAGCATCATTTATACAACAAGTTCTCATGAGGTGGTAAGTGAAACCAATACACAGTGAAATCAAACATGATGTTTATTTCGTAATCAATTCAACTACTTGTTACACAGAGTAATGTAAAACAACCCATAGATCGAATTCCATGTCAAATATTGGTTTGTTTTATTATCTAAGTGTGTTCCATAATCAAGAACAAGTATATTGTGTATAATTATGAATTTACTATATCTGTACTGTGAATAGAGTAGAACAACATGTACAACATTAAGCTTCTTGTATTGAGTTAGTGTAAGCATTGATAAGAAATTCAAAAGGATGAAGACAGATGCAAATAAACTTTGAACAAATAAATCTTCAAAGGTGGTGATTCCTGAACATCATCATTTAATCATGGGGGACATAGAATGCAAGATAAGAAATGAGAAATATTTCCAATGGGGAAGAGTTTATCAAATGTTCAACTCTGGGGATTTATTAGAACTCATCCATAATGATCCTGAACATGACCTCAGTATTAGCATTTACAAGAATGTGACCAAATCAGGCCTCCATAGGATTGATGCCAGATCTCTTGTTATTCCTTATGTGGAGGTAATATCATAGCTCATATGCCAAGTGGACTTGTCAAATAGATGGATCCTAAACCAACACCAGAGCCCACTTGGAGGCTACCAGACCTTCAACATATTGTCAAGAAATTTCCTCCTAGAGCCTGAAGTATGTCTATCTAAGGAATGGATGAAAAGGGCTATGGATGAGGTACCTCCAAGCATGCTACTAAAAAATGGTGGTACCTCCTAGCATGCTACTAAAAAATGGTGGTTTTATGCTAAAATATTTAAGACCAGGATATCAAAGGTTTATCCAACTACTATATTGAAGCATCATTTCAGAATAGTGATGTTGTTGCTGGCCATACTCTATGGAGAAAAGGATGGCACCATGTTTCATGAATCATGGGTGCCTATGGTGAATGAAATTTGTACTCATGGGTCAGCATTCAATTGAAGTGCAATCATGTCCCCTTCATTATATAAAGCTTTTTGGGAAGTGAAGAGTGCCAAGCCTACTAGTTTCTTTATGTCCAGCTACCTTTTGGACTCCATCTGTTTAGAAAATGAATTTCTAGAACTAGAATGGAAATAGTCGAAGTATTTTCCTCTAGTACATATTTAATGCAAGCTATTATGGGTTTACAAGCATAAATCAAATATTACAAGAACATGCAACTATTTTATTGCTCCAGTGTACTCTTTGTTATTTAGGAAAGAGTGTCGATGCCTCTTGGAACAAGAACAGGCAATCATAGAAGGCATTGGAGACTAGTATTTTCATGAACAGGGAATCTACATCAGAGTTTATGCCATATGGTGCATCGAGAGCTCCTCATCTACTACATTTATATTCTCCGGACAGAGTGGTTCTGTTGGAAATACTATATTAAACATTTTCTCATTAAGTGGCATGTACTCTTAAGAGGGAAAAGAGGTCAATATGGCCTAAGTTGCCTATCAGGATCGGATACTATGGAGTTGATGGCACCAACCAAGCCATGAAAGAGGCTAATGAAATTGAATCATATAATTTTGGAGAGATAAGATTCAAGATACATGATCTTGAAGCTATGATTATTAGTCATTGTGTTGCTGTCAACCAGATGCAGTTTTATGCTCATGAGAGGGATATTGATGAGGAAATCTTCAAGAAACTTATTTATCCATATGAGGTTAAAGAAAATCTAAGTCAAGGACCTCAGAATAAATCCAAATAGACCCATTATTCACCTATTTCAACCTCAAAGAAGAAGTTGAAAAGATCCAGAGGGCATTGGAACAAGTGAAGGAGATGAAGGAAGCATTGGAGAAAGAAGAAAATGGACTCAAGATGAGTATTGAAGAAGAGCAAGCAGCGAAGGAGGCAGAAGAACAGAGAAGGAAAGCATAACAAGATGACCTGGTGAAACAATTAGCTTTGGAAACTGAACAAAGAATCAAGCAGCAGGGAAAACAAAGGAAAAGAGATGAAGAGCTTCAGAGGAAAAGAGATGAGGAATTCCAAAGGAAGAAGGACTAAGCTATGTGGAAAGGGAAAATTATTGAACACCTTGACATTCCATCATCTCCGGAGATAAACCCCACTCCTCGGTTTCTAGTGGAACCATGTTAGATTGAATAAATGGAGAAGGAGCATTTTTTCCCCGTGACCATGTTTGATCCAATAGTGGTATTGAAAACATTCAATTATGAATACAAGAATAACAAAGACGATAGCAGAGTTTCCAAAAAGGATAAGGTTGGGAGAGAGATTGCTGAGGAGGTTCTCATTCATGAAACAACAACTGATCTAGAGATGACTGCAGCTGCCATTATTACCATGGCCCAAGCAACAGGTGATAATGTTTCCAAGTTGAAGAGAAAGGTCTATGATGCTCAATGCTGCTAAGAGAAAGGTCTATGAAAGGTCTATGATTAGGGCAGTGCTACTAAGCAAAGAATTACAAAGCTAGAATTCCAGCAACAAGGTGAACTAGACTCAGTTAAAGATTTCAAAGGGAAATCACTTGAGATCCAAGAGGAACTAAGTTTGGTCCAGAAATAATTCTACAGGACCATTCAGGGCATCAAATATAAAGCTCCTAAGTTTGATGATTATATAAAGAGGGTGGGGCCTGTCAAGGAAGAATTGGATAATATTCTAAATATGCTAGATGACATCATTCAATGGCAAATATAGTATCATGATGAGGGGGTAGACATTCCTTAGCTCAACGACTTGGAGAAAATAATTTGTTTTTCTGAAGCTTGGAAATGTCTCGACAAGGCTAGAGCCTTAGAGGAAAATGCTCAGGAAGCTTTCAAATTTTGCTTCAAGCTTGAAGAAGAGGTTGATGCAGTTTTAAATAACTTCAAGTTGTTGACGTTCCAATCAACCTTTGGTCCTGTACCTGTGGAGCAGTGCATAGAATAAAAGGAGAAAGTGATAGATAGTTGCAAGCAAGAGATTGAGACATTAAAATTTATCACCAGGGACAACACAATTTATTTGAAGATTTGCAGAATACAATCCTAATGCAAATTAAAAGGCAGGTGTGTCTATTTCTAACAAGGTTTACATAGGTACGAGGCTATGGCAGTAAGAAACATACAACTACTGGGTATATAAGAAGAATGATGAGTAGTTAATCTAGAACCTAGGTCAATCTAACATATTTTCCCTTTAATCTCATATAATTTTATAAAATTTTTGGCCAGATGAGAAGTTTCTATTTGACTAAAAGCCTAAAAGACATTAAATTTTTGGCATTATTCTCCAATGGGTTTAAAATTCATAAGGTCACAACTCCACTAACATTTACAAGCAACCTCATAACATAAATAAGTAGAGACAGATGGAATAAAAGAACACCATCATATACATACTTAAGTGTCTTTTCCTAGTTTCCAGTTGCAAGCAAGTTCATTGCTGAAATCCATGCAATTTCATTAATAGGTGCATCATGCATAGCCACAGTCACTGGCTGACCCTGAGTTAGCAGTGGCCACATTTTAGCTTGTTTATCACAACCAACAGAGAAAACAAAAATGACATCGTCCTTCCATGTCGAGCAAAGAACCTGCCTACGAAGCATTACATAATATAAAAACATAGAAGCATACTCTGAAACTTCAATAATGGTTCTTTCCATAAGTAAGCTACATCGTTGGTTCCTGCATGCATATTACAACTTCTGGATAAACTTCACAAGAAAAATGAACAAGTAATAGAATTCCAACCACAATTTGAGGAACCTCACCGGTTGGTCATGTGACATTACTATTTTTGGCATTCCAGCCCCAATTTGAAGGACCTTCTAGCGTCTAACCTGCCAATCTACGTTCCAAAATATAACAGAAGATCAAAAAAAAACAAAGCACTAATCCCAAATTATTACAATAATATCACTATCCCCAAAATATCAGATGAACGAGTCCACATTTCATTATATGGAGACAGTTGAGAACACGAGGAAGCACAAAAGAATGCCTAAATTTGCACTTACGATGACCTCAATCCCTCAATTTTTCTCGTTTAAAGGTCCCCGGAAACCATCACTGCAAAAAAAATTATTGGCCAAAAATGCTCAACCCTCAAATCTCCAGGAACTGCAACCTCTGTTGTTTTTCCAGTACGAGTCTCCTTGCGCTCGTCTCCCTGCCCCCTCATACTTTAGCTTTCCCTCCAATTGATAAGCCACAAAATTTCAAATGTTTAACATACTTTTCTGACATATGTTTTGTCATATTAAAAATAAATAAAACAAGTTGTAAAATTTTATTACTTAAAAGTGTTGAACATTACTCTAGATTTTTAAGCATATTTTATTTTTTCATTAGAAAAATAGTTATTCAGTTTAATCTAGGCTAAATAGGGGTAATATTTGTAATATAGTCAGAATAATCTATTTTTAAGTTTATAGCTAAGCTAGAGAGTGAGACTTCTCGTGATCTCATTGTTTGTAGGCCTCTTATTGTGATCTCATTGTTTGTAGGACAAAGGACGTGAGTTCGCTAAACTCTATAAGGGTGTACATACTCTACCCCTTTAGATTTGAACCTATTACCTCAGGAAGCACATGTTATTAACCATTGTAAAGATATATAAAAAGTTGGAAATTTTCTCCAATATTCAAATATTAGGACCCATGGCTTCTACTAAAAAAAAGGTAGAAGCTTCTACTCAAAAAAAAATCCATGAGGTTTGAAGAGGATTTTATTATGAAAAAGCATAAATGGAAACATAGAAAAGATATTGCAAAGAGTACAGTAGTAGAACAAAATCCAAATTCTATTAATGAATGAAATAGAAAAGAAATTATAAATTGCAAAGTGATACAAACTAATTGGAATGGTGGTAGCTTATATATGAAGAGAGATGTGGCAACTACTCTTAATCACAAGAAAACATTACAATATGTCAAAACTACCTTTGAACATAAAGTATCATGTCTAAAGATGCAAAAACACTAAAATCCAAAATCCTAGCCCTAGGAAATGATGTGTCAAAAAGGATGTGGGCCCGAAGAGGCTTATTGATATATCAACTTCCCGAGGATACAAATTTTGCATGAAAACTCCATGTAGGACATTTCTTGGACCATTAAAATCCATATTACATGTCTTTAGCCTATGAAAAATGTCAAAAATGCAAGGGAAATGCCCAAAAAAGGCACAAGAAGTTTGAGACCTAAAACATTATAATATAACTACCAAGACGTGGAATAATGTTGAATCAATGGAACAAGTGGGTGGTCACTAGCATTCTATTGAATCGATTGCCTCCCCTTATGAATAAGTGGTCCATTTTGTGTTGAGTTCCTTTGTCAAGTGGGGAGACTTTGTTGAATATGGATCCTAGTGAGACGCGTGCGCCAAAGTAGGAACATGAGGTGCCTATGAGAGGTGGAAAATATGGTTGAAGTAGCTCCACATTAAATATAAGGTTTGAGCCAAACAAAAGGGAATATTTGATTTAGAAGCATCTTCACCTACAACATTTTTTTTGGGGTAAGGCTTATATCATAATGGAGAGTCGAGGGGGCACTTCCAATGGGATCTTAAGAGGTGTTATTTATACAAATGCAACCATCCCTTATCTCCCACCCTAAACTTATGTGGCACTCTAATCTAGGTGGATATTGGTGGCCACCCACCTCTTCCACTAACTCAATGGTTCTTTATCTTCTTATCATTTTTTCTATGGTTTTTTGGGTCCTGAACTTCTATGGTCATTTTTAGGCCCTAAATGATGTTTTTTGGGCCATTTAGGGGTCCAGAGGTTTTCATGTCATTCCCTAGGCCCAACCAAAAGTTGTAATCTTAAATATAGTTCTTTCAAATGGACTTATTGTGTACCCCTGGGAAGTTGATTCTAGGGTTACGGTTTTAACTTTTAAACCTCTAGGGTTCTTTATTTATGTTAAAACATATGATGAAACTAACATAAACAATGAACAAACTATGCAGTCGTGACCTACAAGCACCTTGATCACAACATGTTTGTAAAATTGAATAAATTGTACCAAGAAAGCTTGAGCAAAGTTAGAGCTTAGAAACAAAGCATGAAGAATCAGGAACCTTATTTTCATCTTCAGGGAAAATGTAGATGCAGGCAGGGAGGGAACCCTTTCTCTCTCTGGCGAGAAAAGGTAAATGTTAGTGTTTTATTTTTGTTAAAACAATATCAGCCTTTTCCTCTCATTCTATCAAAGGGACTGGGCTATTTAAAGTGTATATTTTTTATTATTATATCACCATAAGGTATGGAAAATTATTTGGCATGGTATGCTAGGCAACTATAAGTCATGCTAGTGTGCCATAGTAGCATGCGGCCAAGATGTTTTAGGTGTCAGGGTGTGCCAACACATGCTAGGAAGTGTTAGGGAGTCATAGGGACACACAAAGGAGAATTAGGTGAACATAATGCATGCAAATGAACAATTAAGAGATTGTGACAAGAAGTGTCTATGAGTTATAGGTGTGCTAAGGAGGGAGTGAAAAGGTATGCTAGCCACTGCTAAGGCAGCTACAGGCCAAAGAAACTTTCTAAGATGTCTCAGGCTCTAGGGTGTGCCAATGCACGTCAAAGAGTGTTATGGAATTCCAGGGAAAAAAAAGGGAGCACTATTTTCAAATGCATGGAAATGAATGAATAAGAGTGTGTGACCAGGATTGTTAGCGAGTTCTAGGTGTGCTAAGGAGGGAGTGAAAAGGTATGTTATGTAGTTCCAAGGAATGCTAGAGTGCCAGGGAGACATGCCAATATGTGCCAAGTGTTAGGGTGTGCCAATGTGTGCCAGGGAGTGCTAGGAGTGCCATGAAAACACAAGAGAGAACTAGTTCAAAATGCATGGAAATGAACAGATAAGAATGTCTGATACGGTGTGTCAACGAGTTCCAAGTGTGTTAAGGAGGGGGTGGAAATGTTATATGCTAGGCAATACCAAGGCATGCTAGAGTGCCAGGGAATTTCAGGTAATGGTAGGGTTTGTTATGGAGTTCCAAATCATTCCAAGGAATGCAAGGGATGCTAACATGTGCCACATAGCTCCAAGGGATTGTTAGATATTCCAGGTGTTATGGCATGTCAAGATGTAAACTATGTTTCTTAGTTGTTTTATGGCCATGGTTGGCCATGAGCCTTGACTTGGTAACTTTCTCAGTGGGATGAGTTAATATTGTACATGGGTAGCCTAAGATGAGTCAAGTAGTAAATGCAACTTGGTCAAGCTTTTGTAGTCGAGGCAGGACTTGGTTGGGTTCCCGAGTCTAAAAAAAATAAGGGTAGTTATGAGGAAATGATAGTTAAGTAGTGACAGGGCATGCCAATGAATGAAAAGGTGTGATGAAACATGCGATATAGTGTCAATACATGTTGTGGAGTGTTTGGGAGTGTTATGGAATCAAAAGGGAGGACTAGTTCAAAATGCATGGAAAGGAACAAATAAGAGTGTCTTCTAGGGAGTGTTAGTGAATTCCAAGTGCCCCATGGATGAAGTGTGTTAGGATAATTTCATAATAGAAATTTCAAGAGGCAAGCCTATGATTGTGATAAGGGGATGGAAAAAGAAGTTTCAGACAAAGGGAGACTTTGGGCTAGACAGAAAACTGTTTTTTCATTGACTTGGTTGGGTTCCCAAGTCACAAAAAAGAGTAAGGCTACCTATGAGGGCATGGAAAATATGGAGTGTAAAGGTGTGTATGGAATCCCAGGAAGTGCTAACACATACTAGAAATTTACAAGGCATGTTAGGCAATCCAAGATGTGTTAGGTTCTAGGGTGTAGCACGAACGCATGCTAGGGAATGTTATGGAAACAGAAGGGAGGACTAGTTTCAATTGCATGGAAATGAAAGAATAAGAGTGTGTGATAGGGAATTTTAGCAAGTTATAGGTGTGATAAGGAGGGAGTGACAAGGTATGCTAGGTAGTGCCAAGGCATGATAGAGTGCTATAAAATCATACCAAGATGTACCAAGTTCCAAGGTGTGCCAATGTGTGCCACAGAGTGTTAGGGAGTGCTAGAGAAACACAAGGGAGTATTATGTCATAATGCATGGAAATTAATGAATAAGAGTGAGTGACAAGGAGTCTCAACGAGTTCCAAGTGTGCTGAGGAGGAATGCCAAGGCATGCTTGGAAGTTTTGAGGAATGTTAGAGTGTTAGTGCGACATGCAGCCAAGATGTCCCAACGCGTGCAAGGATGTGTTAATTGGGAGTTCTTGGGAAACACAAGGGAGCACTACTTCAAAATGCATAGAAATGAAAAAATAAGAGTTTGTGATTGGAAGTGTTAGCAAGTTCCAGGTGTGCTAAGGAGGGAGTGATAAGGTATGCTAGGCAGTGTTAAGGCATGCTAGAGGCCAAGGTGACATGCCAATATGTCCTAGGTGCTGGGGTGTACCAACACGTGCAAAGGAGTGTTAAGGAATGCTATGGAAACACAAGGGAGAACTAGGTAAAAATGCATGGAAATGAATGAATACAAGTTTATGACTGGGAGCGTCAATGAGATCTAGGTGTGCTAAGGGGGGAGTGACAAGATATCCTAGGTAATGTCAAGGAATGCTAGAGTGCTAGGGAGAAGTTCCAAGATGTGATATGTGTTAGGGTGTGCCAATGCGTGCTAGGGAGTGTTAGGGAATGTTAGTGAAACACAAGGAAGCACTAGATCAAAATTCATAGAAATTAATGAAGAAGAGTGTGTGACAGGGAGTTTCAATGATTTCTAGGTGTGTTAAGGGGGGAGTGACAAGGTTATATGCTAGGAAATGCCTCTATAGAGAAACCCACAAAATAATTATAGGTGCTTTTAGAGAAGTAGGTGTTTTTGTGCTATCATAGATGTTGCCCTAAGCTTTCCAACCATCTTTGTGCTCAAGGTGTTACTAGAATTCGTTGGTTTTATGTGTTCCCTTCAAAGTTGTTCACAACTAGAAGATGGAAAAGCACCCATGATTTGGGCATGGAGGGTTATTTTGTTGTGGAGTGGGATAGGTTCACCAAATCCCTGATTGTCAATGGTCTTACACTATCTGAGGAGGATGATTCTTTTGAATGGGCCTGGAACTCCTCATCTAGGCATGTCACAGCTCACCATGCCTATTGTGCTATATCGTAAAGCTACCCTTTTCAAAGGGTTCGTTGGTGACATTCAAAATTATGGGATTAGCCTATTGCCCCTAAACTAAAATGTTTTATCTCACTTTCCTTAGAGAATTGTATTCAAACTTGGGACTTCCTATTGCGGAAAAGTTTTCATGGGCCAAATGTATGTGTTCTCTGCACAAAATATTCAGAAATTGTCAATTGTTTATTTTTTAATTGTGCCTTTTCTAGGTCCCGCTGGTCATTTATCTTAGGGGTATTAAAATCATAGGTTAATGGCTCGATATCACCACTGTACTAGTGCCTTCATTGGTGTGATCAAAATGGGGGAAATTATAAAGAATTATACATTTTCATTACATGGGGTATTTGGAAAACCCGAAATAATCTCATCTTTGAAAGTAGACCCAAAGATATCACTACAATCATGGGCTAGATTTTGGGATTTCGGATTATGTCAAGCCTTGGAAGCCTCCCAGAAGTCAATCCTTCTGCCTCCACCTACTTCTCTATTTGAAAATGTTGGATTCTTTGATGGAGCATATCAAGACGAGGTTTGCGGAGGGGGGCCCACCATTTTCCTTCCTGATAATGTTTCCTTTTACATCTAGTTGACTGCAAGTGCAGGCACAAATACTAAAGAATAATTGGTGGATGCTTGGACACTATTATTTTTTGTATTCTCGTTGAATATATCCATTATGCATGTTTTTGTTGATTCAAAGTGTGTGGTGTATTGGTTGTTTGGAAAGGGCCATTTGCGGGTCCTCTCACTAAAGCACTGGATGGAATGAATTTAAAATATCAAATGTCTCATTAAAAATTTGTTCTTTCAGTACATCTTGAGAGAATGGAATCAGAAGGCAGACCTCCTATCCAAAAAATCTTTGCAAGAGGAGGATCATTGCATTTTTTTTATAAGAAAAGGTAGAAGAAATTTAACATTTTTTCTTGATTATCTTAAGTTGTTTCTCATTCTATTCTTTGTTTATTTTAATTTCTCCCAAACACCTATGTTGAATCCAGCAAGGGTGAGCTTTGAAAGCAGAGCCATATTGCAATAATTCAGGAGAGATTTAGTCATTGTGTTTTTCAGAATTCTTGTTTTTATGGAGAATTCCAAATCAAACAGTGAAATGAAATGAAAACATTGAAAACAACAAAACGACCATAACTAAATGAAATGCATGCCAAGAAAACTTAATATTTAATGAAATGTATGTGTTTTTATCATGGAAATAGGACAAAAGAAGTGTACAAACTTTTAATAAAATATTTAATCGTAGATGTATAAATATTATTAATAGACAGGGAATTAAATACCTAAATTTCAGAATGATATCTCTCGAGAAACAATTATCTATCCATCTATGCACAATGATGTTTCTCATATTGAGAAAATTGTCTAACAGGCATATTTCCTTCAAATCAAAACTCTAAGAATGCATATGATTCATTAAACAGTTGATCATGCAAAGAAGGGAGCACTAAATTTATGAAATGAGTGGTCATAGAGTAGTTTGTAAAGGAAAAGGATCTGATGTAATATTGATTCCCAAAAACCATCAGATCAGTTTCCATTAATCTCAGCCAACTATTATGAAAAAATAGATAAAAAAGGGCACAAAGGGATGTTTCTCCCCAAAATTGGTCAATTACAAAGGAGGGTAATTAAAAATAAAAGACACTAAGATCAGTAGGTGACTACTTCATTTGATGTCAAGGTAGAGTTGAGCTTGTGCTAGTTCGGTTAAGCTTGTGAAGAAAAAGAGCTTAATATAATGAAGCTTGTTCAATGAACTTGCACAACTGATATCATTAAGATAAAAAAACCCGACATGAAATAACAACGATAAAATTGAAAGCAGAGTGGTTTACATAGTTAGTTTTATGGATAAAATAATTGATTTCCTACTAGCAAGAATCATAGGGTGGGACAACATGATTAAAATGAATGAATATGCTATGAAATTATGTGGGATAAAATTTGACCAAGGGAAATAAGGGTATAATAAGATACGATGTGTAGTAATTACTCAAACCACCATTTATATATTTAAACTATCAAGATGACACATTTTTATGAGTAAAATTATGAAACACCATGGAACAATTCAGCATATAATTTATGTACAAAACATTTAAGAGTTAGAATAGAGTCTTTAAGTGATCACAATAAAAATAATATACATTAGAGATATATACATGGATCATATATGTCAAGTTAAAGTGATCGCTAGAGCAACATCTTCCTACACCTAATGTCCTAGATGGCCAAGGCAAGGTGTCATCAAACCAATTATACAATCATTCATATATCACAATTGGAAAATGATTAATGTCATAAGAATCACAACGATTGATATCTCAATCAAAATTTAAAATTATCCTCTAAAAACTCATATATAAAGTGGGGTAGCAGGTCCTATGACATCCAACTTGTGACTTGCAATTGGAAATCCTCAATAGTCTCTTTGCAGAAATAATGTCCAATTAATGGGTTCAATGAGAGGTATGCGGCCCCACCGATTTGATAGTTGAAGAAGTTTGAATATTGGCTTGTAAATTTTGTCCCTAAGTAGGCAAGGCAACATGGAAGGAGGTGACTCCCTTGGAAAAGTTCAAAAGGGGAAGGCCACATAAGGTCTTATATAAAGATCTAAATCGAAGGACTTCCCTCATAAAATAGTTAGACATGTATTGAAAGAAAGTATATAACGACCATCTAAATCTTAATAAAAATAGAACATCCCTTGAATCCCATAATAAATGGAGCATCTATAGATGAGGTGATCCTCTAACTCAATGTTCTGTATATGGAAAAGCTAGAAGATGTTATTGAGAAGAGGAGTATCATGATGTCATTAGTTTCAACTAGACACTAATGTAAACCCACTTTGAAACCATCAAGGGGGATATGAAGGGCAACATCTAGTGCTCTTGTGTGTATGAGGGTTAAAAAATAAGACCCCCTCTTATTTGCATGAAGTGTTCCTAGTACAAATCCATCTTAGAGTCAAGGCCATAAAAAGATGAATTCCAAGTACTAAATTTATTGTTTATAAATAACCTCTTTAACAACTTGACACAAACATATAATGATGTCATTTACATTGGAGGTGTATGTCACTTGAATCGTGTTACAAATTTAATCTCTCTCCCACAAAAAGGTGTCATACTCCCTTGTGATGATGCATCAACCATAATGGATAACAATCTTGTGATGAGTTGAGATTGGACATGAGTAGCATAACATGAGTTATAGGTAGTTCTTAGGTGAACAAGGCATATGTTCAATTTCCACGACACATGATAATCTGGGTTTTGTCTTAGAATTTTTGATGCAAACACACTCAAGTGCCACAACACATCTACTTTAATGCACAACGAAATCTACACAAATCAAGGAATCAACTAGTGCACATGATAATTTTACCTTTTTCAAACCCTTCTTCATTATATTAAAAACTACAATACAACAGGCTAGAGCTCTTGTACCATGGATTGGGACCCTTTAAAATCACATTGATATAAGGAATACAACTAGGGCTTGCTGTTAATCCTTTGACAACTGATCTATCTTGAACAAGACAACACTTGACCTACTTGTTGCTGGTGGCCACACACAACCCTTTCAGTCCACTAGGGATAGTTGGCTAGCCCACTTGATTGCTACTTTATTCCTTCAAAGTTTGCACATCCTTAGGCCCTATACACCTGACCTTCTAACAATCTTGTTTTCCTTCACAAGTACAAGAGTTAGGGCTCTTCTTTGACAGTCACTTAACAACCCTCTAACTGTACTTGGACTGCCATCAATCTGCCAAACCACAGTCGATTCATTTTATTGATCTAGGACTCACAATATTGTCTTCATCCAGGGCTCTTAAAATATTCCACCTAAAAATGGTTTGAGTCCCCTCAAAATCATTGTTCTTGTGTATTGACAATTTGATCTTTTTTGTGCAATCTATGAACAAATTTGAACTACTCCTCTTATCGTCCTTCTAATATTTTTGTAGATGACTGAAGTAGGGTCGCAAATAAGCCACTGACAATCCATTGACTAATTTTTTATAGGTTGCTTCAGATCTCCGTCTAAAACTCTATGGATAGTCCACCAAAATCAACTCCTTTGCATGTCAATCCATTCTTCATATGACACATTTCTTCTGAATGCTCAATCTTCTACTCAGGTTCCACCCTCTTTTGGATCTTCTATCTCCACACATACTGAATCTGAAAACCATCTTCCAGATCTACGAGCTATATTGCATAAATAAACCTCGCTCTAAGGGTCACAACTTCTCTTCTTCTATGAAAATTTGTCACAGTCTTAAGGGCATACCGTATGAACTAAACATGCTAGGAAATTGTCCTGTCTAGGGCACTATACTTATGTACTTATAATTGTTGTAAAACAAACCCTATCCACCCATAGAAAAAACCACAACTCTTGCCTCCATAAGAGACTCGACCTAGCTCATATGGATCCATAGATTATGGGCATTTCTTCGATTGAATCTTGACATGAACTTCAAATCTCAATGTCTACCCTCAAACTAGGGTTACCTCTGTCAATATCACACTTGCATCTACTTTTGTTATGGCTGTAAATTACAATGCAAGCCCTCCTCCATTTATGTTGGATTTATTATAGACCTTGCGGCCTACTAACCACCACAAGACAAGATCGTATCAACCCTCTCCTCTATTTCATGTAGAAAATATAACCAACGGGATTTAATTTGATCTTGTAATGTACTAAAACAAGATACTAAATCCTTCCTACAATTTGCGGAAACAAAACACGATCGCACAATACATATAAGTAAGAGAAATAAATTATCAATCTCACAACACAATATGTATCTGGGGAAGCAACTACTCAAAAACCCTCTATCTCTATTGTGTATTGAGTCAAGAAATCATGAAATAATACAATGCTTAATCTCTCGTGAGATTCTCTGGCACTCTTCTAATTGTCTCCTATTGATCTAGGCAAAATCGATCTAGTACTTAGCCAATTATCAAACTTCCTTCAGCTTGCGTTGCTCACGTAATTCCTAGGAAATTAGCTCCCTATTAATTAGGAAAATCAACCTTCCTTTATTTTTGCAATCCATCATGGCATCCCAATGACTTTATAATTGCACATGGGAATTTTTGTATAAATACAATTGATAGTTATGTTCCCTTTAACCTCTGTCTCAACTGGGTCTTCCTCAGAACTGACATGCATGCAACTATTAATAGTGAATTATTAGTTATATGATTGATCACTCATTGTGAATTAAATATAGTTTAATTCAATGGACCTCTCACTAGCTCATGACTCAGTTAGAACTAGTTAAACTGATTCTAACTCAATTAATTGAGTTAACTAATTCACACCTACACCCCACTAATGCATCATCTGCAACTGGACCCCCAAAATATTAGAATCCCTCTACATGCCTCATCTTAGACCCTCATGATCTGGACATATGAAAGAACGCAATAAAATACAGAAATAAACATAAACACAAAGATGCGGTAGGAATAACACTTCATTTTATTAATATCAAATAGTGAAAAATGCTTATAGACATAATGGAAAAAAAAATAGCTCAGGCGATGGTAGCATATCACTAAGAAGAGATGTGGCGGTTACATGCCTCTGCACTGTGTTACAATAAGGCTCAAGGGCCTTTTTATTATACAAAAATAAGAGAAAACTCTAACTCAAGAAGATGTAACACCAAGAGTTTATGTGCCCCGTTGGGGGTAGTTGGGCAACCAACATCCCGGGGTCATAACTTGGTCATATGATCTCCGTTTGATGCACATGATACCTCATCAAAAATTAGATCTCCCTGAGGAATACAAATTCTAATGCATTTTGTATGAAATTGCCAAACCTTCCATGCCCAAAGAATGTCGTTTGGGGACTCAAAATTGCTCTAGAAGTTTAGGACCCGAAAAACTAACAAAAATAGTAAATTGCTCTATAATTAAGGAAACTAAAAAACTGAAATAGACAATGGTGAGGCCCAAGTGGAATAGGCAGGTGGCCACCAATATCCACATTGATCAACTCAACTTTAATTTCTTGGGAAAACTCAATCATCATGACTTAGTTAACTGACCCAAGTTGTTATGAGATGAAATTACAATTTATTATCCAATTTATTTAAGGGAAAATAAATTAGACGCCTCACATTCCTCACTCCTGGTACATCAAAATTCCTCACCAGTGTGGGTGAATTTTTTTTCCTTTCTGGCTACCAATTTCACTTTTTCTTGTTGCAAATTTCAACACTCTCTTTCAACAATAAAGGAATTCAATCTATCCCGATCTGATACCTTTGGAATTCTGCATGCAACACTTCTCTAGTGTTGTTTGCACCTGCAAATCCTAAAAATGAATAGCCTCCGAAGAAATGAATCAGTGTAATTCATTTGTCATCAGAGTCTTCTGACTGCTACTAGCTATTGCACTTGTCTACTAGACTCTGTGCGTTGCTGCTGACATCTACATCTGTGCCCTTTGCACTATTTCCCACTCTGATATGCGCTCTAGTATCTGACATCTATCACTCTTATTTATGTCTTCCTGACATCTGACTGCATCAATCTAACTGATCCTTCCTACTACTATTATATTGTGGACTCTTCATAGCTAGGTTTGATCCATGAGACACACCATCTCAATGTACCTTGCCCAAATTTCTTATCTTGGGATTATGTCTACACATCACCCCACCTTTAACTTAGAGGTGTGGCTGCATGTGCTCCCTCTGGCCATCTGCCTTGAAATTCCCGTCTCATGTACGTCTCTACTTGAGTGAACACTTCCACTCAGTTTCCTCTCTTCTTCTCCAATTGTGGCCACAACCTCATGAGACTGCTTCTAAGGCTGCATGTTGAGAGGTAATTTGTACTCCCTATCAACAGCCAAGTCTCTAACCTCTGCTTTTCTCCTCAAACCTTTGCATGCATCTGGTACCTCAAGTGCATATAGGTTCTTGACTCACGCACATTGTAATTGTCCTTCCATTGTAAAATTTTCTAAAAAAGAGTTGATTTTAAATTGACGATATCTCCCTCTTCTGAGCTCCGAATTGATTTTCCATTTGGGTAGTTTTTTTGCAAGGAATCCAAATATGATATTTTGTTTTGAAAATTTTACACCAAAATCTTCAGATATTCTCTGTAAACTCACCGCCCAAAAAATTCCTTCTCTGATACCATTTAGAAAATATAACCAACGAGATTCAATCTGATCTTGTAATGTACTAAAACAAGATATTGAATCCTTCCTACAATTTTTGGAAACAAAATAAGATCACACAATCACATATAATTAAGAGAAATAAATTATCAATCACACAACACAAGATGTATATGGGGAAAGAAACTGTTCAAAACCGCTCTATCTCTATTGTGTATTAAGTCAAGGAATCATGAAGCGACGCAATGCTTAATTTCTCATGATATTCTCCAGCACTCTGCCAATTGTTTCCTTCCGATCTAGCAAGACTTGATCTAGTACTTAGCCAATTCCCAGCCTTCCTTCAGCGTGCCTTACTCATAAAATTCCTAGGGAATTAGCTCCCTATTAATTAGGAAAATTGGTCTTCCTTGATTGCACAATCCATCATGGCATCCCAATGACTTTATAATTGCACATGGGAAATTTTGTATAAATACAACTGATAGTTATGTTCCCTTTAACCTCTGTCTCAACTTGGTCTTCCTCGGAACTGACATGCATGTAACTATTAATAGTGAATTATCAATTATCTGATTGATCACTCATTGTGAATTAAATCTAATTTAATTCATTAGCCAACCTCTCACTAGCTCATCACTTAGTTAGAACTATTTAAACTAATTTTAACTCATTTAATTGAGTTAATTAATTCACACTTGCACCCCACTAATGCATAAATTTCAACTGGACTAAAAAAATATTAGATTAATACCTCTACATGGCTCATCTTAGTCCCCTCAACTCGAATTTATTGAGCTAACTTAGTCATCATAACCTAGTTAACTGACACAAGTTGTTATGAGATGAAATTACAATTTATTGTCCAAATTATTTAAGGGAAAAATAAATTAGACGCCCTACACTCCTCACTCTTGGTGCATCAAAATTCCTCACTAGTGTGCGTGCATTTTTTTTTTCCTTTCTGGTTTCCAATTTCAATCTTTTTGCAAATTTCAACATTTCAGAATTTTATGCGGCCTTCACACAAATACACCATTGAAATCACATGTCTAGATTCTCATGAGCGACCTTTCTTAAGCTCGATCTGCCATAAGAGAACCAAAAATATGCCATCCTACTTCCTATCTCGAACCGGTCATTAAGGTATGCAACATTCTTGTGAACCCTCACATGATGATCTTGCTCTTGGAGGATGATCATGGCCTCCCTTTAGCAACCCTTACTCGACCCTCTTACTCAACCTACTTTAGGACTACATCTCTCTTCGTCCCCTTGATCAAATGAGCTCCTTCTCACTTGATGTTCTTTCCTTCATCCTAAGGCCTCCTTAAACATTTTTTCCTAGACCTATTAGGAACCCTCTAGAACTTACATGTTTTATCCACTTAGACCTTAGGAAATATTAATTTTCCTTTTTATTTTTCTTTTCGATTTTAAACCCCATCTTGGGTCCAAAATCCCCTTGCTTGGATTCTTTTCCCACAAAGCCTTTTGTGACCAAACTCACATAAACCAATCTCACTAGGTTTGTGGAGTACCTCCCAAGCTACACAATTCAACAACATAGTCTATTTGTAGTAACCGTAACTTGGTCAACCTCTTGTAGTCAAGAGAGGGCTTGGTTGGGTTCCCAAGTTGCAAATTAAGTAAGGGTAATTGTGAGGGCATCATATCTAGGGAGGGTTAGGGCATGCACATTAGGAATGAAAAGGCATGCTAACACATGTTGGATAATGTCAATGCATGGTGAAGAGTGTTAGGGAGTTTCAAGGAATATCAAGGGATAACTAGGTTAAAATGCACGGAAAGGAGCAAATAAGAGTGTGTGCTAGGGAGTGTCAGTGAATTCAAGTGCGCTAAGGACGAAGTGTGTTAGGAGAAGTTCAAAATAGGATTTACAAGAGGCAAGCCTACGGTTGTTATATGGGGCTTGACATAGAAATTTTAGACAAAGGGAGATCACTTTGTGCTAGGCACAACATTGTTTTTCCTTTAGCTCTTTTTTTTATATGAAATGTGACACAGTTTGGCTACATGCTCATGTTTTAAACTATTCTAGATAATTTCATATTGTACATTGTTGTGTATAAGTGTTGGGGCACTCGACTTGTGTCGGCTTATATCTTGTGTGCCTTATGCATCTTGTGGTTCTTGCAAACTCTCAGTTAATGTTCCATTATTTATATGAATTGAACATACATGTGAAATATTTATTATGTAAGCTATGTTTCTTAGTTGTTTTATGGTCATGGCTAGATCATGTGATCCTTGTCTTAGTAACTAGTCAAGTGGGACAAGTTGAGCAAGAACATGAGTAGAATAAGATGAGTTATAGGCAGTTCTTAGGTGAACAAGGCACAATATACTTGTAGTAGGTGCAATTGGTCAAGTTGTTTTGGTTGAAGCAAGCCGTTATTGTCACATGAACTCCAATAGCCAAGGAATTGATTGGGTTCCCAAGTCGTCAAAAAATGTAAAGGCTAGTTGTGAGGACATAAGTGCCAAGGCATGATAGGGAATGCTAATATATGTTAGATAGTAGGAAGGCATGTCAAACATGCTAAGATGTTCCAAGTGATAAGGCATGCAAAGATATGCAAGGGCATGTCAATGCATGCTAGGGACTGTCAATGCAACAAAAGGGAGAAATAAGTTAAACTACAAGGAAATGAACACATAAGAGGGATAATAAGTCGTCAATTTACCTTTTCCAAGAGGGGCATACTAGGCACACCAACACTAATAGGTGCCAATAGGTTCAAAGTGCAAAGTCTTAGTGCATTCTAAGTGCCAAGTATTCCTTTTTTGCTTCTCATCTACTTTCCAAAAATTTATCTCAAATAAATTTAATATTAAACCATGCCAAATTATACCAAGGCATGTCAACATATTCCATACATGCTAAGACTTTCCAAGCTCCAATATGTGCCAAGTGCCAATATGTGTCAGAGTGTTAGGGATGCTATAAAGTGGAAGGGCATGTTGAAGAGTGGTAAGGTGTGCTAGAGAGTGCTAATGCATGTTGGGGAGTGTTAAGGAGTACTAGGACAAAAAATCAAGGGAGCACTAGGTCAAAATTGATGGAAGTTAATGAATATGAGCAAAAAGTGCCAGTGACTAGTGTTAATGACTATTAGTTGTCATGACAAGAATGGAGTGATGAGGTATGATAATGATTGGTAAGGCATGCTAGGGAATATAAATGCATGTCAAGAAATATCAAAGTGTGATTGGGAGTTATAGGGTGTGCTAATTATATGTGCCAAATAGTGCCAAGATATGCCAATGCATGCCAGGTGCCAAGGATGTGCAGGGTTCCAGGGTATGTCAATATGTGTCAAGAAGTTTCAAGGGAAAAAAAGGAAGAACCAATAAGAGGGTTAATAAGTCGAGACTTTATCTTTTTCAAAAGGGGCATGCTAAACACACTAATAATAGGTCCCAAAACATGCCAAGTGGAATTGCTTCCCAAGTGCTAATGTATGTCAATTCATTCACCCAAGGTGTTCCGAGGTATGCTAGGGACTACATTCATGCCAACACATGCTACAAGAGTTCTATGTTGTGCCAACACATTCCACCATGTGCTTGGGCATCAGTGTCATGACAATATGTTCTAGGTACAAATATGTTCCAAGACATGCGATGTGCTAAGAAATGTTAGTGTGTGCCAAAGCATTAATTTAAAGTGTGCCCAGATTGTTGAGGAGCGTTAGGTATTTCTCATTAATAGAATTGACAAAGCTTGATTATGTATTAAATAATATCTTTCCTACACAGACTAGTGGGACTTTATCTAAACGGAATTTTCTAGATAATAAAATTGATAGATATGAATCATGTGTTGACTCATAGGTCTATTCAACTAGTCATTACTTGAAGGAAATGATACACACTAATTACTTCTTAAAAAATTGACTGAATCTAACCACTATGGCCTTGGAAATATTATAAAAGAGACTCCACAATAATGGTATTAAATCATTATCTTTTTAAAATAAATATATTAACACGCACATAACGTCATCAAAATCTCATTGGAATGATCAGTGGTGATGAAATTTTTTTGACCATCACAAAAAGTAATAAAAATAACATCGGTGAGTTTCATTAAAAGTCTGTCACTAGAAGTGTCACCAAAGATAGAATTAGTGATGGGCCTTTAACGACCCTCACCAAAAGTTTCATTGATAGTGGCTTTGGTGATGGACCTTACAGGACCATCACTATATACTCTTACAATGACACTTTTTTTAAAACCGTCACCATATGTGACATTAGTGACGGACCTTAAAGGTCCATCACAAGCATGACCCTCACCAATTTCCTTTTTTCTTGTAGTGAAATATCTTAAAATAATCCTTATGAATAAAAATAATTAGTAATAATCCTCATTAATTAATAATATTACTTAACTATTGATAGAAACACTAAATAGTTAACAATAAGAACAATTATATCACTAGCACATAAAGATACTTTTACTTTAAAACGTTTTTTTAAGCCAAACTAATATTTTGTCTTAAAATCCTAAATTATCATTTGAATTATTTTGATTTAAAAATTAAAACTTTTTAATGGTCTTAAATTAGACATTAACACAATTCGTTCAAAGAGGCAGAAAATTTTTGAAAAAGAAGAGGGGAAGTAAACAAATTGAGGGTTGGAGACAAGTCGTTATTACAGCAACGCGAAATTGGACCAAAGAGAGAGATATTTATCAGAGATAAAATCAGACTGAGAAAATGAGCTTGAAGACAGATCAACATTGGCAAGTTGCCTAAGATAGAATACCCAGTAATCGACAGTAACCCAAAATTTACAAAGACAATGGCCAATTTCAGCTTCCTCGATTACCTCGAGATGACCACCATCACCAGCGCCTCTGTGCCCTTTTGTTACCTCGCAAGTTGCAACTTCAACTTAAGAGGATCATTTATGGTGACAACATGGATTATTGGTGTGATGGGAGGGTTTATGTTTGCTTATCAGAACTCTTTAGTCCAACTCAGAACTCCGTAAGTTTCATTTGTTTTGTTTCTTTAGAAAGACAAAGAAGATGAACCTTTTTTTTGCGTCATTGCATTGTTAATGAAAATTACTAGAGGATCTGTCCGAGTTTTCTTTTTCTCTTGAAAATCGATCTGATATTTCATTACTAAACAGTAGAAAGAATGAATGCAACATCAAGCGAAGGGAAATTACTAGAGGATTTGTCTAAGTTTTTTTTCTCATATGTTTGTGTTTTCTTGAAAATACCTCTGATATTCCAATAGGTTGCCTGGTTGACTCTTCCTACCAAAGCATTGTTGCATTGTTTTACCTCTTAGTTACAGGGACAAGTCCAAACTAGCCTCTTTTCATAGTAAGACTATAAGTCCTCTGTAGCTGATAGCAGAGGAAGAGATTGTTGCAGTAGCAGGAAGAGAGATGACCATTGCAAGGAAGTAGAGGGTTTCAAGAAACAAATAATTGATAAGGTGAGTATGTCATTTTTCCAGATCGAAAATGTATCAAAAAAGAGGTATTTGGGCCCTCAAGGAAAAGAATAGGGGCAATTTTCCCCAACATGCCAAACAACTGCAAGTGCCCAAATCCGATGCAAAGGCTCCCAAATTCTATCTCGTAGAATACGTGCCCAAGCCCCTCTTTAACAAGAGGAAGCCCAAGCCTACCAAGCTCAGGTAAACTAAAATTTCTATGTTTAAATCAATTTTTACAATCATTATTCAATACCCATATAAGTATTTTTAGTAATCTATGGTTTAGGCTTTAGGATCAAGTTCTACAGTCATTTTTCATTATTCAATACCCATATAAGTATTTTTAGTAATCTAGGGTTTAGGCCTTAGGATCAAGTTCTACAGTCATTTTTCAATATTTGTATAGGTTTTTACTCTCATTTTTACGGACATTATTCAATAATCCTATAGACTTCTTAATAATTTATTGTTTAGATCTATTTTTGCAGATACTATCCAGTAATCATTGGGTAGGCATGGTGCTTTTATGTTGTTCTTTCTCTTATGAAATCTACTTTTTGAGACTATATAGGTCCAACATTACTATGGGAACTGTACTGATCCTTCTAACTTAATGCATTAAGCGCAATCGTGTTATTTTCCTGAAATAGCTGGAGTCTAGAGTTTTTCTTATTACTGGTAACAATGATTCTTTCATCCATTGCAAATGTGTGAACTCATTTTGTTTTTTATTTTGATATCTCTTACTTGATAAGATAAATATTTAACTGGCCTTATGGGTTTTCAATTCTTTGGGTGATATGATTCAGTTTGGTTGTTTGATTGATTTCACTTTTAACGTCCTTTGAGATCTACCTAGTCTATTGAACCTTCTTTTTAATAGCCAGAACTGAGAGTTGAATTTAATCATAAATTTAATAAAATTTCATTAAAAATGTAAGTTTTTATCTTAAAAGAGAGTGGTTCGGGCTTTCAGAACCTTTTTTATTGGGGAAGTAGAAGGACAATGTTATCAAAAGAATATATCAAAAAATTATAAGTGGCCAATATCGAGAGAAAATTTCCAGATTACCATCTAATCTTGTGCCTCACTATTAGTTTTCCTTCCCAACGATCAACTTTACGAGGAAATTGTCAACGAGTCTTGGTGGCTAGGACTTTTGGAATATTTTTATTAGGGAAGTAGGAGAATGTTTTTAAAAGAATATATGTGGGCTTACAAGCTTTCAATACAGAGAGTAAACTGCCAGATAGCCATCCGATCCTATTCTCCAATCTCAGTTCTTCCTTTGCCGACCATCAAATATTCTAGGTAATTGTCAATAGGGTCTTCGTTCAGTCACAAAGTTAAAAGTCTCCAAAAATGTTCCATTGTTGCCATGGTCTGTTAAAATGGGATGAGGCTTAGGCAAACCAAAGGTGAAATTGATGAGATAGATACCTATTGGACTGAATAAAGTTGTTTATGAAGTGCAGCTCCCAACCTTGTGGTGTCTTTCTCAAAGAAATTTCCAAATAATAATATTAGGTGATCTTTCATGAATTGATACCGCACATGATGCCCTTACATTATAAAGTTTACTACAGTAAAAAAATATTGTGATGCATGAAAGGATTCATAAATATGTTCTAACATAACAAACTAGCTGTGATAGACAAGGTCAGGATTACAAAAACTCATCTCTCTCATTAGATTAATCCATAGCTAGGAATCAGGTCTCCACGATTTATAGAGTAGTCTGGATAATTTTTAAATTTTTAATCCTTTTTTTCTGTCACCTCATGTTCTATAACACCAAGATTTTGACGAATTACATCCATCATTATACGCTTGACTGTGAGCTGATCTCCCATTGCCTGGAGTGCAAGGTTGAAACATTGAACTCTGTAGAAGCATTGACTCTAGACTAAACACTCTTTTCTTTATAGAGAAATATGAGTTAATCCCTTAGAGGCTCATTGTTTTTTTTTGAATTTTCCACCATTCTATCAAGGATGTCTGTACATTTCCACTGCGTTTTGATAGCGTCATGGTATATGCTTCACCTTATGTAATAAGCGTAAAAGTTCTTAGATGAAAAAGAGCCAACGGTGTCTAAGAACATATCAATATTTTGAATAATTAATTGATACGATAAGATGCTTACAATGAGGATAGCCCCAAATACAGTTATACTGCAAGGGGATGTTGAGAATTTATTTCCAGACACAATTCAGATCAACAAGCTTTCTGTTTGTGGGCAGTGCCATTGTCATTTGGTTGTGTTTCATTCAGATCATGAATTGGTTTGAGCCTCAAGGGTTTCCTTTTCACTTTTTGGAGCTTTGACAGTGGGTAAGGGCACTCGATATTCCTCCTCCTCTGTGTCTTCCTATGACACAGTAATCTGTCATTGTCCCTGCGATCCCCATCTCAACCATTGGAGGGTCATTTATATGAATAATTAGAAGTGTCATGCCTTGCAAATACCATCATTGCATCCCTTGCCATGAGGACAACATTCCCTCTGTTGACCATTTCTTGAGCAGACCACTAAAAACACCTGTTTTTTCCTCCACGTTGGTAGCCCGTTATGCCCTCACGCCAATGAGGAAAATTAACACTGAGCCCACACCAGTTGGCACTCTATCCCAGTTAAGCACCCCACGCCAATCCGTTTATGGAAAGTTTTTTAAAAATAGAGGCAAATTTTCGATCACAACTTTGTGGATGAGTCATAGGGAGTGGTTCGACTAAATAACCATGGCCTCCCTCCTTTGGCCTCTTGTTTCCACCTTATGGGGCAACCTCCCAAGGGATAGGGCCTCCCTTCCACTATTGTAGGGATCCCAACCTCCTCCTCTCCTCTATAAATATAGCCATCTTCCATTGATGAGCTAGTTGAACAGGTTCTAGTTGAAGAGATAGCTGAAAAAGTTAGCATAGAGAAGAAGCAATCATAGCTTCAGGAGAATAGTGCAGAGTGTGATTGTTTGTGTGTGTTGAGAACATAGTGAGATCTTGGACCTTTGTTCATGAGGGTGTGGCAAATGTGCTTGGATACAGACCTGTCGAAGGAGAGCCTCAACATAAAGGCTTGGTTGTAAACTCCCCTTGTCTTTATCATAATAAAATGCACCTGATGTTTATCTTCCATTTTTGTTTACATTTATAATGAGATTTCTAGCATTCCTTGATCAGTTAGATAGGTTGTAATTGTTTTTATGTTTTTCTTGTTTTTATTCTTGTTGTGATGTCTTGACTGTCTATACAGGTAATCGAACATTGGTAGCAGCGTGCCTCGAGTTTGAGAAGAGCAATGGATCAAGAAGCTTTGACAACAGATGACAACATAGCATCAGAATGAGGTAGGATATCTTTCTTGCTCTGAATTTCATTTACAATCTAGGAAGGTAGATGTTAGTATGTTCTCGTAGTTGCTAGACCCACCCTAGGGCTAGAGGGATCGCCTCTTTCCGCAGAGGGGATTTACCTGGACAAAAAATTGGCGACTCCACTGGGGAGTTTCCTTTGAGTTTGTCACTCTTTGAGGTCTTAGTCATTAACTGGATTTAGTCGAATGACCATTTCCTTGTTTTTTCCTATGTTTTTCATCAATTACAATCTTTTAGATTTTGCTTGAAGTGGTGAGTCTGGTCTTGGTTGGAAGAAATTTTTTTTTTTTCCTATTCAGGCATTGGCACTTTTTTTTCCTCACAATAGCACCGATTAGCACTAGTTGTCAGTTAGCAGCCCACACCAATTGGCCATTGGCGCTAGTTGTTAGTGAACAGTTCGCGCCAGGTGGTGCTAGTTTCACCCACCAAAGTCATGCCAATTTCAGGTTGTATGAAAAATTGAGGTTTTTTCCCTAAATCCTTCACCAGTGTGTCTTTCGCTTCCGGTCCTTTTCTCTGTATGATGTACACGTTATCCCCTTTAATTTTTCACTTGTGAGCATAGATTACATTGCTCATTTTTCAACTGAAAAGTCTTCCTTCTATGATTGCTTGATGTAAAATGGAATGAATGCCTTGTTTTGAACTCATGCTTTGGAAGTCCTTTTTGTACTTGACCTCATATGTCTTGAGCCTTTTGAGGAATTTCATTACAAAGTGTTTGAAACAATGATTAAATTCTCAGTGTTTGTTTGCATCCCTTTTGCATTCATCCTTTATTAAGAAGATTTGTGTTCATTTAGTTTTCGTCTTAGAGTTTTCTTTTTGTTAAAATGCATTAGATCACATTGCATTGAAAATTATTTTTTGAGATCCATCATTGAACTTAGATTACATTGTTTAATGATTGAAAACTAAAAATCACTTTGAGTGCATTCTCTTTCATTAAAAGTATGCATTAAGTACATTCTCATCCATCGAAAAATGCATTGAGTGCATTCTTGTTCTTTCAAAAAAAAAGAAATTGTGCATATATTACAATTGCATAGTTTTCAAAAAAGAGGATTTTGCATAGATTACATTGCGTAATTCGCATCGTTGAATGTTTTGGATTACGTTTGGATAGTGAAAGTCATCTAGTTTGGAAAAATTTCGTTTGCAATGTTGTTGTTTGTTGCATCATTGTTTGAGACTCTTCCCTTAACTAGATAGCATTCATTGAATTGAAATATTTCTTTATCATATAGATGCATATAGGAGATTTAGATGACATGTGGTAGGGCCTTGAAACAGAAAATTGAAGATCAACCATAAAAATTATTCAATCAACCTAAGGAAGCATTGAAACTTAATGCTCGCATTTTAGTCGTCTAGGCTAGAGACATGTTTCGGCGTCTTAAAACCTATTATTTTTCGTTCACCATCTGGCTCTAGACAATGCTAGTATGTACTTGTGCTCCACGTACCATCGATTATATAACAGGAGACCCCTCTAGGTTGCAATCCTGTTATCCATAGTAAGCCGAGTCTCCCGCCTTGTAACCGTGATACACCGAACACAGCATTTAGAGAGACTACCTGAACGTAAGTTAAGTCCTTGGTCATTTCTCTTTCATTTTATCACCAAGGTGTATATGGAAGTTCACGGAAACTTGGTACACCCTCTTTCTTAGATTAGAAAAATAGTCATTTCGATCTTTTCGTGACTCTTTAAAAAGAGAAGAGATCATTGAGAATTTGTCCTTTCATGCTCGTTTCAATCTAAAAGTGATAGAGTCACCTTTTGCCTATTTCTCGACTCTTGAAATATGAAATGATAGAGTATGGTTTCAATGTTTTAAAAAATTAACTACCCATGAAATATTCCTGGTTAAAGTTATCTTCCTTAGTGTTTTTTTTTACGGTGGTTTCCAATGGCAACATTTTCGGAGTTTACCAACCAAGGAATCCCCTCTGAAGGGAATCCTAGTCCTTTTCCTGCTTTTGGGAATGTTGGTGCTCCTTATATGGCAACATTGTCCCTTCCTGGGTTAACTGTTGGTTTGCATGTTTGGTTATTCTCGACCTCTATGGTCTCAAGTGTTCCGTCCACTATACAACCATCTCTTCCACCTGAACAACATCATGCTAATTCTAAAGTGGACCTGTCCCCTTCTTCGCTTGTTTCTTCGTCCTCCTCTTCTACTTCACCTGGTTAAAGTCTGGATTCTAGTAAGCAGGTGGATAAGAAGAAGAAGAAGAATACAAAGAAGAAGAAGTAAGATAAAGGAGAGGCTATCTCTGTGGCTATTCCGCCCAAGAAACCATCCAACCTTCCACGGAAAGTCAAATTCCCTTACATGTTGTGCAAAGGTGACCATCTTCTTCAACACTACCCTGGAATTCCCAAGGTACTTGACACATGGTATGACAACCGTCTGCCATTGCTTTTGGCTTCTGGAAGTCATATTGATAAAACATCTTCGACTAGCTCTGGTAAGACTCATTAAAAATATGGAAAGATTACCAATCCTTGTTTGTTGTGTGAAGGGCATCATCCCATTCACCTTTGTCCGTATATGAATGAAGCCAAGAGAGTGTCGGAAAACTCCACTGTTTCTGCACCCTGCCTTCCGTTTGGTTACCAGAAGCTTTCCTCGAGTCCTTCGCTAGTTGATTCCACGATCGGTCAATCGTCATACTTGCTTGATCCCGCTCCCCCAGAAATTCACCATCATGAATCCATCCCTAACCAACCATTGGTCATGGGATCAGTTGAGATGGCCCTGTCTGTGGTGCACCAGGTATTTTCTGTTGAGAGTGGATCTCACATCCCTCAGGTTCTTCTTGTTTCTTCAGATTCCTCAGACTTGGAGAAATATTCTCCCATCCTTGTACCCTTGGAAGCTACTCCTTCGCCTCCCACGATGGAGGTCCCAAAGGATACTCCTTCTGCCTCCATGATGGAGGTGGTGGAGGATGCTCCTTCTTATCTTGTAACACTAGGGGAAGACCATCTCGGTTCGATGGTAGCCCCTCCAAGTATTTTAGTTGCTTCCTTTGATTGGGGTCGATTCGCAGGTTATCGCCTTCCTTCTTATGTGCCCTTTGAGATCACGGTATAAGCCTCCATTATGGTCCTACCCAGCACCATTATAGATGAAGGCACGTCTGTCAATATTTTTTCTTCAACTACTTTGCAAGAATTTGGTTCGCCTTCGCTTATGCCTGTTACCCAGAATCTATTGGCATTTAACAGAGGAACTAGTCAACCATTAGGGATCATTCTGAAGTTGCATGTTACTTTGGGAGGGAAAACTGTCCATATGGACATGATGGTTGTTCCTAGCCCCTTGGACTTTAATTTACTCTTGGGTCATGATTATACTTATGCCATGGGAGCGCTTGTCTCCTCCCTCTTTCGTGTGATGTGTTTTCCACACCAAGGTTGGATTGTGACCATCAATCAGATTGCTTTCTTTGGTCCTCATAAGGTAGCTATTCCACCATCATCCTCTCCATTTCTTTATCCGCTGGTTGTGTCAGCTCCACCGCATGTCAATTATGTGGCTACCTATCTTGTGCCCATCTTCAGTGATAGTGTCGTTGTACATCGTGTGCTGGGGGCATTGGGTTTAGACTTCCAAGATGTTTTCCTTCCATCAGACAAGAAAACCTTGGAAGCTATGACTTCTTATTCATTATGATGAGGTTTGTTAGAGCATAGTTCATTTTCTTGTGTCAAACTCCTTAAAAAATGAAACAAGGTCTTTAGAGCATGGTTCATCTGCTTGTGTCAAGCTCCTTAAAAAATGAAACAAGGTCGTCAGAGCATAGTTTGTTTTCTTGTGTCAAGTTCCTTAAAAAATGAAACAAGCCCATTGGAGCATAGTTCATTTTCTTGTGTCAAGCTCCTTAAAAAATGAAATGGGCTCTTTGGAAAACATTTTGTTTCCTTGTGTCAATCTCCCTAAGAAACGAAACAAGATGTCATGATGATAGTTATTTTAATGTGTCAACCTTGTCAAAACAATGAATCACGTCCATGTTCAATTCAAGTCTTTGATTATATCTCGTCAAATCCCAGTCGAGTCCTTATATTGATCTCATACTTTGAACCTTCACTCCATATGCCTTTCCTATGGATTGAAGCTTAGGGGGCATGTACCTCGAATTGAGTCACCATGCTGGGGGCTTGCTTACTTTTTCAAGCATAGTTTGTTTCCGTTTCAAGCTTGTGTAAAAATGAAACCGGTTTCAAGCATAGTTTATCTTTGTTTCAAGCTTGTGTAAAAACGAAACCAACTTCAAGCAGAGTTTCCTGATTTCAAGCTTGTGTAAAAATGAAACCTTTCCCATTTTACCTCTCGTGATTGCCATTTTATCAGCCTGTTTTATCAGATGAGCCTTGGTTTTTTCATTCCATTGTCATCATTTTCTTGGCTGATGATATGCCTTCACTTGATTGTTTTACTCATTCCTGAGGAACCACTGTGATGAGTGGTCTTGTTAGCCAGCCTCTTGACCTTTACATGTTCTGAGCAGTTCCACCATTACCGGAACCAGTTGCTACCCTTAACACCACTCGTTCCTCCAAGAGGAGTCAACTTTCAGCTCTTTTCTGACTCTTAAAAATTGAAAAGATTGCTGACTTGCTTGTCGTTTTGAACTCATTAAATTGGTTGCAAAATGATATCTACCCAGTATATGTTTACCCCTTTTTCAGGCTGGGATAGATTATTTACGAAAAACGAATACCCTAGCCTATCGTGACTAGGAGGTTCTCTCAGACATAGTTTTCTATCTTTTCGAATATGTGAGACTACCTACAAAAAGGGACTACTGGATTTTTATTTTATGCCTTCTTTTTAAACTCTCTAAACATGAAAAGATGTCGAGTTCTTCCTTTGTCAGACTCGTTAGAACTGATTACATTGGTATCCTTCATTATGACGTTATTCAAGTTCCTCCTTCCTAGGTCTCATAAAATGTACTAGGTTGGATTTTTCCAAAGGAAAAACTTATATGACAAGCATATGGTATCCTCTTCAAGCTTGTGTAAAAATAAAGAGGTACTTGCTAGAAATGGTGGGGGAAAATGGAAGTTATTTGTCATTTGTGTCGGCAGTATGTCACTCTTGAACATGACACTTGTCTGCAGTTCGTGTCGGGTTGGGATATCTTCACTCTGTCACTTTTCCTCCATGGGTTTGGGAAATTAGTTTACCTCTCATTTGATTACCAATTTTTTCAACATGACCTATGATCTTATTTGAGTCAAATGCTGCCAAATTCCAAAGTCGTGTCGCCGATATGTTGAAGAGAAAATCCTTCTGCAGTTTGTACATTCCCTGATCCTCTGTTTCAGTCTTGATTCACATGTTGAGATTCAACAAGATGATGAGCTTAGTGAAAAGAGTCGCCTTCAGTAAGTGGGCCCGCAGGCTATTTTTGGTGCAAGTCTATTTTTAGACTATGTCTTTTTTTAGACATTGTGATCATATTTTAGAAATTGCAGGATGCTATTTGTGGATGGTTGATCAAGTTGGAAAAATAGATGAAATTCTATTTTTAGAATATCGAGTGAAGTATATTTATATATTTTCAATCCAAAAATAGATGTATGTTGATTATTATTAGCTCTTAATAATAATCAGACTCTAAAAAACAACTTATTCTCTTGGAGAACTTCAGTTCAGTGCACAGATGTGGCACAACAACTGACAGAAGGAATTATGCTATTCCTAAGGGTTTACTGGAACTATTTCAAGGAGGACTCAGTTAGAACTCAAATGGCAATGTTATGACTCAGTTGGAAGAAGTAGTTATGGAGTTGTATTCAGTTTAACTCAGTTAGACTCAGTTGAGCTAGTTGTATCTAGTCTAACTGATTGATACACTAGTGAGAGTAGAGTGAATTAATTAGTTAAATAATTCACAAATAATAACTCATTAATCAACTGAACAATACAGCAGTTAACTATAGTGCATGGCAGTTTCAGTGGAGACCAGTGGAGAGATAGGTGAAAGGGCAAGATATACTATCTATTGTGACTATAGTGATGCATTGATTGCATCACACACATAGTGGAGATGCCAAAGAGGATTGCACAATCAAGGATGGAGTAATTTGAATTCATTCAGAGCTATTCTTTAGCAGGGATTGTGCATTGGAGGCAGGCTAGTAGGAGGCAAAGATCGGTGCATGGATTTGCAAGATTGGTCCTGATTAGTGTATGACGATTGTACTGTACCGAGAGCTTGTGATAAGCTTTGTATGTTTGTATGAGATTTTAATATGATTTCCATGTTACATAATATATAGTTGGGGTTTTCAGCTTCAGGCTTTCCCGGTTAAAAACTGTGTTATGTGCGATTGAATATTTTTGTTTATGCTTCACATGTGTGTGCAATTAATTTTTTCGCAAAAGATTGACAAGTGGAATAGATTCAGTATCTTGCATAAATTTAAATAGTGTGAGATCAGGTGGATCTTGGGCATATGCATTCTTAGTGCATATAATTTCTACATGGTATCAGAGCATTGTTGATTGAAGATAGCAATTGTGAAGTGAGTTTGTGCTGGTGGACAAATCAAATTTGCTACAGAAGATTCTTGGTGCAGAAATCGAGTATACATTGAAATGTCTTTCAACGGGTTTAGATTGGAGTATGCCCTTGATGGGATCTTGAATTACATAGCCTAGAAGGACAATATGGAGACAGTTCTAGAGGATAATGGGCCGAATGAGTTCATGGATAACGATGTTCCTAAGCTGGGATCTAGCGATGCTGCATTACTTGATGCATGGAAAAATAAGACTGCAAAGACAATGAGGATTTTGTTGGAAGGTGTGAGGGACCATATTGTGTCCATCCTTCATAGGAAAGCCACTCCATTCTTAATGTGGAAGGATTTAACTGCCGATATAGGAGCGACTTTGGTCGGATCTTGTGTAGGAGGAGATAAGGCAGGGTACCAGGGATGGATCTTCATCAAAGAATGAAGATGAAGAGAATTGCGCTTTGGCTGCCAAAGAAAGGAAAGGTAAGGGGAATAAATATTCTTCAAAATCCGGTGTTAAAGGCAAGAAGCAGGACTTGTCCAAATTGAAGTGTTTTCACTATCACAAGCATGGACATTTTTCCACTAACTGTCCACAAAAGAAGAAGAATAAGCAAGTTGCTGGATCTGCAGCTGGAGAGGCCTTAGCCTTGCAATTTAAGCTGGATTTTTCCTTGATCACATGCTTGGTTTCAAGCTGCATGGGATCGGTGTGGTATCTTGACAGTGGTGCATCTTTCCATATGATGAGAGACAAAGAGTTTTTTAGTGACTTGGAGGATAAGGACCTCCAAATGCATATAGAGATGGGGATGATGGTCAGTACAGTGCGACTGGAATTGGGACCATTACCTTTGAGAGGGAGTCCGGTAATCCATTCTTGTTGAAGAATGTCATGCATGTTCCAGGTTTGAAGAAGAACTTGGTCTCGGTCACAATGCTGGAAGACAAGGGTTATGATGCTGTTTTCAGTGAGGGAAAATCTTTCCTTCGACATAAAGGAAAGGGTCAAACAAAGAATATAGGGGTTCTAATTAAGAATATTTACAAGCTAGAGGTAGATGGTTGTGCTATAATGGTGGGAAAAGCGAAAGAAGTGGTGAGCCGCGATGAGGGCGAATTATGGCACAGGAGATTGGGCCATCTTCATGATGGCGCTTTGAAGATTTTGCAGAAAAATTCTACTGGACTTCCCAAGGGTACTCTTGCACAGTCAGATCGGTGCAAAGAATGTACAATGGGTAAATTTGTGAAGACTACCTTTCATGAGAAGGAGAACCATGCTTCGGTGATCCTGGAGAGAATTCACACAAATGTGTGTGGACCATTCTCGGTTGCTTCAATAGAAAAACATAGGTATTATGTGATATTTTTTTATGATTATTCTCGTATATGCTGGATCTTCTTCATGTAGAAGAAGATTGAAACTTTCTCAAAGTTCTGTGAGTTCAAGGCATTGGTGGAGAAGGAGTCGGGGAAGCAGGTAAAAGCTCTACAGAGCGGTAATGGTGGTGAATACATCTCGGGAAAATTCAAAGACTTCTGTAGCAAAGAATGAATTTGAAGAGAACTCATAGCACCTCATAACCCATAGTAGAATGGGGTTAGGGAGAGAAAGAACAGAATGATCATGGGTGCTACACGAGCGATGCTGCATGACCAGGGCCTACCGATGCACTTGAGGCGAAAGCATGCAACATTGTGGTTTATGTGCAAAACCGTTGTCCTCATAGAGTACTTGGCATGAGTACACCCGAAGAAGCATTTTCTGGTAAGAATCCTGATATTTCTCATTTGAATATTTTTGGCTCACTTGTTTACATTCATGTGATGAAGGACGCTAGGAAGAAGCTGGAGCCAACTACGGAAGTTGGGATATTTGTGGGGTACACAAAAACACCCCATAACTATTGTGTGTATTTTCCAAACAGTCGGATGACTGTTATGTGATGGGATATAAAATTCAATGAGGTGAAAGCCATGAAGTTGCTGCTTGAGAGGGAGATACACTTGCATGCGGAGGAGGAACTTCTTGTTCCCAAAGATAAGCCTCTAGATGTGGATCAGCCACAAGAGGAGATTCATGGAGTGGAGGAGTCCACTCATGCAAAGCCAAATATCAGACAACGCAGAAAGAGTACCAGAGAAGCTGAGAGATAGAAGCTTGATGCGACATAGAATGTAAGAGTCCCTACATCACAACATAGACAGAGACAGTAACCTGACCGATATACTAGATACACGACTCTTATGAGCAAGTGTATTGTGACAAAGCCATCTTATTTTGAAGAAGCAGTGTAGGAGCCCACATGGGTAGATGCCATGGTGGAGGAGTATGACTCCATTGTCAGAAACAGTGCTTGGGAGATTGTTCCAAGGCCAGTGGGAAAATCAGTTGTAGGATCAAGATGGATCTAAAAGGTAAAGCAAGCTGCTGATGGGAGCGTCGAGAAGTATAAGGCAAGATTTGTTGCACAGGGCTTCTCACATATTGAGGGGATTGAATATGAAGAAACCTTTGCACTTGTCGCACAATATTCTTCCATACGGACCATCCTTGCTCTCTTAACGCAGATGGGGTGGCACATTCATCAGATGGATGTGAAGATTGCGTTCCTTAATGGGATCATTTAGGAAGAGGTGTACGTTAAGCAACCTGAAGGATTTAAGATCTTCAGCAGTGAGTCGCATGTGTGCAGGCTCAAAAGAGTGTTGTATGGGATAAAACAAGCACCCCATGCTTGGTACACTCAGATTGACAACTATTTCACTGGACTTGGCTTTACCAAGAGTGAGGCGGATGCAAACCTGTACCAGATTGTGGTTGAGGGTAAGTTTTTGATCATTGTAATTTATGTTGATGATTTAATACTAACAGGTGATGAGCTGTTGATACACTCATGCAAGGCTGATCTTGCTAAGGAGTTTGAGATGAAGTATTTGGGCCTCCTTCATTATTTCCTTGGATTTGAAATATGGCAGCAGGAAGGTGAACTATTTGTGTCTCAAGGAAAGTTATGCCCAGGAGATACTAGAGAAGTTTCACATGCAAGGCTACAAGCCCATCGACAGTCCTCTTCCAAGAAATTGGAAGAAAGAGGATGTGACATCGGCAGAGGTAGTGGATGCGACTGTTTATCGACAGTTGGTGGGTTCGCTCATGTATTTAGTCAATACAAGACTGGCCATATGCTATGTGGTGAACCAGCTTTCACAAGAGATAGTTAAGCCTACCAAGCTCTTTTGGAAGGCGGGCAAGCATGTCCTGAGATATCTCAGGGGTGCATCTGCGTATGGTTTATGGTACAGATAGACGGATGAGGTGAAGTTGCATGGCTTCACGGATGCAGATTGGGAAGGAAGTCCAATAGATAGAAAGAGCACATCAGGAGGGATTTTCAATATCGGATCTACGATAGTTTCTTGGTACAACAGGAAACAAAGATCCGTAGCAGTCAGTTCAGTAGAAGAAGAATACATGGTAGCAATTTTAGCTGCATGTGAGGCTATCTGGATGAGGAAGATTCTGGCTGGTTTGTTCGGTTCACATTCAGATCCCACAGTGTTTCATTGTGATAATCAGAGTTCCATTAAAATCTCGGTTAATCTTATGTTTCATGATAGATCTAAACATATTGATATCCGGTATCATCATATCAGAGATTGTGTGCAGCGGAAGATCATGTTGCTTCAGTAAATTCCTACGGAGGATCAGGATGCATATATTCTGACAAAGGCGCTAACCAGGAGAAAATTCGAATACTATAGAGGCAGGATCAGGGTGAAGAATAATCCCTGTCTTGTTGAGAGGGAGTGTTGAGATTCAACAAGATGATGAGCTTAGTGAAAAGAGTCGCCTTCACTAAGTGGGCTCGCAGGCTATTTTTGGCGCAAGTCTATTTTTAGAATATGTCTATTTTTAGAAATGGTGATCATATTTCAGAATTTGCAGGATGCTATTTGTGGAAGGTTGATCAAGTTGGAAAAATATATGAATATTTGGCGAAGTCTATTTATATATCGTCAATCTAAAAATAGATGCATGTCGATTATTATTAGCTCTTAATAATAATCGGACTTTAAACAACAACTTCTTCTCTTGGAGCACTTCATTTCAGTGCACAGATGTGGCACAAAAACTGATAGAAGGAATTACGCTATTCCTAAGGGTTTACTAGAGCTATTGAATGGAGGACTCATTTATAACTCAAGTGGCATAGTTATGACACAGTTGGAAGAAATAGTTATGGAGTTGTATTCAGTTTAACTCAGTTAGACTAAGTTGAGCTAGTTGTATCTAGTCTAACTAATTGATACACTAGTGAGAGTGGAGTGAATTAATTAGTTAATTAATTCAAAAATAATAACTCATTAATCAACTAAACAATACATCAGTTAACTGTAGTGCACGGCAATTTCAGTGGAGACTAGTGGAGAGATAGGTGAAAGGGCAAGATAGACTATCTGTTGTGACTATAGTGATGCATTGATTGCATCACACACACAGTGGAGATGCCAATGAGGATTGTGCAGTCAATGAGGGAGTAGTTTGAATTCATTCAGAGCTATTCTTCAGCAAGTATTGCGTAGTGGAGGCAGGCTAGCAGGAGGCAAAGATTGGTGCATGGATTTGCAAGATTGGTCCTGATTAGTGTATGACGATTGTACTGTACTGAGAGCTTGTGATAAGATTTGTATGTTTGTATGAGATTTTCATATGATCTCCATGTTACATAATATATAGTTGGGGTTTTCATCTTCAGGCTTTCCCAGTTAAAAACTGTGTTATGTGCAATTGAATATTTTTGTTTATGCTTCACATGTGTGTGCAATTAATTTTTCCGCAAAAGATTAACAAGTGGAATAGATTCAATATCTTGCATAAAGTTAAATAGTGTGAGATTAGGTGGATCTTGGAAATATGCATTCTTAGTGCATATAATTTCTACATCACACTCATATTACCTTCTATGTTTCGTGTCGATGATGTGGGATTCATTATGAACCTCCTTCGAGGGATCACTTCTTGTCGACTTCATCTCATTATCTGGGAAGTTGATCTAGAGACTCCTTTCTAGTACCTTAGAGCTTACATGTGCTAATGGCAAGTTCTTCGCATTCGATGATAAGTTCACATCATTGGCCTTCGATTGGGTGATTTCACGGGTATTCGACTTCAGCTTACTATTCACATTCCATGGATTGTACTAGTAGTACCCTTGAGAGCCATTGACATTATGGGTGGTTTCTCTCACACTTGTTAATTGTTCACATCATTGACCAGTAATCAAGTTATTTTCTAGCATGTTTGACTTCGACACGTCTATTCACATGTTGGAATTTGTACTTTGATCAGGTGGTGTTGGAGCGCAAGACCATGGGCTTTGATCACAAAAGTCCAGGTTGCAAGGAGTGATGAGTCATTCATGATTATATACATGATTCCTTAGATAGATGGTTGTGACCATACCATGGGTTCTCTTGTTTTGATCCTCTATACAGATGGTTGCTCCCATACCGTGGATCTATTTCATATGATCCCTTTATTCGGATGGCTGCATCCATGCCGAGGATCCATTCACATGATCCTTTTCTTGATGGATAGCTACGCCTATTCCATGGATTCATGTATTTTCAACAGAGATTTTGGTTATGTATATGTATCTAATCTTGATTTGCAGGTCTCCCGACAGCAACGTCTGGTTCCTTGCATGTACTTGTAAAGCATTTCACCCCTCACTCATGTTCGGACTTCATACTTTAGGGGCCATCTGTTACACAATAATTTTTCACTATCCCTCCGATCCCCATCTCACCCATTTGAGGGTCATTTCTGTGACTAATTATAAGTGTCATGCCTTGCAAATACCATCATTGCATTCCTTGCCATGAGGACAACATTCCCTCTGTTGACCATTTCCTGAGAAGACCACTAAAAACACCTGTTTTTTCCTTGGCGCTGGTAGCCCATTATGCCCTCGTGCCAATGAGGAAAATTAACACTAAGCCCGTGCCAGTTGGCACTTTGTCCCAGTTAAGTGCTTGCGCCAATCCGTTTATGGAAATTTTTTAAAAAATAGAGGCGAAGTTTTGATCACAACAACTTCGTGGATGAGTCATAGGGAGTGGTTCGACTGAATAACCACGGACTCCCTCCTTTGGCCTCTTGTTTCCACCTTATGGGGAAACCCCCCAAGGGATAAGGCCTCCCTTCCACTATTGTATGGTTCCAAACCTCCTCCTCTCCTCTATAAATATAGCCATCTTCCACTGATGAGCTAATTGAATAGATAGCTGAAAAAGTTAGCATAGAGAAGAAGCAATCATAGCTTTGGGAGAATAGTGCAGAGTGTGATTGTTTGTGTGTTTTGAGAGCATAGTGAGATCTTGGACCTTTTTTCATGAGGGTGTGGCAAACGTGCTTGGATACATACCTGCCGAAGGAAAGCCTCAACATCAAGGCTTGGTTGTACACTCCCCTTGTCTTAATCATAATAAAATGCACCTGATGTTTAACTTCCATTCTTGTTTACATTTATAATGAGATTTATAAAATTACTTGATCAGTTATATAGGTTGTAATTGTTTTTATGTTTGTCTTGGTTTTAGGCTTGTTGTGATGTCTTGACTGTCTATACAGGTAATCGAACGTTCGTAGCAGCGTGCCTCGAGCTTGAGAAGAGCGACGGATCAAGAAGCTTCGACAGAAGACGACAAAATAGCATCAGAATGAGGTAGGACATATTCCTTGCTCTGAATTTCATTTACAATCTAGGAAGGTAGATGTTAGTATGTTCCCGTAGTTGCTAGACCCACCCTAGGGCTAGAGGGATCGCCTTTGTCTACAGAGGGGATTTACCTGGACAACACTTCCCCATGCTAATCCCTTCCAAAATCATTGTCTTATTCATCGCTTTCATTATGCTCAAATTTCCTTATTAAAATTGTTGTCTCACTCTTCACCATATTCCCCATTGAATTGGGATTGCGATTCAGAATCAAAATTTTTGGAATCATATTCCAAATGGAATTCAGATTCACTGTTTATCTTTGTCCTCATTACATTTTTTGGAGAGGTAGACATCGACCTTGGCTTGACGTTCAAGACAATCTTCTAAATAATGCGTAATATGTTGTTTCTGATAGTTTTCATCCTCTCCAGTAATATGTTGGAGCTTATCTGGTATGGGAATTTTTGGTTCATCCCCAAGTTCCATCTCTATGAACAGCCTTGGAATCTCCATAAAAAAGTGCTTGGTAATAAATGGCCTCTGGTAGTATTGACAAAGAAGATATTTGTTTTCAAAGCTTCATATGGCATTCCATAAAAGATGTTGTTTGTGGAGTTCATAACTCAGGTCTCCACAAATTTAGGCCTCCTCAAAATATGTAGTAGATATTCAGAGCACAACTGACCCTGATGAATTTCTGCAGTGATTTTGCTATGGATTGTGTCTGGGATCCAGCAATTGCAATGCTTTAATATGGAAAAGGTTGGGTTAAATTCTTCTAGTAAAAATATTACTAGAAAGATTGAAAGCATGCAATAAGGACAGATTTCTAAGAGACTACAAAAAGTACCTTTCATTATTTTTTTGAATCAACGAAGGTTAATGGCGACCACCCTTCTAGTGTGTGGTCTGCATCAAATGCCACAAAATGAAAAAAATATACATAATACTAAATTTACAATCTACAGTGAAATGATACATAATAAAAAATCATAAAATTATAAAATTTTCTCAAAAAAAAAAAAAAAAAAAAAGCAATTACAAATCCATAAAAATTTAAGCACTAAGAAAACAAATTAAAATACAATAAAATTTGAAAACCCAATAACCCTCCCTCTTCTTATCCCAATTTTCAAGTGGTGCATTAGTCGAGCTGTGGATCAAGTTTAGAATTGATCAACTCTAGATGAATTTTGAGTCAAATTTACAGCTCTAGCAATGCAACACTTGATTAATAGATCATGTGTGCCATGGGAAGGGTAGAGGTTGAATTTTCAAATTTCCTTTTGCATCCTTCATGATTTTTCCTTTACTAATTTTCTAACTGCACTCTGGTTCAATTTTATAGATTCATCCCTGAGACTATTGAATTCTTCAAGTCCCAAAGGCTAACACCTACACAACAACCACTAGGAATTTCAAAATGTATTAAATTATTAGTCCATGTTATCTAGTATCCGCTTCTAGGACAGGAAATCCAAAGCAAGTAGCTCTAACACAAGTAAATTTGGTAAAAATTATATATTTTTTTCAGAGTTGTAAACTAGAGATTAATGAGACTTTTTCTTTGGAAATTCAAGCAGTATAGACTTGAAATAAGAAAACAATTGAATATATATAGGTGTTTGTGTATTTGTTTAATATGATAGAGGATCTCTATAGGCTTGCAACCATGCCATCCACAATTATGTGTGCTACACCTTTGAGTATTGCAAATAAGAAATCCGAGCATGATAGACAACGCTTTCAGAATTAGACTCCTTGTTCAGCTACTGAGAAGTCTACTAGGAATCTTATGACATTGATCTCTACCCGTCCCCAGTTAATCTGCATGGCTATTCACAATCGAATGGCTAGCAGGAATTTGAAGAAGGTTGATGGTATGGTTCTGAGAATTCTACGATATTTATCTTTGCCTTTGCCTACTTCATTGCTAGTTAGCTTAAATTATACCCATAATTTTTGTGTATCTGGACCATCTTCTCCTTCTTAATCCAAGTGTTGACAATGAGAATGAAAAGCTTCATAGTTTAAGGTAGATATGGATTGAAGTCAACATGATTCACCTGTGAGCTTGTTTACACTATTATTCTGGTCATAAATAGTACTTCATGTTTTTTCCTTTACTAATTTTCTAACTGCACTCTGGTTCAATTTTACAAAGTCATCCCTGAGACTATTGAATGCTTCAAGTCCCAAAGGTTAACACCTACGCAACAACCACTGCGACTTTCAAAATGTATTAAATTATTAGTCCATGTGAGCTAGTACCTCTTTTGGGACAAGAAATCCAAAGCAAGTAGCTCTAACACAAGTAAATTTGGTAAAAATTATATCATTTTGCTCAGAGAAGGAAACTAGAAATTAATCAGACTTTTCCTTTGACAATTAAAGCAGTATAGACCTGAAATAAGAAAACAATTGAATATATATAGGTGTGTGTGTCTTTTTTTAATATGATAGAGGATATCTATAGGCTTGCAGCCATGCCTTCCACAATTATGTGTGATACTCCTTTGAGTATTGCAATTAAGAAATATGAACATGATAGGCAGCGCTTTTGGAATTAGATTCCTTGTTCAGCTACTGAGAAGCCTACTGGGAATCCTATGACATTGATCTCTGCCTGTCCCCAACTAATCTGCAAGGCTATTTACAATTCAATGGCTAGAATGCATTTGAAGAAGGTTGATGGTATGGTTTTGAGCATTCTATGGTATTTCTCTTTTCCTTTGCCTAATTCATTTCTCCTTACCTTAAATTATACCCACAATTTTTTTGTATCTAGGCCATCTTCTCCTTCTTAATCCAAGTGTTGACAATGAAAATGAAAATATTCAAAGTTTAAGGTAGATATGGATTAAGGTCGACATACGTGAGCTTTTTTACACTATTATTCATGTCATAAATAGTACTTCATGTTTTTTCCTTTACTAATTTTCTAACTACACTCTGGTTCAATTTTACAGAGTCATCCCTGAGACTATTGAATGCTTCAAGTACCAAAGGTTAACACCTATGCAACAACCACTGCGAGTTTCAAAATGTATTAGATTATTAGTCCATGTGAGCTAGTATCCATTTTTGGGATAAGAAATCCAGAGCAAGTAGCTCTAACAAAAGTAAATTTGGTAAAAACTATATTGTTTTTTTCAGAGTTGGAAACTAGAGATTAATCAGACTTTTCCTTTGAAAATTCAAGTAGTATAGACATGAAATAAGAAAAAAATTTAATATATATAGGTGTGTCTGTATTTTTTTAATATGATAGAGGATCTCTATAGGCTTGTAGCCATGCCATCCACAATTATGTGTGCTACTCCTTTGAGTATTGCAATTAAGAAATCTGATCATTATAGACAGCGCTTTCGGAATTAGATTCCTTGTTCAGCTACTGAGAACTTATATATCTGTGTGTGTATGTGTGTGTGTGTGTGTGTGTGTGTGTGTGTGTTTGTTTTCTTTTGGTTAATTTAAAATTTAAGTAACGTTTCCTCCTCTTTCTTTTAGTAGGCATTTGGATCATTGCTAGGAGTAAAGTATGTCAATCGTGTGATCTCACCTAGAGGCTAAGGTCCCTTGCTAAAATTTGATCTAATTACTGGGATGGCTGTGGAAGTTGTTCTCACATTCATAATTGTTATGGTTTCATTGATTATGAGAGCAAGAGGACCCAAAATCTTTTTTCTAAGGACATGGATAATGAGTGTCATAAAGCTCAGTCTAAGCATTGTGGGTGCTAACTTCACAGGCCCTGATATGAACCCTACCACTGTAAGCACTTTTGTTATTCCTCTCAGTATAGAAAGGTTTATTTTTAGAAAGGATAGATTAAGATTTATTATGAACTTATAAAGTCATAAATTTTGAGCTAAATAGGAAGGATTAGAATTTTCTACCTCTCTACCTATGTTCAGGGCTTGTATAACTACCCAACCCAATTTTGATATGTGGTATTTTCCTCTCTATAGTTATAGAGGAAGTGCCTCAAGAAACATGTCAGAGGGGCTGCATCATGAAGAGTAGACTTCCTTTGGCTTAGGTGCTGAGTTTGAGGGGTTTCTATTCTTGACCCAACTTTCTTATTTTGAAACTCATGCTATGGGGATGACCCAAACCACAAAAAAAATCGAGTCCTGGTGGAAAAAACAACACTCTTCAAATCTCACCATTAAACTATTTTCTTGTTGGAAATTGCTTGATATATAACCTATCGCATTTTAAAAATAAGGTTTCAATCGGGATGTAGAATCTAGTTAGCTATTTGATGGTGTTAAAATTCAGACGATGAAGGCCTATTCCATCTCAAAAGTGGGGTGATTATCTATTCCATGTTGAGGTCTTGTAGTCTATCTATGTGTAATTTAGCACTGAATTGTATCAGGTACTTAATTTCTTGTAGTGTATCTATGTGTAATTTAGCACTGAATTGTATTAGGTACTGAATTTCTAAAAGAAAATTCCAAATTCCCAACATTAAATTCGCATGTGTTGCAGTGCTTAGCACAATGTCATTAGTTCCATTCCTGAAAGGCTTGGAAAAAGGGTTAGTTTCTATTATCATTGTTTTTAGGCCAAGCAAAAGTCTAGCAGCCAGTTAAGAAAATCTATCAGTCACTGCATGGTAATGAAGATAATGATTGTTCTATCCTGGGTTGTTGCACCTTTTTCACAAAGCGTCGGAAGCTTTTTGTATTGTACATATTTAATTTTTTTGAGTTTGATAAATGCTTCTTTTGAACCTCATTTAAAGAGCAGCTACAGATTGTATCCTGACTGCAGCTCTTGATGAAGCTGATGGTGCTTCCATTTTAGCATTCTGTTGATTTTTCTTTATTTTAATGTATTTGATGCAATTCATTGCAATTGTTTAGTAAAAAATGTCTTTCTTCTTGTTGGGAATCATGAATTTTTCGCCTTGCAAAATATGTCAAATTCTGGTTTTGAAAATCTCAAGCTTTTATAAGTAATAGAAGTCTACTAGGAATCTTATGGCATTGATCTCTGCCTGTCCCCAGTTAATCTGCACGACTATTTACAATTCAAAGGCTAGCAGGAATTTGAAGAAGGTTGATGGTATGGTTCTAATCATTCTACGGTATTTCTCTTTGCCTTTTCCTACGTCATTTCTCTTTACCTTAAACTATACCCACAATTTTTTTGTATATTGGCTGGTATCTAGACATAACTGTCTTTGGTTCACTGAGGATGTGCTGCATGCTAGTTTGACTGGAACACTGTAAATTCCGATTTTATTTTCCTAACTCCTCACATAATTATTTAAAGGGTGTTAGATCAATGGAAGAGCACCTGCCATGTAGAAGGTTGGTGGTTCGACTCCACTGTATCCTAACATGAATTATTCAATGATATTGTAGATTTTTTTAATTCAATATTTTTATATTGATTTATTTTAATGGTGAGATTTTTTCTGAATTCATCATTTTATATTGTCTCTAGAGAGACAATAGATAGGATTAAAGAAATTGTATCCATAAATACAATATGTATTTAATTTCATCTACTCAAATGAAATTGTCTCATAAGAGACAATAAATGACAACTGTCTCTAGAGAGACAAAAATAAAACTATATTTGGAGAGACAAAAATGAAATTGTCTCTGGAGAGACAAAAATTATTGTGTTATATATTGTCTTTATAGAGACAATATTTTAAGACAATTTAATTTTAACACTATTTAATTTGAGACACCGACTTAAAGACAATATTTAAGAAAATACACAAGTTTTCTTTTGTCTCAAATTAAGACAATTTACCCAAAAATTATCTTAAATATTGTCTTAAAACCCCCTTTATGTTTTTGTGTTTTACTCATTAAATTGCATTTTTGAATGTTATGAAGATTACATAAGATGTGTATTGAGACATTTTATATTAATTCATATCAAAATAGTTTATTCGTAGCTCACATTGGTCCATGTTTTATCTCTGTAAATGAAAAACTAGAATGTCTCCACCAAAATATATTCAATAACTGATGTGAGCCCAAATGTAAAATGTGTTCTCTTAAGTTAATATAATATAATAACTTGTGATCACCACACACATTCCACGAGTGATCACTAGAGAACAAAACCTTGCCCTGCTACGAGTAGTAACTTTACAAGAGGTAGAAGAGGTGGTCTTGAAATTACCCAAGAATAAAGCCCCAGGGCCTGATGGGTTTACAAGTGAATTTTTAAAAGCAACTTGGCCATTCATAGGTCCTGATATCCTAGAGGTTGTGGAAGAATCCCGAAGAAACAAGATCGTATATCTAGCTTTGAATGGTACCTTCCTTACCCTTATCCCCAAGAAACAAAATGTAGATACTCCAATTGGCTTTCGACCGATAGCTCTCTGTAATGTCGTCTATAAAATTCTCTCCACTATTATGGTAAATTGTTTAAAACCTTTGCTACCCAATTTAATTTCCCCGGAACAAACTGGTTTTGTCAAAGGAAGACAAATCTTGGATGGAATAGTTGTTGCTCAGGAAGCAATTCATTCTATCAAGAAAGACAAAAGGAAAGGTTTGTTAATCAAATTGGATTTTTCCAAAGCATATGACCGTATAAGTTGCCAATACCTGATAGAGGTGATGCAAGCCTTTGGGTTTGATGAAATATGGCTTCAATGGTTGCATTCATTCATTTCCTCCCCGCATTTCTCAATACTCTTGAACGATAGCCCTTCTGTTTCGTTTAACAGCTTGCGAGGCCTCAGGCAAGGAGATCCCCTGTCCCCATTCCTATTCCTCATCGCTGCAGAAGGACTTCGCAGACTCATTAAAGCTCATGTAGCAGAAAGGAAGCTACAAGGTCTGAAATTGTGGGGACCTCATCTTCCACTGACTCATCAAAAATTCGTCGATGATATCTTATTATTATGTATGGCATCACTAAAATAATGTAAAACCATCATAAAAATTATAGAGTTCTTTATGGACACTTCTGGCACTCAAATCAATAATGACAAGTCCAATGTTTATTTCTTCAACTGTATAGTAGTAATGCAAAATTTTCTTTCCAGGACCTTAGGGTTTCAACGAGGCTCCTTCCCCCTGAAATACCTCGGTATGTTTTTAAATTCAGGACCCACTCGGATAGCAGATTGGCAAGATATTCTCATAAGAGTGGAGAAAAGGATACAAAACTAGGCTTTCAGAGTCTTGAATGCACCTGGGTGCCTCATAATGTTAAAATCTGTGCTTCAAGCTTTACCAATTTACCAGCTGTCGGGGAGGGCCCACAGGAAAGGAATTTTTTCTCAATTGGTAGGCCCATGTTCAAAAAAATTTTATGGCAAGGAGCTCAAGCTAACAGGAAATGGGTGCTTCTTTCCTGGGACAAATTACTTAGACCGAAGGCTGCAGGTGGATTGGGCCTCTATGATCCCTTCGTCTTAAATAATGTGTTGGGAGCGAAAATCTGGTGGCACTGGCTCCTGGGAGGGATGGATCTCTGGAAGAATATATGGCTAACAAAATATGACATGTCAGTTATAGTCTGAGGTCGATTGAAGGTAGATAGAATACCAAAAGGCCCCTCAATATGGAATTTAGCAGTAATGAACATAAATTTAATCCGCTCTAACAGTTTTTGGGAAATTTGTTAGGTCCCTATATTACTAGTATAGTCCCTTATTGTTGTTATTGTACCCTTGTAACCCCCATTTTGTTATTATTGTGCCCTTAAATTATTATTCTTAGGTCGGCTAGGATTACATTGTGGCCCACTAGGATTACATTATGGCCCCATGGACTCCTTTATATAGAAAGGAGGTTCTATAAATTGTATCATCCAAGAATTTTTCATTTATGTAATGTATTGGAGGTTGCTCCCTCGAAGTGGCTTATTTATAAGGCGTTGATATCTATTTTCTTCTATTTTTGGAGCTGGTTACCCAACATTTGGTATCAGAGCTTTGGATTCTAGGGTTTCATTGCTCCAAACAGGTCATCGTGGAATTTTCGCTATAAATTTTTTTCTACGAAGTTTCAGAAGCTGAAATTTTTAGCGTGCGAAGCTGATATCCTAAGGACGATTTTCTAAAAATTTTAGAGCTTGTTTCACAATATTTTTGGAGATATGATTTGTGGAAGTTAGGTCTTTTTTCAGGCTCCTAAACAGGTCATTGTGGAATTTGCACTATAACATTTTTTCTACGAAGGTTTAGAATCTGAAATTCTTATGGTGCAAATTTGAAATCCCAAAGAAATTCTTCAAAACATTTCAGAGATTGGTTCATAATATTTTTGGAGATATGATCTATGGAGGATAGTGCTTTTTCAAGCTCCTGAATTTCATCTCAAAGAGGTGATCGTGGAAAAAGTTCAATAAATTTCTATCTAGGCATCATATTGGAGTGCCGTAAAAAGTGGTCACAAGTACACAGACTTTAGTTTCTTTGCTATCAATTTTAGAGATTAAGGATGAAACAGTGAGACATGGCAAGTCGTACAAGTTCGCTCTACTGAACCAGTCCATAATTAGGTCATTGTGGGAGATTAGACACAACTTTGTCTTGGAGAATCCAAATCAGGTCAGACTTGTGGCATTCAAAATATAATTCAAAGGGATAAATTGGTACCAAAAATAAAATATTGAAGTGCTGCAATCACAAATATAATCTAATTTCAATATCGATCTCCTCAAATGCAAGAAAAAGGTGTGTATTTTTTTTTCGAATTGCATAAGTCTTGAAGAATCAATTTGAATTGATTCCAAGGGCATATTGTAGAATATATATCAGTATTGGGTTCTAAAATATGCCCCGTAAAAATAATTCAACACCCATTAACCCTTCAAAAGGCTCTACTATGACTCATGAAGATGAAGAATTGCAACATGATCTATCAAAACTACAAGAGCAATTGCAACAAATTTCACTCTCGCAAAGAACAAAAAAAAATGAAATGGAAGTTTTGAAGAAAGGCGTGGAAGCTAATCTGGATGGCGTGCAAGCTAATATGGATGGCATGGAAGCTAATATGGATGGCATGGAAGCTAATATGGATGACATGAAATACAACATGGAAAATATGAAGAATGCTCTAAAAACAGACATCGAAGGTTTGAAAAAGTTTATACAAGAAATGTTTCCTAATGGTGAAAAGATAGTAGAAGAACCTCATGATGAGAAAAAAATAAATGTTAATTGTGATTTCATAAACTCTAATGTTGGCAGGAAGAACCACCATATTCCAAAAATGGATATGAGGAAGTTTGATCGAAAGGATCCTGTAACATGGATACTACAGATGGAGCAATATTTTGATCTCCATAACGTGAAAAAACACAAAAGGTACGCATTGCAACTTTACATTTAGAACAAAATACATTTGTATGGTATCGATGGCTTTGCTCCCGTAAAAAAATTGTCACTTAGTCAATTTTTACGAAGGAAATGATATCACATTATGAGGATACAAAGAGCAACACCTTCTTTAGCCAATTGATAAATCTCAAACAAAAGTGTTCAGTGGGGGAGCACATTGAGGACTTCCAAAAATTGAATATAAGGGTAGCTGATATTCCAGAGGAACACATGATTGATCTCTTCATAGGTACTTTAAAGGATAACATCCAACATGAAGTTTGCGTTTTGGAACCTGATTCATTGGAGAAGGCATTCAGGTTGGCAAGAAAAATTGAATGTAAAATTATGGCGACAAGGAAGCCTACCACTCACTTCTATAAAGATGGAAGTGTTGCTACTCCTAGATTTCCACAACCTACAAGGTTTACACCACAAAAATTTGAAGAAAAAAGAGCAAAAGGGCTTTGCTACAGTTGTGATAGAAAATACACTAAAGGTCATAAGTGTGTTGAGAAGAAATTATTTTACATAGATTGTGAAGAGGAAGAAGAAAATGAACAAGAAGAGGATATACTCCAAGAACCAACCCTATAAGAGGAAGAAATGAGTCTGACCATATCGTGTAATGCACTAGCAGGAATTACCACTCCTCAAACTCTCAAGATAGAAGGACATATCAAGAAGAAAAAGGTAATAGTGTTGATTGATTCGGGTAGCACCCATAATTTTATTCATTGTAAGGTAACCAAGGAATTGAATTGTTTCCTATACCCAGCACCAGAATCTCAAGTGATGGTTGAAAATGGAGAAACTATAAATTTCTTTGGAAAGTTCCATAATATCAAGCTAACCAGGGTGGAATATGTATTTAAGCTAGTCCAATGCTTTCCATTCTGTAGAATGTTTGATGTTTTACTAGGAGTACAATGGTTACAACCTTTGGGGATGGTAGCATTTAATTTTCAAGAACTTCTCTTGAAATTTTTTTCATAAGGAAAGGAAGTGAATTACGGGGTATTGAAGGGGCGAAGGAATAAATAAGCTCTGTTAATAGCTAAATCCCCACAAGAAAAGAAACAACGAGCCTAATTATCACAATGCCACTGAAGTTGACATCAGTATACATTTGCAGGATCTCCAGTCTTATTGATCATTCCAAGGTGTTTGAAACTTCCAAAAGACTCCCACCTATTCATGATGATGATCATGATATTCATTTGATTCTAGGAAGTGTTCCTCCAAACATTAGGCCTTATAGATATCCTTACTTCCAGAAGAGAAAAATTGAACGTATGATTGCAGAAATGTTAGAGGTGGGTATAATTCAACCTAGTCAAAGTTCTTTCTCTGCTCCCATAGTATTGGTACAGAAGAAGGATGGATCATGGTGAATGTGTTTGGATTATAGGGAGCTCAATAAGCTCACCATTAAAGATAAATTTCCCATTCCTATGACTGATGAATTATTGGATGAATTACATGGAGCAATTTATTTTACCAAGTTGGATCTTCGTTCAGGATATCATCAAATTAGAATGAAGACTGAAGATATTCCAAAAATAGCATTTCGAACTCATGAGGGTCATTATGAATTTTTTGGTCATGCCTTTTGGCCTTACCAATGCACCTTCTACATTTCAAGGGTTGATGAATTCCATTTTCAAACCCTTCCTTAGAAAATTTGTGCTAGTATTTTTTGATGATATACTAATCTACAGTAGGTCTTGGAAGGATCATGTTGAACATGTTGACAGGGTGCTCAAACTATTGCAGGAGAAACAATTATATGCAAAAACATCCAAATGTTTCTTTGGAGTACAAGAGGTGGAATATCTAGGTCATATTATATCTCATGAGGGTGTTAAAGTAGACCCTAACAAAATTAAAGCCATTAAGGAATGGAAAGTCCCCTCGACCATAAAGTAGTTGTGAGGATTTCTTGGGTTAACAGGGTATTATCGCAAGTTTGTTAAGAATTATGGGAGAATAGCAAAACCTCTAACAACATTATTGAATAAAGATGCATTTTCATGGACTCCTGAAGCAACTAAGGCCTTTGAACATCTTAAAGAGGCAATGTGCCTAGCACCAGTCTTAGCTATGCCAGACTTCACAAAAACCTTTATTGTGGAATGTGATGCCTCAGGAAATGGAATTGGTGCAGTTTTAATGTAGGAAGGAAGACCCATTTTTTTTGAAAGTCGTCCAATCAAAGGAAAGTATTTACGGAAACCTATTTATGAGAAGGAAATGTTAGCAATACTGCATGCACTAAAGAAATGGATAACTTACCTAATGGGAAGAAAATTCAAGGTAAAAATTGATCACGATAGTCTTAAACACTTTTCAGAACAAAAAATATGTTCGGAAGAGCAACAAAAATGGGTCACAAAGATGTTGGGTTATGACTTTGAAATAATCTACAAAAAAGGAAAGCTTAATGTTGTTGCAGATGCACTCTCAAGAAAGAATGAAGAGGTGGAAGCATTGCTTTGTGCCATTTCTATTATCCAGCCAGATTGGATAACCAAAGCAAGAGATGAATGGAAGAAGGACAAAGATGTATGGACACTCATTCAAAAGTTGCGGCAAGATCCTAGTACATCTGATACATTTAGTTGGAAAAATGATTCCTTATGGTACAAAGATCGCTTATATCTTTGTAAGAATTCCCAACTAAAACAAAAGATTCTTCTGGAATTGCACACTTCTCCTTTAGGAGGACACTCAGGATTTTTAAAAACTTACCACAGGGTGAAGAAAGAATTTTCTTGGGATGGCCTTAAATCTGATATTCGAAAGTTTGTGGCGGAATGTTTGGTTTGCCAGCAGAATAAAGTGGAAACAATTAAGACCCCAGGACTTCTACAGCCTTTATCCATTCCAAGTCAACGTTGGGAGGAGATTTCAATGGATTTTATCACAGGTTTACCTAAGTCCGACGGAAAGAGTGTCATCATGGTGGTAGTTGATAGACTTACAAGTATGCACACTTTTGTGCATTATCTCATCCATTTAAAGCAAGTACAGTTGCTACTACATTTATGGATAGAATTCAAAAGCTACATGGAAGCCCAAGGGTTATTGTGAGCGATAGAGATCCCATTTTTATTGGAAATTTTTGGACAGAGTTATTTTCTTGTTTGGGTACTCAATTAGCTCATAGTTCATCTTATCATCCTCAATCTGATGGTCAAACTAAGATAGTAAATAAATGTTTGGAAGGATATCTTCGTTTCTTTGTATCTGATAAACAAACACAATGGGTCAAGTGGTTACCTCTCGCTTAATGGTGGTATAACACTTCCTTCCATACTGCAGCAAAAATGACCCCATTTATGGCACTTTATGGATATCATCCACCATCCATCACATCATCTTTAAGGGAAATTTGAAGGTTCAAGTAGTGGAAGATCACATCGAGCATCGGCAAGAAGTTCTCCAACTCTTAAAGGATAACCTAAATTTGGCACAAAATCGAATGAAACAATACGCAGATCAACATCGCAGCGAGAGAAGTTTTGATGTAGGAGATTAGGTATTTTTACGGCTACAACCATACAAACAAATGTCCCTCAAGCAAGCTAAGAAGGATAATAAATTATCGCCAAAGTACTATGGTCCTTACAAGGTGTTGCAAAATATTGGTACTATGGCATACAAATTGGAGCTTCCTGCTTCTTCGGGAGTACATCCAGTTTTCCATGTTTCATGCTTATATAAAGTTATAGGTGAAAATCTTCCAGTTCAAACAATATTGCCAGAACTTGATGAGGAAGGAAAAATCATATTGGAACTTGAAGCAGTCACAGAAACAAGAACTCGACAACTATGGAATCGATCAATTTCAGAGTATCTCATCAAGTGGAAGAACTTATCCACTGAAGATTCTACATGAGAGGATGAGAATTTTATACAGAAGCACCCAGAGCTACTCAAGCATTGAGGACAACACTTTTTTGAAGGAGAGGGGCATGTTAGGTCCCTATATTACTAGTATAGTCCATTATTGTTGTTATTGTACCCTTGTAACCCCCATTTTGTTATTATTGTGCCCTTAAATTATTATTGTTAGGTCGGCTAGGATTACATTGTGGCCCACTAGGATTACATTATGGCCCCATAGACTCCTATATATAGAAAGGAGGTTTTGTAAATTGTATCATCCAAGAATTGTTCACTTATGTAATGTATTGGAGGTTTCCCCCTCGAAGTGGCTTATTTCTAAGGCGTTGATATCTCTTTTCTTCTATTTTTGGAGCTGGTTACACAACAAAATTAGAGAAGGAAGTACAACTCTTTTTTGGGAAGACTCTTGGCAACAGCGAGAAAAACTATTTAGTCGATTAGACTTGGGGGAAATTTTCCTCTACATGAATACCCCTAACAACAGGCTTGTGTAGCATTACTGGTGTCATAACCAAAACGGTATGTGGCGGACATGGAAAGATAAAACTTGGTGGCCATCCGCTCCAGCAATGCAACAATGGGATAATTTTGCTAGAGAGCTCAAAGCTCGAAAATTGAGACAAATTTCAGGAGCAGATATCCTAAGGTGGGGACATCTGACTAGAGGGTTGTTCACAATTAAGGAAGGTTACTATATCCATTCTCAGCAAGCTCAGTATAATGTTCGACCATTATGAAATAGAAACTGGGAATTGAGACATTGGCCTAAGGTGGAAAACTTCTTATGGCTAGTAAGTCATCACAGGATTATGAAATGGGAGAACCTTTAGAAGAGAGGAATGATAGGCCCTTTGTGTTGCCCATTCTATCCTAGTGAGATCGAAACGATAGAACACCTTCTTAACTCCTGCCCAATGGTGCATCCATTATGGGAGAACTTGGCACATTTGTTTCGGAAGACAGATAAAAACAATGACAGCATCACAAAAACCATTGGCAACTGGCGAAAAGGGAGGTTTCATTGTCAGGTGATTAATAGAGCATGGACTCTCTCATTTGGTTTCCTTCTTTGGAACACATGGAAAGAAAGGAATCAGAGATTCTTCCAAGAAGTAGCACAACCAATGTCTTAGATTTGGCAGCACTCTATAGAAAACATTCGAGAAACCATTCTAATAGAAAGTTTGTCAGATGAAGATTGGTAGAAAATGGGTATCGAATCTCAGATATTAGAGTACCTGAACCTCAAACCGCAGGAGCTATGTAAAATTCTCTGGAAATACAGACGACCAAGTCAATCGATTGCGGAAAACTTGCTACCTCCTCAACCAAGTTTTCTTAAACTGAATTATGATGGAGCCTCGAAAGGTAATCCATGGCAAGCTGGGTCAGGAGGGATTTTCCACAACTCTGAGGGGGTAGTATGCAGATTCTATGCACTCGATTTGGGCCATGCCACCAATAATGAAGCAAAACTTATGGTGGTCAAACAGGGTATTATTATAGCAATCAGGGAAACTTACTAGAGAATCATTGTTGAGGGAGATTCGGAAATGGTAACAGGTCTACTCCAAAAGCTGCAACAAGGCACACCTTGGGAGAAAATCTCCCAAATATGGCGAACAACAACCCTTATATAAGAAGTGAGTCAACTGGTGAAATGAATTCAGTATTTGATCCCAAGCCACATTAGAAGAAAAGGTAATGCAGCGGCGGATTACTTGGCTAATTGGGGATGCCAAAATGAAGAACACTCCATAGATGCTCGCCCCTCTGATGCGATCTGGGATGTGGACCTTCATTCTCTCCAATTGATTGTGAATAAGGATCTTCAACCCCCCGATCGGGGTGTACAACTATCAGAAAGGCACTCCTCGCCGTGGTAACCTGGCATGCACTCTCTCTCCATGCAATTAATGACAATAATGAGATATTGTCAGCCCAGTTCAGCGAAGTGTGGGATCACTCGGATCTGAATGATGTCGAAGGGTGGCCAGGCTATCTCGTAAGAATGCCTAAGGCAAGTTTCCGTTAAGGTAGGTGCGCTCCCTCCCTCCCTTCATTCGTTCATGCACCGCTGTCTGCATGCAAGCGTATGGAGGAGGAAGAGGAGGAGATGGAGCAATTTGAAAACTGTCAATCTTTCAATCCTGTCAGGGTATGTATCTGTAATTCTCCTTGTTCTCATGGTGCCAATGACTGTGGTTTCGATTAGATTGCTGTACATAAAATCTGGTTTGGGCTGGTTATTGAATTTCAGCTGTGCTACCCACAAATTGAAACCTGTCCAACCGTGCTTCCGCGACCCCTGCCTTTTGCATGTCCATTCTATATCTCCTGCTGTCATCCAAGGTAATATAAGACCCCTATTAGTTGTTTTAGGAAAACATTGGAATCTTGGGAGAAAGTTTCAAACTTGTTTACTTATGATTTTTCTTTGTCGAGCTGTTAAATGGCTTAAGTTTCAAAGTTGCAAACCATGTCAGGTTCCTTTTCTTCTCCATTCTGTCTCAGAGAGTAGGGCTAGCATCCCTAGCCCGCAGTGACACTTGGCCCAAGTGCTCAATCCTAGAGTGTCTCGGGATGGTTCTTGCAAGAGGATGGTAGCGATGGGGGTTCTTTGTTCCTCCGCCATTCAAACAGTCCTTCCTCTTAGCTCTCTAAATTTGACCATAAGCCCTCACACTCAATATGCTCTATCTGTCTTGTGCACTGGACTGACCACTCCAGGTTGTGCGGTCACCTGTCCATGTATGAGGTCTATTAAGCTTAAGGTTAGTTTGACCATCATTTTCTGGGCTTTTTTTTTGTATACAGTCAAGGGGTTTGTCGTCCACAGTTCTCCTGGTAGCGACTCTAGCTCTCTACATTGGCTGCAGAATTGGCTCTTGCGGTTTACTTTTCCATTTTTGTATGCTACACCTGTTATCTCTGGTCAAAGGTGGTGCACAGGATGTATAGATATGGTTCCTCACTTCTTTGTTGTTCCTTTTTTCTTGTATGTGTTATTACATAGGATCTTTCCAGCCATGGGAAAAAGACGTTCAAGTTCTGATGTTGCCAAAGGAAAATAGAAAGTTCAGTTTGAGCATGTCCCCAAGAAACGAGGTCGTAAACCAACCAGGAGCATCTGGAGACTTTAGCAGCAAATTATGTGATGGGAAATTCCTCAATAGTCCGTCAAGAAATTCGTGGGTGGGAAAGGGAAATACAAACAGACCCTGAAGACAATGAAACATAAGCTAAGATTTTAGATTTCATAACAAACCCAGGAAATACCCGTGGCTTCCTTACTTTATTCAATCAGATTGTTCACACATATTGGATAGTCAAGTGTCTCATAGTGAAAGCAATTCAAAGTATTCAGCTTGTTCATGCCAAGGCAGACCAGGCAAAGATAGAACCTAGCCTTCAAGATCTGCTGAAGGATATATAGAACCAGCTACACCATATCAAGATAACACAATATCAGGAAACTGATCATATAAGTAGACTGGATGATCGAGTCGACCGTATGGAGAAGCTACTCCAACAGCTACAACAAGCTGAAATGCCTAGGTCTAATGCGAAAGACCCAGCTCCTGTTTCCTCATCAGATGGACAGATGTTTTTAGTATTGTGAATTTTGATGCACTTTTTAGTTATATATGAACTCTTCTTATGTTATATGAATGTACAAACTGTAGTAGTAGGACAGATAGCGCATGAGGCTTATAGACGGTTGAAACAATTTTAGTTTTGGTATGCCTTTCACGCTTTCAGGTGGCCAACAGACCTGGTTTCCTATGGGAAGGTTGAGGTCATAGCCTGAATTTTATATTTTGTAGCCTATCCTTCACTTATAAATAGAAAATAGTCCGGTCCTACCAAATTTACAAAAAAAAATATATAATAACTTTGTCTTATTATGTTTGAATAGCTTTCTTCTAGCCTTTTTGTTGTGTCTTGCATCGCTCTTATGGAGCACAGGAATCTGCAAATTGTCAATCCCGTATCTCATGGATGGAGACTTGAGTAGTTGTTTGTTTTATAATTTTTGTCAATAGAGTATCTCGATAGTTTTTTGTTTTTGAAAGTTTTCATATAATTTTCTTAAATGTGTTTTTTTATTTCAAAATAATTAAATGTTATTTACTTGATTTAGTTATAAAAATTATGTAGTTCGATAAATATTTATAAATTTAGAGTATTAAATTATTAAGAATTAAAATACAATATATAACTATAATAGAATTGAAAATTATTATGAAAAACAAATAATCAGATATATATATATATATATATATATATATATATATATATATATATATATATTATAATTACTATTTTTAATATGGATGATATAGTTAAATTTTTAATAAATATAATTCAAAAAAGCTATAGTAAAGTTAAGAATGTCTTACTAATGCATACATTTACCTGATTAACTATGTATAAAAATTATCTATGTATCAAAAGGTTATTATGAGTCAATTTTAACTTGAAAGAAAAAATGAATTACACATCTTATTGTAAAATCGACGATTTTTCTAAATACAATTTGTTTATATATCAATGAATGTAACTATAAATAATAATGAGGAACTTATCATAAAAGGACTTATTAGAATTGGAATAATCTCAAATCCATGAGATATTGCCAGTCTCGAAGCCATGTGACTTGAATCTATTTTTTAAAATTTATTAAAACTAATGGCCCACTTTTATAAATAAAATTTGTTTATATATAAATGAATGTTATAAATAATAATGAGGAACTTATCATATAGGAACTTATTAAAATTGGAATAATCTCAAATCCATAGCAAATTGGTGGTCAGGGAAGCACATGACACAAACCTAATTTTTAAATTTATTAAAAGTAATGGCATATTTTGCTAAATAAAATTTTCTTAAATATAAATGAATGTTATAAATAATAATGAGGAACTTCTCACGGAGGAAATTGCCCTTTAAAATTATTAGATTTTTTAAATTTATTAAAAGTAATGACTCATTTTGGAAAATAAAATTTTCTTATATATAAATGAATGTTATAAATAATAATGAAGAACTTATGATGGAGGAACTTATTGGAATAATTTCAAATTCCTAGCAAATTGTTGTCCAGGAATCACAGGGCACAAATCTAATTTTTCAATTTATTAAAAGTAATGACCCATTTTTCTAAATAAAATTTGCATATATCTAAATGAATGTTATAAATAATAATGAGGAACTTATCATGGAGTAACTTATTAGAATGGGAATAATCTCAAATCGCTAGGAAATTGCAAGTAGGAAAGCCACATGACACGAATCAAATTTTTAAAATGTTGAGAATGCAACAAGATGATGGAGCTTAGTGAAAAGAAGTCACCTTCACTAAGTGGGCCCGCAAGATATTTTTGGCGCAAAGTCTATTTTTAGACATATGGATCATGGTCTATGAGTTGCAGGATGCTATTTATGGATGGTTGGTCAAGTTGGTAAAAATAGATGGACCTCTATTTTTAGACATACAGGGCGAGTCTATTTTGAAGCGCGGTCTAAAAATAGATATGTCGAATATTATTAGCTCTTAATAATATTTGGACTATAAACATTATCTTATCCTCTTGGAGCACTTCAGTTTGAGCTATGGATGTGGCACATGCAGCTGACAGAAGGAATTACGCTATTCCTAGGGTTTAGTTGAGCTATTGCATGGTTGAATTCAGTTGCAACTCATGTGGGAGAGTTTGGTGGAGTTGATGAGACAATTGATGGAGTTGTGTTCGGTTTAACTTAGTTGAACGAGTTGTATTTAGTCTAACTGATAAATACAATAGTGATGAGTGGTGTGAATTAATTATTAATTAATTCACTAATTATTAACTCATAAATCAACTAAATAATACATCAGTTAACTGCAGTGCATGGATAGTTCAGTGGAGACCAGTGTTAGAGGTGGGTGAAAGGGTGAGTCTACTATCAGTTGTGACTATAGCTATGCATGAAATTTGCACACAAATTGAAGGAGATTTCCAATGAGGATTGCACAGTACAATATAGTGGGATTCTAACTTGGATCTCATCATTATTCATCTTGGATTGCACAGTAGAGGCAGGCTAACAGGTGGAGGAGATTTGAACTTGTGACTTGTTCATATATGAGCTACTTAGTGTTTAAAAATTAGAGATAGTGCTGAGAGCTTGTGAGGAGTTTGTACTATGATTGTTACATGTTCTATATCATTATAATATACAGATAGTTGGGGGTTTTTAGCTGTAAGCTTTCCCCATTACATACTGTGTTGATATGTGTGATTGATTAATGTTTTAATGTGCGCATGCGATTGCTTTTAATTCCGCAAATTGATGATCAATGGTAGAAGAGGTTATGTATTATGCATGAAGCTCAAATAGTGTGTAATCAAGATAATCTCGGTGAATAACTCATCTACTATTCAAATTTATACATGGTATCAAAGCGAAGTTGATCATCGGAACTATTATAGTGATTACATTTTATTTCTTGAGGCAGAGTCTGTACGAGGGCCAGGTAGCCTCTGGATCCATCCTTTCTTTGAAAGGTGAAATATCCAGTAAATGCCCCAACAGTCGATCTCTGTACTAGAAATAATTTGTTCTCATAGATCAGAAGCGGTTGAGTTTTGAGCTAGTGGAATTCGAATTTGCAGTAGTGTTTTCTTGGTGTCAAAGTCAAAATGTCTTTCAATGGATTGCGATTGGAGTATGCTCTTGAGGGCAGCTCGAATTATATTGCATGGAAGGATAGGATGGAGGCAGTGTTATATGACAACGGGTTGAAGAAGTTCATAGATGCTGAAGTCCCAAAGCCTGCTGATGCTGCTCAAGTTGAGGCTTGGAAAAAGAAGATAGCAAAGTGTCGAAGGATTCTGTTGGAGGGCGTGAAGGATCACATAGTATCTATCCTGCATGGTAAAGCTTCTCCATACTTGATGTGGAAAGCGTTGACATACTTATTCCAAAGCAAGAGCGACCAGAGGAAGTTGGCACTCAAGGATAAACTCAGAAACATAAAGATGGAGAAAGGCGACAGTATGCCCAAGTACCTCACGAAGTTCACCCAATGCAGGGATGAGCTGGGAAGTGTGGGGGTGACTGTAGATGATGAGGACTTGGTGAGCTTGGCTCTCCTTAGGCTTCCGAAGAGTTGGCATTCCTATCAGGACTTTGTCAATGGTCGGGAGAAATTTCCAGGATGGGAGCGACTTTGGTCAGATCTTGTGCAAGAGGAGATAAGGTGAAGTACCAGGGACAGATCGTCATCAAAGAACTCTGATGAAGAGAATTGTGCTTTGGCTGCCAAAGCAAAGAAGGGGAAGAGAAAGAAAGCTTCTCATTCCGGTGCGAAAGGCAAGAAGCAGGACATGTCTAAGGTGAAGTGCTTTCACTGTCACCAACACGGACATTATGCCACAAAGCATACGCGAGAAAATTAAATAAGAAGGGATTCTTGAATCTGTGACGGGAAGTATAACCTTGCGGTTTGAGTGGATTTTTGCTGATGTGCTTGGTATCGAGTGTGATGAGCTCGATTTAGTTTCTTGGACGATGGTCGTCTTCTCCCATGACAGGGAGATCGAGATTTTTACGATGGATGAGAAAAGTCTTGGAGTGCACATCAAGATGGGTGATGATGGTAGATACGGTGCAACCGATGACCAGTACATTTCCTTTAGAGGAGTCGAAGTAAACCCTTCGTATTGAAGGAAGTGATGCATGTTCCAAGATTGAAGAAGAATCTTATCTCTGTGGCGATGTTGGAAGACAAGGGATATGATGTTGTCTTCAGCAAAGGAAAGGCTTTCCTACGCAGTAAGACAACTGGAGAAACCTGGAAGATAGGGGTTCGAGTCAAGAACCTTTATCAATTGCAGGTAGATGGCTGCGCAGCAATGGCATGCAAGGCAGAAGGAGTGGTGAGCCGGGATGATGGCGAGCTGTGGCACCGGAGATTGGGCCACCTTCACCATGGAGCTTTGCAGATACTGCAGCAGATTTCTACTGGGCTTCCTAAGGGTACTCTTGTGCAGTCAGATCAGTGCAAGGGATGTACCTTGGGAAAATTTGTGAAAGCCACCTTTCACGAGAAGGATAGTCGCGCCACGATGACCCTTGAGAGAATTCACAAAAATGTGTGTGGACCTTTCTCAGTAGCTTCGATAGAAAAGCACAGGTACTATGTGATCTTTGTTGATGATTATTCTCGGAAGTGCTGGATCTTCTTCATGCAAAAGAAGAGCGAGACATACTCTAAGTTCTGTGAGTTCAAGGCGCTGGTTGAGAAGGAATATGGGAAGAAAGTGAAGGCTCTTAGGAGCAACAATGGTGGTGAATTCATCTCTGGCAAATTCAAGGAATTTTGCAGTGCATAAGGGATTCGAAGAGAGCTCATAGCACCCCATAACCCACAGCAGAACGGGGTTGCTGAGCGGAAGAACAGAACGATCGTGGGTGCTGCACAGGCGATGTTGCATGATCAGGGCCTACCCATTCACTTGTGAGTGAAGGCCTGCAATACTAAAGTATATGTGCAGAACCATTTTCCTCAGAAGATACTTGGCATGAGTACACCCGAGGAGGCGTTTTCTGGCAAGAGGCCTCATATTTCCCATTTGAGGATTTTTGGTTCACCTGTTTACATTCATGTGACAAAGGATGTTAGGAAGATGCTGGAGCCGACCGTAGAGGTTGGGATATTTTTTGGGTACACAGATACGCCCCACAACTATCGTGTGTATTTTCCAGACAGTCGCAAGACTGTTGTGCAACGGGATATCAAATTTCAGGAGGATAAAGCCATGAAGTGTTCGCTTGAGAGGGAGCCACACTTGCATGCAGAGGAGGAGCTATTAGTTCCTAAGGATGAGCTTCAGGATGTGGATCAGCTGCAAGAGGAAGTTCGTGGAGTGGAAGAGACCACTCATGCAGTGCCAACCATCAGAGGGCGGAAGCGCACTATAGAAGCTGAGTGACTGGCTCAAGATGCAAAGAAGGTTGTAGGACCACCTACAACACAGTGTAGACAGAGACAGTCACCGGACCAATACACTGGATACATGGCTCTTGTGAGCAAATGTGTCATGACAGAGCCATCCTCTTTCGAGGAAGCTTTGGAGGACCCCGCATGGGTAGATGCCATGGTGGAAGAGTATGATTTGATTGTCAGAAAGAGTGCATGGGATATTTTCCCAAGGCCAAAGGGGAAATCAGTGGTGGGTTCAAGATGGATCTACAAAGTGAATAAGGCAGCTGACGGGAGTGTGGAGAAGTGCAAGGCAAGATTTGTTGCCCGAGGCTTCTCATAGATAGAGGGGATCGATTATGAGGAGACCTTTTCACCTGTTGCAACGTATTCTTCCATACGAACGATTCTTGCTCTCTCAGCGCAGATGGGGTGGCACATTCATCAGATGGATGTGAAGACTGCGTTCCTCAACGGAGTCATTAAGGAGGAGGTGTACATAGAGAAGCCCAAAGGTTTCGAGATCTTCAGTAGCGAGTCGCATGTGTGCAGGCTCAAGAGAGCAGTGTATGGGTTGAAACAAGCACATCGTGCTTGGTACACACGGATAGACAGTTATTTCACTGGACTTGGATTCTCCAAGAGTGAGGCGGATCTTAACCTATACCAGATTGTGGTGGAGGGTAAGTTGCTGATCATTGTACTTTATGTAGATGATTTGATTCTGACAGGTGATGAGCTGTTGATACTTTCATGCAAGGAGGATCTTGCTAGAGAGTTTGAGATGAAGGACTTGGGCCTCCTTCATTATTTCCTAGGATTAGAAATTTGGCAGCACAGTGATGGACTATTTGTTTCTCAGGGTAAGTATGCCCGAGAGATACTAGAGAAGCTCAACATGCATGGCTGCAAGGCTGTTGATACTCCTCTTCCTGGTGATTGGAGGAAGGAGGATGCTACTTCAGCGGATGTAGTGGATGCCAATGTTTATCGACAGTTGGTGGGGTCGCTTATGTATCTGGTCAATACATGACCTGATATATGTTATGCAGTTAACTAGCTTTCACAAGCTATGGTTAAGCCTACCAAGCTCTTCTGGAAGGCGAGCAAGCATGTATTGTGTTATCTTAGAGGCACATCGGGATATGGATTGTGGTACAGACAGGAGGATGAGGTGAAGCTATGTGGCTTCACGGATGCAGATTGGGCAGGGAGCCAAACGGACAGAAAGAGCACATCTGGAGGGATCTTCAGTATCGAGTCGACAACAGTTTCTTGGTACAGCAGGAAGCAGAGATTCATGGAACTCAGTTCAGTAGAGGTCGAGTATATGGCAGCAAGTTTGGCTGCATGCAAGGCTATATGGATGAGGAAGATCCTGGTCGGGTTGTTCGGGTCACACTTGGAGCCTACTGTGATTTATTGTGATAACCAGAGTTGCATTAAAATCTCGGTTAATCCAGTATTTCATGATAGATCCAAACACATCAACATCAGGTACCATCATATCAGAGATTGTGTGCAGTGAAGGATCATGTTACTTTCATACATTCCCACGGAGGATCAAGATGCTGATATCTTGACGAAGGCACTCACCAGGAGAAAATTTGAATACCACAGAGACAGGATAGGGATTGCAGATAATCCATATCTTGTTGAGAGGGAGTGTTGAGAATTCAACAAGATGATGGAGCTTAGTGAAAAGAAGTCACCTTCACTAAGTGGGCCGCAGGCTATTTTTGGCGCAAAGTCTATTTTTAGACTATGTCTATTTTTAGACATATGGATCATGGTCTATGAGTTGCAGGATGTTATTTATGGATGGTTGGTAAAGTTGGTAAAAATATATGGACCTCTATTTTTAGACATACTGGGTGGAGTCTATTTTTAGACTGCCAGTCTAAAAATAGATCAGTCGAATATTATTAGCTCTTAATAATATTTGGACTATAAACATTATCTTATCCTCTTGGAGAACTTCAGTTCGAGCTACGGATGTGGCACATGTAGCTGACAGAAGGAATTACGCTATTCCTAGGGGTTAGTTGAGCTATTGCATGGTTGACTTCAGTTGGAACTCATGTGGCAGAGTTTGGTGGAGTTGATGAGACAGTTGATGGAGTTGTGTTTGGTTTAACTTAGTTGAACTAGTTGTATTTAGTCTAACTGATAAATACACTAGTGATGAGTGGTGTGAATTAATTATTAATTAATTCACTAATTATTAACTCATAAATCAACTAAAAAATATATCAGTTAACTGCAGTGCATGGACAGTTCAGTGGAGACCAGTGTTAGAGGTGGGTGAAAGGGTGAGTCTACTATTAGTTGTGACTATAGCTGTGCAAGATATTTTCACACACATTGAAGGAGATTGCCAATGAGGATTGTGTAGTACAAGCTAGTGGGATTCGAACTTGGATCTCATCATTATTCATCTTGGATTGCACAGTAGAGGCAGGCTAACAGGTGGAGGAGATTTGAACTTGTGACTTGTTCATATCTGAGCTAGTTAGTGTGTAACAGTTAGAGATAGTGCTGAGATCTTGTGAGGAGTTTGTACTATGATTGTTAGATGTTCTCTATCATTATAATATACAGATAGTTGGGGGTTTTCAGCTGTAAGCTTTCCCCATTACATACTGTGTTGATATGTGTGATTGATTAATGTTTCAATGTGCACATGCGATTGTTTTTAATTCCGAAAATTGATGATCAATGGTAGAAGAGGTTATGTATTAGGCATGAAGCTCAAATAGTGTGTAATCAGGATAATCTCGGTGAATAACTCATCTATTATTCAAATTTCTACATAAAATTTATTAAAACTAATGGCTCATTTTGCTAAATAAAATATTCTTATATATAAATGAATATCTAAAATAATAAAGACAAACTTATCATGGGCTAACTTATTAAATTGGAATAATCTCAAATCCCTACTAAATTGACAATTAAGGAGCCATGTGCTATAAATCTAATTTTTAAAATTTTTTAAATGTTAATAAAACCTAACAAACTTTGTAACACACTAAAAAAAATAATAAGCATTCAAACTACACATATTGAACATACTCTTTTTAGAATCAATCTAGGCCTTCAATTGAAAAAGTAAAACCTTAAGTTAAAAAATAAAAAAACTTCAAAAAAATACAAATTTTTTAATAAATAATCATATATATATATAATATACAAGTAATTTAATAAATTTATCATTTAATAAAAAACATTTTTTTTAATTAAATTTTAAAATTAAACAATATAGGTAATAAAAAGAACTTTAAACATTTCTTTTTAATATAAATGCATCTCGTAATTTATTAAAAACTTTTATTTTCATCATCCTTAAAATTAAAATCAAACAAATGATGTATTTTTGCATCTAAACTGCACATGTGGTGAATCTTAACCATGATTTTTTCGTAACTTTTTGTTAAATTTAATTAAGAAGTAAAAACAAAAGCTTGTGCTGAATTCTATGAACCAACATAAATCTATCTAAAGCACGTATCTAAAAATAAAGCTTTAAGTTAAAAATAAAAAGATTTCAAAAAAATACAAAAAAATTTAATAAATAATCATAAATTTATATATATAAAATACAAGTAATTTAATAAATTTAGGATTTAATAAAAACCATTTATTTGTTTAATTAAATTTTAAAATTAAACAATATAAGTAATAAAAAGAACTTTAAACATTTTTTTTTAATATAAATGCATCTCGTAATTTTTCAAAAACTTTTATTTTCATCATCCTTAAAATTAAAATCCAACAAATGATGTATTTTTGCATCTAAACGGTACATGTGGTGAATCTTAGTCATGAATTTTTCATAACGTTTTGTTAGATTTGATTAAGAAGTACAACGAAAGCTTGTACTGAATTTTATGAACCAATATAAATCTATCGAAAGTACAGATTTAAAAATGAGCTAAAAATAATAAAAAAATTTTGTTGCAAATTTATTTCAGAGTGCAAAAACAATATAAATTTACTTTTTAAATTGTATTTTTGAATGTTATAAAAATTACATAAAATATATATTGAGACATTTTAGAGATTAATTCATGTTAAAATAATTTATTCATAACTCACATTAAATATTTAAATATTTTAACTCTGTAAATGAAAAACTAAAAATTCTATTTTTCAATAACTGGTCTCGGCCAAAATATATTCAATAACTGGTGTGGGCGAAAATGTAAAATGTGTTCTCTGAAGTTAATATAATATAATAACTTTGTCTTTTGGTATGATCTCTTCTAGCCCTTTGCTTTCGCTTGCATCGCTCTGGAGCACAGGAATCTGCATATTGTCAATCCTGTTTTTAGTATGTTTGAATAGGTCTCTTCTAGCCCTTTGCTTTCGCTTGCATCGCTCTAGAGCACAGCAATCTGGATATTGTCAATCCCGTCTTTCATGGATCGAGACTTGAGTAGTTGTTTGTTTTATAATTTTTGTCAATCCAGTAGTATATCGATAGTTTTTTTGTTTTTAAAAGTTTTCATATAATATTTTTAAATGTGTTGTTTATTTCAAAATTAAATGTTATTTAGTTATTTTAGTTATACAAGTTATATGGTTGGATAAAGATTTATAAATTTAGAATATTATACTATTAAGAACTAAAATAAAATATACAACTGTAACAGAATCGAAAATCATTATGAAAAACAAATAATCATAAATTTATATATATATTTACTATTATTTTTGATGTGGTTGATATAGTAAATGTTTCATAAATATAACAAAAAAAGTTATCAGAACGTTAAGAATGTTTTACATTTATCTCATTAACTATATATAAAAAGGTTATTATCCGTCAATTTTAATTTCAGAGGAAAAAAAGAATTACACATCTTATTGTAAAATTGACCATTTTGCTAAATAAAATTTGTTTGTATATCAATGAATGTTATAAATAATAATGAGGAACTTATCATAGAAGAACATATTAGAATTGGAATAATATGAAATCCCTAGGAAATTGTCATTTTGGGAGTCATGTGACATGAATCTATTTTTTAAAATTTATTAAAAGTAATGGCCCATTTTGCTAAATAAAATTTGCTTATATAAAAATGAATGTTATAAATAATAATGAGGAACCTATCATGGAAAAACTTATTAGAATTGGGATAATCTCAAATCCCTACCAAATTGGTGTTCAGGAACCACATGACACGAATCTAATTTTTAAATTTATTAAAGGTAATGACTCATTTTTCTAAATAAAATTTTCTTATATATAAATGAATGTTATAAATAATAATGAGGAACTTATGAGGGAGGAACTTATTATAATGAGAATAATCTCAAATCCCTAGGAAATTGCCCATTAAAATTATTAAATTCTTAAAATTTATTAAAAGTAATGGCCCATTTTGCTAAATAAATTTTTCTTATATCTAAATGAAGGCTATAAATAATAATGAGAAACTTATCATGGAGTAACTTATTAGAATGGGAATAATCTCAAATCCCTAAATTGCAAGTAGGGGAGCCACATGACAGGAATCTAATTTTTAAAATTTATTAAAAGTAATGGCTCATTTTGCTAAATAAAATTTTCTCATATATAAATGAATATTATAAGAAAATAATTAGGAACTTATCATAGAGGAACTTATTAGAATTGAAATAATCTCCAATCCCTACTAAATGGACAATTAAGGAGCTATGTAGCATGAATCTAATTTTTTAAATTTATTAAAAGTTAATGCAACCTAATTACAAGTAGGGGAGACACATGACACGAACCTAATTTTTAAAATTTATTAAAAGTAATGGCTCGTTTTGCTAAATAAATTTTCCTCATGTATAAATAAATATTATAAATAATGATGAGGAACTTATTAGAATTGGAATAATCTCAACTCCCTACTAAATTTATAATTAAGGAGCTATGTGACATGAATCTAATTTTTTTAATTTATTAAAAGTTAATGCAACCTAACAAACTTTGTAACACACTAAAACAATTGATAAGTATTAAAACCACCCATATATTGAGCGTACCCCTTTAGAATAAAAAAATAAAAAAAATCAGTTGAAAAATAAAAAGCCTAAAAAAAAATACAAATAATTTAATAAATAATCATAAATTTTTATATATAAAATAGAAGTAATTTAATAAATTTATGATTTTCTTTTCTTTTCTAAATATGTCTAATTTCTATTATATGGTACAAAAGAGGTACATTTAAAAACATTCCCACCAGAATTGATGTACTAACCAATTCCGGCATGAAAAATGTTCAAAAAAACAAAAAAGGGAATGCCCTGTTGGGGAAACTGACCCAGAAATTAGACCAAGTCTTAGGAGGAGTGTTGCCCGAGACGGGGAAACCAACACATGACATAATTATCCAAAATTTAAACATATTTTGCAGAGAATAAGTAATCAAAGAAACAACTATAGAGCTGTGAATGACGAAAGAGAGAGGCACTATGGCGCTAATCCTTCTATGGCTTATCATTCTGAACATCATCAGGAGGTGGCTCTTCCACAATAAAGCAACCATAGTCTTCTCAAAGGTCGCCATCCTGCTTGGATAGCTGGGGAGTCGGCTCTGGCATGGAGGCAAAGCATGCACCCAAGGCTGTTTCCTTGTTGTCCTTAGCTGAACTACTGCCACTGTCACTGCCTGAGGAATTCACATTAAATTTCTTGGGCAGAGCCACATATTTCTTGGGCAGCTGGAAGATGGAAGGCGTCGTGGTGGACATACGCATTCTTTTTCGAGACCCCGAGACAGAGGAGTTGGAAGGGGCTTCAGGAATGCGCAGAGAAATGAGGGTCGACTCTCTTTGCTAGTCTGGCTCCTCCATTGAATTCACATTGAGAGTGAGCTCAACAGGGAAGTCCTTGTGGAGGGGAAGAGGAGGAATCATTTCATTCTATGGAGTCATTTTATTCCTCGGCATCATTTCATTCTATGGAGTCACGGAATCGAGGCTTTAGAATGCTCAGAAGGAGAGGGAGTGCAGGTGGAGTTGCAGATAGAAAAATGGCAGGAGGCCTTAAGTGGGAAAGAAGACAGGGGGTAGAGGGCCGAACGCACAGCAATGAGGCTGACCAACTAAACCGAGAGGCGAAGGGAGGAGAATGGAGAAGATACATCTCTATTTCCCATGAAATAACTTAGCGAGTGATGACAAGGTTGGATGTTAATGCCTGTGACAGGAGGGAGTTTAATGGCGTCAGGGTGGTAACTAGGGGCTTTAAAGGTTGCCCCGTGTTAGACTCCTATACCAATAGGTGTCATTTTTCATGATTGTCTTGATTGAACTATGCAATATGTTCAAACATTTTTCTTGTGAAAAGGTGTTCCATATTCTTGGAAAATCAAAAAATCAAAAAATCAAAAAATTTAAAAAATGTAAAGAGGGTATACCCTAAAAGAAAAATCAAAGGGTAAGAAAAATAAATTGGTCAAAAAAGTGAAAGAAATGAACCCCAAACAAAATTAGACCAAGGAAAGTGTGCAAGTCTAAATGCCACTACTATGTCATTTTTTAATAAAGCAATTGTGTGCAGCTTGTCCAACTTTTGCCACAATTTATGAAGAGTCAAACTATTTAAAATTGACTCATTCATTTTTCAATTTCATACTGTAGAATAGAGAATAAATATCTGACCAAACAGTTTAATCTTGGCAGATAAGTAAATAGGTAGAGTTAATAAAAGGTGCTCAACAGTTTAATCTGAGCCCTTGGATGTAATAAGTGTAGAATTAGACAGATTTGCCATGTAAAAGAAAAGAAGATTGATAAGGTTTTGCCAGCCTAAGTGCACCCTAATAAAAAAGAGAAAATGGTAGTGTAAAGTAGATAGGGTAGGTAGATGGTGTTGCAAAATTTCATATGATGAATGATGGTGCTAAATGTGTTTAATCTTTAACTTTCATCACAAGTATTGAAGCAGAATATACATTGGAAAATTCACAGAAAGAAAAGTCCAAATCATTAACTTCCCACATCACTTTCTCCCTAAGAGTTTTACTAATTTCGCCAAAGTGCTAAGGAATTTGAAGATTAAAAGGGCTCAAGGCATTTCCTTGACTTTTGGAGGGATCGGACCCTCGGCCCAATAACTAAAAAGACCTTAGTACTTGAGATTATTCATCATTACACTTATTCACTTTAAATATTTTCCTAAGTAAAATCTCATTTTACTTAGGAAAATCATGCCATATTTCATAAAATCCCCTCAAAATTACTTACTATTCTAAATCTAAGTGTTGAAGTTGATATAATGAAATTTGCTTCAGAAATCTTCACTTTCTTAGTTGTGTAAAGTATTTTGAGTTTTTCTTGTCCCTTTTTCATATTAACATCTGATTTATTTATTAAATCCTTAATAAAATACCTTATCCTATTATATTTACTCCCTTTTATGATAATATTCCCAAAACCCTCTTACTATATATTTTTAGCCAAAGTATTTAAACCCATATAATAAAATCAAATTCCCACATTATATACCCTTTGGCTAAAAACATATCTTTATAGACTATTCCCGCCCCCTATGTTAATTAAATTATTTTAATTTAATTACCATATAATAAAAATAAACGGGAAAAAGGGTTTTGAACGTATATTTATATGTTTTAAACGGAAAAAAACAAACTAAAGTCCCGCCGCAACCCCGATTAAACCATGGGATTAATTAATCACCCAGATTAATTAATAACCAACCTCTTCACCAATCAAAAGCCGCCCGGAATAATTAATTAAATGTTAAATATTTTGAAAACCCGTCGGGCCCGCACATTAACTCGCATATCATCTCCCCGTCCCGTCGTCCGTTGGATCATTCCATCGAAAATCAACGACAATCGTTCATTTCGCTGACTGTCTCCCGTCCGATAATTAACTCGTGAAATCATGGTGGTTTCGAAATAGTTCGATGGCTACGTGTCGACCATTGAATCGCTTCGCTACCTCCCCGCGGAAAATCGCCTACTCCCGAAAGCGGTGCGGAAATTACCGCTTACCGCCAGATTCTGATGACGTGTCCTCCCATACCATGATGACGTCATTCCCGAAAATAATAAAAAAATCTCGTTGAATTTGTAAATAAAACAAAACTCCGCATATTTTCTATCATTTTGTCTGGTGAAAGTGACTGCGCCCTCCACTGAAAATTTGAAAATTCCGCTGTTAAACTGTTATCGACCAAGATTGTTGAACTCCATTGCTATACCAGTGCCTGAGAATTCATCCACCATTAACCAGTGCCTGTAAATCTCGACATTTTCCATAAAACAGGTATTTATCCGATTTCTTGCTGGAACTCTTTGAAAAATCTGCATTCCAGTGTTAAATTCATGCCATAGTCTGAAGAAAAGGTTAATATTGGTCTGTTTTAGTTCCTGCAACTAAAATCAAATTTCCAAAACTAAAATTGCACCCGTTCTGTGAAAACCCCCGAAACTTCCACTTTGAATACACAAGAACCAAAATGGAAGTCCCGGCAGCCCTGAATGTAGCCCCATTAAACACCCCTCATAGAGAATTGGAATACTTGCCACTAGTGGATAAAGATTTTCAAATTAAAGACTTAGTTTTCAATTAAAACCCCCTTTGAAGTTATTGTCGTTGCAGAGATGATTATTCGAAAGGTTTGGATATCATTGGATTATGGGAATCCAATTTTCTAAGATATCTCATCCCCTCAGTCCGTATTTTCCCAAAAATTATCCACTACTGGCATTCCAATTATGATCCAACTCAAAGAGCAGTGTTATCCCCAGACCAGAGTATCATTTTCCCCATTACTCCTCAAGCTATCAATACCATGCTCCATTTTGAACCTGATCAAAATATTACTCCCTTGTCCATGGAAGAACTACTTGAAAAGTCTACCCAATTGTCCCAAGAAAAATTGAAATGCATTTGCCAGACCTTTATGTTACCTGAACATCAACCTAAGGGCCCTCCTCCCTATGGTTTTGCATTTTTTACTGAATTAAGCAAGCTCCTCCTGAATATGATATCCTTTGTACTGGGTTTTAATACTAGTGAGTATGTTGATTAATTAACCCTAGTATTATTATCCATCTTCACTCCTGGACAGCCTCCTGCTGTGAAATATGACTTTGCATCTTTCATTGCAAATAAAATCCATGACCAGTTCATGAGGTTAGATAATGAGAAAGTGTTTAAGTATTCCTCAGTCATTTACCATCTCATCATCTATTATCAATCAGAGAATTTCCTTTTTCCTGTTCAAAAGCTTGATGCCAAGGGAAACCCTAGATCTGTTATATTTTGGTCTGCCATAACTCACAGTTCCTATAATTCCCCCTATTCTTATGTTGAGTTCATTGATCTTTTCATACATCCTGCAAATACCTTGTTGACAGGAGTTGCTCCTCCAAGGCTCAGCAATGAGGTTAAGAAAACTTTACAGCTTTCAAGGACATACAAAGTTGGAGACTGGTATTTGTACCAAAATTATTCAGAAATCAGAATATATGGATGTGAACTTTGTCCATTCAAGCTGCCTAAATATGTGCCTATGAGACTTTTTTCCTTAGAGTATTTCAGGCAAATGAATAATTCTGATGTTATTCATTTTTGTAACGCTAAGAAGAAAGCCCAACTCAGAATCAAAAGTCAGTTAGGTCCCTTTATATGCAATTCTAGGGATGTTGAACAAGAAGCAGAAAATATATTGCAAAACCATTTCAAGTTACAAAAGAGTTTCCGTTGGATTCCCTATGATCCATTCAGTTTTATTTGTGACAAAAGAATGAAGAACAAATCAGCACCCTAATTTCACCACAGAATTCCAGAAATAGAACAGTATGCTAATCAAGATGAGTGGATGGAAGGAACATTAGTTGAACAAGATAGTGAAGAAGTCAATATGAACAAAATTATGAAAGATCTTGAGAAAAATTTTGACCTAGAATCTTTTGGGCAAGTGCAGGTACCTCATATTGGCACTTCTTCAGCAGGAAATCTTCAACAGGGATTACAAGAAAATAGTCCATCAATTGCAGTTGAGTCTAAAGGAAAAGGGAAAGAACCTGAAGTACAAGTCATTGAAACTTTCATTATGACAGAAAAGCCTCAAACTTCCAAGGCACCAGATCAAACACAGGTTTCTCCTACTCAAGTTAATCACCCTAAAGTTTCAGAATTGCAGACTCCATCTAATATGGAAATAGGCAAGAAAAGACAGGTTGCAGATCCCACTCCTCCCAAAGAATCCTCACATCAACATCAAGCTAAAAGGCAGAAACTGAATCCACTTCCAGAAGTGGAATCTATAGATGAAATCATTGATGATGAAAGAGAGGATAGTCAAATAACTGGTTCAGTTAGTGAAACACGTACAGGTCATAAAGGAAAGGAATTACAAAAACAGTTGAGCACTGAAGTGTCTTCCTTTAAACAGCAAAAGATAGATGCAGGTGATATAAAGAAGACTTTCATTAATATAAAAGCAAGGAATGACCCATTGAGGATGCAGGTATATGATCAGTATCTTAGAATGGCTCCACACAATCAAGAAAGATTAATGTCATCTTTTGACATTCAGCAAGGGAAAATGATGATGAGCCATTTCAAATCCAAAGTGCCAAAACCCAAGACACCATCTGATTACATTAGAACCAATTTTGAGGTCCTAGCAAAAGACATTCATCCATTGGACCAGATAGAATTACATAAACAAACTGGGGAAATGATATATTCTACCCTTACTGATAAAGCAATGGCAGCCCATAGATTGCAAGATTCTTTAAATATTACAAATACCCAGTTGCAAATTGAGAAAGCTTCTTCTCAGGCAAAGGATAACAGAATCAAATCCCTGGAGGAAATAATCATCAGTTTGGGTCATAATCCCAAAGATATAAAAGTCATTGAAGCCCTGATTAAAAAGAAGGATGATGATATTGCTGCACTAAGAAAGCAATTGAAATTGCCAGCTTCAAGGCATCCCCAAACTCAAGAAGTTTTGAAGGAAAATTCACAAGAAGAAATGATGGAATTGCTCCTGAAAATGATTGAGCAACTGAATGAGACGGCAAAAGAACTGGAGCAGGCATTAAAAGAAAAGAAATATATCATGCAGACATCCACAACAGAGGTCACTACAGGTACAACAGCAGCAGATCAACAAACAGATCCATCACAGGTGACTACCTCTAATCTAAGTTCTGATGAATTAGCAAAACAAATGGAAAGTTTAAAACTTAGAGTCACATAACTTCAATCTACAAAATTACAGCTGGTGAATTTAGAACAAAAATATGATATGTCAAAAAAGACTGTTGCTAATAATACAAGAGAAATCAAAAGGCTGGAGAAATTGGTTAAGGCTTTAGAAAAAGATCTCTCATTAGAAAAGCCTTTGAGAGAAATTAATGAAATTCTTTGGAATAATATTATTGATTCAATAAAGAGTATTTGGTCCTTTGTTCAAATAATCTTTGAACAAAATGACTTGGTCAAAGTAGCTATGGAAGAAATTGACAAAACAAGAGAAGAATTAAGGGACAGACCTGATCAAGCAAATCAACTTATACAGTTTTTGAACACCCAGACCAAGAAACAGCTTGCAGAGCTTGGAATTGAAGACAGGACAGGTACTATTTTAGAAATAAAAAGAGTTTTTACCAAAAGAACTCTTATGCAAAATCTGGAAAGAAAATGCTCAGATATTCAGGAAGAGATTAATGCCTTCAAAGAAAAGTTTCAGGTTTTATTGAACAACGGGTTACCCAGTCCTATGCTCTCAGAAGACAAAATAATGGACTTGGGAACCTATGTTAACAAATTGGATATACATGCTCATAACACAACTGCTCACTCTATCAGTTCGTCAGAAGCAACATTGCCAACAGGGAAGAATCTCTACGACAGGTTAAAGAATTTGTTTCATCTTGAGTATGAAATAAGTTATTTGTTCCCAAACCGGCCCACTTTCCTCAGATACACAAAGGCCGATGAAACATTAAGAAAACTCAAAAGAACCATAATAGCAGAAGACAAATGGTGGGAAGACCTATTGGAAATTTTGTGAAATTTATCTTCAGGTAGAAAATTTTTCCTTTTACTATCATGTAAAGGATAAATAGATGAGCAAAGGTTAAAGAGTATCAGTTTGGCAGTTGAAAGTGTATCAGTAGAAATAAAGAGTATCAGACAAGCAAAGCGGTCAAAAAGAATTACTCAAAAGGACAACATCGAGCTCTATTGTAGGACCTGCCTCTAGCACATCCACAAAGGGAGGAAACAGCACACCAGCAGTTACTTTTTGTCCTATCTACGAGACCATCTGTCTCCTTTTTATTGTAACTTATTCATTAGTCACCCTAGATTATTTGCTAGGTTATTGTGAGATATTTTAATTATTTTTTGTATAAATAAACCCTCGAATAAAGTATTGAGGGTGGATTCTACTACTTCGATGTGACATTGATGTTTTTGGAATAAAAGTGTTTTGGAGAAATTTATTTGTGGCTTGCTGGATGATAATTTGAAGCTCGGGACTTTTTGCAGGATTCATGTGTCAAACTGCAGTTCAATAAGTCTTTCTATCCTATATCTTAAGTTTTATATCTGTTTATAATATCATTGTGTCCATTTCTGAATACTTGACATAAAAGAATAACTCATAATTTACTTAATTGTACTCTGATTTCAGTTGTGATTATTCTAAATGTTTTCCTCTAAATTAGTTATAAGCAACGAATTCTTAATTGCTCTTGCTTCGCTAATTTAAACATTTTTGCTACTATAGTAAAGAATTATTCACTGCTCTTTATTTGTAATCATTTCATTTCTTTCTTTTGAACATGGTGAAATATTCTTAACTGCCTTTCATCCCTTCAAACCCATTCCATCCACTTTAAATTTTAAGGATTGTTCTCTGTTTTGCTATCTTGCCTTGCAAAGCCATCTTGTGTGTAGAATAGAAATCCAGTAAAGCCATCCTTTGACTCCATAGCCCAATGGCCTGAAAATATTCAATCTTGCCCTTAGTTGGCGAATTCCACCATTTTCAAACAAAGTTGGATCTATAACTAGCCTAAAACTTTCTAATAACAAAGATAAATTATAAAGAGAGAGCCCTCTCTGGATGTAGATTGGCTAGATTCTGCATCTGAAGGTTGGTTTGTGGTTACCTCGGGTATACTTTCCTTTTCTTACAACTTCAAGGAAAACCTGAGTGATAACACCCCGTGTGAGCCATGTGCTACCACGTGGCTGTGAGAGCTATCATGCATAGGAGGAGCCTGGTGACAGTCAATCCAACAATTAGACACCCGCATCCGAGGAATAAATTTACGATTTAATAAAAAACATTTCTTTTAATTAAATTTTAAAATTAAACAATATATGTAATAAAAATAACTTTATTTTTTTTTTAATATAAATACATCTCCTTCTTTTTCAAAAATATTTATTTTCATCATGCTTAAAATTAAAATAAAACAAATGATGTATTTTTGCATCTAAACCATACATGTGGTGAAACTTCGCTATGAATTTTTCCTAAAGCTTTGTCAGATTTGATTAAGAACTACAAACAAAAGCATGTGTTAAATCCTATGAACCAACATAGATCCATCTAAATCACAAACCTAACATGAGCCAAGAGGGATCAAATTTCTTTTGTTGCAAACCTATTTTAGAGTGCAAAAAACAATGTGTAATTTTTTACTCTTTAAATTGCATTTGAAGAATGTTATATAAAGATTACACAAGATGTGTATTGAGGCATTTTATATTAATTCATATTAAAATAGCTTATTCATAACTCACATTGGATTTTTTCTCTATATAAAATTATATTATTTAAGATAGACATTAGAATATTGTATTTATTACTTGAAGAGATAAAGTTAAGTATAAAAAATTAAGTTAATTTTTTGTAAATAGATTTTTTATTTTTAGTTTATATGGTTATTTAATTTATTTATTTTTCTGTTTGGCGACATGAGCAAAAAAATCTTTAAATTATTCTTTTGAGGACATGACATATATACACATGTCCCTCATACTGGATTGTAGAAATGTCCATCTAAAGCACGATCTAACATTGTAGAGGGATCAACTTTCTTTTGTTGCAAACTTATTTAGTGCAAAAAATAATGTGTAATTTTTTACTCTTTAAATTCCATTTTTAAATTTTATAGAGGTTACATAACACGTCTTTTGAGATTTTATATCAATTATTATTTAAATAGTTTATTCATAACTCACATTGAATATTTTATTCTATACAACATTAAAATAATAGCATATTTTTTTACTTGTATTTACTTTACATGATATTAGGTCAAATGGACAACTAGTTAAAAATGGATAGGATATATTTTTTCCTTTTTTATTATAGCCGACATTGTTTTTCTATTTAGAAAATATTTTATTTTTATGTTAAAAGGGACAAACATACTTACACATACCTTCACATTGGGCTCTGGAACCAATATATACTCATTTAAACCACAGATTTACCAAGAGCCTTGAGGAATCAAATCTCAAACTTTAAAGAGCCTAGAAGGATCAGGTCTCAAACTTTTAAAAAGATTTTTTTGCTGTTTAAATTGTATAATTTTATATTATATCATTATTAATATTTATATTAAAAATTGAATGAGTTACACATACCCAAATATATTAGTTAATATGAATATTTAAACCATTTATTTAAGTTTCATTGAGATATTTATAGGAGAAATAAATAACTTTTTTTTAATGATTTGAGCTCTCTAAAATTATATTATTTAAGATAGACATCGAAATATTGTTTAAGAGTGAAAGAGACATATAAAAAATTGAGTTAATTATTGTGTTAATAGATTACTAATTGTTTATTTATATGGTTATTTAATTTATTTTTTCTTTGGTTAATATTAGATAAAATTACTTTTATTATTATTTTGAGGGCATGAGTTAACTGTTGTGTTAATAGATTTTTAATTGTTTATTTATATGGTTTTTTTGTTTGGCCCACATGAGCAAAAATCATTTTTATTATTTTTTTAGGATGTGGCATACTTACATATGTACCTCATACTGGATTGTAGAGTGAGCCTCTAGGCTCAACCAATATAGACCCATCTAAAGCATGGATCTGGATTGTAGAGTGAGTCTCTCAGCTCAACCAACATACAACCAAGAGGGATCAAATTTCATTTGTTGCAAACTTATTTTAGAGTGCAAAAAACAATGTGTAATTTTTTACTCTTTAAAATGCATTTTTGAATGTTATGAAGATTATGTAAGATGTGTATTGAGGCATTTTATATTAATTCATGTTAACATAGTTTATTCATAACTCAAATTGGATGTTTTATCTCTATAAAATTATATTAGTTAAGATAGACATCCAAATATTGTATTTTTTACTTGAAGAGCGAAAGTGAAATATCAACAACCAAGTTAATTGTTTTCTTAATAGATTTTTAATTGTTTATTTATATGGTTATTCAATTTTTGCTTTTTTGTTTGGCTGACATGAGCTAAAACTATTTTAGAAAAGTCCATCTAAAACACAGATCTAACATGAGCCGTGAGGGATCAAATTTCTTTTGTTGCAAACTTATTTTAGTGCAAAAAAAAAAATGTGTAACATGTCTATTGAGTCATTTTATATTAATTCATATTAAAACAATTTATTCATAACTCACATTGAATATTTTACTCACATATTTTTTTACTTGTAATTACTTTACATGATATTAGGTCATATGGACAACTAATTAAAAATGCATAGGATATATTTTTTTCCTTTTTATTATAGCCGACATTGTCTTTCCATTTAGAGAATGTTTTTTTTTTAATATTTTGAAAACATTTTATTTTTATTTTAAAAGGGACAGACATACTTACATATCACCTTCACAAGGGGCTCTAGAACCAATACGAATTTAAACTACGGATCTACAAAGAGCCTAGAGGGATCAAATCTCAAACTTTAAAAAAGATTTACACGTCAATTAATCCATTTTAGAGCTTGGTAAATATGTGATTAAAAGTTGAATGAGTTACAGATACTTAAATATATTACTTAATATGGATATTCAAAAAAAATTATTTAAGTTCGATTGAGATATTTATAGGAGAAATAAATAATTTCTTTTTAATTATTTTATGTCTCTAAAATAATATTATTTAAGATAGAAATCTAAATATTGTTTCAGAGTGAAAGTGAAATATCATATATTGAGTTAATTGATGTGTTAATAGATTTTTAATTGTTTATTTATATGGTTATTTAATTTAATTTTTTTGTTTGGTTTATATTAGCTAAAAATATTTTTATTATTTTTTAAGAACGTGAGTTAATTGTTGTGTTAATAAATTTTTAATTGTTTATTTATATGGTTTTTTTGGTTTTGTTTCACTAACATGAACTAAAATTATTTTTATTATTTTTTTAGGAAGTAACACACTTACATATGTACCTCATACTGGATTGTAGAATGAGTTAAGACTAACATACTTGCATATGTACCTCATACTAGATTGTAGAATCAGCGTGTAGACTATATAAATTTCAAACAGTACTTAAGCACTTCATATTTTACACCATTGTAAAATAAGAATCTATATGTATATAGTTAGTTGTTATTTCTCACACTATGATTCAAACATTAGCCAACGTCACATATCAAACTCTAGGCACTAGCTTTAAAAATTCTATGCCTTTATACCTCATTGATGTTATTCGTTCAAATAATCAGTTCCTTGGGATGGGATGGCAATGAATATCAAAGCGGGCTCATTCAATGGATCATATCAAAGGAGGAAGAATATCAAAAGAATATCAAAAGAGGAAGAATAAAGAGGAGCAATTTTTTTTTAAGTGTTATAAATTAGAATGCAATATTATAATAAATAAATTGGTAATTGTATCAAGAGGTGCAAAGGAATGTTGATAGGATGAATAAGGACAATTGTAGTTAATTTTAATATTGATAATATAAATATTATAATGAATATTTTGACGATATGTTGAGCATGAGCAACAACTTCTCATTCCCAGCTTAGACATATCTGGAAGGCATATCATCCTCTACTTTAATCTAAACCCCCTACACTACCAAATCAAAAATATATATATATATATATATATATGAAGTTTTTGAAAAAGTAATCAATTTAAGTTCATGTTCACTTCATCACTAAAAAGTTAAGATTTAAATTTGAAAATAAAATTATCACTTTATTTGAGTATCAAAAACTCCTCTTTCCTCCGGCTTAGACATATCTTCTAGAAGATATATCATCCTATACTCTAATCTAAACCCCTTAGACTACCAAATCAAAAATAAAAATATCTAAGTGTTTGAAAAAGTAATCAATTTAAATTAAGTTAATGTTCACTTCATCACTAAAAAGTTAAGATTTAAACTTGACAATAAATTATCACTTTACCTGAGTAGTAAATAATTTAACCCTTTTTAACTCACTTTTTCCCTGTTTACTAATTTAAATTAGTTATTTATGGAGCAGAGAGAGTTATTGACGGACCTGGTAAACTTGAGCCAACAACTAAATATTAATCAAGGCTTAGCTCCAGGATTATAAACGCTCAGGATTTTACTACCCCTTCTCCTGGTAAGATCACTAAGTTTCAACTCGGCAATCTAAATTTCTTTTAATTATGAGCCTTTAATGACAAAGGCCTCACATCCTTGTGCACCACCTGAGTTTTCGAAGACACTTTTGAGTATGAAGAACTGGCCACTACATAGAACTGGCTCTTCTCAACTGCAGCTGAGCTTCAAAATGAAGATCTCACTGTGTCTGGCACTAGGAGAGATTACCCATCTGTCCAAGTGTGCCTTGAGCTGAAACTTGTCTCCAGGTTATTTGAGAGGTACAACATTCTTTGGATTTTGTTCAAGAGGATGCTTAAATACTACATGAAATTTTATCCCAATTTTAATGCTGTTAATCACCATTTATACATACCTTTATGGCATGATCTGTGTATTCGTATGTGGGAGTTAAGCCAGTAGACATGATTTATTTGAATATATATTTCTCAAATAATATCCCCTTTTTCAACATTCTTAATTCATTCTAGAATTGACGAAAAACCTATAGACTTAATGGTAAAGCTCGGTGAAGGAGCAGTGGCATTGGTAGGACAACTACCAATAGCCCAAACATTTGAAATACCTAGCTTGTTGCTACGAAAACATGGCATAGTTACTGCAAAGGATGTTTACCTGTTGCTATTGATTAGTTTAGATATTGCAAACTTTGATGAGAATGAAGCTCTATCAAATGAAGCTCTTTATTTGCAATGGATGGTCAAAGATGTTAGACTTCCATCAGCTTCACCAGAAGCTGGTAAGTTTTCTGTAACACTGCAACCATCATCTAGCTGAAGCTTTTGACATCTACAGACAATTACACTTTGATATATACATTTCCTTTTTCAAATTAGAAAGTAATATTTACCTGCTATATGTAAAGCAATAAAAATACAAAAATAGTGTGTGAGAAGAATGGATTATTGTCATCTAAACCGTTTTGGTCAAGAGATGGTGGAACATACATCAACCCCATCATCACTGGCAGGAGGACATGTTCAGGGGCACTTATTTCTCTTACACCTGCAAGAGAAGCCATTGCTGAGCAACCTTGTAAATGGGATTCAAAGGGAAGGGTTTGATGCAAAAAGCATTATGCGATCTCAGAACTTGAAGCATCTGTTTACTGTTCTGGATTTTTACTATGAGACCGAATGAATAATGTATGGCGCATGATTGTATCTATATTATCACATCTTCATAACGAACAATGGTTAGCATGTATCTATCCTTTTTAGTAGCTGATACATAGAGCTAATACATGTATATATCTATCCATAATCTGCTACAACCTACAGGTATATCAATCTATGTGGAATTTTTTGTGCTTGTTATGGAAATTTTGATCTCGAAGCAAAGCTGTCGGATCAGCCCCTGCCCATTTTATATTACAATATTTTCAATCTCGTGATCCTTAGTCTTAGTCTTGCAATTGGGGGATTCTTCGTCGCCGAAAAATTAGAGCTCAAGGTTCAAAAGCCTACAAATGAAATCCAGAGGAGGATTCATATCCGCTGCAGCAAAATAAATGATTTCCAGTCTTTTCCTTCATTGTTTTAGCAAAATCCGACTTCAAAGGGAAATGAAAATAATAATCAGATAAGTTCGTTGGAACAATGTGCGGCTGCTACTCGTCTGTTCTTTGTTGAGGTTTCTGATGGCCCCAGAGAGGCTGACGATGTGAACATGAGTATGGAGTCTTAGCAGAGTCGCGACGATGGACTGTGCGTTGATGAGCTCAACGTAAAGGCCGAGACGTTTATTAGGAATTTCTTAGGAATTTCTATGGTCAACTGGAGATGCAACGAAAAGATTATGGGAAGCAGATCTATGAGGTGGTCCAGAAAGAAAGGTACTAGAAACTTATGTGAGGACGGGTGGTACGCGATTCATTGATCACAGACTGGAGCTGGTCAAAACTTCTACAAAATAAAGACATTGAGAAAGACATAAAAATAAAGAAGTTAGCGGAAAAGACTTATGGGAGTAAATTTAAATTAGTAGTTCATCAGGACCTAAGCTTATTGGGGTAAATTTGAATTAGTAGTTCATGAGGACCTAAGCTGAAATCATTAAATCTTCCTCCATTTAATATTAGGGACATATATGACCACTTTTCATTTGCTATTTGACATTCTCTATAACTGAGGACATTTTCTATATTTAAGGTTTTCTATTTCTAGCAGGTCTATTTTTAAGTAGGAATCCCACTTAGCATGACATGCGGTGTCGAATAGCCACTAGTTGGAAGATTAGATAACTATTTACACTCCATTAATGTGCATTCCACCATCTAGGACTCGCTTCTCTCGATGGGAAATTCCTCTCTACATTTTAGAAATTAGCCATCATTTGTCTCTCTACTCTCCTGTTAGTTGAATTATAATTCTATTCTAGAATTTAAATGAGTTTAATTATTTATTTATTTTGCATATGAGGTTATAAATTATTTAAACTGATTTATAACTCCATTTATTTCCAATTCACTCAATTATTGGATATTTTGCTAATTTTGGGTTGTTGGTGTAATTTTGACTTACTTGCCAAGTAACAGAATTGCTTCTATAATGAATTGAGTGCATGTTCTTGAAACCCCAACATAAATCAAATTGGTTCTTCCTCCTAAAGAGTCTTTATATTGTTCTCATCTTGAAAAATAATGTAACATAAGGCTTGATGTGTAATTCAAATTGTCTCCTTGGTTCATCAATCAATTTCTTACCAGTTTTTTTTCTATGAGTCTTTCATGTTTTCCAAGTAGATAGTCTAGTATTTGTTCACATTTAGAATGTTTCATTGTGCTTGAAATCCAATAAGACAAAATAAAAGTATAAGTTAATGTAGAAAAATTAAATTAAAGTAGATGAGGAAGAGGAAGCATAGGATTGGCAATAGAAGAAGAAGAAATGAGAAATAAGGTTGAAGTAAATGTTGAGATAGAAAGGAAAATTAGAGGAAGAAAAATAAAGAAAGACAAACAAGAAAGATGAAATAGTAAAAGAGTATAAGGGGCATCATCGGAACAACGTGTACATACTCCTAAAAGTTTTTTCTTTTCCATGATGTCTTCAAGTATGTTAGTATAGATCCATCATAACCACGGATGTAGCAAGTGCCACTAGGAATCAAATCTCTTAATTTGTGAATCATTCTTAGACTACAAAACATGAAGAAAGGTTTTCACATGTAGAGATTTGATCCCTATAAATGATTTGAAAATCTCCTTGCACACTTTTCTTGTATAGACTAGACACCTTAAACTTACAATTCCAACAAATATTACTGGAAACAAAAATAATAGAAAAAATATACCTAAAAAGGGGGCCAAAATGTGAAATAGTAAGATTATATGAAATATGAAAATTAATTTTTTTCAATTACTTTATATAACATATAGATAGTTTTCTTAACAATATCTAATATATACATAGTTGGAATTAAAATATTTTATTTATAAATCATTATCCATATTAAAATGTTTTATTTTGTTATCAATGTATTTTAAATACATATCAACATTAATTTTCTTTTTGAATATTTAATTGACTAATCACATTTATTTTTAATTATTATTTATATTTTTTAAATAAATTCATTTTATATTAAGAAAGAAGGGAATTGTGGATTTCTTCTTCTTTTTTTCATTAAGAAATAATTTAATTTTTTAAATTTCAATTACTTATTTTAGTATACATAGACATTGAAATATTTGAGAGTGAGTGAAATATTTTTACCACATCTCCTTATTGGATTGAAATATCAACAACAAATGAGAAGATGAGGTTATTGATGTTTTATAATTCGTTTAATCAACACTAACCAAATATGTATACTGATTTTTTTAAAATACTTGTTCATGGATATAAACTCTATATTTAACAAGGATATAATCACATGTTGCCCTCATACTACATTGTAGAATATGCCTTTAGGTTTAATTAGTTATAGGACAAGATATGTGACTTACAAGGCCCATTGACCAGGTTGCTAATTTGTAGGTGTGTTTTTTCAACAATAAGAAAAAAAAATAGAGAAAATTTACCAAACACTTGTAACCACTACAAAATTTACTATGTTAGACGCCCAAGAAATAGAATTGTTGGTAATTACCTCTAGTAGAATATATTTTGAACAAACTAATGTGTTAAAAGAAAAATATAATAATCAAAGAGGTTGAAGGTTGCAAGGCATAATTGGAAATTGTAGAAAATCAGATGAATTATTATATAGAAAAGTAACACAATATCACAATTTTTTTTAATATGCATTTGAGATCCATGATGAGTTTAATTCGTATAGAAAAAATTCTATACAACAAGTTAAATATTTATATGGACAATGTTAGGATGTGCTTGATATTTAGAATAAACATAAAAATGGAAAAAACAAAAACTAAGAGGGTGGGTTCAATTTGGCTTAGAAAAAGAATACTAAGCAAATGTTGGGGACATTGTACATAAAATTTCCCATATAGATAAAAAGTAGATTTTTAAGGTTAACATTGGCAAAAGAAATATTTCCTAAAGTCATGGAGGGACATTCAAGTAGAATTTGTGATAAACCATGGCAAGTGACACAACTACCTATAAATAAATGTAATATCAAATTATATGGTCCAATTGGTATTTTTTACTTTTAACAAGAGGTTACTAAAGCTTTATAGAATAGAATTAAACAATAAAGAAATGTCATTTTATGTATCTCTAAAATATATAAAGCATGCCTAAGAGACTGTGTAAAAAATATAAGTAAAGAAATAACTTTAATAAAATAATTTATTTCCAACATTAGAGAGAAGTGTATATAGGGCACAGTGAAAAATTTCCTTCATTAAAGATAAGTATAATACATAAATGACTTGTGAGGCTTGGAATATTATGTGAAGAAATATGTAAAAGAAAAGAAATAGCATTCCAAAAGTTAGGTAGAGAATGTGAAGGGACAAGAAGTTAAAATAGTTAGGCTTCTTCTATCACATTTTCATATGAATAGGATTAAAGTTATTTATAATGGATGTTTTCTCTACCATGCATATTACTTCACTATTAATTGAGAAGCCCATTGACCATATTTTTGAGATTGATATTGACATTTGGTTTTTGTTGAGATTATTCTTTGTTGTTCATATAGATTCTTTTTTCCTCATCTAGATTTCTAATATTTCAATTGTATTAGTTACTATTACACTTTCCAAATTAATTATTTTACCTTTTTACACCAATTGCCATACACACCATATCTGACAAGGTAATTCAACAAAATGACTAATCTACTTATGTAAAGTTTCCTTATGATTTCATAGCCTTTTCACTTGAAAAAAATCCAAAAGCTTTTGAATGAGATTCCTCCAACCTAAAATCCTACTCCATCTTCAGGCTCTTCAAATTCTAGTTTTAACAATGAATCTACTGCCAAAATATTATGATTGGAATTGAAACTAGATACAACAATCTACATAGTTATCCAAAAATTATTTGAATTTTAAAAATAGCCTTGCTATTTACTTTAATACTTAGAAATATTAATGTTTAAATTTTATCTAGATAAATCAAATCCAAATCCCTTGAAAACCATATTAAGAAAAATATTGTAAAAATATTGTAGCTTTTCTAATGATGAATGTGGAGGATGAAGATGTGGCACGTTGTTTGTTTATTATGCCTTTTAAAACAAAGAATCTATCTTGTACTTCAATTCACATAGTGGGTCTAACAAAATGGGTTAATTTGAAAAGGGGAATTTAAAGAGAGAAACCCAAAAAAATTAATATTTGGACTTTCATAGGATGTTCAACTAGAATTTTAACTAAAACAATTCTATTAGTGGTTTCGATGTCTGTAAAAGAGTCGGGAAAACTAAAGTGGTTGAAAACTCAAAGAAGCCAAAATAAATGTTTAATCTAAAGATAGTTTTGATACCAGATATTAAACAAGATTATCAATAAAAAAGAAATTATTGGTTTTAATAAACTAATATAGATCTAATATTTTAAGGTGCAAATTATTGTTATAGTTTGAAAAAAAAAATCGTTAAAATATTTGGTTAGTATTGGTGCTTTAATCATTGTTTAAATTTATATTTTTAATTGCATAAATGGATGTAATGTCTTGAAATTTTTTGGGACACTTGGATTGTGTAATCTACACAACTTAAATTTGCCATTTTTAGAAAAATTTGGTGGATTTTTAACAAAGTTGACCAAAAAATATGGGAAAAGAGAAAAAATGTAAAATAGTGATATTATTTGAAATATTTTAACTAAAATAATTAATTTTTTTCAATGGTTTTAGATAATATGTACACAGTTATTTTTATAATTATTAATTTCATATACTAAATACATAGTTGGCATTGAAATCTTTTACTTAATGTAAGTCGTGAAATATTTTTTTATAAACTACATTGTCCATAATAAAAAAGATTTTCTTTAATAATATATTCTTAAATACATGTTAATATTACTTAATCTTGCACATTCAATTTTTTTATTACTTCTCTTTGTGTGTGTGTGTATATATATGATTTATTTAAATTTTATATTGAAATATTTTTAAAAAGGTAGAAAAGGTATATATTTTTAATACTTAAAACCTCTGACAAATCTTCTCAAAACAACACCACGACCAAGCCTAAAATAGTCAAACAAAAGGACAAAACAGTGGATGTTAATTCTGGTAAAGGTAAAGAGAAACACACTCAAAATCTTGAAAAACAGAGTGCAAACCTTAGTAGTAATAACACTTCAGCTAGTACTCCTTTTTCAACCATTGTATCAAGTGTAGATAAAACAAATCAGCAAGTTGTTGTTGCTGATAGAGTGGAAATAAACAAGGCTGAAACTAGAACCTTAAAGAATCAAATTCCTTTAAGCCTGGAACAGGAAATCTCAAAGATCAAAATTTCTATCCCTTTGATTGAGTTAGCTGCCCAACATGTATATAGGTCCAAAATTTTGAAGGCTTTGAACATAGAAGAAAATGAGGATACACTCAATCTTAATGATGACCAACCAGAGCTTATTTTTGGTCCAAATATTGAAGGTAAGTTTCAAGAGGGACCTGTCCCTCCCTTCTATGTAAGTTTGAACGTTCATGACAAAATTCTACACAACGCTATGCATGACTCGGGGGCTTCTCATAATTTAATGCCAAAAGCTGTAATAGAGAGCCTGGGTCTTGAAATCACCAGACCTTATAAATATCTTTACTCTTTTGACTCAAGCAGAGTCAAGTGTTTAGGATTGATCAAAGACCTTTGTGTTAACTTAGCCCAAATTCCAGCCAAATGCTTAGTTATGGATGTTGTTGTGGCTGATGTACCCCCAAAGTATGGAATGCTTTTATCAAGATCTTGGGGGGCTAAGTTACAGAGGACTATGCAAATGGACATGACCTATGCGACTATCCATGTTTTCAATCAGACTAGAAGACTTTACAGGGAGTCTCATATTCAATACACAGTTACAAGTCAAGTCAGGCCTCAAAACTCCCCTCTGTATTCTATAAGTACAAGCCTTGATTCTTTTATCATGTTTAATGATGAAACCCTCACTGAAAAAATCACTTCAATAGAATCAATGGCTGAAACGAAGGAAGAGGAGCACAACACTGAAGAGTCAAAACACGTTGCTGTATTTGAAAACATTAGCAAACGAAACACAGGTCTTGAACTACAAGTCATCAATCCATTAAAATTAAATCTTAACAGTCAAGAGAACAATACTCAACCCGATGAGAAACTTGAGGAGTCAAATCATACAGAGAACATTCACCAAACCGATAAAACTGAAAATGATCCTCTCTGGAGTATGTATTTTGATGGGTCATGCACTAGAACAAATGCTGGTGTAGGTGTCTGGATTACTAACACTGAAAGCAAGCACACAAAATGTATTTCTTGCAAATTAAACTTTCAATGTTCCAACAACATAGCGGAGTACGAATCCCTGCTCTTAGGCTTACATTTGCTGAAAAAGTTAGGAGCCAAGAAAATAATTGTGTATGGGGATTCTGAGTTAATAATTAGGCAAGTCAATGGGGAGTATAATGCAAATCATCCCAGACTTAGGGCCTATCGGAATGATGTCATGGATATTTTGAAAACATTTGAGGAGTCCAAACTGAGTTTTGTCCCGAGAAAAAAAAATCTTATAGCCCACAATTTACCCTCCGCAGCTAGGACGTGTCTAACACCATATGATACCGAAGATTTCTCAACTCAGATAAAATTTAGACCAGTTGTACCTGATAATAAAAAATATTGGCAGGTGTTTGATGGAGATAAACAAATAGAAGACTTCATGCAAAAATTGATCAAACTGTCCAAAACTTTGCCGGCTCACATTAAACTCAAATACATAGAGTTGTTCAAAGAATTTTCTGATGTTTTTGCATGGATTTACGAAGATATTAAATCCTATGAAACTGAAATAATATAGCACAAAATCCCTCTTAAAGAAAACCAAAAACCATTCAAATAGAAACTGCACAGAATAAACCCTGTATAGCTGCCTTTGGTTAAGAAGGAAATCATGAAGATGTATGATGCTGGTATTATTGTCCCTATTAGATATTCTGAATGGGTATCTAATCTGGTGTCTGTTAGGAAGAAGACTGGAGAAATCAGGCTTTGTATATATTTTAAAGATTTAAACAAAGCTTCATTGAAAGACAACTACCCTTTACCAAAGATGGATCATATTTTACAAAGGGTGGTGGGGTCTAAAAGAATTTCTTTGCTTGATGGCTTTTCAGGGTATAATCAAATCTTAGTTCACCCTGCTGATCAATTAAAGACAGACTTTACTACACCATGGGGCACTTTCATGTATGTGAAAATGCGATTTGGTCTAATGAATGCTGGAGCAACCTTTCAGAGAGCCATGGACATAGAATTCTCGAAAGAATTGGGCTTCTTCATCATTATCTATCTTGATGATGTCACTCTGTTTTCAAAAACAAATGAAGAACATTTACAACATTTAAGAAAAGTTTTCGAGAAATTTAGAAGGTTTGGGATATCCTTAAACCCTAAGAAAACACTTTTGTGTCTCCAAGAGGGTAAGCTTCTTGGGCACATTATTTCTGAGGAGGGTATAAAGATAGACCCAAAGAGGATTGAGGCCATATTGCAAATCTCTCATCCTCGAAACATCAAAGAGTTGCAGTCTTTCATTGGAAAGATCAACTTTTTGAGAAGGTTCATCCCCAACTTGGCTAAGCTCCTTAGGAATATCAAAAATATGTTGAAGAAGGAGCAAGGGGTAAAATGGACCTTGGAAGCAAAGACATCCTTTGAACTAGTGAAACAAGCATTGACCAAAACACCGATTCTCATAAGTCCTGATTTTTCAAAAGATTTTTATATCTTTTCATTTGCATCAGAACATACCATAGCTGCTGTCCTTTTACAGAAAAATCCACAAGGACAAGAGCAGCCTATTGCATTATTTAGTAAGGCATTGAGGGATGCCCCTTTGAAGTACAACATTATGGAAAAGCAAGCTTTTGCTTTGGTTAAAGCTTTAAAAGACTTCAGAGTATACATCCTTCACTCACACATCGTTGCCTTTGTCCCAAATTCAGTGATTAAAGACATTCTAACATAGGACCCAGATGGTAAGAGAGGTAAGTGGATTGCTGTTATTCTTGAATATGATTTAGAGATAAAACCCACTAAGCTCATCAAAGGCCAAGGTCTAGCTAGATTAATGGCTGAATAAAATTGTGAAGTTCTTGATATTCATATGATTAATGCTTTAGATGATCAAGAGGAAATCTCGACACCCATTGTTGAAAACCATTTCATGAATTCCTCTTGGTATGCTGATATTGTTTATGTTTTGCTTAATTTAAATACACCTCCTGGTTTATCAAAAACAAAGGCAAGGTTCTTGAAGCTGAAAGAAGTAAACTATTGCATTATAGATAGATGTCTTTATTGGAAAAATGCAAGTGGTATATTTCTTAAATGTTTGCCTGAGTTTGATGTAGAGAAGGTTAAGCAGGATTTCCATGAAGGAGAGTGTGGCGGTCATTTGTACTGGAAGTCAAAAACCAACAAAATTTTGAGGGCTGGTTTCTATTGGCCTACTATTTTTCCTGATATACACAAGATGACCACTACTTGCCATAAATGTCAACTTTTTGAAGGCAAGAGAAAATTGCTACCCCTTCCTCTACATCTAATCAATGTTGAAGCTCCTTTTCAACAATGGGGACTTGACTTCATAGGAGAAATCCATCCACCATCTTCTGCCCAGCATAGGTGGATCCTTACTGCCACAGACTATTTCACTAAATGGATAGAAGCCATTCCTTGTAGGTAGGCCAATGATTCAGTTATCATCAAATTCATGGAGACTAACATTCTCTCTAGATTTGGCTGTCCTACCAAAATAAACACTGATAATGAAGCAGCGTTTGGATCGAAGAATATGGTTGAGTTATGTCATATATATCAGATATCATTGGGGCATTCCACAGCCTATTACCCTCAAGGTAATGGACTTGCAGAATCTTCCAACAAAAGCTTAGTGAACATAATCAAGAAACTGTTGGAGGACAACAAAAATTCTTGGCACATAAAGCTGGTCCATGCACTTTGGGCTGACAGATTAACCTTGAATAAATCTATTGGTATGTCACCTTTCTATCTTTTGTATGGTATAGATGCAATTTTTCCAAATAGCCTTGGTGTACTAGTGATGAAGTTGATTCAAGAGTTGCAGATTGAAGAAAATGACATGATCAGAAGAATAAATCAGACCATTCATCTTCAGCAGACCAGAGAGGAAGTGTATAACAAAGCATTACAGAAACAGGTCAGCATCAAAAAGCTTTTTGACAAAAGAACAAAGGCCAGCAATTTCAAGATTTGGGACAAAGTTTTAAAGTGGGACTCAAGGAGGGAAGAAAAGGGCAAGCATGGAAAATTTGATAACCTATGGCTTGGCCCTTACTCTATTCATTCAGTTGCTGGTAATAATGTATTTTTATTATAGGAACTGGATGGAACAGAATTGTTTGGGGGTCCTGTCAATGGCAAGATGCTTAAGCATTACTTCTCTTGATCCATTTGTTGTTTTAAAGATTTTTTATCTTTTTCCATTATGAATATTCCATCCACCATTGCATTCAAAGTTATGAAAAATCAAGAAATACAAAAACAAAGAAAAGAAAGAAAATAGGGCAGAATGAAAACAAGAAAGGAAAAGCCCCATGCCAAAAAGAGAAACCAATTCTGAAAGTGTGCAAGCTCAAATGCCACTCCTCAAAAACACACTTCTAGTTAGTCAAAATGTTTAAACTTGACTAATTAGTTTTAAATTTTCTGCTGATAGGATAGTGAATTCGATTTTCCAAACTGTTCAATATTGGCTTATCAGTAGATAGATTAGGATAGAAATTGAAGGTTCAAACAAACTCAAAATCTGAACCAAAGTTTCCAAAGGGAGATGACTCAAAACTGTTTTATCTTCTGAGTCAAAAGAGAAAAACTGGTTCTAATTTGTCCAAAATCTGAATCAGAGAACAAGGAAGTGACAACTCTAACAAAAGAAAAAACAGAGCTGTGTAGAAAAGAGAAGGCCATGATAAGAGACTTTCAGATCTTAAGCCTTCCATTTTGATTTTAGTTTTCTACAAATAGTAATCTATGTGCAACTTGTTTTTATGCCATAGATCACAGCAATTCAAACAACTTATTCTTGTCTTGACTGTTTTTAAATTTCTGTTGTAGAATTTAGAGAATGGAAGTCTGTTGGATAGTTTAATCCCAACAGACCGTAGATCAAGTAGAGAATAATCTAAGCTCAACTGTTTAATATGAGTTCACGGAGAAATAAGGAGTAGAGTTAGATTAGTTTCTATGCTTTCAAAAGAATAAAATGTTGTGAAAAGAGTTTTCCAATCCAAGTGCACTCTGATGAAGAAAAAATGTTAGATCAGTAGGATTGGGTAGGTAAAAAGTTGTAATGATGAGGTCCATTATTTTTTCATAACTGATGTTATTTTTCAGAGCAAAGCAAGATCATCCAGCAAAAGAAGAGAAATCCAAAGGATCAGGCATAATTCAGCCTCCCAGAGAAATCAAGTCTAAATTCTTGATGCCTTCAAGAAGGCACCATCCCCAAGTGGAGCCACTATTAGCCACCTATAAAATTTGATTATACCAAAGGTGGCTAAATATGTTTTGAGCCTTCAAGGAACAATTTTTCTCTATTAAAAATTGTTGGCTCTTGAAGACTCTTGAAGGCCTCTGCCTTTGTCCAGATCCCATACTGCTGCTTACATCCTAAAAACCTCTGAAATCCTATAAAAATCAAAAGTAAAATACTACTGCAGACCCCTTTTTTCCCTTCCTTCTCCTCAAAACTAACCTCCTCTTCTATCCCTCCATTCCCCATGAAAATCCCTCTTTTGCATGTTTCTGCTATTTCCTTTCATCAAAATCCATTTTATAAGGTCTAAGACCCCTTCTTAGCCTTATCGAAACCTTCATTTCTTTTGAAGAAACGTTAAAAAACCATAGAAAATATATATTTTCTATGTTCTGGGCTTAAGCCCCCGCGGGCCAAGCCCCTAACCCTTTTTCGTCCATGCGCCCAAGTGCTAGAACCGATTGCTAAACCTCGCAGGTGCTTATCCTCTCCAATAATATTTCTCCGCCCAAAACATTAAAAACCTTTGTAAAATCATGTTTTTGGGTTTTTAATTCATTTCCAAAGTTTCCGCTCGTATGAATTGTGGAGCAATATCCACCATCGATCTGCCTCGCAGATCGGATGGTGCGGAGCGCGCCATTCTTGTGGACCCCCCCATCCGTGCGCTGTTTTCCAAACCCGCATGGTATTTTCCGCACCGCCTTTGGGCGGAGGGTGGGTTTTTCTCAATCGGAAACGATTCCATACTCTTGCCACCATGCATCTCCCATACCTTTTCCAAAATTGTCGTCCCCGCGCATTAAAGTTATCCCCCGCGCATTAATGTTCGGGCCAGGGCATGTAGTGAAATTTACCACAGTTGTCTGATCTCGGCCCACTGATCCGACGGTGAGCACTAACCAAAGTTTCTCGATGGATAACAAAGGTGCGCGCACGATAAAACAGGCCATCGTATAGCGGTAATCGCATATACACCGTCGATCTGATCTGCAGATCGACGGTCCAAAATTCATCACACAGATTCCCTCCGTTTGAATTTCAACATCCCCTGATTCCATCTTGACCGTCCAGATTGATCCAGATCAACGACGCAGTTTCACTGTGGGGGTATACCCCAAATATTTTTCCTTCGTACACCCGGACCCCCTGAAATCATCCCCGACCATCGATCTCGGCGCGAATCGACGGCTCTGATCTAATCCTCCTTCCCCCATGCTTTTTCGACCATTCTGAGATTAAATCCCGATCGTTGGATGATGCCATCCAATGGCCCTGCTTCCTCTACACATCCTCCGATGCAGATTGACCTATAAACGCAGGATTTCGTAACATTTGTTTTTTTTTGCAGGGTTTAATGTTTTTTCGCTTAAATGAAGAAATTCCGTAGGCCGGGGATGATGATCCTCTGACCTTCGAATACATCAGAGAAATCATCCACAAGGTATAGATACACATTTTTCAGCAAGGTTTCATGAGCCTTTGGTGCCGTATGCCCTTGTTAAACCTGAAAAACATCAATGAAACACAGAGAAAGAGTATCAGTGTCGAAGACCAGGATAAACCAGCGCAGAGAATTGATGGATAGATTAGCGGGGATTATGGCTAAGACAGTTATCAAAAGCCTAATCCCTAATCTAAAACATAGTTTAAAGGAAAACCTAAAAGTGTTTTATCAGGAAAATCCTCCACCGCCACAGATGGAGGCGAATTGATTCCTCCCAGTGACCAAAGTGCCACCTTTGCCTCAAAGTATTCAATCAGGAACAAAACTTATTGATCGGGATCAAATATTTTGCCTCGACGCAGCCGAAGAGTTCTTTCTGCCAGGGATTTAATCAAATAATTTCTGCAGAGTAGCCCCAGCATCACACAGAGCCTCAAAGGTCAACAAAAGCTCCCACCGAGCTTAATTCATAAGTGCAAACCAATTAATACAGTGAAACACATGTACAATTTCTTCATTGAGCCTCCCAAGGGCCAAGAAAACATTAACTATGTATTAATTGTATTTCAGATATTTAATTAGATCTCACCTCCTCATCCTTCTATATATACTTCAGTAGAAGATGAGTGAGGGGTTGTTTGTTCATGTAATTGCTGAAGCATTGTAATGTAATTGAGATGAAGACTCCTGATTGTAACTAGTGATTCACTGGCTCTTGGAGCTCTGCTTGTAACAGATAAGTTAGGTTATGAAGAGAGATGAATTAAAACACTGGACTTGAAGATTGTAACTGGTTTGGAGCATCAATACAAGCTAATTTATGGGATCCTGGTCTATGTTGACGGTGATGTTATTCTTATTGTAACTTGTGATTTTGTTTCTGTTTTCATTATGTTTCATATTATTCTGTAAAGAATAGTTTAAACAGTGTTAGGACCTACTGCATACCAGTAACCTTCTCTGGCTGAAAAATATTTATTTAAATGTTTTCTTTCAACTGTGTTATTTGGAAATGATTTAATTCAGTTTAAGCATAGGAATGCTAGCGTTCCCTCATCTTATTTTCTTAGCTGAATATTATTTTTGAATGTTACTTTCAATATATGTTGTGTGAAGATGAACTGAGGAAGATATGGTGAGCCTTGGTCCTAGTCTTGTTTGCATGACTGTTTGATTGTTTCCCTTAGAATGTGTTGAAAGATGGATAGTTTCAAAGTACTTACCAGATCTTAGACCATTCTGTGTTATCTCTGTGATTGTCTTGGAAGTAGCCAAGTAAAGAAGAGCTAGGAGAGGATTTGTGGTGAGCTCGGCCCGCTAGTCTCTACTCCAAAGGTTGCCTTTAAGTTTCCCTTAGTTTTTGTATGTTTTCTATTGGAAGTGTATCAAAGGCTAGCTAGTTTCAAAGTACTTACCAGATCCTAGTTTGCTTTCATGTTTTTCTTAAGTGCCTGATCAAAGGCTGGCTAGTTTCAAAGTACTTACCAGATCCTGGGCTGCTCTTTGTTCTACATCTGTTTATTTCCCCTTCTTGATGTCTCATTCCATTCCATAAATCAAAACCTTTAAAGAGATCCTTAGACATAGATGACTTGCCCCATGGACCACTCTTGCCTCTTGCTATTCCAATTAAATCCGCTTATGACTCCATAGCCCAATGGACTGAAAACCTGCCTACATCTTTCCTCTTGATAAAAACTTACTTTTTTGCTTGCAACTTCTCACTTTTGAACCTCTTTACCTTTGGGACTTTTCACCTCTAATAGCAATCATGTTCAACTATCCAAAAACAAACAAAACCCTTGGACTTCATAACTAGCCTAATATCATTATTCCAAACTTCAAAGAAAAATCCATCTTTGCACATATTGGAGAGATCCCTCTCCGGATTCAGGAGGGCTAGATCCTAGAATCCCAAAGTTGGTTGAAACGATGTTGTTTCTGTAATTGGACTCTGCCAATCTTGCTAATAAATTACAGATTCCCAGCAGAAGGTGCATTGATAAGGCCAAAAGGCATGGCCAAAAATTCATAATGACCCTCATGAGTTTTAAATATTGTTTTCGGAATATCTTTAGTCTTCATTCCAATTTGATGATATCCTGAATGAAGATCCAACTTGGTAAAATAAATTGCTCCATGTAATTCATCAAATAATTAATCAATCACATAAATGAGAAATATATCTTTAATAGTGAGCTTATTGAGCTCCCTATAATCCAGACGCATGTGCCGTGATCCATCCTTCTTGTGCATGAATACTACTAGAGCAGAGAAATAACTTTGACCATGTTGAATTATACCAACCTCTAACATTTTTGTAATCATATGTTCAATTTCACTCTTTTGGACATAACAATATCTGTAACGGCTGATGTTTGGAGGAAAACTTGCTGGAATCAGATGAATAGCATGATCATGATCACGAATAGGTGGGAGTCCTTTGGAATTTTCAAACACCTCAGAATGATTGTCCAAGGATTTTTGGAGATCTAGAGAAATAGATGATTTTGACGTTGGAACTTCTAGTGAGAATAATTATGCAATTACGCCTCCTTTTTCTTTAGCCAGAAGATTTTTCATGCTGTTAGAGCTGATTATCTTTACCGGATTCCCTGTGTTACCCCGTAATTTGACTTCATTTCCCTCCAAAAAAAAATTCAAGAAATGTTCTTGAAAACTAAAAGCTACCATCCCCAAAGATTGTAACCATTGTACTCCTAGTACAACATCAACACTTCCCATTTGAATGGAAAGCATTTGACTATTCATTAAATTTTCCTCCATGGTTAGCTTGATATTATGGCATTTTATAGAGAAATTTATAGTTCCTCCATTTTCAACCATAACTTGACTTTCTAGTGTTGGGTATAGGAAACAATTAAATTGTTTGGCTACCTTACAATGAATAAAATTATGGGTACTACCTGAATCAATCAACATTATTACCTTTTTCTTCTTGATATGTCCTTGTATCTTGACAATTTGAGGAGTGGTAATTCCTTCCAATGCATTACATGATATGGCCAGACTCATTTCTTCTTCTTCTAGGGTTGGTTCTAGTGTATATCCTGTTCTTTTGAAGTTTCTTGTTAATTTTATTCCTCCTCTGCACAATCTATGTAAAATAATTTATTCTCAACACACTTATGAACTTTAATGTATTTTCTATCACAACTATAGCAAAGCCCTTTTTCTCTTTTTTCTTCCAATTTTTGTGGTGTCAACCTTGTAGGTTGTGGAAGTCTAGGAGTAGCAACACTTCCATCTTTATAGATGTGAGTGGTATTCTTCCTTGTGGCCATAATTTTACATTTATTTTTTCTTGCCAACCTGAATGCCTTCTCCAATGAATCAGTTTCCCAAAGGCGAACCTCGTGTTGGATGTGTTGGAAATATTTTCATTGATGGAAAAGGAGAAAACAGGAGTAGCACCTGAATTATCATCAAGAAAAAGGAGCACAAAGGAATAGCAGCAACCAAGGTAGAGAGGCAGCAGAGACATTAGAGGAAACAAATGAAGCAATGAAAGAAGCAGAGATAGCAAAATAAAGGCAGCAAAGGTAGCAAGGCAGACAAGGAATAGAGTGTAGCAAACATAGGTAGCGAATTGAAGCAGAGGCAGCAAAGAAGCAGAGAGGCAGTGGAGGAGGGAACAACAAACTCAATACAGAACAAGCTCATGAGGAACAGTGTGGAGAAACCAGTGTCACAGATTGGGACAATGTAAGAAAATGGAAAATAGACTAAGGCAGAGAAGTCTTTGAAGAAATCCAAGTGAGGTGAATGAACGGTCACGATTAGATCACAACAGCAAAAGGCAAGAGATGGATGGTTGAGATTAAAGCAGGCAGAAGAGGCAAAGAAGAGCCACTTGAAGGCAAGCGGACGGTAGAGATCTTATCACAAATATGAAATGGGAGAATGGACGGTCCCAATTTCATCGCATCTGATCATAATATTTTAGGGCACATCACAATCGTCGAGTAGAGTAATGAAGAAGTGATGTGAAGTTGCGATTTCCGACATTGCAATCGGCGAAAATTATGTGTGAGGTGGGACAAGACCAAATCTGAAATGTTATAAGAGCGAGTTCAATGATCCATTGGTTCCAGAACCACATCGCATCACCAAAAACATATCGCATCGTTGATCTCTATCGCATTGGCGTAGTGGGTATATGAACCAGTCATCGAATGTTGTGATTATGAGCATGGTGATCCAATCGCAAACTATTGGACGGCCGATTGAAACCATTGGATCATGAAGAAAGTGATGGGTTCATATTGACCATCGCATCGACAAGAGAACAAGAGACGTGGAGCCAAATTATTGGGATATTGTGGTAAAGCGATAATGCGATCCAAGGTGCACGTACGAAGAATGGTGGGACCCTTTAGATATCGCACCTGGGGACCGTAGGCGAATATCGTAAGAACAAATTGAAATCTCCAAATGCGATAATAAGTCCGGATGCAATGCGTATTAAAGTCAAGTCTAAAGGACTTCAACCGAGCATATTGTCCCCTATGAGAAATCGCGCTCAGAGAACAGAATAGTGATAAAGAGAAAGAAGAAAAAGAGAAATCGTTGAATCGGGCCGAGGTATACCAGTGGGACCCTTTTCGCTCATGCATCGAAGTGAGATCAAATGGCCAAAGGCACATCGGAAAGTTGAAAAAAGTTGCAATTGTGATAGCAATAGTGTGATGAAATGTCAAATTGGAGATCGAAAGTTAAATGAGGCAGAGTATGATGACCATTAGATCGATGAAAGGTGATGTGCATTTGGATATGCGTGGGGTGCATCTGTATGCGACCCGACATAGGGTAGAAGGAAGAGAAAGTTGAACGTCATGGTAACAAGGAGATAGGCGCCATGGGTCGAGCTCTGGGAAAGGCGTTCGAGCAGAAGTCGAAATACATCAGCTTAAACAACAGAAAGACCGTGACAGCAGGAGACGTGTGAGTGAGAGAAACTCAAAAGATTAAGAAAACCAAGAAACAGAAGTCAGACAAGGAAGGGATCAAATAATGAATTTGTTGGAGAAGAGATCTTATTTGTTTAATAAGAGTAGTTGTTCTCTGCCTCTACTTATCTTCTCCCATGGTGTATCCCTTGTTGCAATTTTTCTTTAACACCCATGTGGCTGGCCGAAAAATCACCTTTCCTTATTATAATTCTATGGTAGTTTTCTCTTATTTCTATGTTTAGTCATTGCTCGACTATTGCAAGCTCGCTCATTATTTGTCGTATGACCAATTTCAATAGCATAAACTCTAAAGGTTTTCCGCAGCATTTCTAAAATTCCTCCGTACCGTCGACCTCGGGTTCCCTTTGATGCCCCATCATAATTCAATTTGAAAACCATTCTTTGGGTACCTTCCATTTATCATTGATACTTTCTCTCGAGGTGTCTTAACTTCCGCAGTTGTCGATATCATTTGAGGTGTCAAGTTTAATCTAGCCATAATATTAGATTCCAATTTCCATTTTCCAATATCATCCGTACATATCTCCACCAATATATTTTCACGAATATTTTTCATGATCTTCGATGCCGTATTTGAGTATCATCACACAAATTTCACTTCCGAGAATATGATGGTTCCTTTCTTTTTGATATTCTACAAGATAAATCCTAGGGATAGTCGCTGTGCTCTATTCAATACTTCACTAAGCTCTATTTTCTCCATTTAATAATCGTTTTCGTTTGCGTTCACATTATCTCTATCGCTTACAAATGTTCTATTGTTTTATTCTCTTTGCACATATAAAAGAGAAGACCCCCCGTATTCCTCTTTTTTTAATTGATCCCACGTCAAGATTTTTCTATGATTGAGGAGCCAGTATAGTATTGCTCTATATAATAATATACTAAATTTAATATATTTATAAAATTAAATTACAAATGTTAATAAAATTTGAATTATGTATATAATTAATATTATATATATATATATATATATATATATATATATATATATATATATATATATATATATATATAAATAAATTTTTATTTTTTATTTTTTTATTGTCGAATTTTCTTTGAAGTTTTATGGTTGTGTACTTAACCTATAAATCGTGGATTTTTTAATTAACAAATTTTTTTATATGTAATAATTTTTTACTTGCTTATATAGGCACTTGCAACCTAGCATAGGGTAGATGTGTAGGTGTAACAAGCATCAAAACAATTTTAAATGTGATCTCAATTAAAAATAGTAAAAAGTTAAAAGTGATATTAGAGATGAGTGTAAACATGCTCAATTATTAATAAAAGTTAAAGTAATAAAAATAAAAAATTAATTTGTTATATTTTACCTTTAAGTATTAAATTGAGAATAGATTTTACACAATACCATGGGCCAACACCATGGCTTACCATATGCCTAAAAAACAATAAATTGTTTCTCTACAATCAAAATATTTTATAACAAAGCAGGACAATATTTTTAACTATGGATATTTACCCCACTTTACCGTGATATTATTAACTTGTAAAAAAAATAGGCTTTGTAACAATACCATGGGCCACTAACATGGCTTATCAATAGCATGGTGCCCAAAACATTTAAATACTTTCACAATCAAAATATTTTATAACAATATGAAAATATTCTTAACCAAGGATATTCACCCCCACTTTGTCATTCATATTATGAACATGTGAATAGGCTTTGTTACAATGCTATGCCAACACTACAACTTATCAATACCATACATGGACAAAAAAGACAACTTAGTTCACAATCATAATATTTATTACAATATGACAAGATTCTTAACCATGGATTTCACCCCCACTTCACCATGGATATTATGAACTTGTAAATATACTTTGTTACAATACCATGGGCCAACACCATGGATTATCAATATGAGATTTACAAAATCCATAAATTATTTCACAATACAAATATTTTATTTCAATTTAATTTTATAATTTTTTTTAATTGAATCTAAAAAGAAAATGTTTATAATTACTTAGAGATATATCTAAACCCTCTATCCTCACAACCACTAAAAACATTCCCATTTAAATTAAATTATGGTTTTAATATAATTTAAAAAATGCACTTTTATATAAAAATATTTGAAATTCATATAATATAAATAATACTATTAAGAACCAACATAGATCCATCTTAACTAAGGATCCAAGTTATGAGAGAAACCATAGTGACTAACAATAATAGAGGAAATATAGTGCATGATTTTTTTAAGTTTTTCATTATTGTATTTCCTTTGACATTATTAATCCAAAATATAGGTTTAGTATTTTAAAACAATCCATTTTTTTTAATTTATATAATTTATTAAAACACAATGGGTTAAAATTTAACTCCGGGAGATAAGGGGTGGGGGAGAGAGAGGGGGTAGAACAAAGACATACACAGAGGTAAGTGAGAGAGAGAGATGGAGCAATAAGGGAGAGATCGAGAGAGAGTGACAGAGAGAGAATGGAATAAAGAGGAGAGGATAGGAGAGAGATAGGGAGAGAAGGCAAGGGAAAGATATGGACACAAGGATGGAGGGGGAGAGAGAGAGAGAGATGGATGAGGGGGAGAGACAGAGGGAGTGTGAGAGAAAGGAGAGGGATGAATCAAGAGAGAGATGGAGCGAGGGGGATAGAAAGGTAGGGAAGAAGAAAGACACATAGGGAAAAGGTTAAGGGAGATCGAGAGAGAGAGTGATAGAAGAGAGAAGGGAAGAAAGAGAAGAGGATAGGATAGAGATAGGGAGAGAAGGGGGAAGAGAAAGATAGGGACAAATATGGAGGGGAGAGAGAGAGAGAGAGAGAGAGAGAGAGAGAGAGAGTATGGGGGGAGAGATACAGGGAGGGGAGGGAAAGGAGAGGGGAGGACTCAAGAGAGAGATGGAGTTGGAGGGCGAGAGAAAGGGAGGGAAGAAGAAAGAGACATAGGGAAAAAGGTGAAGAGAGAGAGGGAGTGATAAGGAGCGAAGGAGAGAGTGAGGGAGAGGAGAGAGTAGTAGATGGAAGAGAGAGAGGGTAAATAAGGGGGAAGAGAGACAGAGAGAGAATGGGACGAGGGGAGAGTGAGGGAGAGGAAGAGGAGGGGATGGAGAGAGATATAGATATGGAGAGAGAGGCAAGGTTTTGGGGGGATGATATAGAGAGAGAGAATAAGAAAGAGACATGTAGATTCAAATATAGATATTATATAGTATTATATGACCAACCTAGATCCATATTAAACTTGGATCTATCAATTACTGGGAGGGGTCAAATTTCTCTAGGTGCAAAACTTTTCTCAAGTTTTTCACTCAAAAAAGAGGTTTTCACCTCAAGAGATTGGATCCCTCTCGATGCTTGATAAATCCGAGGTTAAGATAGATATAGAGTGGTAGTTAAGAAACTTTTAAGGACTTATTACACAATATTATAGATAATCTCTAGTGCAATAAGAACAATTTAAAATACCATTTCTTAAGAGTGGAGAAAAACCATAAACCATTGAATTGAGTTTGCATAATATGACTAGTTGATTTGTCAATTTCTTTACCCACCATTATGAGCATAACTACAAGATATTACAACTAGAAACATATAATTACATGCTTTCATCATGTTATTGTTAGTCGTATGCATGGAAACCACAAGAAAAAAGTCATTGAGATTTTATTAATTGCGTGTTTAAATTTAAGTCTCCACTGTATAGAAATTTTTAAAATTGTGTAGTTTTTCTAATTTTAATTTAAATGGAATACTTATATTGTTTTTCTTTCTTATTTTACAAAAAAATTATTTAATAATATTATTGTTGTTATTATTACTTTTTAACAATTAACGTTTCATAATATAATTATTTCATATAATTATTACATTTTAATTGAAATTTTCTTTCTTACGGTTTTTTTAAATAATGTTAAAGATATTTTTTCTATCAATAATTAATAATTTCCTTTAATTACATAAGTTCTTTTCATAATATAATTTTTTTACAATCGTTACATTTTTAATTGAACTTTCTTTTCCTTATAGTTATTTTTTAATATTGTTAAAGATAGCCTATTAATAATGAATAATTTCCTAATCACACGAGTTTCTCTTATGGTCAACACTTACCAGTAAAGTAAATCACGGGTTTATTTATTTATCACTATAGTTATCGAGTCCGTGTCTACCGAACTCAGAGGCTCATTTTACAATCTAGTATAAGGTATATATATAATTATGTCATGTCCTAAAAAAACAAAACAAAATACCATATAAAATAATTAAAAAAAAAAATTATTTATTTCTCCTATAAATATCTCAAATAAAACTTAAATAAATTGTTTGAAACATTCATACTAACCAATATATTTCTAAGAGGTAACTCATTCAATTTTTTAATATGTTATTAATAATGATAAAATATAAAATTATACAATTTAAACAATGTAAAATTTCCACTATAGATTTATATATTAATCACATATTTACCAAGCACTAAAATGGATTAATCGACGTAAATATTTTTTTAAAGTTCGATATTTTATCTCTAGGCTCTTTGCAGACTGCTTAAATGCATATACATTGGTTTCAGAGCTCAAACAGGAAGGTGATGTTTTAAGTATGTTTGTCCCTTTTAAAAATAAAATAAAAATAAAAATATTCTTAAAAATGGAAAAACAGAACCTATGTGAAGGTGATGTGTAACTATGTTTCTCCTTTTAAAATAAAAAAAAAATAAAATTCTTTCTTAAATGGAAAAACAACGTCGGCTATAATAAAAAATAAGAAAAATATATCCCATGCTTTTTTGATTAGTTGTCTATATGACCTAATATCATGTAAATTAATTAGAAGTAAAAAAATATGTGAGTATTTTAATTGTTTTATAGAATAAAATATTCAAATATATATTATGAATAAAATATTTTAATATGAGTTAATATAAGATGGCTCATAATACTTGTTATGTAATTCTATAACATTTAAAAATGCAATTTAAAGAGTAAAAAATTGCACATTATTTTCTCGCACTAAAAATAAGTTTTCAAATAAAAAGAAATTTCATCCCTTTAGGCTCATGTTCGCATTCTTATGGTTTACATGACACATGTAAGTATGTCATGTCCCTCAAAAAACCAAAATCAAATAACCATATAAATAAACAATTAAAAATCTATTAAAAAACAATCACCTTAGTTGTTGATATTTAACTTTCTTCAAGTAATAAACAAATATTTCGATGTCTATCTTAAATAATATAATTTTACAGAGATAAAACATCCAATGTGAGTTATGAATAAACTATTCCAACATGAATTAATATAAAATGCCTCAACACACACCTTAAGTGTAATCTTTATAACATTAAAAAATGAAAGTAAAATTACACATTGTTTTTTGCATCATAAAAATAAGTTTGCAACAAAAATTGATCCTCGTCTCGCCCATGTTAGATCAAAGGCTTTGATTGATCCATACGTACAATAACATATAAATTTTAATTTATTTTTATATATAAAAAAATGATTTACATAATTTAAATTTATATAATTTATTTATTCATGACGTTATAGTTATATATAATTTCAATAAATTTACAAAATTAAATTATAAAAATGTTAATAAATCGAATAATAAATATATAATTTGAATATTAATTTTTTTCAATATATATATATATATAGTCTTGGGATACCCCTCAATCGTTAATCCAATAAATGTAACCTATCTAAACATGAAATACCTAGCTTCAAATTCTGTTGTGGACCCCGAAGCATGGGGAGGATGATACATAGTAGCCCTTATATTTTGCGTTACATACCAGCCTACTGGTTTAAGTTACTATATATATATTGAAATTTTTTATTTTTTTTTTTAATTTCTCCGGTTGTGGAATTTGAACTCGAACTTGAACTAATTAGCCTGGGATCCATCTTATCCCCTGATACATAACCATCAAGAGATCAAATCTCTTAAGACGAATTTTTTAAAAGTGAAAAGAGAATTGGTCCCTTCGTGCTCGACATCTAGGCTTAAGATGGATCTAGGCTTGTTTTTATATACACACACCACATTCACAAAGGATCCATCTCTCCCTCTCTCTCGTCTCTTGCCTCCTCTACTCTCTCCATCCCTCTCTCCTCTCCCTCAAGTCCTCTCCTCATTCCTTTATCTCTCCATCTCTCTCTCTCGCCCTCCAACTTGTCACCATATCCTCCTCTCTCCTTCTCTCTTACCCCTTTGTCCCGCCTCCATCTCTATGTGTTTTCTCTTTATTTTGATCCTCTTCTCACCTCTCCCCTCTTCCATCTTATCCTTTTCCCTCTCTTTCCATCTATACCTTGTCACTATGTCTCTTCACCATCATCTCTGCCTTGCTTCCCCTCTTTTCCCTCGAACTCCATCCATTTCCCTCCCTCTCCTATCCCTCCTTCCTCTTCTTCATTCATCTCTCTCCCTCTCAATCACACCCTCCTCCTTCCTCTCTCTCTCCTCCCCATTCTCCCACACTATAACTCTCTCTCCACCTTCCTTCGTCACTATTCCCCTTATCTATCTCTCTATCCCTCTCTCCACATGAGGGAGAATTTTCATTCCCTTTGTACCCAATACAGAAGTAATGTCTAAAATATTTTACATTTTATTTTTTTATTGTAAAATGAGTTATGTTTTTGGCATTTTCGTATCGATAATCCATTATATTGTACCATGGTATTGGTAAAAAATTTTATTATCCTGCTATATCGTAAAAACCTATTTACAAGTTAATAATCATTAGGGGAATTTTGAGGTCTAAAATGAGCCTCCTAAGAAAAATGTGCAAATAAATAAACTTAATAAGAATCAATAGATTCAAGATGATGATGTTAACCATGGGGGATGATTCACCATTTTTGGGGTAAAACAAGAAAAATATTAAAAAATAATAAAATAATAAAAAAAATATTTTTTCAACCGTATTTTCAACTTATTTCCAAAGTTTTTACTCAAATTTTGAGTGGAATACTCATGGATGCAAATTGTTCCTCATCCAAGGATTACCCATGTTGGCATACTTTCGATGGACCCTCCTACACGAAAAATGATAATATATTAAAAACATGTTTGCAATCATGTTTTTCTATGTATTTATCATTTTTCATGTAGAAAGGTCAATCAAAACTATGCAACATGGTACTCCAGGATGAGAAATCACATTATTCATCCAATGAGTGTTTTCACTCGAAATTTGAGTAAACCCATAGGGAGACAATAAAATATGAGTTGAAAAAAATAGTTTTTCCTTTTTTTCCTTATAAAACTTGATGATTTAATCAAATATTATTTTATTATTTCCACTATTATTTTACAATGTCCTTAGAGGCTCATTTTAGACCTCAAAATTTGCTCAATGATCAATGGTAAAGTGGGGGATATCCATGGTTAAGTATTCGTGTTTTATGTGCTTATTAATTAAATTTAAATATGGTTATGGAATCATTATTAGCACTGCCAAGGAAATATTAACAATAAATTCACTATTATTTTTCTTTGAATAATGAAAATTATAATGTTTAACTTTATTCCTATCATGTAAGTATAGTTTTTAACTTTATTCCTATCTAGTTTTTTTGGAAAAGACTTTCTTAAATTATGGTGGGAATTAATTGATGGTAGATATGTTATTCATTTTAGCATAAGTTATTTTATGTATTTTAGTTTTGACAGTTTTCGTAAAGCTTAGGAATAAAAAATCACTACACAAGTATCTAAAAATCATGCCTCGAATATTTCATATCCATTAATTATGGCATAAAATCAAGAGTTTAAAACCAATCGAACCAATTCGTGTAATCGATCGAGTCGATTTTGCCGACTCCTTGCCCGGTCGACTTCAAAAAATGGTCTAGTGGTCATCTAATACCAAACTCGGGCCGAGGTGAACATCGATTCGGCCTAGTTCGACAAGAGACCACCGCGCCCGCTTGAGCTCGTCTTAAACTAGCCGACCTTAGTCTATGAGGAAAATTGGTGGAACCCTTGACTTCCACGCTCAATTTTTTTTAATGCCCCAGTTCTCTTCCAAGCCCAACTCTCTCTCACTTACTCACAAATCGTCTCATCGGATTTGTGTGAGAATTTTTGAGGATTTTGTGAAGAGTTGGAGTTGATTTTTGGAGTAGTAGTGAGAGTGAGCTAAGTGGTTTCCGTATGACTCGAATTTAGAGTTTGAGTCGACCTTGTTTAGAAAAAAGTGACTAGTGATGTTTTGCTGTAGAGGTAATTTAGAGCCTCCTTGATTATTTTTTCTCGTTCTAATATCTATATATTACATGTAATAAGGTGCTGAACTCGGTGTCATTTCGATATAATAGATATATTTATGAGCATACTTTGATCATGTGTTTTCTTCTCTCTATATTCTAATGCTTTGAGTTTGAAACATGAATATAAATATTTAAAATATGGTTTCTTCATAATAAATTAAATATTTAATGTATTTTTTACAATGAATGAATCATTGAAATCAACTAAAGCCGAGTCGACATCGAATCGGTAGCCGTAGCCGCAGTCAAATCGGCCGGTTCTCGAACCCGAGTTAGAGTTTTAAAACATTTTACAAAATATGTGACAGTTATCCACATGCCATTATATTGTGCAAAGGTCGCAACATGACCTTCATATTATGGTCCAATCAAATGTTTGATTTTCTTTTAATAATGTTGAAAAATAAATATTTATTTTATTGTTATTTTCTTTTCCAATTCTTAAGCTCTCAAATTTGAACCTTACTTGAATTAAAATAGACTATTCTCATCTTAAACATACATCTATCAAGAGTCAGGATGTATCAAATTTCTTCGTATGAAAAACCTCTTTTAAATTGAAAAGAGAATTGATCCCTCTCGGTACTTGATGCGTACTGTGTGGGCCGAGATGGGTTTAGGCTAGTTTTTACATACACATACCATATCTAGTGTGGATCCATATCTCCCCCTCTCTCTCCCTTACATCCCCCTCATACTCTCTCCATCCCTCTCTAATTCTCTCTCTAACCACTTCCTCTTCCTTGACATATATCCTCTCTTCCTTTCTCTCTCTCCTATCTTCTACCCTCCAAATTTTTCACTATCTTTTGTCCTCTATCTTTCTATCACCCCTCTCTCCCCACCCACCTCTATCGCCTCTCTCTTTTCTTTTTTCTCTCCCTCTCTCTCACCTATCATCTCTTCCCTCCTATCCTCTCTCCCTCTCTCTTCCATATATATACCTTGTCACTTTGTCTCCGTCTTCACCTATATCTCTCTATGTATTTGTCCCCCCTCCTTCTCTATATCTCCTTCAACTCCATGTCTCTCCCTCCCTTCATCTCTCTCTTCATTCCTTTATCTCCCTCTCAATCACACCCCTCTCTCGTCTCCCCTACCCATCACGCTCCCTCTCTTTTCCCTTTATCTCTATCCCTATCTCCCTCCATATCTTCTCTCTCTCTCCCCTTCTCTCTTTCTCTATCTCTCTCTCTTTTTCCTCCATCTCCCTCCCTCCATCCATATGATGGAAAATTCTCACTCAATGTAATCAATGCCACATGTAATGTCTAAAAAATGTTTTAAATCTTTTTAATTTTTTATTGCGAAATAAGGTATGGTTTCAACATGTGGTATTGATAAGCCACTATATTAGCCTACCATATTGTAAAAAAAATATTTACAAGTTAATAATATCAATGGTGGTATGGGGGTGGATATCCATGGTTAAGAAACTTGTTATATTGTAATTTTATTGTAAGTATTAAGGTTTTATGTGCTTATTAATCAAATTTAAACATATTTATGGAGTCATTATTAGTCTTTGTCAAGGCAAAGATTCTAACAATAAATTTGTGTGTTGACTACGATTAATATTTAATATCGACTAATGCAAATTATAATGTTTCACTTTAAAAATAAATATTTATTTTTCAATGTTATTAAAAAAAAATCAAACATTTGATTGAACTAACCATGTGGATAACTCACTTACATATTTTATGACATAATTTATGGAGATGGTTGAAAATATTCATGCATGAATTTTAGATATTTGTGTAGTGATTTTTTATTCTTAAGAATGACATGAAATATAAAATACTTGAAAATAACTTATATAATCAAGTAAATAACATTCTAACCTCAATTACATCCCGACATAATTTAAGCAAGTATTTTCCTAAAAAAATGGATAGGAATAAGATGAAAAATATAGTTAATAGTGAGTTACTTCCCACCATTATTTATGTTTCCTTTTTAACACTTATGTAGAAGCAAAACTATAAATGTGTAGACTTTCCAACTCAAGTTAGAATTATGATTTCAAAAATTGCATAAATAATTATAAGTTACATTTGTTAATGCTAAATCAATAATGGTTTATAAGAAAATCATCCTATAGTATTTCCTTATAATAAATAACAATCATGTATGTGAAGTGGATAATCAAATTGGTTACACAAGCCAAAGAAATTGCGTAAACTTTGGTGGGTAGTACCACTAGTGTGAGGACTTGAATTGGGAGTACCAAAAATTGAATTCGTGATATAGGCGCGTCCATGATGTGTGATGGGCACCGTGTTTGGTTAAAATTTACTCATTTCGGCTAAAGGCGCACTGGTGGAGCGTTCGTTAAAGTAACTGAGGTGGATGATCATTAATTATGACCCCACCATCCATTAAAGGCATGCATGGGTATAGCAATGACGAAAGGTGACGCAGTGAGCAAGTATAGTAGAGTTATAGTGGGTGTGCCTTGATGAGTGGGAAACCAACCAACGAGACAAGAAACCAAGTTGTGGAGGTGACATGGGTGAGACAAGCCGAGCCCCCGGGGCAGGCGAGTGCCCCGTGGTTGAGTCACCTGGTGGTGCAATGGGTGAGTCTTGTTGTGATGGAATATCGGCTTGCAGAAATTATACAAAAAATATGTATACCAATGGATTCAACCTAATCACGAGATACAAAGCAAGATACTAAATCCTTCGACAAATTAATTTGTGGAAGATAAGCATGATCGCACAAACCATACCAATTAAAGATAGAAGCAAATCAATCCAAAACATAGATATTTTTTCTAGGGAAAGCCTGGTACCAAAAACCCTTCTATCTTCATTGTATATTCAACCAAGGAATCATGAAACAATACAATGTACTTCTTCTCACAAGAGTCTTCGCATCATACCAAAATGTCCACATTGGATCCGTAAAAATTGAGCAACACTTAGCCAATTTCCTACCCCCACCAACCTACCTGCTTGTAATTGTGGTAGACCAATCCGCATTATTTAGGAATTTCACCTTCAAAACCCAGGCAACGCTATGGGAAATCCCATTTGCATATTACCACATGCTAGTTTGATAATAATACAACCGATTGTTAACATCCCTTTAACCCTTTTCTCAATCGGGTATTCATCGTAATCGACATGCATGCAGATATTAATAGTAAATCATCGGGCCGTCGATGTATTTACCGCATGTGAATTAAATCGTTTAATTCACTTGACCTCTCACCAAGGCAATGCAACCGCTGATAACTATTTAAACTAATTTTAACTCAATTAATTGAGTTAAATGATTTATCATGCATTAAACTAATGTGCAATTAACCGGAACTCAATTTCAAAAAAAAACCGTAATCACTCTTCATGCCTCACAAACCACCGTGAACTCGAATTCCATGAGATAACCGTAGTTTATCACACTTAGTTAAATATTATAAGTGATTATGATAAGATTACAATTTATTGTCCAATTTAATTAAGGAAAAAACAACAGACACATATTTTGCTGACTTTTCAACACCTCTCAATGAAGAAAGGATTATCATCTACCCAAACTCGCTCGTGGAATTCAAATTTTCTTCGGCATGCACCCTTTTCGTTAGAATGTATGCATCCTCGATCTTCCATGGAATGTACCGAAGTAACATAATGTGTTCTCTCGAACACAATCTATGAGATGGTAGGCCCATATGTCAATATTCTGGACTTATCATGGAACACCGGATTAATCGAGAGATTTATGTACCGTTATCGCAATGTATCACCGAAGCGCATCCGTATGATGACCAAAAACCAATGTGGGCGATTTTCTCATCCGTATGGCCTCACATGCCGCCCGACTCTGCTTCCACGACTCGCCCTCGCTGAACCGAGTGCAACATATCTTTTCCGTTGTAGCAAGAAACTCGTTGTCGATCCTATGCCAAAATCCCTCGATGTGCTCTTCCCGCTTTTCGATGGAATTCCTTCCTCAATCTACACTCTGGTGAAGCCTTGAATCTTCACTCCCTCTCGTCTGCTTCTACCATAATCCACCGTAGTGCCCATGAGATATCACAAGACATGCTTTCCCCACCTTCTTAAAGAGCTGTCGGTTTAACCATAGCTTGAATAAGCCGGTTGACCGCATAGAATATGTCTAGTCGTGTTTTCACCAAGTAATGAGTGAAATCACAAGCTGAATTTAAATAGTAGCATCCATCGCTCACCCGAAGTAGCATCCTCCTTCCTCCGCTTCTCGCAAGATGAGTCTCTCTGCGATGGTTTAATGCCCATGTGGAACTTCGAATCTCTTTTTACATACTTTTCTCGAGAAACAAATAGCCCCATCTCGTTGTCATATTCCAACTGAAGGAACAAGGAAGGAGTCCCATGTCCTTCATCTCAAAATCAGGAAGATCCTTCTTTGCAAGAAGTTATGAGTCTTTCATCACCGTCGAATAATATCATCAACATAAATTATGATAATAAAATCCTACCATCAACCACAACCGGGTATGTGTTCACATCTACCACTCTTCGTGAAGCCAAACCCGGTGAAATAACTTTCAATCGTGGTACTGCGACCAGATGCTTGCTTTAGCTGATATAGTGCTTCTTGAGTCATTCAATCCACCGTTAAGGGTCTCAAAACTCTCTAGACACTCAATGTACACTTCTTCCTCAATACCCATTGAGAAATGTAGTTTTCACATCCATCTCGATGTGCCCTGCGACCCCATCCGCGCTAAGAGTGCAAGGATAGATATAATCGATGGTTACCTCGCAAACTAGTGGAAAAGTGGTCCCTTTCATAGTCAATTCCTCAAATTGTGAGAATCCCTAGCGCTCATAAATCTAGCCTCGTACTTCTCCACACCCTCCCCATTTGTTGCCCTGCTTCACCTTATAGATCCATCTAGATCCCACCACCGATTTTTCGACCGGTATTGGGAAAAATTTCACGCACTATTCCTAAAATGGAGTTATACTCCCCAACCATGGTGTCAACCCAAGTTGGTTTCGCACTTCTTCCTCAAAAGAGGATGGTCTTATCAACAATAAAATTGCTCATAAGATCCATGTATCTAATAAAATTGTCCTATGACTTTCATCCTGTACAGTTGATGCAGGTGATCCAACACATTTGGCTCATCAAGTCCCATGTCACAGGCAGCTTCTCATCATGTTCATTATTGGATGGCCTCCGCATTAGTGGCTTCTGCCTTTCTCCATGATCCCATGCATGTGGCTTCTCCACATCTTGAGGTTCATCCTTCGGAAACCAAGAGTTCCTCATTCACATGCAAATTAAGCTCCTCCTCAAAGGACAATCACATGTGGCTTTCTCTCTCATCAAATTTTACATCCTTGCTCTCACAAACGGTCACCATGTTGTTTATAAAATACACCCGATAGTTATGGGGACATCAATGTACCCCAAAATATCCCAATCTTAGCTATTGGTTCTAGCTTTTTCCGGAACATTTAGTCACATGGTAACAAATGAGAGCTGCAATTTTAAAATATGAAACATCATGTTTCTCTAGCAAAAAAAACTTCTCCTTTGAGGCATCGATTGCAAGTATTCGATGAGAACTACGTTCGCACAAATAATCGCTATGTTTCATGCCTCGCACCCACAATTGTTCCGTTCTTTCTTCTCGCAACCCCATTCGTTGTGAATTATGTGCAATAAAATATCTTCCGAATTCTTCCTCGTCATAGAATTTATTGAATTCATTGGAGATTTACTCACCACCATTATCGTTCCTCACACCGACATGCTTCCCTACATATTTTCAATCCAGTGCTTAAACTCACACAATTTTTGAAAATGACCGATCTTTTCTTCTCATATTACAAATCTATCACTTTCTGAAAAATAATTAAAAAATCACATAATAATCGCTTGTCAGAAGCAGAAAGTGTCCATGCACACCATGAAATCTCTCAAGGATTTCTATTTCTTGGTTCTCCTTCTCGTGAAAAGGGTTTTCAGATACTTCCCCATGGCACATCCCTTGCATGTGTCTATATGTGCAAGAGCACTTTGGAAGCTCCATAGGAATCCGATGCATGAAATTCAAAGCACCATGGTGTAGATGGCCTAATCTCTCATGTTACAACTCATCCTCATCCCGGCTCACCACTCGCCTACTACCCATCAATGTTGTGCACCATCTACTTCAAGTTCAGTAGTGTCTTTCACATGAACCCCAATATTCTTAACTTGTCTTGTGGGTTTGTGATGAAGGAATTTTGTTATCACCCGCATTTTCCTTGAAGTTGGGGCAGGAAAGGGGTTCCAGGTAACCACAAACCAATTTTTAGGTACAGACCATTAACCGTACCCGCAGAGTAATGCCTCGTATAATTTAGCTTTGTTTTAGAAGATATTAGGCTAGTTATAAAGTCCAGGGTTTTTTTTGAATTTAGGTGGTGGAATTTGATACCGAGGGCAATATTGAGTAGTTCTGTGTCATCGAAGCCATGAGTCAAAAAGATGGACTCACCGATCAAGTTTCTAGACAAAGATGGTTTTACAGGCAAGATAATCAAAATGTAGAACAATTATAATTCTTAAAATGAATGGAATGATTTAAAATGGATGAAAGGTAAATTAAGAATCTTTCAACACACTTGATAAGAGGGGAAAATTGAGTGATTATTAACAAAGAGCCAAATTAATTATTCTTTATTAAATAACCAAAATGCTTAAAACTAGAAAACAGACAATTAAGAATTCTCGTTAAACTAGTTTAGAAGAAAACATTTAGGAACAATGATTACAATCGTATTAATTTTCTAAGTACCCCTTCGATTTATTCCTTTTCATTAATCATTCGTAAATGAAACACAAATGATATAATAGACAAATATAAAAAGACTTTTAACACATAAGAGATAGATGACTTATTGATCCGTAGTTTGACACATGAATCCCGTAAAAAGTCTTTCGTGATCAATTCTCATCCAACCTAGCCAAAATTCTCCAATCGCACTTATTCCAACAGTCAATGTTGTAAGAAAGTCTAAAATCCACCTCTAAACACTGATTGGAGGGAGTATTTACACAAAAAGTTACAAAGACCTCATAACAAGTTGAGATATTATCTAGGATGACATATAAGTAAATTCACAATAAAATAGAGACAAATGGTCTCATAGACAAGAAAATGATAATCATGTCGGTTATTTCTCTCTTTCTTTTAGAATGTGTCGGGACGTTGTGCCCTAAGCTTTGGCTCATTGCTATCTTTTTCGTTAACTCGTGTCGATCGTTCCGACAATCGATACTCTTCGACTACTCTAATACACTTTGACCTTTATTCATCCTTTACTCTTCTTACTACGATTTATCGTTAGTACATAATAAAAATTCAAGTAAGGATAATCTTTACAAAAAGTTCTCTTAACGCTCTTCCCACCATTTATCTTCCTAATTTCGGTCCTTTGCATCTTTCTAAGAGTTTTACCGCCCTTCAGTCAGCAGTCGAATTGTGAAACAAATGTTTTACTTCATGCTCAAGATAACACAAATTTTCCAATCTATCATGCGTACTTTTTCTTGTAGCAATACCGTTGTTGATGAACCAGTTGAGGTATTGGCCCGATTGTCAAGATGTTTGTCCAATTTTTAAACATATCTTTCCATGTCCACATATTTTTCTTCCGAAACTAAAGGACTAGGAAATCCTTTATTCAACAAAATATCAATTCTTTTTTCGAAGGCATTGATTTCTTCGCATGTCGAGCATCTTTCGTTCCACCCCACCGCAGTCCTTTTGGTAAAAACTCTCTTTATTTCAAAATTGTGCCCGTCTTGTCTTGAATGCAAAATTATTCAAGTTGTTACTATTCCGGCATTTAGAAAAATGATGAGTTCATTGGCTTCACTGGGCTTGTTCCCCAATTCTTCTCTTGCTCTTAAGACTTCTTCTATAACCAATTTGAGTAAATCATTCTATTCTCGCATTATTTGAATTGAGGGCCAAAAACATCTTTTATTTATCGTATTGATGTTTTCCTCAAATAATTTCATTTATTTCCTTTAAAGGCTTCTCCAATGGGAGATCCTTTTCTAATTTATGGACCAAATTTTCCAATCTATCGATCTTCTTGTTTTATCCGCAACACTCATTTTTGAGAGGTCATATTTTTGTTCCAAAGAGGTAAGTTGCACCTTTGTTCTTTGTAGCTCACCACTTTCTGAGTTTGGCTTCTCCAGTATTGGATTCGTTAATTTTTCCTGGGACCAAATTGGAAGTATGCACTGTGCAAGGCAATTCCGTTGGTCGACCTATTGTTGCAGCATTCGTAATTACCTCCGGTGTAGACGTCGGAACACCAGGTCGCGATCTTTCTGGGCCTTTTTCAAGATCTTTTCTTCTGTTTGGCTGTTGCTCATTCGCTTAAGAGCAAGTCCAACAATTTTTCTTCTAATTTTGTTTTATAATTTTAGCGTCCGAGGATGTCTTGAGGCCGGTAGCGTTTTAGTTTTTTTCAAAGTCGCAATATCATCATCTTTTTTTTCTCGATTAATGCTTCTATTCCCTTGACATTTTTGGGATTATGTCCCAATCCAATGATAATTTCCTCCAAAGTCTTAATTATGTTGTCTTTGTGGCCCGAGAAGAGGCTTTTTCAAGGCTTAATTGAGCATTTGTATCTCAAAGAACTCGCAATTTCCTCGAGTCATCATTTATTTATCCGCCGTAGCAGGTTACTAAATCATCTCACCGTCTATTTATGTAGCTCAATTTGATCTAAAGGATGAATATCTTCACAATACTTCAAAAATTAGTTTTGATGTAATCTACGCTATCTCGAGGTCACGCGCACTTTGGGTTTGAAGTGAGTCATTAGCATTTTTTCTCGCCGGATGTCAAAAGCCGACATCAACTCGATGATTTCAGTGGGTCATCTTCAAACACAAGATTGTAAATTTGAAGTCCGAGAGGATCATTTATGGCCTCGATATTTATGAATGTTCTTTTTCGATGTCCCGAGTCTTCTTTTCACGGTGGTTTGAAGGATGACACTTCGTACTCGTTTCTTCGCCTTTGCAGCTCTTTTTTCTATAAAGTAGTGGATGTCCCACTATTTGCACTGCTTTTCCGATCACCCAATTATTCTCTTCTTCTTCACTATCAAGGATTTCATGAAAAGATTCCACTTAGAAGAGGGTTCAATTTTTTTTCTTTTTAGCATATTTTTGTCCAAAAGATCCAATCGACAGAGCAGAAATGCTTTTCTTCAACATCTCTTTCTTTTCCATTTTTCACATTCAAAGGAGTCTAGAAGATTGTTATTTCTTGCCATACTGGTATGAGTAGGGAAACCTATACTTGAATATGTTCTTTAGAAGTCTCCAGGTCGTTCATTACTAAAATTTTTCTCATAACCCATATATCAACCCTTTCTCCTTTCCTTTAGATGCCACCGTAGCCAATGCATTGATTTTCTAGAGATTTTGTTGCGGTCTCAGCGTACATGCTGACCCCAATACCGCTTATCCGTACCTGTCCAAAAGGGTCTAGTCACATTTTTCAATGTCTTTCATTACATTTTCAACATTGACCTTGGCCACTATCCCGTTCTACCAATGTCCCTTCCATCCATTCTTCCACATTGGCACATCGTTCAATTTCTAGGATTCTTCGATGAATGTATGGTGATAGTTTATTTTTCATTCTTCTATCACAACAAAGCTATTTGGGGCATAATAAACGCAATAGAAACTTTTTTTAATTTAAGATAATCTTCTAATATCTTTTCTTACCTTCCTTACCAAAGATCTCTATTACAAACAAAGGGACCTATCCGGCTTTTTAACCTTAGGCTGAGCTTTTTCTTTGTGGCATTACAAAATTTACTATATCCTAAGCTGATCATCCTGCCCCAAATACTCTAATGCAAAGAGTCTCGCTAACATACTTGCGCAACTTGGAATGGGTGACAACTCACACCCACAAACTCGATTTCTCGTGTGATTTTGGCATATGCACCACTCACCCATCCCATTGTTTTGAGAGTCGAAGAATTTTCTTTTGATTTCAATATCGAGCGTCCGGGAGAAGAGACCCCGTCAACAAGGTGGTTGTTGTGTACAAAAGATCAATAAACTCATTATAGGAATAAGGATAATTAAGGGAATTATGAGTGATGTAAGGCACCAAAAGATCACGTACCCAGGATTTCCTTTAAAGATCAAGCTTTTTAACATGAAAAGGGAAAATTTTCAATTGGTAATAAAGCATGAGATGATAAATAACAGTAAGAATACTTAAACACTTCTGCTTCTCTAATCTCATCAATCGATCATGGATTTTTATTCGCAATGTAGGATGCAAAGTCATACTTGACAACAGGGGGTTGTCTAAAGGTGAAAGCGTACAACAATACTAGGTTAATTGGTCAACATATTCACTAGTATTAAAACCCATTATATGATATCATGTTTAGAATAAGTTCACCCTCATTAGTGAAAAAAGTATACCTACAAGGGAGGGCCCTCGGGCTGATGTTCTAGCAACATGAAGGTCCGGGCAAAGACGATTCAACTCTTCGTGGGATAATTTGGTTAGATTTCTCAATAATTCTCCCATGTGATGGGGGAGTGAGGTCAGACTAAAGTTGAAATTGCAACATCTCATTAACAGAACGATAGCAACAGGAAAGGATACCGTACTTGGGGACAAAATTTCTCTTAGATTGGGATCATAGTTTACATGAAAAATACAGATTATCTTGTGTGAAAATGTGGACCGAGTGAAGAAGGTACATGGGAATATTAGATTCCCATAATCCAAAAAATATCGTAATCCTTCTAAGCAATTGTCACAGTATAAAAATTTAAGAGACTTTCTACCGTAACCAAAGTTCCTTCATTTGAAAATCTCCGTCAACTAATGGAAAATAATCTAAGTCTCGTGAGGGGTATCTGCAAGGTGCCATACATTTAGAGTTATTTTCGGAACCTCCATTTCCGGTTCTCAGATTCGTAACGACCCGTGGTTTTTGTAGCCAGGGACAATAATTGCAGCTCTGGGAATAAAAAAGATCGAATTGAACTCTTTTCATTTTCACAGGGAATTAAAACCAAAAACCAGATTTTTACGCAGTTCGGCCGGGAAATTGGAGTAAATGTCGCTATGGGAAATGAATAGTGGTTAAACAAAGTCAAGCACAAGAGATAAACCCCGGATTACTTGACCGCAAATTTCTTCGGGCCGAGGTAGCAAAATGTTAACACTTTGACAAGCAATTCGAAATCGTCGTTCGTGAGACCGATTATTGCATGATGATGAAAATGGAATGGTTTCGTTTGTTTTTTTATTCGCAACCAAAAGGTTGGTGGGAGCCATCGATGACGCGTGTTACCCGCAGATCCGTCACGCGCAGGGCGTGCGCAAGCTGCTCATCGCACTCGCTTTTGGGGAAAGGTGGTTTCGGCGTATGGGCGTCGATTCTGCGATGGCGGAATGACGCTTGGCATTGCACAATTCAGAAAACCCGTTCGGCCATCGTGCGTTATCGTTCGAATGCGATGGTTAGCGATATCGATATCAACCGTACACATGAGATCTATCGTATCGAACTATGGTCGAGGCGTCGAGATGACAGTTTAATAGCATTCAAATGTAGTTTAAATGTTAATTAATCATATCGAGGATGATTTGATCGTGGAGGTTCTTAATTAACCAAGTGAGGTTAATTAATTCTTCTTAAAATGTGGAAAAGTGATCGGGAATGATTTCCAAAGGATTTTCACCAAAGTTAAGAATTGGGGTATACATATATTGGGATTTTAACTGGTAAGGGTTTTAACCTTAGGTTAGGGAGCTTTGCAAGGGTGTAAACATACAAAGAGATGGGTTATTTCTTAAGTTTGGTTTAAACTAAACTTCAAATTATTTTTTGTTTTAAACACATACATAAAATATGTTTAAAGGTTTTATCATATTTTATTATATGCAGTAATTAAATCAGATTAATCTAATTACCATAAAAGGTGGGATTAATATTAAAGATATATTTTGGTCAAAGGGAGTATAATAAAATATTTTATTTAAACATATGGGGATTAAATACTTTGGACTAAAATGATAATAAATGGGTTTTTTATATTTTTATAAAAAAGGAGTTATATATAATAGGATAAGGTCATTCTTATAGGGATTTAAATAATAAATTAGAAATTAATATGACAAATGAGCTAAAGCGCTAAGTGTAAAACACTAGGATAATGTATTTAACTTATGCTCACGTTGAAAAGGTTTTTTATGGAGTATTATATGATTTTCCTGGACAAAATGACTAGTTAGGAAAAGATTTTTAGAAATGAATGAGTGTGATGATGAATGATTTTAAGTACTTAGTTTTTTTCAATTATTGGCCGAGGGTCCACCCTCCAAAATTCAAGGAAATGCCTTCGAACCCTTTAATTTTCAAATACCTTAGCACTTAGGGGAAATTAGTGAAAATGTTTACTAAAAACAAGGGAAGTTAATAATTTGACTTTTCCTTATTTGAAATTCTTCCAATGTATTGTCCGGCCTTTGCACTTGTGATGAAAGTAAAAGATTTAACACATCTAAAGCCATCATTCATCACATGTAATTCTGCAACACCATCTACCTACCTTACCTACTTTACTCTACCATTTTTTTCTTTATTAGGGTGGTCTTAGATTGAAAACCTCATCACAATTTTCTTTTTACATATGAAAATCTATCTAATTCTAACCTTTATTACATCCAGGCCCGATTAAAACTTTTCGAGCTCCTTTTATTTACTCTACCTATCTAATTATCTCTGCCGAGATTAAACAACATTTGGTCAGATTTTATTCTCTATCTCTAAAACAGATAAAATCGAAAGATGAACTAGCCAAAGCTTAAATCGTTTGACTATTCATAAATCGTAAGATGAAAACAAGCGCACACAATTTTATTTATTACAAAAGAGTAAAAAGTAGTGGCATTTAGACTTGCACACCGTCCCTCGGCCTTTCTTTATGGGGTTCATTTCTTTACTTTTGGTCATTTTTTATTCTTTTCACCCTTTGATTTTTCTTTTAGGGTATACCCTCTTTACATTTTTAAATTTTTTGTTTTTTTCGGGAAAATATGGAAACTTTGCAACAAGAAAAGGTATGAAATATTATCGTTATAGCTATCGAGTCAATCATGAAATATGACACCTATTGGTATAGGATTCTAACACTCCACCCACTTGGGGATGGCTTTCTTTCCCTCAAAAGAAAAGCTCTCGAACAAAATACACCAAAATGCCTTTAACTAAACCAATAAAATCTTTCTTCTCAAGTATGTTTTCTATCAGATGCACGTATAGTGAAATCAAGCTTGGGAAAATTTCCCCTTTCCCGTGCTTCAACTCCGTAAAGTTACCATCCAATCAAAAAATCCTATTAATACAAAAAGGATACATAGTATGTACATGTTGAAAATAAGAATGTTCTAATGGATTAGGATCAGCAATGCTTTAACATTCGAATTACTTTCCATCGGTCCTTCTTCAGCTCTCCGAACCATCCAAATTTTTCAGAAAATATGTATTATTTCTCAGAAGCATGAATGACGTAAGGTCCTTTCGATAAGAAGTCAAACTTCCCATGTTTTCTCTTTATCCTCTCTTCGGAATCCAATCTTAAAACTTTATCTCCCAATTGGTACCGCCTTTGGTCCTTTGTCAAACATCTTCTTTAGTTTCTCCTTGTAATACTGGGATCTTCGGTAAACTTCTTCTTCCGGTTTGCCGTAAAATCGATTGCTTGATTTATTCTTCTTGAATATCATTTGGTTCTACCTTTGTTAATTGAAGCAACTTCTGTCACAGAACTCCTAAATATGATGGAAATACCGCTCAATACCACAAACTAACTACAAGGACCTAGTCCCAATTGGGATTTTTTAGTAGTAAGTCCGTTCCGCCTACGTTACTCAGAAGATTCTTATGCCAATTTTTTCTTGTTTTCTTCCAATAATTTCTTAATGATATTAATGAGACTTTTTTAAGGAAGATTCGGCTCATTCCATTACCCCTAGGGTAATAGGGTCGTTGAATATTTAAGTGATATGATACTTATTACATAAACTTATCATCTTTTTTCGATTTGCCAAAAGAACATTATCAGCTTGTAATTTTTTTCTGTGAAAGCCAAATATCGATAGTATATTGGTTTCTAAGAATCCTACATTACATAATAATTGCTTGTTCTGGATGGGATTGCTTCAACTATTTAGTAAAATAATTTGTGCGTGAGGATCCATCTGTATGACTAAAAGAAGGAGGATGGATTTTCCAATGAACCTGGTGTCCACTGTTGGAAGGGTTTTTCTTGGGTGAAATTGGTTTCTAAGGGTAAAGGTAATAATTTTCTTGCCTTCAAAGATTTGACATTTACAGTGTGAAATTACGAATTTATTTACATCGTAAAATATGGTTGGCCAATAAACATAGCCCTTAAGATCTTATTTGTTGTTGATTTCAAAGAAAGGGGTGTTCAACACAAGCCTCTCGCATGGAATTCATCGTAGAGCCTTGCTGGCCTATATTTTAATGAAATTTAACAGAATACCATCATGATTTTTCCAAAAGAGCAATATTATCTAAAATACAATACCTTAAGGATGTCATCTTTAAAAACTCGCTTGGTTCTCCGGGATAACCCTAGAGGAGCCACCTTAACAAAACACATATTATACGTACGTCTTGTCATGAATCTAAAAGCGTCCGGCTAATTTGTGGAGTCGTCATCTCCTAATTGTCATCCAACACACATTCGTGGCTTGGACAATTTGCTTCGTCATTAGTTGAGCCAATCCCTATCCTTTACTTCCGCTTTGTAGGTTTTATCTCAATATCATATTCTAATATCGTATCAATCCATTTACCCTTTTGCCCTCAATTCCATCTTGAGTTAAGATGTTCGACAAAAACATTTGGTACATAAGTTATCACATGAGAATACAATATATATATTCTAAAATCTCTAATAGCTTTCTACAAGTGAAAAGCTTGTTTTTCCATGATATTGTATTTTAAACGATGCATCCTGCTTTAATAAAAAGGTTATAGGTTTTTCACATCCTTGATCATCCTTTTGTAATAAAACAGCCTGCTATAAGATGTTCCGATGCAAATGAAAACAATAAAGTTCCCATCAAATTCAGGGACTGCAAGAATCGTGTTCCGTCAAAGCCATTTTAATATCTTCAAATGATTGCTTGGCTTCTACCGTCCATTTAACACTCGAATCCTTTATTAACATGTTAGTAAGTAATCTAATTAATCTTACCTAAACTAGAAACGAATCTTCTCTCAAAAATTATTTTTCCTATGAAAGTCATAGCTTCTCTTTGATATTTCTAGGATGAGTAGCATCTACAAGATAGCTTTGTATTCTTTCAGGATCAATTCTAATATCTTTTGAAATGATAAGGCCCAAAATTTTACCCTTCTTCAAGACCAAACAATGAATTTTTTGGATTCAACAACACCATACTTTCTATCATATTATGAATACTTGTCCGAGATGGCACAAATGTTGCCGATATGATTTGGAAAAAAAATAGTTAAATCATCCAGACATATAACAAGAAAGTCATGAATTTCTTTTTGCAATGCACGATTGCTTCTTGAAGGTCGTCCAAAGATTTCCGAGTCCAAATGGCATTTTAACATATTTGAAAGTACCCCATGGTGTTGTAAAATCTTTTTGTCCCGAATATGAGGATGAACCAATATGGTTATATCCCGAAAACCCATCTAAAAGAGAAATCCTTGAAGCACCTATTACCCTTTGCAAAATGTGATTCATTTTTTGCAAAAGGATAATTATCCTTCAAAGAAACTTATTTAGATTTCTTAAATAAACACATAGTCTAATCTCTCCATTTTTCTTCCTAGTAGGGACCAAGTTAGACACCCACTCGAAAATCTAACTGAGAAAATTATCCCCGTTTGCCACATTTCTTTGATTTCTTTTTTTCAATTGAAGGCAACAACATGTGTTTATCTCTCCTTAATTTCCCCCGCTAAATGGTTTTTGATCCTGCTTTAGAGGTATTGCATGTTGAATTATAGATGTATCATATGACTTCAAATCCTCAACCTGTGAAAATACATCTCCGGAATTCTCTTTATTAGTTCAAAGACATTTTTGATTTTTGATCGGGAGGCAAATACGTGATAATTTTATTATTTTAGGTTTTTCTTCGGGGCCCTAAATTGTATTCCCAACATCACCTTCTGTCTCCATTTTAGGTTTCAATGAAATGTCATTAGAGTCAAAAAGATCTTCCGTAGTGAGTCAATCCTTCGTAAAATGATTATCTTTCGCATTAATGATTTCGTATCCATCTTCATAACCCTCATCAACTTCCATTTGTTTGAGGTCCGTATGTATTTTTTGGTGAACTTCATTGGATGAAGTATTTGAGTGGCACTTTCTTTGAAATGTTCGTTTCTTGTTCATTTATTTGATCGTATTCATTGAACGTATCCTCATCTGCTAATGTTAGAAAATTATTTCTCTAAAGTCAAAAATTGTTAATCCGATTGTCATTTGCAAACACTTTCCAACGCAAGATTGTTTGGTATAGTTAGTCTATGTCTAATCTCACCGTGAATCGATGATTAGGTTCAAATGGCAATTTACAAGTGCTAGCGCTATTGTGAGGTCATGAGCTTGCAAGTTTTGTTTTCTGGAATTTTTTGCAAGTCGTACCGAGAGAAAAGTATTGAGAATTTCTACAACTCGTTTCATATTCTCTTAATATGATCTTTTCGTTGAACATTCACCATTTATCCGTTGAATGATTAAATTAGAATCTCCTATGACACAGACATTTCAATTGCCCTAATTTTTGGACAAGTTTAAGCCCCAACAAAAGAGCTTCGTACCCTACCATATTATTGGTGCATTTAAAGTTCAATCGGTGTTGCCATTTAAACATGATCGTTTTCAAGGTTGTGTATCTAAATTTTAAATTTTTCTCCTAACTTATTAACCGAACCATCAAATTACAAATGCCAAATAATTTCATGTACATAATTTTCATCGGGGGAGTTTGTGAACTTTCAACAAAGTGAGATCCTCGATTTTACTTTCTTTAGGTTTTTCGAGTTTCGATGTTTTCTTCTTCTTTTGTAGTAGATTTCCGGATTTGAACACTAGATTTATGACTTAAAATTTATTTTGGTTTTGTTGTTGGTGCTTCTACCAAAGTGGGAAGATCATTTTCAACATTATAGAGAATAAATGAGTCCATACGTAGTGTACCGAGTAGATAGGGAAATTTTCAGCTTTTCCCACTACTAACCACATATTTCATCAAGGTTTCTCTCGTATAGTCTCTTAGGTTGGTCGAATAATCGAAATAGTAGCATATCACATATATAATTGAAGAGATCCTCCAAGTTTTGTACCACAAGATTCAGACAATAGCATACCATTTTTTGAGGAATATCTCATACTACTACTATATCCATGAAAATTGATTTAGCAGTATTGAACCAATGTAACACAAAATATTTCGATTAATCCCAAATATCTCACCTCGACTTGAATCAAAAAAGAGAAAGATATTTTTAAGGTCTCGGTGATGTCTAGATTTAATCTTTCCGTTGCTGTACTCTCACATTAAATTGTGAGACGCTCTGCAATCAAGCATGGCATTATGAAGTATTTCGTCATGTATATTCAAACTCACATAAATGCAGAGTCTTTCCACTCTTAGGTTTTCCATTTACTTGTGTGTAACAAAAGAGCACTTGGGTTGGTCAATGTGCACATTAATTGTGTCATCATTTTGTGAATATTATGATTCTTGGCGGATTTGTCAGAGACATCATGTTTAGTTAATTTAGATAATGGAACAACTATTTTCAATTTTCCTACTTCTACCTTCCGTATTAAAAGGTTTCTACTTGAGTCCTTGTATTTTGGGTCACTTGGATTGTATTTTTTCTTTCCGTGTTTTCAATTTTTTTCTCCTTTTCAGATAGAAGTTATGTCGAAGTTGTTTTCTAATCAATTTCTAGAGGTTCCTCTACATTTCTTCAGAGGAAAAGAGCATTGAAAGTTTGCCTATTATTTAGTTGAGCATCGTATACATCTTCAATTATTGGATGAGGCAGATTAGGATCCCATCTAGTGAGAAAATTTACAGGGGTAGTATCCACCTTTGAGGCTGTTTTGTGGTTTTTCGCTTACTTGGTTTCCAACATCAACCTTGCCTACTTCTCAAATTATATTTTCTTATGAACTTCGTATATGGATGTGTCATATCCTTCCTTAAAATAAAATGATTCTCCCGATTGGTTTGAAATCGTTTAATAATGTGAGCTTTTCGATCATCTTGGAATACGTTATAATTTCTCGGTTCATTTTCATCTTCAATAACGCTCGTTTATTTGAACATCACTTAGGTTCTCTAAGTTCACAAATCAGTAATTATAGATAGAATCGAAGCAACATCATTTACCAAGAAATTGCAAGAGCAAAAGCGCTCAAAGGCTACCCTATTAACCTTGTGCTCCGTCCGTAGTTTATAAAGCAACACAAGAACAATAAAATTATGCGCTCTCGTTGGAGTCGCCACCATGTTATCACCCGCATTTTCTCTCTTTAATTTCAGAAAAGAGGAAAGGGTCTCGAGGTAACCACAAACCAACTTTTAGGCACAATCTAACCAACTGGTACCTAAAGAGGGCTCTCTCTCGTATAATTTATCTTTGTTTTAGAAGATATTAGGCTAGTTATAAAGTCCAGGGTTTTGTTTGAATTTAGCTAGTGGAATTTGAGCAAATCGAGGGCAAGATTGAGTAGTTCGTGCTACTGGCTATGGAGTCAAAAATATGGCTTCACCGAATTAAGTTTTGTGACAAAAGATGGTTTTACAGTAAAGATAATAAAGGTAGAACAATTATAAATATTAAATGAATGGAATGGATTTAAATGGGATGAAAGGAAATTAAGAATCTTCAAATGTATTCATAAGAGGGAAAATTGAGCGATTATTAACAAAGAGCAATTAAGCATTCTTTATTAAATAAACCAAAAATGCTTAAAACTAGAAAAAAATGGGAGCAATTAAGAATTCCTTGTTAAAAACCAGCTTTTTTAGAAGAAAACATTTAGAACAATAATGATTAAAATAAGATTACACTTAAGCACTTTATGATTTATTCCTTTTCATTAACTGAACGTAAAATGAAACACAGATGATATATGTTAGACAAATATAAAGACTTTAACACATAAGAGATAGATGACTTATTGATCTTAGCTTTGACACATGAATCGTAAAAGTCTTTCGCATCAATTTTCATCCAAAATGGAACAAAAAAATTTCTCCAAATCGTACTATTCCAAATATTCAATGTTGCTGTTAAAGTCTAAAAACTAATTTCTAAATACTCCGATCGAGGGAGTATTTATAAAAAAGCTACAAAAAAATATCTCACAAAACCTGAGATATTATCTAGGATGACTCATATAAATTACAATAAAACAGGGAGAGAGATGGTCTCTTGAGATAAGAAAAAAAATGAGAACCGATAAAGGTTAAGCTTCTTTGAAAATGTGTCGATGTAGGCCCCATTGGCTCATTGCTATCTTTTCAAGAATTGTTATGTGATGACCGTTCCACGAAATGATACTCTTCACCACTCGATACACTTCACCTTTATTTATCCTTTATCCTTCTTACTACGACTTTATGAAATATTTTATTAATTATTAGTTAGATATAGTTATATTAGGTTTTATTAACTGAAAGGGCATGATCAAAGATCATGCCTCTTCACCAAGGGACACCTTAAGGCTATATTTAAAGCCCAGACGATCCCTCATTGTAATTATCTCATCTTTTCATCATTAATAATATATATTTATCAAGTTTACCTGAGTTTTTACACTCCATTGGTATCAGAGCCATCGCTCTTCGAGATCTGTGTGATCACCCAGGAATTACAGAATTCCAGAACTGCAATTTCAGATTGCAGATTTTTTATCAAGTGCAGAATTACTTTCTGAACTGTTCAGCAGCCATTTCAGAAATTTAATTATGCAATTGAAGACGCCAGCAGTGACACAAATCTAATTTTAAGTTCTGAGGTTCATCATCATCATATTAAAGAATTTTGAAGGAATTTCAAATTTTTTTTAACTAAGTGCAGAATTGCTGAAGAATTTTGCATCTTTCTCCACTCACGTACACTCACAGCTTCCGCTCACCATTTCATTGCCCCATTGAAAACGCCAGCAGTTTGGAAACAACAACCAGAAATTCAGTAACATAAGAAATAAGTCATATCTGGAAAAATCAGAATATAATTCTTTCAGTGGGCGTGTTCAAGGTTTTCGGTGGACCATTCGGTTCTGACTGAGCTCATATTTTTTTTATTGTGACAACCATAAAACGTATAAATATATATATATAATCGACTTGGGTTTCTTGCATTTAGACATTGAAGACAGAGCAAGAAAAATAGTCAAAGAAGATCGGATCAAGCGACAGTTGAAATTCTGGAGCAGCGTTTTTTTTTTCCCAAATCGAAACTAGCTTTCGTGGATTAGTGGTCTATTAACCCGTGAAAAGCCCAACGGCCTGTGGTGATTCGGTGAAGGACTCGGACGTGGAAATATTGTGGATAGACCTGTGTGAAACGTGAAATTTACCCGCACGTCAGAAATCCACATACATCTCAGGACTTGCGTTTACCCGCACGTCATTTTTCTTCCCGCAGCCATTACTTCCACCTGCCCTGCCCGTCCGCCGTTTTCTGCACTCCGCCCAACAAACAAACAAACTTACGTTTCAAAAAAAAAAAAATCGTGAACAGGTGGACAGTTAACAAACTCGATTCGTTTAAAAAAAAATTCTGAGCAGTAATCGTGAACAGGTGCACAATTAACAAACTCGATTCGTTTAAAAAAAATTATGAGTAGTGTGTATATAAGAAACAGCGTGTTTTTTTTTTTAAAAAAAATCGGAACAAGCACAAGTTAAAGTCGTGCCTTTTCAATGGAACGAGAACAGTTTTAAAAACGATTTTGTTTAAATTATATAAATCCAGCCGCATCCAGCCGCCGGCTCTCTCCCGTAGTCTGACGGCTGTCTCCCACCACAGCCGCAGATAGTTTTGTCTGCTGTGGCTGCTGTCCCCACAATAAACGTGCGTTGAATTTAAAAAATAAAAAATAAAAAAAATTGAACTATCGTGGGTGCCGAAGATTCAAGTCTAAATCGATAGCAACCGGTTGCTATGAAGTGCGTTTAATTAAAAAAAAATTGCGTGTGTCCGGGGGGTTGTGCTCATTTACAAACTTAAACCCGCAACGCTAATATAAGTTTTTTTTTAATTATATAAACCATATATTATATAGTTTCAATTGATCATTATATAAATATATATTGTAATTATATACCTTATAAAATTATATATAGTTTTCAATTGATAATTATATATATTTATAATTATATAATTTAATTATATATTATATAATCTTCAATTAATAATTATATATATATATATATATATATATATATATATATATATATATATATATATATATATATATATATATATATATATATATATATATATATAATAAAAAAAAAAATAAAAAATAAAATATATATATATATATATATATATATATATATATATATATATATATATATTATTATTAATTTAATTAATTAATTAATTAAAAAAATAATTAATTAATTAAATATTAATTAATTAATTAAAAAAAAAAAAAAAGAACTGGCAGAAAAATACTCTCCACCTCATACATGTTCAGTATGTCTTTATCAATGATGACGGTTGATCAGATAGAAAGGCAAATATGACTAAAACAAATGGAGGCCACAGAAAAGCTTAGCAAAGCAATGAACAAGATGACAGAACTCTGCAATAAGCTAAATGATAGAATAGATAAGTTAAGTTAGACACAATCCCAAATATCTCTTAACAGGGAGCAAAATCAACAAAACAATTTCGCAGATTCAGGGAACTCAGAAGAGCATCAGAAAAAAACTGATTTTCCACATCACCATGAAGATACAGAGGTTTGTAAACAACAAACTGTTCCATTCCCAGAATTGAACGAAACATATGATGCGACAAACACATCCGAAGCCACTGATATAACGACAGAAGCTGTTGAGGCCTTTGGTGATGAAGCACATATGGTTGTTAAGAACGAAGCGTTTGATGATGAGAAGAAGTTGCATCAAACAATAATTGTTGGTAACTTACCCCTAAATCTAAAAAGGAATCACAAAAAATCACCAGAAGAACAAGGGATAGTTGGGAAACATGAAAAAGTATTCCAAGATCTACCCATAAAGGTGCCTTCCGATAGGAAAATCAAACATCCAATAGAAGTCAAGACAGTATCCAACTCTGTCGATATCAGATCTTTTCACTATCCACATCACCAACAGATGGAGCTCGCGAAGATGCTTCACAATCTTTTTAAAATGTGGGAAGCAAGAGCTCATCGCTTGAGAAAACCAGACATTCGTCAACATTGTCCATCATTACGTATGCTTTGAGGACAAAGCATCTTTAAGAGAGGGGCAATGTTATGAATATTTTATTAATTATTAGTTAGATATAGTTATATTAGGTTTTATTAACTGAAAGGGCATGATCAAAGATCATGCCTCTTCACCAAGGGACACCTTGAGGCTATATTTAAAGCCCAGGCGATCCCTCATTGTAATTATCTCATATTTTCATCATTAATAATATATATTTATCAAGTTTACCTGAGTTTTTACACCTTAGACTTATTGTAGTACATACAAAAAATTCAAGTAAGGATAATCTTTACAAAAGTTCTAACAATTCTTCCCACCATTTATCTCCCGACTCGGTCCTTTCGCAACTTTATGAGAGTTTCATCGTACCTCCGTATATCTAAAGAAATTAGGTTGAACATGAAACAAATGTTTTACTTCATGCTCAAGATAAAAGAAATTTTCCCATCTATCATGTGAAGACTTTTTCCCATAGGCAATGTTGTCACGATGAACTAGTTGAGGCACTCGGCTCGATTGTCAAAGATGTTTGTCAAATTTTTCAACATAACTTCTTCGGTGTCCATAAATTTTTCTTCTCGAAACTAAAGGACTAGGCAATCCTTTATTCAACAAAATATCAAATCTTTTCTCGAAGGCAACAGATTTCTTCGCATGTCGCAGCATCTTCGTTCCGTAATTCGCATCGTTGTCCTTTTGGTAAAAAACCTCTTTGTTTCGAAAATTGTGCTCGTCTTGTATCGAATGCCAAATTTCTAATTTGCTTCTTGTTCCTTTATATTTAGAAAATGGATGAGTTCATCAAGCCCATCAGTTCGTTTCAATTCTTCTTTGCTCTTATGACTTCTTCTATAGCAAATTTTACCAAATCATTTTGTTCCTCGCATTATTTGAATCGAGGGCCGACATCTTTTATTGATTGGATGATGTTATCCCAAAGAATTTCATTTATTTCCTTTAAAGGCTTCTCCAATGTCGATCCTTTTCTAATTTATGGACCAACTTTTTCTAATCTATCGACCTTCTCTTGTTTTATCTCAACACTTCATTAGGAGGTCATATTTTTTGTTCCAAAGAGGTAAGTTGAACCCTTGTTCTTTGTAGCTCACCACTTGAGTTTCATTTCCTCCATTGATTCTTTAATTTCAGACTCAAATTGGAAGTATGCACCGTGGCAATTCTCGTTCATTGGACTCCGTTGTTGTAGTACCCGTAATTACCTCCGGTGTAGACGTTCGGAACACTAGGTCGCTTTATATTTCAATGCCTTTTCATAATCTCTTTCTCTGTTTAATAAGTTTATCCGCTTAAGAGAAATTCCATTAATTCTTTCTTCGTAATTTTGTTTTATAATTTCGTTAGCCTCCGAGGATGTTCGAGGTCGTTATTTTAGTTGTTTCCTTCTCAAAGTCGCAATATCATCTTCGATTAATACTTCTTATTCCTCGATATCTTTGGGATTATGTCCCAATCCAATGATAATTTCCTCCAAAGTCTTAATTATGTTGTCTTTAGCTTGAGAAGAGGCTTTTTCAAGGCTTAATCAGCATTTGTATTCTCCAAAGAATCCCTAATTTCGAGTCATCATTGATTTATTCGTCATAGTAGAATAAATCATCTCACCTATCCGTTTATGTAGCTCAATTCTGACCCAAAGGATGAATATCCTTTCGCTAACACTTCAAAATTAGTTCGATGTAACCGTGCCCTCGTCCGAGGCTGTCGCATTTTGGGTTTGAAGTGAGTCATTAGCATTTTTTTCCCCGTTGGATGTCAAAAGTCGACATCAACCTTTACACTTAGGGGCCATCTTCAAACACCGATCAGGAATTTGAAGTCCCAGAGGATCATTTCTCGTCTCGAGTATTTATGAATGTTCTTTCGATGTCCTGTGCCCTTTCACAAGTGGTTTGGGCCACGACACTCTCCGCACTTTTCTCTCGCTCACAGCCTCTTTTTTCTCAGAAAGTAGTGATGTCCCATCGTTTGCACCGTTTGTCGACTACCCAATTGTTCTTCTTCTTGAATATCAAGGATTTCATGAACATATTCCACTTCTCGAAGAGGGTTCAATTTTTGCTTTTTTAGCATATTGGGTCGTTCAGAAGATCCACCGACAGGAGTAGTCGCTCAAAGATTCCCTCTTTTTTTCCTTTTATACATTCGCAGGAGTCTATAAGATTGTTATTTCTCGCTACATTGTCCGAGTAGGGGAAACCCCTATACCGACCCTATTCTTTAGAAGTATGAGGTTATTTCCGTCATTGTAAATTTTTCTCGTAACTCCGTATATCAACCTCTTTTCTCCTTTTCCTTTATTGCCACCGTAGCCAATGTAATCGATTTCCCCGTTACATTTTGTTGAGAAGTCTCACAGTAAGAAGGACCAATACCGGTATCCGTACATGTCCAAGAGTTCAGGTTTGCTAATTTTTTTCAAGTTCTTTTTCATTACATTTTCGTTAACATCGACCTTCTCACTATCATGTTCTACTAATGCTCTTTCCATCCATTCATCCATATTGCATACCGTTCCATTTTCCGGGATTCTTCGATGAATGTATGGTGATAGTTTATTTTTCATTCTTCTATCACAAATAAATCTATTTAACATAGTACCCAATAGAAACTTTTTTGTAATTTAAGATAATCTTTCTAATATCTTTTCAAATTCTCATCAAAGATCTCAGTAGAAAGTTACAAACAAAGGGACCTAGCTAGCTTTTAATCTTGAGTCGTAGCCTACTTTTGCATTACAAAAATGTACTATATCCGAGTTGATCATCCGTCCGAAATACCATAATTCAAAGAGCCTCATTGGGACATGCTTGGGCAACTTGAATGGGTACAACTCACACCCATAAACTCGATTTCTGGTGATTCTCGTATAGGTACCTACCACCTATTTGGTATTGTTTTAAGAGTCAAGAATTTTCTTGATTTCATTATGGGAGCCTGGAGAAGAAACTCCGTCAACAAGGTGGTTGTTGCAGTACAAAAACATCAATAATCTCATTATATGAATAAGGAGAACTGGGGAATTATGAGTGATGCATGTATCAATATCACAGACCTAGGATTTACATTAGCATCAATTCGTACATGAAAAGGAAAATTTCCGATTGGTAATAAAGCATGATATTATAAATAACGAAGAATACTTGAACACTCTTCTCGTTCTCTAATCTCATGAACCGATCATGGATTTTGTCCGTAATGTAGGATGGTAAGTCATACTTGACAAACAAGAGGTCGTCCTGGGGTGAAAATAGACAATAATACTAGGGTTAATCGTCGAACATATTCACTAGTATTAAAACCCATTATAAAGGATATCATGTTCCGTAATAAGTCTACCCTCATTAGTGAAAAAGGACACCACAAGGGGGAGTGGCCCTTGGGCTGATGTTCGGCAACATGAAGGTCCTGGCAAAGATGATTCAACTCTTCGTGGGATAATTTGCTAGATTTCTCAAGTAATTCTCCCACATATAGGAAGTGAGGGCTCGATCATGTTGAAATTGCAACATCTCGTTAATAGACCTAGCATGATGTGGAAAAGGATAGTCCTACCTGGGGGACAAAAACTCGGCCGACTGGGATCATAACAGACAGACAACAATGGATTATCATAGGGAAAATGTGGACCGAGGAAGAAGGCACATGGGAATATTATTCCCAAGTAATCCAAAAATATCACAACCTTTTCAAGTAATTGTTCCCCCGACAGAAGAGCAAAATTCTAAGACTTTCATCGAGAACCGAAGTCCGCATTTGAAAATCTCTATCAACCAATGGAACAATTCAAGTCTCCTGGAGGGTGCATTCAAGGGTGCCACATTTAGAGCTAGGGGAACCTCCATTTCTAGTTCGTGGATTCGTAAATGAATTCGAAGTTTTTGTAAAAACAAAATATCAATAATTGCGCTTCCGGAACAAAAAAGATCGAATTGAACTTATTTTTAGTCTTTAGTGGGGAATTAAACCAAACCAGGATTATTTACGTACTTCAAGAAATTAGAGCAAATACCTATATTTAATAAGGAAATGGATAGTGGTTAAACAGGTGTTGGCTGGCGGATAAACCTCGGATTACTTGACCACAAATTTTTTCTGCCGAGGTAGCGAAATAAGACACTTTGATGCTTAAATCAGAAATTGCTGCTCCGGAGATTCATATCGTACAGATGATGAAAATTCTAATTTTCTATTTGTTTTATTCAAAAATTAAAAAGGTTGGTTGGGTTTTTGGAACAGACGTCAACAAGTATGGTAGATCCGTCCAGAAAGGTGGGCAGCGGTTTCCATCACACCACTTTTGGGGAAAGGTGGTTTCAGCATGTTGTAGCACAACACGACCAAAGAAAGGCTTCAGAGAAGCTCCGGGGAAATTTAAGGTTGTCGAGGAACAATATTGAAGCGTATTGGTCACCATATCCCGAGTTGTCTATTTAATATTAGTGTTTCCGCAGAGATGTAGAGCAACATAATTCTAGACACAGCAAAAGGAATGTAAGCACCGAGTCTTGCGATAACTCGGGAAATTTTGTTAATAACAGGAAAACCGAAACAATCGTAGGAGAACAAGTCTTCGAAAAGGAAAATACATCCGATTCTCTACAAATAAATGCGAGAGAAATTACGATGATGTTGCCGCAGGGCCACATACCACAAACTATGAAGGGATGATATTGATTGTTTCCTGCTATGTTTATGCCTTAGAAGTGTTATGCTTACAAAATCAAGGAGGGGTGCTATACCGTTATTGCGACATTGTTCATATTATATTGATGATGAGTGCCTCCGCTGCGTTGATGTTCTTCTCATGTTGTCGCTATGCTTTCTCGATCCACTCGCTATTGTGCGTGTGTCGCATTGGAAACTATCTCGTGATATGTTATCATTAGTCCAGAGTTCCCCTAGTGATGCAAAGATATTTCCATAGCATATTCTTCCTATGCTCTCAATGTTACCGTATGACCAGAGAATGCCACATTTGTTATGCCAAGAACATATGTATCACGGCACCGCTTCTCGTTTTCTAACAAGACTGCCAGCCTCTCAATGAGATGACCATTTTAGATCGATTAAATGTTTCTAATAAGGCCAAAAAAGTTCCATTTGGTCCATCTCAAGTTCTAGGGTCACAAACTCGGGTATCAACAAAAAATGCAGTAATGGAAATGCGAATCACAAGAATACGTTACATAACAACAAAGTTATATAATATTCGGTGATGAAACAAACTTCGAATGTTAGGAACATCAGTAATGGTGATGGTAGTAGCAATGGAGCATTCTTTAGAGTTGTTTTTCTAGTTTAGCGCACATATGATGAAGCCTTCTGGAATTTGTGAGCGAGCTAGGGAAATGTCACAATCGAACTCGCCGCTTTCGATATACTTCGACCGCGTATTTTGTTCAATCCATGGGGTCATCGTCAGCAGGTTGCTTTGCAAGAAGGGTTTTCATATGCTAACATGGATACTTGCTGGTAGTATTGCTACGTATAATTGCAAGAATTCACTCAAACATTATAGCCGTAAGAGAATTTGGACACATCACAGGCAACTGAAGAAGCACCCATGTGCTCTAATGTATCCATTTTCGGTTGTATGCAAATCAATAACCGCTACGAGAGCTTCGCTCAAGAATTTGTTGACAAAGTGTGGCAACACCGTGGTGTTCGGTGGACTGTGCTCAACCGGTTTCAAAGGGGAGCCATCGTAGTAGCTATGGCATGAAATGTGGCAGCATGAATACCTGAAGAAGCAATTTCGCTATATTTTCGAGTAGAGTGAATGTAGAGGGAATGTTGAATGCGCTTGGAATCACTACATGTGATCCGTAGGAGGTTGGAACCATATCAAGGAAATAACTTTTATTCAAGCCTACCTAGAATTACAGGAGGCTCATCAATGTTGTATGAAATGTCGAAGAACTAGAAAGAAGCTTCTAGCTCATCAGCATGATCTATATTATCATGTTTTCAAACGTACAAACAAACAACTTATTAGTCTTACCACGTTAGAACTACAGATGTTTCTCCGCAATTATCGTCTACATAATCCGCAATTAGTTGTAATCGAAACATATCGTGCAGATCTCCGTTATTACTATTGTGGGTTTTTCTTCACAAGCAGCTGCTTGTCATAACATCAAAGCAACACCCCGAAAGTCGACCATATTCACGACAAGATGAGCGTGTCATGCAAAACCGTTTGGTCTAGTGAACACTTTGTTAGCAAATGCACCACAAACCCATAGAAAGATCTCTATTCAATGATATTCTATGATTCCGTTGTCTCCAAATATTAGTTTGATAGGCTGGATTCCTAATTTTTATACTCTCTATCAGCCTTATTCGTGAACACAGAGATGCAGAAAGATGTTTGGTGAATTGGAACATCGGTCGATGCTATCATTTACCCCATTACGAACATTTGCCACTAATAGCCAAAGTTGAAGTCTTAACATGTTGCCATATATGAGTGAACTGGTGACAAGTCACCATTATACACCTTATGGAGTACAGTATCTTGATGTGTCGAATGCTTCATTTTTTGGTCATTATATATGCTATGTAAAGAATTTGAAAGGATGGGCATAAAATCGATGACGTAAAAGTGATTCCACGACCTTGATATGGTGATGGCGTATTTTTAGTGCTCTCGTGAAACCTTCATAAAAGATTTATAGTGCATGATTCAACAAGCACAAGGATCCACCGAAACAATAAGCTTGGAGACCCATACCTGAATGTGTGGTTTGCAACGCATAATATTGAAGCGAATCGACGCTTGGACCTTTCACTCAAACTTGTATTCAATTCGTCACGGGGCTCAAACAAATTTTATGGGGAGATGGCACCTCTACAAAATGGTTTGATCGAAACCACTATTCGTCAAAATCGACTACTGTGATGTATTACGGCACCTTTCGATCCACTTTCAGAAATCGCTATCATTACCTACAGTAGTTTTGCTCTTTCAATACCATGGTGACTTGTTATACGTATGGGTGTAGGACCCAATGTACCATTGATTCCTCTTGCTTGCGTTAGAGTAAGGTTTATTTTCAGTTTTATAATATATATTATATATATATAATATTAAAACAAGTTTTTTTGTAATTGTAATTAATGCTGTATTTTCAAGAATCATTAAAATCGACTGCAACAATGCAGTGAGAAGAAATAACAGACATAAAAGTAGATAAGGGGAGAAGAGAGGGTTCGGTTTTGAATTCCTGAAGCCAAGTTTTTGTAATCGAAGAATGAAAAATCCGTGAATGAGTATGCAAGTTCCTCGTTTATTTTGTTTTGTACTAAAAAGTTTTTCTAGTTTACATAATGTTTTCCATCTTATGATTGTGCGTATTAAGAGCAAAGGGGTCTCTTTATACATATGTATTTAGGTTAAACACACCTTTTTAACAAAGGCCTTTCTATTTTAACTTTGTCTCTACTGCACCTTCAAGGTTTTAAATGACAGATTCCGTTTAGCGTATATCGCATTAAAATCTTTCTCTTTTTCTTTCGTTCATTCATTTCAGTATAAGTGGGATATAGCATCATAACATCCATGGTTTGATATTTAATTATTACACAATCAATGTTTGGAGGTTTATAAGACAGAGATAGATATATTTACTCAGGACACAATATTTAATGTCTTTATACTCGATTCCTTTACATGAAGCAAGGAATCGCTCAAGGTACAACATTAATCAAAGTCGTCACGGAGCGAAGAAGCGAAGTTCATTTCCCTAGATTTTCTTCTACTCTCCGGTTGTTTAGTGAGGAGGAATTTTTATCGTGTTTATTATTTACAAAATTCTCATTTTCAAAAAGCCAAACGCGAGGTCAAATGCCTCAGAAAGGCATGGTTTCGTTAACTTTTCTTTTCGACAAGAACAATATTCGCATTTGAAGATCGTTGTTTATTATTCGACCAGACTCCATGATGAAGGTTTCATTAGATGAAGAATTTTCCGGCAAGGAGATGAGAGTATCATGGAAAAAAACATGTACTTAATTTTTGCTTTTTAAAGGAGGTTCTATTTTAATCGTCACTTAGGTGGTTTATTTTCCTTTTATCTTAAAAGGATTGTTTCCTTCTTTTATTTTTTTAGAAGATTATAAGGCCCAAAATGTAAATTCGTTATTAAGAAAAAGATGATTTTTCTTCTTGTATTATAAATCTTGACACAAGTGTATCTCCTAAACATGAAAGGAGGATGATTGTTGTATTACAATCCCGAAGATAACTTACCACAAATTAGGTACAAAGGTGATGATTCCTCATCTTCAGTTAATATTTTGCTTCCTCAATAAATTGACTATTTTTCAGCTCAAAACAGAAATCTTTAAACCCTTGAAGCCGCCCACTATTCTCCATCAATATCCTTCAAACAGTATTCAAGTCTCACAAGTTTCTCTCGTGAAGGAGAAGGATATTTCACCGATCGACATCTTGGAATTTGAATACTTTCAGACAAATTCCAAATTATTCTAGAAGACTTAGCTTTAAGGATGTTTTGTCATTCTTTAAAGCAGGATGCTCAAGAATGGTTTCAAAGAGCTCAGAAGCATGTCTAATTAATTCTGAAAGATCTTCTAAGATGTATTTCTACATATTGGGGAAGCAGAGTAAGTTTACATGAAGAGTTAACTCTCTTGGAATTACATTCTATCCAAAGGCGAAGAATGAACTTTCAATCTTCGAGTTTAATAGGAGGTTTCAAAAAATTTATCAAGATGCTTAAGAAATTCGACCTCCGGGTATGCTAGCCTATGGTCTATTATTTGAAAGCTCTTTCTTGTTTTGATTTTTTATCTAAGGAGAGAAATCCTAGCACTCTAAAGCCGATGTTTCTCCATGCGCAAGAAACGAGAATAATGCGTGGGCTTGTAAAAAATTTCCAGTAATGTAGAAAGTCCAATTTATGTCAAAGATAAGAGTGCTTCGTGGAAGGAACATCAATTTCTTTTTACAAGAGAATGCAAGTTCGTATATTAACAAAAATTTCAAAAAGATGTTTTAAAAGGTTCCTATATTGGTGAAAGGAAAGAATCTAATCATTTTGAAGATTCTAGTCAAAACTTTGCTGCAACAATGAACCACACTATGAAATCATGGAAGATTATTGCAATAATTTTGTGAGTAGTGAGGAAAACAATATGGGGCTTTCTCGTACTCATTTGCAAGATGAGGAAAATTTTCATCAAGAAATCGATGTTATATGAAGATCATCAATATTGTGAAGAGAAAACCGTGATTTTTATTTTTAAGTCTCGAATGCCCGCCTAAGCGTAAAATGACACCAAGTTCCTAACACACAGCCTCGAATCGAAAAGTCAAAACAACAAAGGAAGCTTTCCATGTTCCAAGACGTCCGCAAAATGTTCAAGAAAAGAAGATAACCAAAGTTTTGTCTCTGAAGGATTTCTATGATTCAGTTTTTGTTGATTATATGGCAAATTTCTTCGTCAAAGAACAAGCTTCTTTAATGCAAGGGTATGTACAAAATTTTGTATATGAAAATTTCTCATGGCACATTCCTCTTTGATTTTTAAATTTCAGCAACATGAATAATAACCGACAAGCGTATGTTGGATTTGGTCCCATTGGAAGGTTTACTCTACTCGATTAAGTTCAACCATGCTTATATCTATAGGAGTTGTACATAAATAAGCTCAGAGTTGATAATTTCAGCTTGGAGTATTTCTAGTTTATCGTTTTCGGCCCAAGAATAAAGATTCAGAAGAAGAGTGGTTTTAGAAAAGTTTGAAATTTTCTGCAGATTTTGGGATTGAGAGAAAATTCAGCTTTGACTCGACTCCATGCCCAATAAAGGCTACCGATTCACAAGTTCTCAAAGACTTTGCTACCAAAGTACCGTCTCAATTGGAGCCGTATGTTGTAGCACAATATCATCAAAGAAAAAGGTTTAGGAGAAGCTCGGGCAATTTAAGGTTGTCGAGGAACAATTATCGAAGCAAAGATTGGCCGCCTACATTCCGAGTCGTCTATCGATATTAGTGCTCTGCAGATGTAGAGCAGTCACACCTAGACAGTAAAAGGAATGTAAGTGACCGAGTTCCTGCGTACAACCGGAAATTTTGTTAACAGAAAACCGAAATAATCGCAGGAGAACAAGTCTTGAAAAGGAAAATACATCCGATTTCACAAATAAATGCAGAGAGAAATTCTGATGATGATGTCACGGCCAGGCCACATACCACAAACCGTGAAGGATGATATTGATTGCTTTCCTTGCTATGTTTATGTTAGAAGTGTTACGCTTACAAAATCAAGGAGGCGTGCTATACCGTTATCGCGACGATGTTCATATTATATTGATGATGAGGTTGTGTTGCAAATATGTTCTTCCTTATGTTGTCGCTATGCTTTCGATCCGTGCCAGCCTATTGTGTAGTGTGATGCATTGAACTATCCGTGATATATTATCATTAGTCCACAGAGTTCCCCCTAGTGATGCAAGATATTTCATATATTCTTCCTATGCTCTCAATGTTATCACGATGACCGAGGAGAATGTTCACATTTGTTATGTCGAGAACATATATAAGATCATTACAGCTACTCTTCTCGTTTTCTAATAAGATTGCTATCATCAGAGATGACCATTTTAGATCGATTAAATGTTTTGTTGAAGGCCAACAAAGTTCCATTTGGTCCATCTCAAGTTCCGGGGTCACAAACTCCTGGCATAAATAGAATGGTAATGGCAATGCGGGAACTCGCGTTATGCGTACAATAGCTCAAAGTTACAGAAGATTTGGTGATGAAACAAACTTCGAATGTTAGGAAATACTTAGTAGCATGGTAGTAGCAATGGGATATCTTTAGAGTTGTTTCTTTCAGTTTACAGTGTGCTACATGGATGAAGTTTTGAATTTGTGGAGTGAGTTTAGAAATGCTTCGGCCACCGAACTTGCCACTTGGATATACCGACCGTTTACTTTGTGGTTCAACCATGATCACTGGCCAGCAGTGTTGCTTTGAAAGAAGGGTTTTCATATGTTAATATTGACACTCGGTTGGTAGCATTATGGCGATAATCGTAATTACCCAAAATTACAGCTATAAGAGAATTGATTCAATGCATCGTTGGTGCGTACTGAAGAAGCTACCCACAGCCCCCAATGTATCCATTGTTAATAGTATGCAAATAAATAATTTTATCGCATAGAGTCAGCTTTCAAGAAGTTGCTTTGTTGTGCGTGCAACACCGTGGTGTTCGGTGGACTGTGCTCAACTGCTCTGTGCGAGCTCATCAGAGTAGCTAGTGGCATGAAATGTGGCATGAAGCATCGGAAGAAGAATTCAGCCGCTTATATTTTGGCGTACAGTAATGTAGAGGGAATGTTGAATGCGCTTGAATCACTACATGTGATCCTAGAGGAGGTTGAACCATATCAAGGAAATAGCTTATCTGTGCCTATGGTCGAGAATTACAGGAGGCTCATCAATGTTGTATGAAATGTCGAAGAACTGGAAAGAAGTTGGAGCTCATTTCGGTATGATATTTATTATCATGTTTTCAAACGCATAAACAAACAATCATTAAATCTTACCACGTTAGAACCACAAAAGATGTTTCCCTCTGCACTACCGCTCATAATCCGGAATTAGTTGTACCGAGAACATATCGGTGGCAGATCTCCGTTGGTTACTATTGGGGTTTTTCTTCATGGGGCTTGTCATAACATCAAAGCAACACCCCCGAAATTTGACCATCCATGGAAGTAATGTTGATGATTATGCTTTTATGCTTAAGGGTCACGTAAGATCTACGACAAGATGAGGTGTTGCGAGTCACATATTCAGTGAACACTTTGTTAGCAAATGCACCACAAACTCGAGAGAAAGATCTCTCTATTCAATGATATTTTGTGATTCCGTTTATTCCAACACAGTTTGATACGATTCCCACTGTTATATACTCTCTATCATATTATTCGTGAACATAGAGATGCAGTGAAAGATTTTTGTGAATTTGGAACATCGGTTGATGCCAGCATTTACCCTCGGGATTGCCACTACTTCAATAACAGCCAAAGTTGAAGTCTTGGACATGTCGCCACATATTAGTGGAATTCCAGGATAAGTCACCATTATACAATCAGATGTCAGGTTGTGCATTCAAGGTGATGAATGCTTCATTTTTCGGTCATTATATATGCTATGTAAGAATTCTGAAAGGGATGTGATGCAAAAATCGATGAAAATAGTGTTGTTCCACTGCCTTCGATATGAGGATGCTGTGATTTCTCTTTAGTGGCTCCGATGAAACCTCTTGGTGATCGATAGTAACAGGATTCGTCGGGCTAACAAAGGGGATTCAAATGAAACAAAGGCATGAGACCCATACCTTGAATGTGGTGGTTTCGCAACGCAGAATATTGAAGTCGAATCAACAACTTAGATTAGTCAGCTCGTATCCAATTCGCTTGCGGGGCTCAAAGTAAACGAACCTTATGGGAGATGGCATCCCCGTAAAATTATTTGATCGAACCACTATTCACAAAATCGACTACCGTGATGTATTACGGCACCTCCGATCCATTTCTTGTAAACTCGCTATCATTACTCCCCCGCAGAAGCCTTTTGGGTTTTCAAACCATGGGTGACTTTGTTGGTAAGTATGGGTGTAGGGGGACCCAAAATGTACCATTTATTCCTTGCTTTTAAGTAGAGTAAGGTTTATTTTCGTTTATATTATATTATATATATATATATATATATTATTAAAACAAGCTTTTTGTAATTGTAATTAATGCTGTATTCTAAGAATCAGCTTTAAAAACTGATCATAACAACATAGTTAGAAGAAATAACAGACATAAAAGCAAAGATAAGGGGAGGTGTTATAGGTCTGCGTTGGACCCGAAGCTGCGTTTTGTACCGAAGAATGAAAAAATCCGTGAATGAGTACAAGTTCTCGTTATTTTGTTTAGCCGAAAAGTTTTTCTGTACTATACAATGTTTTCCATCCGTGATTAAAATAGAGTAAGAACAACGGTCTCTTTATACATATGTATTTAGGAGTTAAAAACACCTTAATGTGCGCTCCTCTCGTTTTTAACTTTGTCTCTACTTAATTCTTCGAAGGTTTTGAAATGATAGATTATGTTTAACAAGGACATATCGCATTAAAAATCTTCTTCTTTTTCTTCCGTTCATTCATTTCAAAGATAAGTGATACATAGCATCATAAAACATCCATGGTTTAATATTTAAATTCGTTACATAATCAATGTTTGGAGTTTTATAAGACAAGATGACATATTTCATTTTGTGACACACCCTTAAATGTTCGAGCATGGATTCTTTTTGCTGGTCACATGAATTGTTTCTCAAGGTGCGAATAGAGCCAGACAAGGTGCCCGATTCCATACGATAAATGATGCGTGGCATTGTACGATCCAAAAAACTGCTTGGCCATCGCGTGTTATCGTTAGGACGCGGATGGCTAGCGATATTGATATCAACTGTAGATCTGAGATCTATTGATCGAACGATGGTCGGGGAATCGAGATGCCAGGGGTTTAACAGGCGGGCCAAATGCAGTTTAAATGTTAATTAATCATATCGGGGATGATTTGATTGGCGGGAGGTTCTTAATTAACCAAGAGGTTTAATTAATTCCTTTTCAAAACACGAAAAAGTGATCGGGAATGATTTCCAAAGGATTTTCACTAGAGTTAAGAATTTGGGTATAAGATATATATCGGGATTTTAACTCAGGTAAGGGTTTTAACCTTAGGTTAGGGAGTCGGGCAAGGGGAAAATATAAAAAGAGATGGGTTATTTTGAAGTTTGGTTTAAACTAAACTTCGGTTTATTTTTATTTTTAAACACATATAAAATATGTTTAAAGGTTTTATCACATATTTTTTATTATATGGTAATTAAATCACATTAATCTAATTACCATAGGGGGCGGGATTAATATTAAAGATATATTTTAGTCAGAGGGAGTATAATGGGGGTGTTTTATTTAAACATATGGGGATTAAATACTTTGACTAAAATTATAATAAATGGGTTTTTTGGGTATTTTTATAAAAAAAGAGTTATATATAATAGGATAAGGTCATTCTTATAGGGATTTAAATAATAAATTAGAAATTAATATGACAAATGAGCTAAAGTGCTAAGTGTAAAACACGAGGATAATGTATTTAAGTTATGCTTACGTGAAAAAGGGTTTTTATGGAATATTTCATGATTTTCCTAAGTAAAATGGGATTTTACTTAGGAAAATATATTTTAGAAATGAATGAGTGTGATGATGAATGATTTTAAGTACTTAGGTTTTTTCAATTATTGGGCCAAGGGTCCGGTCCCTCCAAAAGTTAAGGAAATTCCTTGAGCCCCTTTAATTTTCAAATACCTTAGCACTTAGGGGAAATTAGTGAAATGTTTAGGGAAAAAATGAGAAGGGAAGTTAATAATTTGACTTTGCCTTATTTGAAATTCTTCCAATGTATTGTCTGCCTTTGTACTTGTGATGAAAGTAAAAGATTTAACACATCTAAAGCCATCATTCATCACATGTAATTCTGCAACACCATATACCTACCCTACCTACTTTACTCTACCATTTTTTCTTGTTTATTAGGGTGCACTTAGACTTGCAAACCCTCATCACACTTTTCTTTTAACATATGAAAATCTATCTAATTCTAACCTTATTACATCCAGGGGCTCAGATTAAACTGTTGAGCTCCTTTTATTTACTCTTCCTATCTACTTATCTGCCAAGATTAAATAGTTTGGTCAGATTTTCTTCTCTATCTCTAAAACATAAAATTGAAATATGAACTAGCCAAGCTTAAACTGTTTGACTGTTCATAAATTGTGGCATGAAAAACAAGTTGCACACAATTTTATTTATTACAAAAGAGTAAAAAGTAGTGGCATTTAGACTTGCACAATTTCCTCGGCCTTTCTTTTGGTGGGGTTCATTTTCTTTTACTTTTTTGGCCATTTTTATTCTTTTCACCCTTTTATTTTTCTTTTAGGGTATACCCTCTTTACATTTTTAAAATTTCTTGATTTTTTTGAAAATATGGAAACCTTTGCAACAAGAAAAGGTATGAACATATTGCATAGCTCATCGAGTCAATCATGACATATGACACCTATTGGTATAGGAGTCTAACAGAATTCTTTCCCTTCACTGAAAACCACATCATATCCTCTATCCTCCAACATAACAACTGAAACTAAATTATTTTTCAATCCTGGTACATGCATGAAATATTTTAATATGAAAGGTTTACCTGACTGTCTCTGGAAAGTAACTATACCAATCCTAGTATCGTTATACCTCCCATTGTCACCCATCTTGATGTGCATATGAATATCCTTCTCCTCCAAGATACTAAAGAGTTCTTTGTCTCCTGTCATGTGGAAAGATGCATCACTATCCAAGTACCACACTGATCCCATCACACTAGACACCATTCATGTGATGAGTGAGTAGTCCAACTCAAACTGTGAAGCCAAAGCTCCACCCACTATATATCTTGAAGCCTTCTTGTTGTTATTCTTCTTCTGTGGACAATTAGTGGCATAATTTCCATGCTTGTGATAGTGAAAACATTTCACTCTCGATATGTCATGCTTCTTGCCTTCTTTTCCAGTCTCAGATTTGGAATGGAATTTATTTTCCTTCACCTTATTTTCCTTACCAGCCAAGGCACAATCTTCCTCATCATCTGTCTTCGATGAGGATCCATCCCTGATATTCTGCCTGAATTGTTCTTTTAGCAAATCCAACCAAAGTCACTCCCAATCTGGTATCTTATCCCTCCCATTGACAGAGTCTTGATAGCTATGCCAAATCTTGGGAAGGCCTAGAAGTGCTAGGCTCACCAAGTCATCATCCACTACAGTAACCTCGACACTCCCAAGCTCATCTTGACATTGGATGAACTTGGTTAAATATTTCAGAATAGTGTCGCCTTTCTCCATTTTGATTTTCCTGAGCTTGTCCTTCAGTGCCAATTTTCTATGGTCACTGCTACTTTGAAACAGATCTTTCAAAGCCTTCCACATTGCACATGGAGTCTCTTTTCCATGGAGACTCGAGACAATGTGATCTCAAACTCCCTCTAATAATATCATTCTCCCCTTTTGAGCCTTATTTTTCCAATCATCAAGAAGAGTGGTGTCTCTTGATGCGGGCTTGGGAGTATCATTATCAATGAATTATTTCAACCCATTTTCCTCCAAAAATGCCTCCATTCTGTATTTCCATGCTATATAATTAGAACTTCCCTTGAGTGCATATTCCAATCTTAAGTCATTGAAATCCATCTTGATCTGACTATCGCATTAAAGAATATTTTTGCAAATTCAAATGTTGTTCAACACGAACTCAATTTATTCTCCACTAAAGTGATTTCCTGCGCTCTGATACCATGTAGAAATTATATGAACAATATGTATAAGAATGGTTTCAATCTGATCATGTGATATGATAAAGCAAGATATTGAATCCTTCTACAAATTAATTGGGGAAAATAAATACGATCGCACAATCACTCCAAGTAAAGAAAGAAGAAAATCAATCCACAACACATATTTTTCTTGGGGAAATATTGCCACTCAAGACCCCTCTATCTTCTATTGTATTCTCAACCAAGGAATCATGAAATAATACAATTCACTCTTCTCACAAGAGTCTGTTTCACTCTACCAACTATCTCACACTGATCCGGACAAAATAGACCAACACTTAGCCAATTTCCTGCCTCTACTCGGCCTTCCTTGCTTGCAGAATTCCTTTAGAATTAAATCCCTATTCTTTAGGAATTCCAACCTTCCAAAACTGCACAATTCTCATGGGAAACCCTATGGGTGTATTACTGCATGCAGGCATTTTGTTAATAATACAACTAATTGTTAACATCCCTTTAACCTCTATCTCAGCTAGGTCATCATCAAAACTGACATGAATGCAACTATTAATAGTAAATCATTAGTTACTTGCCATATCACTGCATGTGAATTAAATCTGACTTAATTCACTTGACCTATCACTAGTGCAACAATCAGTTACAACTAGTTAAATTGATTTTAACTCAGTTAATTGAGTTATCTAATTTCTCATGCATTAAACTAATGCATTAACTACAACTTGGACTCTAAAACAAATAGAATCACTCTTCATGCCTCACCAACCACCCTGAACTCGAATTCCATGAGCTAATTGAGTTTAGCACACTTAGTTAGCTATTACAAGTGATTATGAGATAATATTACAATTTATTGTTCAATTTAATTAAGCGAAAAATAAATTAGACACACATTTATTTTTTAATTTTCAACATGGCTCAGGTGGAAAGTTAGCATATGGGTGTGTCATGTTGGTGGGTAGGTCAGATGCATGCATATTTTAATGGGCCGACACATGGATGGAGCGAAACGACACATCCCATAGTGAAATGCGATTGGAGGAGATCATATATATTGGCAGAGAGATGATGTAGTTCAACCATCATCGCAATTTTTCCAAAAATTGAAAAACAATGTAAAGAACTAAGGAACACAAATGAGTCGGGAGGAAAAGATCAAGTTCGAGTCATTTAGGTAGATAGTCGTTTGGGAAATTTCTGTGCAGACGTGTTCAAAACAAGCCAAGGGTGAGATGGGCCTTGGGTGGGCGTCAAGCCACATGAATTGAGCTGCATCATGTGGCCACACCAACGGGAAGAGTGTAAAATTATTTGATAATAGTTTAGGAACAAGAAATTGGGGGTTTCCATTATGCAACAGAGTCAGGCCGCAGTGTAGAATAACAGTGCAACGGGTGGAAACACTATGAAAGGCAGACTGTAATACGTTTTAGTGAACAACACGAGAAGAGGCTAGTGTTGGTGAATGGATAAAGGGCATATGATGTAGTGAGGACATGTGGCAACAACAGTGTGATGGGAACGGGATGAATGATGGATGCCCGACTATCATGTGACTTGGGAAAAGTGTGCAGGCCAAATTTGGAAGGCTGCACAATTTTGTAAAATTTGTAAATTGTAAAGTTAAATTGTTGATTTTACATATTGTTGGGTAGAATTGTTAGGGAGTTTCCCCTCCCAACTAGACGTGTTTATACTTCTGTAATTATTATGTATGATTATGTTGCATATGAAATATAAACTGAAAAATATAATTGAAGTAATGTTGTTGCTTCCGCATTGTGAAGTAGGTGTGGTCCATAAGCTTAAGTAGTAGAAATGAAAGAGTTTGATAATGCCGCACCTTCCTATGTGTTGGTTGGAAGACACCACTAGCGTAGGGGAATGGCAGTTGGTATCAGAGCCAATTTTGCAGAAGGTGATTTGACGATTGAAGAAGGAATACAACATTAATGATTTCAGTTCATATTGAATCAGGAACATTGTAGTTGGTCACAACGCGAAGATGGAATACATAAGGGATATGCAAAATCTTGTAGACATGACATATTATTGGAAGGAAAAGAGGAAAAAACATTATGAACCTCTTGTGCATGAGTGGGAACTTTTGGGACGCATTGGATATTGGATAGTGGATGTTCAGAAGGCCTTGAACTACCCTCATGGAATATTTTTTGAACTTGGTGAACTTAAAAGTAAGATACAATAGGGCAACCGAGGACTCCAAGAAGTCATGGATGAATGAGTTACCTTAAGGGAGGAAAGTGACAAGTTAAAGGATAAATTCAAGGGACTTGAGGAAGAGATCGAGAGGGACTTTATTTATAGAGGAAGCTAATATTGAATACATTAACAAACTTAGAGGTTACTACGAGGTCATACAGGATGACTTGCAGATGGTTGGGTCACTCTGGGTGGAGGAAGTCGATGTGTGCCAAGTTGGTGCACTTGAGAAACATGCGAAGAAGGAGAAGCTTGATGGGATTCAAGCTATACCAGGATTTAATTACTTATATAAACCGAAAGGGGAAGAGGACAATCAGGTCGAGGAATAACTCGAAAGAAAACTCTTAGGTGCATTTATTAAAGAAGGTTGTTGAGGTAAGGTGCAAGACAAAGCCTGTGGTGGATGGGGATGCCTTAAGGTTTAGTTTTGTGTAAGTAACCATACATGGAAGGAATTTTGTTGCATTGTTTGAAATGAGGGATACACATAGTTTCCTTAACAAGAAGGAAACAACATATTTTTAGAAGAAGGATGAAGTGGAAAGAGACTTGAGTGCTTTCAAAGAAATTAACTCTGGTGTGAAGGTCGTAACTAGTGTTTTGAAGAAAACACCAGTGAGAGTGGGTTCCTGGTTTGGAAAGTTGGATTTAAGGGTGATTAAGATGGATGATCATGCTATGGTCTTGGGGAATGACTTATTGGTAGTAACACAGGCCATACTAATGGTGGACTTTGATATACTCTTGATTATAACTGGTGGAAAAACCATGATCATTATGATGACAAGGAGGAGTCGCTTTGGATATAAACCAAGGATTTCTTCGATGACCTTATATGAGAAGGAACTAAATGTGAAGCATGATTATTTGGAACAAAGGGGACTTGCATGTATGACTCAAGTAACAAATGATAGGAGGATGGCTGAATTTTTTGTGAGAACTATGAAGGAAAAGAAGGATAGTGGTGGAAAGATAGTTCCACTCATCACAAAGCAGGCAGTTGTGAGTTGTACCGAGAGTCTTCATCGAGATAGTGATCAAAAAAGAGGAGGCTCGAGTGCTTCTTATAAAGAAAGAAAAGGAGAGGAGTATGCAGGTAGATATCTAGTTGGTATTATGGACTATTACAGGTATTTTATGGGCATATATGACTTTCAAATGATGAAGGAAAATATTGGGAAGCTTGGATGTACACAAGAGGAGGTTGTTACTATGTGTGATTATTTGAAAACAAAACACCAATATGATACTTGGGTGGATGAGAGTCGGGGAGGAAACTCCCTAGCCCTTGTCATGAACTAGACCTTTGGGAATGGGTGTGTGCAGTGTCCTGATGATGAGGAGGACTGAACTACCATGAAAAAGGGGCCTTTGTGGGAAGGCCTCTCACACATAGATGATGATGGTTGGATGGATGTGATTGTTTGGTTCAACACCATGAGAAACACATGGATAATGGCATTGATAGACATCATATTGCAGATGGGATGGAGACTAATTCATGGACCTAGATATGACTTAATTTACATTTGGATGGCAATGGGAGAATTCTTGATTGAGTTAATGATGTGACAATATGCTAGAAAAACAATCAATGGTGGCATGACGATGAGGATTCTCATGGATTTGCAAGTGAAAGTTGGAATGATCACCCAACTAGTTCGAGCCACGGGGGCATGTAGTGCACCGAGCTATGTCAAATATATGTCAAGGTTTTATCAAGATATGTTGTGTTGGGTCGGAGTATCATGGAAGGGATTCACATGATGATGATACATGATATTTTGGCATGCTATTTTGAAGTGATCACATGTGACCAAGTTGGAAGGGACAACCTTCCACATGATAAAGCAACATGGAGGATTGTGACGAATATGGTTAATGACCATGGATTGAGGAGACTTACCCATATATGGAGTCATGATCCTTGGGGAGGGTTCATGCAATGGAGAGTGGAGTTAGGCATCATGGACATTTTATGTTGTAGCTAGCGACACTTTACAACATTTTGATGATGGATGTTGTCGAGGAAAAATATTTATTTATAGTGGGGCAAGATGTTAGGACTTCAAGTTGGGGGCACCCAAGGGAGTTGAAAAACTAAAGCTATGATATGAGATATCCCATGATGTGTGACAGGTGCCCATGTTTGGTTAAAGGTGAATTGATTAGGTTAAAGGCGACTCAAGTGGTGTTCGGTTAAAGGCGACTTGGAGGTGGACGTTCGGTTAAATGCGACCCCACCATTTGTTAAAGGCGCACATGGGTATAATGATTGGTTAAAGGCAATGGGTGGGAGAACATGTAGTAGATTTATATTGGGTGCGGCATTATGGGAAAGAACCTACCTAATGAGATGAGCGACTAAGTTATAAAGCTTACATGGGTGACACGATTCGAGTGTCCTGGGTGGGTGAGACCCTAGGCGAGCGAGTCAACAAGTGATGTAACGAGAGAAGCATGTTGTGGATGGAAGTTTGGATTGGGGATAAATTTAGTGGATGAGAGTGTCATGTTGGTGGGTAGGTTGGATTCATGCGTATGTTAATGGGTCGACTCATGGATGGAACGAAACGACACGTCCCTTGGTGAAATGTGATTGGAGGAGATTGTATATATTGACAAAGAGGTGATGGAGTTCAACCATTGTCACAATTTTTAAAAAAAATGTAGAATATTGTGAAGAATTAAGGAACACAGCCGAGTTGGGTGAACGAGTTCGAGCAGACAGTCGTTCGGGAAATTTCTGTGCAGACGCCAGAACTGGCCGAGTGTGAGTCGGGGCTTGGGAAGGGAACATGGCGCACGCATTATGATATTTCATGCACTCGCACCAAGAAAAATAATGATGGAGTGTTTGGTAATAGTATAGTCACAAGAAATTGGGGGTTTCCACCGAGCAGTAGAGTCGGGTCGTAGTGGAGTAGAACAGTGTGACAGGCGGAAAAGTTGTAATATATAAACTACAATACGGTTTGGTAAAAAGTGCGGGAAGAGGTTAGTGTTGGTGAATGGGTAAAGTTTGGAAGTTGTGGTGCGGAAGGGTGGTAGCAGCAATGGGACACGCGCAAGTTGAATGACTGGTGCATGACTATCGTGCGACTTAGGCAAACTGTGCACGCTAAATTTTGTAGGATGAATGATTTTGTAAATTTTGTAAATTGTAAAGTTAAACCAGCATAGATCCATCTAAAGCACGGATCTAACATAAGTTGAGAGGGATCAAATTTATTTTGTTGCAAACTTATTTTACAGTGCAAAAACCAATGTGTAGTTTTTTACTTTTTAACTTGGATTTTTGAATGTTATAAATATTACATAAGATTTCTATTGAGGCATTTTATATTAATTCATGTTAAAATGGTTTATTCATAGCTCACATTGGATGTTTTATCTCTGTAAAATTATATTATTTAAGATAGACATTGAAATATTGTATTCATTACTTGAAGAGAGAAAGTTAAATATCAACAATTAAGTTAATTGTTTTTTTAATAGATTTTTAATTGTTTATTTATATGGTTATTTAATTTTGGTTTTTTTGTTTGGCCGACATGGGCGAAAATTATTTTAATTATTTTTTTGAGGACATGCCATACTTACACATGTCCCTCATACTAGATTGAAGAAATTTCCATGTAAAGGACGAATCTAACATGAACCTAGAGGGATCAAATTTATTTTGTTGCAAACTTATTTTAGTGCAAAAAATAATGTGTAATTTTTTACTGTTTAAGTTGCATTTTTAAATGTTATAGAGATTACATAACACATCTATTGAGCCATTTTATATTAATTCATATTAAAATATTTTATTCATAACTCACACTGAATATTTTGTTCTATACGACATTAAAATACTCACATACTTTACATGATATTATATCATATGGAAAACTAATTAAAAAAAATAGGATATATTTTTTTCCTTTTTTATTATAGCCGACATTGTTTTTCCATTTAGAAATTTTTTTTTTTGTTTTTTTTTTTAAGAGACAAATAGATTTACACATCACCTTGACACCGTGCTATGTTTTTCCATTTAGAGAATATTTTTTTATTTTATTTTAAAAGGGACAAACATACTTAAACATAACCTTCACACTGGGCTCTAGAACCAATGTATACACATTTAAACCATGGATCTAGCAAGAGCCTAGAGGGATCAAATCTCAAACTTGAAAAAATATTTACACATCAATTAATCCATTTTAGTGCTTGGTAAATATGTGATTAATATAAACTTATAGTGGAAATTTTTCATTGTTTAAATTGTATAATTTTATATTTTATCATTACTAATATTTATATTAAAATTTGAATAAGCTACACATACGGAAATATATTAGTTAATATGAATATTAAAACAATTTATTTAAGTTCTATTGAGATATTTATAAGAGAAATAAATAAATAAAATTTAATTATTTTATATGGTTTTTTTTTGTTTGGCAAACATGAACAAAAAATATTTTTATTATTTTTTTAGGACGTGACATACTTACATATCTACCTCATATGGGATTGTAGAAAGAGCCTCTCGGCTCAATTATTGATTTTATATATTGTTGGTAAAACTTGTTAGGGATTTCCCATACCAAATAAATGTGTGTATACATGTGTAATCATTATTTATGATTATACTGAATATGAAATATAAATTCAAAAATATAATTGAATTAACGTTATTTCTGCTCCATTGTGAACACTTAGAGAAAATTGGTTATGTGTTAAGTAGGTGTAGTCACTAATTTTAAGTAGTAGAAACAAAACATTTATGTAGTGTCGCACTCGCCTATGTGTTGGTCGGAAGGCGTGACTAGAATAGGGGCATGACAAATAGTAACTCTACACATTTACAATTTTACTCCTACATAAGTGTTGAAGAAAAAATAAACTAGCATAGATCCATCTAAAGCACGGATCTAACATGAGCAGAGAGGGATAAAATTTCTTATGTTGCAAACTTATTTTAGAGTGAAAAAATGTAACATACACCGATAACTTCACATGGAAATGCAAGGAGTTAATTTTTTTTTATACAAGTTACCCACGGCTAACTATCCAAATCACTATTAAATATTCCTTACTCATCATTTGATAGAATGTTCACCAGTTCATAGTGTAACCTTAGTATAAGAATAGTAATTTTCTTAACCATTAACAACCTCTATTGTAGTACATTAACATAAAATTGTATGATGTAACCTTCCATTCATTTCATTATTCATGTATTCATCACATACTCGACATTATGAATATCACAACAAGAAAGGAATCAACGTCATCAATTTGATACAATAATCAATCACATCATTGAAAACCAATATACCCTGGAAACCCCATAGGGTGAAAACCAACAAACATTTAATTCTATTATTAAAATCTCATGAGGGTGTTCACCCCTCACTCAATGGCTTATAAGGGAGACCATCCCTTAACCATTATTATAAATATTACAAATAAATATACAAATATCTAGATTAAAGCCATTACAATAAGTATGATAACATTTACCCACTAATCTTCATATCTTCATATCTTGGTGGGATGGATGTACCTACAATGGACCATCGTACATTGGATCATCCTGCAACACACACTCATCTGCATGAACCATAATCATTTACCTTCCACCATGTTAACCTAATATTTCCTTTGTACAAGTCACCATCATTCCCTCCTAATGTTGTCTTCAACATACATTGATGTCAAGATTCATAAAGTATTAATCAAACAAATCATAAATCTATACTAGAGAAGCTTCTCCATCTACCCATGTATATTCCTGACATGAAATTAAAATATCTTGACATGCTTCCTTTAACAGCACATACTACATATGTGATACTTCATATGTGCTAGTTATAAGTCACCACATTAACTAATGTTTTCCTCACATAAGCACACATTCTTGCAAGACATAGCTACATCTCCCAAGAATTTCTTTAAAAGAAACTCACACATAAGTTATGATCTTTGTGCATGCCTTTTACATAAATTTAATCAAAATAACTAACCCTTAAACTATTATTTTTGGTGCATGAAAGGAAAGCTAACATAAAAAATTTTGTTCCCATGCATGCAAATGCATATACATTCTAGAAGAGTCTTCCCAAAGGAATGCTTAACAAACTAGAGCACATAGCTTCCAAAAGAGTCTTCCCAAAGGAATACTTAACACAAGGGAGCATGCAAACGCATGTTTCTTAACACAAGAGAGCATGGAAATGCATGTTTTATTTTCTGTGATACTAATGTAATAAATCATACAAATACATGTCTTCTTTTTCAAATATTATACTAACAATATTTTCCAATGTAGTCTAACACAACATTCTATCTTTTCCGACATACAAATATGTATATTCTTTCCAACGAAAGCTAATAAAAATATTGCATGCATATGCATGATCTTATTCCAAATGAAACTAACATAATAGTTATGATAGCACAAACTACTCACAAATAATTATTCCTAAAGAAACATTATAACTCAATATTTCTTCAATCCATGGAAAGAATATATCTCTATAAGACAATGGCTATTAGTTGTGCATGCCATATCTTACCATAATAGTTCTTCTTTAATGTATGTAACACATAACACAATCACTATTCTTTGTGCATGCAAGAGCTTATCACAATAACTCTTCTTTAATGTACGTAACACATAACACAATCACTCTTCTTGGTGCATGCAAGAGCTTATCATAATAACTCTTCTTTAATGTACGTAAGACATATTCCCTTCTTTGAATTAAACCATCATTAACTATTCTTTTCCTGTAAACAAATACATAATTCCTCATCAAAAGGAAGTCAATATAACATAGTTTCTTTGTCTTTATACATGTAGCTTCTCCCAAAGGAAATCATGTAGTTTATCCCAAAGGAAAGATAATATTTTAGTTGATCCCCATATGCATACAAGTTATGTTTCTTTCAAAAAAGTATCTTTTCGAAAAGAGGGTTATTTACCATAACAATTATTTTCCAAAAAGTATCTTTTCGAAAAGAGTGCTATTTACCATAACAATTATTTTCCATAAAGTATCTTTTTCAAAAGAGGGCTATTTACCATAACAATTATTTTCCTCTATGCAATTATTCTTTTTCCTTCAAGTATTTTAGCACCATAATTATCATTTTACAACTTATTAATATATGTTCTTTCTACATCAAAATCTATCACTTTTTTCATACCAACACATAATCTTTCCATGAAATATAGCATGAATTTTATTCTTATATGCAAAAGATGCATATGATATTTTTAACAACCTTGCATTCTCACCACTTAATGCCCAAATACTGAAGAAAGATTTCAAGAAATAACTTTGACTTTTATCAATTTATGCACCAGAATTTAGGTAATATTTCAAGAAAATATAATACCATAGATATTATTTTTGCACGAAATTACACAATGTAAATTCAAAATCTTTCCTAGAAAGAAACTAACATAGTATATATTAATTCTTATGCATATAATTTCATGTTTGCATATTATTTTTAAAGAATATTGCTTATCTTCTTATATTTTACTGACATTTACCCACATAAACACATAAACATGGAAAATATTTTGAAGAAAATAATCAAATCAACTCGTAATAATTAACACAAGAACCATTCAATATTTCGTAGAAATAAAAAAAACATTACTTATCTCTTTACTCATAAGCTTTCATCTCTGTATTCGAGCCTTCACAGTAGAAAATTTGGTTTCTCATTGTGGCTCGGGGCCTCAACTTGTGTCCCTGGAAACCTGGGTTTCTCATGATCTGTCAACTTGCAATCTTATTAACTACACCAAATATGTAGTTGAAACACAAAAAGCTCTTCGAAGTCCAACAAAACTAATCCTTGTTCACAATAACGGTGAAAAAATCTCCTGCTAATGCTTGAATCTCCCGCTTGTAATATCAAAAAACCGACCTTTTGTCCTCCCTCATTATCATCTTTATGTAAACGAATACAGTTAATCTTTGGTACTTTTGCCTTACCTAACCCTAACTAACTTATGAAAACTAACTCCATTAAATTAGTAATTCTTTAAGAACGAAAGAGGTAAATGTGTGGGACCATGGATGTTACATATCCCCCCTTAAACATAACATCGTCCTCGGTGTGTTTCTCTAATCGAGACTTTAACCTTTATCAAGATATTGTAATCTAAATAACTCAAAAGGGGATCCTTCCCCTTCAAAATGGAGGATCTAATTTTTAAGAAATACCAATAAATAAAAACAATAATGTTTAATAAATAAACATAAGAATTTATAGATGCAAAAATATGCAAGTTCTACTTGCCATCACTTGAGAAATTTTCAAAGTCATAGAAGAAAAACAAAATCTCTATACCAACTTACTGTTTCTTACCAATTACGCATGGAAGTCATGATGAGTTATACACAAACACTCTGAGAATGGTTGAACAATCCATTAAAACTCCATGGAAAGTAGCCTGTAATGTATGACTAACAAATCCATAATAATAACATTAGTTGCAAAATTTTTAGTGAAATGAAATATGTTTAGCTATAAACTATTTACGCAACCTAAAGTGAAGTTTTAATCATAGTACTTCTACAAGTACTTAGAGAGCACCAATACTCTAGTCATCAAAATTATAAATAATTGTATGACATGCACACTGTCTTTGCTCCAGGTAAAGATATCCACACAGTACTTCAAAAAGTAATCAGAGAGCACCTAGCTCTATATTCATGCAAACAGTCAATCATGCACCAAGTGCATATTGTCCTAGCCCCTACTAAGACATTCAAAAGATTAGTAATACAATAAAAGGAACTTATACTTTATGTAATTCCTTTCCAAGCGTTAGGCTCATTTCCTCTCAATATCTACATAAGATATTTACATAACCATATAAAAATTCATTTGAAGATTCCACTATGAGAACCACAATGGTAAACAAAATGCTCCTCCCAACCCATGGGATTTGGTTTCCATAACCAAATCGAGTCATTTTCACATCCAGACAGTTATTTGACAAAAAACCATTCCAGGTCTAGTATGGAATTCCAGTAGAAAACCAGCTTGAGAATTCCAATTAACACTCAAAGTCCAGTATAGAATTCCTCTTGGTAACATCATGCCTATTCCTCTCACAGCGTCCCATCTATGAGTAATTTTGGACCTCCTATAACAAGCTCCTAAATCAATAGAGTTGCCTCAGGTTTTCCCCTCTTCACCATCTTGGCAAACTCTTTTCCCTTATTGATATCATATATCTCTAAGGAGAGGAAATCCAAGCAAGTAAGTGCCATCAACCCCTCCGGGCAGGCAACCACCATCAACCCAAGGCCTTCTAGCCTTTCACAGTTGTGAACAACTACCTGGCATGTTAAATTTATCTTTTAAGATTATTTCCCTGAGTAAATTACATAATGAACTATATGCACATTATACATAAAGAAAAGGAAAATTTATGTACGTCATACATCATATTGGCCCTCCACATGAGTCCAAAGATATCTAGATTAATAGTGAACATGAATAACATACATGTGTTATACATTATTATTTCCCAAATAATACAACCATGCACATCATAACATTATACTTTAACATTTAAGGTTGCAATTCATATTGCAATGTTTTATTTTCTCAGGTTTTCTTGTTGCCATTAAGTTACCCATGCTTAATCTCATCAACAACACTAGTCATAAATATGTATTATTTAAACAAGTATTCTCTTCCACAATAATTTTAATTTCATGCATACAATGTTGTCATGCATAAAAGTATATATAAATATTATTTAATTTCTATGTGTTAATAACGATTAGGGTAATAGTCCCACGAGTAACAACCCAACATTTCCAATTCCAATAGTGTATTGTTACCAACAGTCTAACACATGAAGTAACTACTTGTTCACAATTTGCAATTATCTTTAATAAAAAACCCATTCATGCATGTAGGTTTTATTAGTTAGTCACACAACACTAACTAATCAATGCCACTAATAATCTTAATCCATACATGACACGACATATTCAAAAACTAGTCATTCAACAACTATTCAATATAGTCAAGTCTCACTACTTCACCCATTGTGTATTTTTAACATATGAAAGGGTTCATTCAATTACATCATCATTAACTATTCTTTTCTCGTAAACAAATACATAATTCCTCCTTAGAAGGAATTCAATATAACCTAGTTTCTTTGTCTTTCTACATGTAGCTTCTGCCAAAGGAAAGCACGTAGTTTCTCCCAAAGGAAAGGTAATATTGTAGTTGATCCCCTTATGCATGAAAGTTATGTTTCTTTTCCAAAAAGTATCTTTTCCAAAAGAGGGCTATTTACCATAACATTTATTTTCCAAAAAGTATTTTTTCCAAAAGAGGGATATTTACCATAACAATTATTTTCCTCTATGCAATGCTTCTTATTTCTTCAAGTATTTTAACACCATAATTATCATTTTACAACTTATTAATATATGTTCTTTCTAATGTAGAACCTATCACTTTTGTCATACCAACACATAATCTTTCCAAGAAATATAGCATGAGTTTTGTTTTTATATGCACAATATGCATATGCTATTTTTAACAACCTTGCATTCTTACCACTTCATGCCCAAATCCCTAAGAAAAATTTCAAGAAATAACTTTGACTTTTATCAATTTATGGACCAAAATTTAGGTAATATTTCAAGAAAATCTAATACCATAGATATTATTTTTGCAGGAAATTACACAATGTAAATTTATAATCTTTCCTAGAAAGAAACTAACATAGTATATATTAATTCTTGTGAACATAATTGCATGTTTGCATATTATTTTTAAAGAACCTTGGTTATCTTCTTACCTTTTGCCCACATTTACCAACATAAATGCGTAAACATGGAAACTATTTTAAATAAAATAATCAAATCAAATCATAATACTTAACACAAGAACCATTCAATATTTCACGGGAAAAAAAAAGAATAATAATTATCTTTTTACTTATAAGCTTCCATCTGCATATTCCAGCCTTCACATTGGAAACTTGGATTTCTGGTAGTGGGTCAAGGCCTCAACTTGAGTCCTTGGAAACTTGGGTTTCTCATGATCTGACAGCTCAAAATCTTATTAGCTACACCTTGGATGTAATTGAAACACATCAAGCTCTTTAGAGTCCAATAAAACTAATCCCTATTCACAATAACGTTGAAAGACTCTCCTGATAGTGCTTGCATCTCCTGGTTGTAATATCAAAAAGCTGACCTTTTATCCTCCCTCATTATCGTCTTTATGTAAAAGAATACAGTTACTCTTCGATAGTTTCACCTTACCCAAACATAACTACCTTATCAAAAATAACTCCATTAAATTAGTAATACTTTAAGAACGAAAGAGGTAAATGTGTGGGACCAGGGATGTTACATACACCACCCCCCGCCCCCCCCCCTTAAACGTAACACCATCCTCGGTGTGTTTCTCTAACTAAGACTTTAACCTTTATCAAGATATTGAAATCTAAATAATTCAAAATGGGATCCTTCCCCTTCAAAATGGAGGATCTAATTTTTAAGAAATACCAATAAGAAAAAACAATAATGTTTAATCAATAAACATAAGAATTTATAGATGCAAAAATTTGCAAGTTCTACTTTCCATCACTTGAAAAATTTTCAAAGTCATAGAAGAAAAGCAAAATCTTTATACCAACTTACTCTTTCTTACCAATTACTCTTGGAAGTCATGATGAATTATACACAAACACTCTGAGAATGGTTGAACAACCAATCAACGCTCCATGGAAAGTAGCCTATAATGTATGACTAACAAATCCATAATAATAACATTATTCAAAAAATGTTCAGTGAAATGAAATACGTTTAGCTATCAATAGTTTACGCAAATTCAAGCGACCTTTTAATCATAGTACTTCTACAAGTACTTAGAGAGCTTCAATACTATAGTCATCAAAATTATAAATAATTGTACCACATGCACACTGTCTTTTTTCCTGCTAAAGACATCCACAGAGTACTTCAAAAATTACTCAGAGAGCACCTAGCTCTATAATCATACAAATGGTCAATCATGCACCAAGTGCATATTTTCCTAGCCCCTGCTAAGACATTCAAAAGATTATTAATACAATAAAGGGACTTATACCTTTTGTAATTCCTTTCCAAGTGTTACGCTCCTTTCCTCTGAATATCTACATAAGATATTTACATAATCATATAAAAATTCATTTTAATATTCCGCTATGAGAACCACAGTGGTAAACAAAATGCTCCTCCCAACCCATGGGAGTTGGTTTCCATAGTTAAATTGAGTCATTTTCATATCGAGACAGTTATTTGACAAAAACCCATTCCAGGTCCAATATGGAATTCCGCTTGCAAACCAGCTCGAGAATTCCAATAACCACTCAAGGTCCAATATAAGATTCCTCTTGACAACATCATACCTATTCCTCTGACAACATCCCATCTATGAGGAATTTTGGACCTCCTTCAACAGGATCCAAAATCAATAGAGTTGCCTTAGGTTTTCCCCTCTTCACCATCTTGGCCAACTCTTCTCCCTTATTAAGATCATATATATCTAAGGAGAGGAAATATGGATAGTTAAGCACCATCAACCCCTCTGTGAAGGCAACCACCGTCAACCGAAGGCCTTCTAGCCTTTCACAATTGTTGACAACTATCTGGCATGTTAAATTTCTCTTTTAACATTATTTTCCATAGTAAATTACATAATTAAATATATGCACATTATACATAAAGAAAAAGAATCATTATGTACATTATACATCATACTTGGCCCTCTACATGAGTCCAATGATATCTAGATTAATAGGGAACATAAATAACATATATTTGTTATACATTATTATTTCCCAAATAATACAATCATGCATATTATAACATTATACTTGAACATTTATGGTTGCAATTCATATTGCAATGTTTTTTTTCACAGGTTTTCTTGTTGCCATTAAGCTACCCATTCTTAATCTCATAAAAAACACTAGCCATAAATATGTATTATTTAAACAAGTATTCTTCTCTACAATAATTTTAGTTTCATGCATACAATGTTGTCATGCATAAAAGTATATATAAATATTCATTAATGCGTATGTGTCAATAACGATTAGGGTAATAGTCCCACATGTAACAGTCCAACATTTCCTATTCCAAAAATGTATTGTTACCAACAATCTGACACATGAAGTCACTAATTTTTCACAACTTGAAATAATCTTTAATAAAAAACCCATTCATGCATATAGGTTTTATTAGTTAGTCATACAACACTAACTAATCAATGCCACTAATAATCTTAATGCATCCATGACACGACTCATTAAAAAACTAGTCATTTGACAACTATTAATTATAGTCAAGTCTCACTACTTGACCCACTGTGCATTTTTAACATCTAAAAGGGTTCATTCAATTTCATTTTAAAACACTCTATCATCATCTTCAAGGAATTTCCCCATATTTTGCAGTCATGCATTGGTTTCACACTCCATCACTATACATATTCATCTTTTTCAAGTAATGTGTGGTAGCTTTAATTATGTTCATTAAATGTATGAGTAATATGTCATATACTGAAATATTAATATCCAACTCTCACTTTCACTAGTGAGTACTCAGGTTGTTCATAAGTAAAACACAGGTTGTATTGTCTTCTCACTTTCACTAGTGAGTACTCAAGTTGTTCATAATTACAACAAAGGTTTTATTGTCTTTTATCCTCAATAGGATTCCAATGTTATGAAAACCGTTTTGCAGCAAAATTTATTACTTATTACTCTTCAATGTAGTTATAAACATGAATCACACATCTCATGTCAAAAGTAAACTACTGCATCTATCAATCATTGTGTAGATTGCTAGAATCATATATAAAACAATAGGTATATTTCTAGAATCATACCTTAACTGATGTCCATTGGTAACATACCTCAATCTATTTTCACTTAATAAATCCCAAAGTCACTAGTGCTGCAACCTTTGGCTCTGATACCACTTATAACATACACAAATAGCTTCACATGGAAATGCAAGGAGTTAATTTTTTTTAATACAAGTTACCCACGAGTAACTATCCAAATCACTATTAAATATTCCTTACTCATCATTAGATAGAATGTTCACCAGTTCATAGTGTAACCTTAGTATAATAATCGTAACTTTCTTAGCCATTAACAACCTATATTTTAGTACATTAACATAAAACTCTATCATGTAAACTTGTATTCATTTCATTATTCATGTAGTCATCACATACTTGACATTATAAACATCAAAACAAGAAAGGAATCAACATCATCAATTTGACACAATAATCAATCACATCATTGAACACCAATATACCCTAGAAACCTTGTAGGGTGAAAACCAGCAAATATTTAATTTTATTGTTAAACGCTCGTGAGGGTGTTCACCCCTCACTTAATGGATTATAAGGGAGACCATACCTTAACCATTGTTATAAATCTTACAAAGAAATATACAAATATCAAGCTTAAAGCCATTACAATAGATATGATAGCATTTACCCATATCTTCATATCTTCGTGGCATGGATGTACCTATAATGCACCATCGTACATTAGATCATCCTGCAGCTCGCACTCATCTGCATGGACCATAATCATTTACCTACCACCATGTTAAGAATAATAGTTTCTTTTTACAAGTCACCATCATTCTGTGCTAATGTTTCCTTCAGCATACATTGATGTCAAGATTCATAAAGTATTAATCAACCATTTCATAAATCTATACTAGAGAAGCTTCTCCATCTACTCATGTATATTCATGACATGAAAGTAAAATATCTTGACATGCTTCCTTTAACAACACATACTGTATATGTGCTAGTTATATGTCATCACATTAACTAATGTTTCCCTCACATAAGAACACATTTCTGCAAGACAATAGCTACATCTCCCAAGCATTTAAAAAAAAAAAAACTAAAACATAAGTTACGATCTTCGTGCATGCGATTTACATAAATTTAATCAAAATAACTAACCCTTAAGCTCTTAATTTTAGTGCATGAAAGGAAATCTAACATAACAAATGTTGTTCCCATGCATGCAAATGCATATAGATTCCAACAGTGTCTTCCCAAAGGAATGCTTAACACAATAGAGCATGAAAACACATGTTTCTCAACACAAAGAGAGCATGCAAACGCATGTTTTCTTTTTTGTAACATGAATGTAATAAATTATTCAAATACATATCTTATTTTTCAAAGATTATACTAAAAATATTTTCCAATTTACTCTAACACAACATTCTATCTTTTCCCACATACAAATATGTACGTTCTTTCCAACGAAAGCTAATACAAATATTTCATGCATATGCATGATCTTATTCCAAATGAAACTAACATAATATTTATGATAGCACAAAGTAATCACAAATAATTCTTCCTAAAGAAACATTATAACTCAATATTTCCTCTATCCATGCAAAGAATATATCTCTATAACACAATGGCTATTATTTGCGCATTCCATAGCTTATCATAATAGCTCTTCTTTAATGTATGTAAAACATAACACAATCACTATTCTTGGTGTATTGAAGAGATTATCATAATAACTCTTCTTTAATGTATTTAATGTAAGTAAGACATATTCCCTTCTTGGAATTGCACCATCATTAACTATTCTTTTCCTGTAAATAAATACATAACAAATACATAATTCCTCCTCAAAAGGAAGTCAATATAACCTAGTTTCTTTATCTTTCTACATGTAGTAGTTTCTCCCAAAGGAAAGCTAATATTCTAGTTGATCCCCTTATGCATAAAAGTTATGTTTCTTTTTCAAAACAGGGCTATTTACCATAACAATTATTTTCCAAAAAATATCTTTTCAAAAGAGGGCTATTTACCATAACAATTCTTTTCCTCTATGCAACGCTTCTTTTTTCTTCAAGTATTTTATCACCATAATTATCATTTTAAAACTTATTAATAAATGTTCCTTCTAATGAAAAATCTATCACTTTTTTCATACCAACACATAATATTTCCCATAAATTTAGCATGAGTTTTATTCTTATATGTACAAGATGCATATGCCATTTTTAACAACCTTGCATTCTTATCACGTCATGCGCAAATCCTTAAGAAATATTTCAAGAAATAACTTTGAATTTTATCAAATTATGCACCTGAATTTAGGTAATATTTCAAGAAAATCTAATACCATAGATATTATTTTTGCAGTAAATTACACAATGTAAATTCATAATCTTTCCCAGAACCAAACTAACATAGTATATATTAATTCATGTGAACATAATTTCATGTTTTCATATTATTTTTAAATAATATTTGAAGAAAATAATCAAATGAACTGGTAATACTTAACACATGAACCATTCAATATTTAAAAAAAAAAAACAAACAAACAAAACAAACAAACATTATTTATATTTTTACTCATATCTGTCAACCTGCAATGTTATTAGCAACACCACGGATGTAATTGAAACATAGCAAGCTCTTCAGAGTCCAACGAAACCAACCCCTATTCACAATAATGGAAAAAGACTCTCCTGCTAATGCTTGCATCTCCCGGTTGTAATATTAAAAAGTTGACCTTCTGTACTCTCTCATTATCGTCTTTATGTAAAAGAATATGGTTACTTTTTGGTAGTTTTACCTTACCAAACCTTGATTACCTTATGAGAACTAACTCCATTAAATTATTAATACTTTAAGAACGAAAAAGGTAAATTTGTGGGTCCATGGATGTTACAAATAACAATTTGTAAAGTTTTACTCTTTAAATTGCATTTTCGAATGTTATAAAGATTACATAAGATATGTATTGAGGCATTTCATATTAATTCATGTTAAAATAGTTTATTCAATTAATTTTATCTCTGTAAAATTATATTATTTAAGATAGACATCGAATATTGTATTTATTACGTGAATAAAGAAAGTTAACTATCAAAAACTAAGTTAATTCTTTTTTTAATAGATTTTTAATTCTTTATTTATATGGTTATTTAATTTTTGTCCTTTTGTTTGGCCGACATGATCCAAAATAATTTTAATTTTTTTTTTTGAGAACATGACATACTTACACATGTCTATCATACTGAATTGTAGAAAGGTCCATCTAAAGCACATATCTAACATGAGCCGAGAGGGATCAAATTTCTTTTGTTGCAAACTTATTTTAGTGCAAAAAATAATGTGTAATTTTTTACTGTTTAAACACTAGGCTCTAGAACCAATATATACGCATTTAAGCCATGGATCTACCAAGAGCCTAAAGGAATCAAATCTCAAACTTTAAAAAATATTTACACATCAATTAATCCATTTTAGTGTTTGGTAAATATGTGATTAATATAAATCTATAGTGGAAATTTTTCATTGTTTAAATTGTATAAATTTATATTTTATCATTATTAATATTTATGTTATAAATTGAATAAGGTACACATACTGAAATACATTATTTAATACGAATATTCAAACAATTTATTTAAGTTCTATTGATATATTTATAGGAGAAATAAATAAACTTTTTTAAGCCACTCAAGCTTGATAACAGTGGGAAGTGACTCATGTAATTATATTTTTTAACTCTTATTCCTATACATTTTGTATGCAAAGACTTGCTTAAATTATGGTGGGAAGTAATTTATGGTAGATATATTATTTACTTGACTATAAGTTATTTTCAAGTATTTTATTTTTGAATGATTTTTTTTCAAAGATGAGGAATAAAAAATCACTACACAAATATCTAAAACCTGTTCATGAATATTGCAACCATATCCATTAATTATGGCATAATATATGTAACGGTTATCCGTGTGACATTATATTGTCTAAAGGTTGCAATAAGGCCTTCATATTGTGGTCCAATCAAATGTTTGAAAATTATTTTTTTAATAATGATATAAAATAAATATTTATTTTATCATTTATTTCTTATTGTTAATTTTTTTTGGAATTTCAAGATTGTTAATCCCTCTTGGTGCTTGATAGATATAGGGTAAAAATGGATCTAGGCAAGTTTTTATATACACATACCATATCTACAGTGGATCCATCCCTCCCTCTATCTCTATCTTCCCTCCTTCTCTACTCCCTCCATATCTCTCTCCCTCTCAAGTCCTCTCTCTCTCTCTTCCTTTCTCTCTACCCTCAATCGTTTTCTCTATTTACCTGCCTATGTCCTTCTCTCTCACACCCCCCTCCATCTCCCCCCCCCTCCATCTCTATGTCCACCCTTCTCTTTTATTTTTCTCTCCCTCCCTTTCACCCCTCCTCTCTCTCTCTTCCCTCCTATCCTCTCTCCCTCTCTCTCCGTCTCTTCCTTTTCACTCTGTCTCTCTCTCTATGTATTTTTTTTGCCCCCATATCTCTCCCCGTCCAACTTTGTTTCTCTCACTTCCTCCTCCTCCATTTCTCACTTCCTCTCCCTCCCTCCATCTCTCCTCTCCCTAACTTCCTCTGTCTCTTCATTCCTCTCTCTACCTCTCAATTACACCTTCCTTCCTCTCTCCCATATCCATCACTCTCTCTCTCCCTCTCTCCCTCTCCCCCCTCCCTCACTTCCTCTCCCTCTCTCCCTCTCTCCTCTCCCTCGCTTCCTCTCTCTCTTATTTCCTCTATCTACCTCTCAATTACATCTCCCTCCCTCTCTCCCATATTAATCACACACACACACTCTCTCTCTTTGCCCTCTAGATTTTTCACTAGCTCTCTCCCCCTCTCCTCTCTCTCCCCCTTTTCCTCTCTCTCTTTCTCTCTCTCTCTCCTTTTCCCTCCCTCCCCCTCCCTCCATCTATATGATGGAGAATTTTCACTCTACTTAATAAATGCTACATCTAATGCCTAAAATATTTTAAATTTTAATAATTTTATTTTAGTTATTAAGGTTTTATGGGCTTATTATTAAATTAAAATATGGTTAAGGAATCATTATTATTCACTGCCAAGGCAAGACTCTTAGTATCAATTTGCTATCATTATTAGTTTAGAATTGACTAATGCAAATTATAATGTTTAACTTTGAAAAAAAAAATCAGTATTATTAAGAAAAATAATTTTAAGGCATTTTATTAGACCATAACTTGAAGGTATTATTGTAGAATTTGCACAATATAATGCTATGTGGATAACTAGCTTACATAATTTATGGAAATGGCTGCAATATTCATGCATGAATTTTGTATTCTTAATCTTGCCCGGAAAATCTTCCAAACATAAAATATTTGAAAATAACTTACACTCAAGTAAATAAAATAACTTCCATCAATTAATTCCCACGATAGTTTAAGCATGTATTTGAATAAAAAAATGGATCGGAATAAGATGTCAAAAATATACTTGCATGAGTTACTTCCCACCATTATTCATGTTTTCGAAAATATATCTTGGCCATAAAATCTTCCAAAAATAAAATATTTGAAAATAACTTATACTCAAGTAAATAAAATAACTTCCATCAATTAATTCCCACCATAATTTAAGCATGTATTTGAATAAAAAAATGGATCGGAATAAGATGTCAAAAATATACTTGCATGAGTTACTTCCCACCATTATTCATGTTTTCAAAAATATACTTCCATGAGTTACTTCCCACCATTGTTTATGTTTTCTTTAGCACTTATGTAGAAGTAAAATTGTAAATGTGTAGACTTTCCAACTAAAATTAGAAATTATTCTTTGAGAAAAATTGCATAAATAATTATACGTGACACTGGTGAAAGCTAAATCAATAATTGTGGATATACAAATCATCCTATAGTCTTTCATTAGTAGTAACTGATACATTGCGATGTGAAATGGATAAGTAAATTGTTTGCTCAAGCAGAAGAACTTGCATAAATTTTGGTGGGTAGTAACCACTAGTAATTCTACACATTTACAATTTTACTTCTACATTAATGGTGAAGAAAAAATAAATAATGGTGGGGAGTAACTAATGTAAGTATAGTTTTTAACTCTTATTCCTATCCATTTTTTATGCAAAGACTTGTTTAAATAACGGAGGGAAGTAATTGATGGTATATGCTATCTACTTAAATAATTTTTTAACTCTCATTCCTATCCATTTTTTATGCAAAGACTTGTTTAAATTATGGTGGGAAGTAATTGATGGGATATATGTTAATTACTTGAGTATAAGTTATTTTCAGGTATTTTATTTTTGGATAGTTTTCTTGCAAATTTTAGGAATAAAAAAAATAATACACAAATATATAAAAACCATGCACGAATATTTCAACCATATCCATTAATTACGGAATAAACTATGTATTGCAGTTATCCACATGATATTATGTTGTGCAAAGGCTGCAATAAGTCCTTCAATTGATGGTCCAAATATTTATTTTTCAAAGTTTAACATTATAGTTTCCATTGTTCAATGCTAAACTAATAGTGATCAATAAACAAATAGACAAATAGATTGTTAGAGTGCTTCCTTTGTGGGTACTAATAATGATTGGATAAACCATATTTAAATTTAATTAATAAGCACATAAAAACTTAATACTTACCATAAACTTACAATATAACAAGGTTCTTAACCATAGATATCCAATACCACTTTACCATGGATAGTCTTAACTTGTAAGTAGGTTTTGCTACAATACCCTTGATTATCAATACCACATGCCAAAAAACATAACTCATTTCACAATTTAAAAAAATAAAATGTGAAATACTTTAGACATTACATATAACATTGATTACATAAAGTCAAAATTCTCCATCATTTGGATGGAGGGGAAAGAGAGGGTAGGGAGAGATAAGGAGAGAGTGAAGGAGAGAGTGGATGAGATAGTGACACATCTAGAGAATGGAGAAAGAGAGAGAGTGATGAGGATGAGAGAGATAGAGTGAAGTGTAAGAGAGAGGGAGATAGAGGAATGCGGAGAGAGAGGATGGGATGGATAAGAGAGAGGGAGGGGGAGAGAGAGAGAGAGAGAGAGATGGAGTTAGGGGGGAGAGAGAGAGAGGGAAGAAAAAGTAAATAAATAGATAGAGGTAGAGAGAGAGGGAGTGACAAGGGAGAGATGGAGAGAGAGGGAGAGAGGATAGGAGGAAAGATAGAGAGAAGGGGAGGAGAGAGAGAGAGAGAGGGATACATAGAGATGGAGGGGGTATAGAGAGAGAGAGAGATGGGTGGAGAGACATAGGGAGGTGGGAGAGAAAGGCAAAGAGAGAGGGAGAGAGGGAAGAACAAATACATATAAATATAGAGGTGGAGAGAGAGAGGGAGTGACATGGGAGATATGAAGAGAGATGAGAGGAGGGAAGAGAGAGAGAATGATATGAGAGAGAAAGGGAGAGAAGGAAAAGAGAGCAATGGTGACACGAAGATGGAGGAGGGAGAGAATGGGAGAGAGAGAAGGAGATAGGAAGGGATATTGTGATAGATTTGAAGGGAAAATAGAGAGAGTGATGCAAAAGAGAGATAGAGGGAGGTGGGAGAGAAAGGGGGAGAGAGGAAGGAAAAGGGAGAGGACTTGAGAGAAAGAAGGAGAGATGGAGCTATATGGGGAGAGAGAGGAAGGGAAAAAGAAACACATAAATAGAGAAAGGTGGAGAGAGAGAGAGAGAGAGAGAGAGAGTGATGAGGGAGAGATGGAGATAGGGTGAGAGAGAGAGTAGAGTTGGAGGGAAGAGAGAGAGAGAGAGAGAGAGAGAGAGAGAAAGATGGTTCCTACGTAGATCCATATTAACCCTAGATTTGTCCATCACTGAGACTAATTAGATATCTTTTCACTTTAAAAGAGGCTTGTATCTCAAGATTTTTGATCTCTCTCGACGCTTTATAGATCTTGGGTTAAGATGGATCTATGCTGGTTATTTTTTAATTGAGCCAACATATAAATATTAAATGTTAAACATTTATGACAACACATCTACCTTTATATCAATTTTTAATTAGGGTTGACATTGACATTACATTAAATTGGTTAAAAGTTGTATTTTAAACATTTACTCTTGACATCTACCCCATATCAGGCTGTAAAGTGTCTCTTAGTTCAAAGACATAGGTTTTAGATTAATTTTTTAATTAAAAAAATTTCTTAAATGAAAATTTTAGTTAACAACCCCATATTGGGCTGTAGAGTGTCTCTTGGCGCAATGACTTAGGTTTTAGATGACATTTTTAATTAACAAAATTTCTTATATGGCACTTTTAGTTGGCAAATTTTTCACCACTTATTACAAAATATTATAAATAAGCTCTAGTGCAATGGGAACCATTTCAAATAACATTTCTTAGGAATGGAGAAGAGCCATGGAACATTAACTTGGGTTCACATAATACGAGAAACTGAACTCCTTATTTTCTATTTGATTTGTCAATTTCTTTACCCACCATTACCAACATAATTACAATATATTACAACTACAAAAAATTAATTACATGTTTTAATCATGTAATTGTTGCTTGTAAGTATGGAAAACAAAGAAACAAAACATTATTGAAATAGACAAAATTGCATGTTTTAATCATGTTATTGTTGCTTGTAAGTATGGAAACCAAAGAAAGAAAACATTATTGAGATCTTAATAATTGTTGGTTTAAATTTAAGTCTCCATTGTATATAAAATTTTAAAATTTTATATTTGTTTTTTTTTTCCCAAGAAAAAAATTGAAATTTTTATAAATATAAAAAAAAGTTACATCGTATATGCTGCCACATTCCTTAAGAGTTCAACACCCACTATAAAGAGGGTCCTGCTGAGAAATCTCTCTAGATTAGGACAAAAGACAGAAACCCAAAGACTGTGAAGCAACAAAATATACAGTGTATAATCAAGCCTTAGTGAGACCAAAAAAGATAATCCATGCTAGAGAACACGACTTCCATACTAGAGAAACACTCTAGAGTCACATCAAAAAAGAAAATAAACCAAGCCTCCCTTAATGGAAAACAACTCGAATAAAAACATAGTGTAGCAATATTATCCATGTCATATTAATAGTAGAAAGGAAACAAAAGAAAAAATATTTACATCGACTCCAAAAAAGTGATGTATGTACAAAATATCTAGGATATATAATATTCTTGGAGTAAAATTAATAATCCTGGAAAGTGGAAAGAAACAACAAGTCAATACAGTTTGGTGTATAACACATGGACAACCTAACCAGTCTTCCCCTCTATTTTCCATGTGCCCGGAATTTGTCAAATACTGTCTTTAAACGGATGGTCGGCGGCCCCATTTCATTCCCTATAAAAATGACATACAAAAATAAATACAAAATGTATTTTGAGATCCTCAATATCTTCAAGAATTGGAATTAAAAAAAAAATATTGACATGTCTGAGTGTTGTTAAACCAATTTATCACATTCAAGGAGTCCCCAAAAATTTTAACCGAATCAATGCCTAGTTGAATAAGCTTGAAAATAAGGAGTTTGAGTCTTTGAAGTTCAAAAAATAAAATTGTGCCTTCTCTAAGGCCCACTGAGGCGACCATTGAGAAATTTTGATTTTCATGAATAATCATACCATCCCCACATGCTCCTTGGTTGTCAACTGCATCGTCAAAATAAGCCCACAGAATCTCAAAATCAATCTCTTCAATCCTAACTTGGAGTTTTCTAGGAGATAGAAGTGGGGATGAAGGATAAAATAGTTTCACATTCTACTGCCACTAAAGAGGGAGAAGAGGAAACATCCATAAAAATTCGTCTATTTCTAGACAGCCAAGTTCCCCACGAAATTATGAGGCGGAGGCATCTGTAGTCTTGGTCTTTACAATTTTCCCACTAGTCTTTCCATGCCTTTCTATAATGGTCAACTCTCCATACAAACTTTATGTCACAGAGAATTAGTGTATATTCCCATACTTTTTTAGAGAAAATACATCAGAGGAAAAGGTGTTCAATTATTTCCTCTTCATTTTTGCATAAGCATCAGCATCCCGACTTGTTCAAAAACCTCCTTTGAAGGACATCCCATGTAGGAATCTTCCTCATTATAATGCACTAGAAAAAGAGTATATTTTTTTCAGGACCTTCCATTTTCCACATAGACTTAAACCACCATTCACAACCCCCTCTTTCATTATTTTTCATTATGTAAGCATATCCTTCTTTGGGAAAGTAAACACTCGATTTTGAATGTACCTAGTAGAGAGACTCTGGAAAATATTTTAGGTGCACTCTAGATCGGCCGAGTTCCTGTATATATCCCTACCATTCCTACTTCCAATGAAGGTCAAGTCTTAGGTCCTCTACAGACAGCAAAACTTGTGCACATATAGTAGTACCTTCTGACTTATCAATCTGATTCAGAGTGTAGATCCCCCTATGACCAACAGTCTCCATGATCCCCTCAGATAGAATGTATTTGTTGTTGCACCCCACCCATGGGTCCAAACCTATCATGCACTACACATCGTTACCAATTCTCCAAGCCAAACCTTTCTCCATCAGAGTTAGAGCTAGCAAGGTAGCTTTCCAAATCATGGATACCTTGTGAGTGTCTTTTAATAGTAGTCAAATCCAATCATCCAATGGAATATGGTAAATATATTTTATTTTTATCACAACAGTCAAGAGATTTTTTGTTGTTAAGATTCGCCAAACCAATTTTTCCAGCAAAGACATAGAAAAATTCTTGAGGTGTTTAATACCCAAACAACCCCACTCCTTAGGTTTTGAAATTTTGTCCCAGGCCACCCACAAAAGAGTTTTCGTATCCTCCTTTCTAGACCATAAGAAATTATTGCAGATACTTTTATTTTTATTAATAATTCCTATAGGGACCCGGGCTAGGGAAATCCAGTAGAATGGGTTTTCCATTAAGACTTTTTTTATAAGGACAGTTCTCCCTGCCCTGGCAACCACATGTGACTCCAAACATTAATCTTTTTTTCAATTTTTGTTACTAACCAATACCAGCCTTGCTTACGATAGGAGTTTGGCTTAAGATAGTACCCCAAATATTTGATGGTAGATCCCAACATGATCTAGTTGAAAGTGTATAAATTATACAAAAAATATGTATTCCAATGGATTCAATCTGAACATGAAATATCCTAGAGAAAGATATTGAATCCTTCTACAATTAATTCTGTGGAAATTAAACACGATCGAAGAATCACACCAAGTAAAAGATAGAAGCAAATCAATCCACAACATAGATATTTTTCCTGGGGAAATCTTGCTACTCATAACCCCTCTATCTCTATTGTATAATGAACAAAGGAATCATGAAACAATACAATGAATTCTTGCTCACAAGAATCTGTTGCACTCTCATGACTATCTCACACTGATCTAGACAAAATCGACCAACACTTGGCCAGTTTTCAGCCTCTGCTCAGCTTTTATTTCTTACGCAATTCATGAGGATTGAAATTCATATTCCTTAGGAATTTCAGCCTCCCTTGACCGTGCAAGTATCATGGGAAATCCTGTGGTGTTTTAGCTGCATCTGGACAGTTTGCTAAAAAATACAACTGATAGTCAACTTCCCTTTAACCTTTGTCTCAACTGGGTCTTCATGAGAACTAACATGCATGCAACTATTAATAGTAAATTATCAGTCACTTGACAAACCACTGCATGTGAATTAAGTCTCATTTAATTCACTTGACCTCTCACTAGTTCAACAATCAGTTACAACTAGTTAGACTGACTTTAACTCACTAAATTCAGTTAACTGATTTCTCATGCATTAAACTAATATACTAACTGCAAATTCAACTAAAAAACTAATAAAATCACTCTGTATGCCTCACCAACCATCCTGAACACAAAATTCATGATATAATTGAGTCTATCACACTCAGTTAACTATTAAAAGTGTTTATGATATAAGATTACAATTTATTGTCCAATTTAATTAAGGGATAATTAAATTAGACACATTTCCAATTTATTAAATAAATTGGCTTGCACGGTAATGTATTGCTAGGACCCATCACTACATGGCATGTGGTCCCACACTAGTGTGTGTGCTGTCATGTTGTTTCTAGATGCCAATTTCATTGTTTCTTGTTGTAAATTTCAACACTCCCTCTCAACAAGAAAGGAATCAATCAGCCTCGATATGTTACCTTTGGAATCTTCTTGCATGCAACACTTCTCTAGTGTTGTTCACACTTGCAACCCTTGCATTCAACACTTCTATCATGTTATTCGCACATGCAGCTCCTGCATGCAACACTTCTGAAACTGAATAGCCTCCAAAAAATGAATTAGTATAATGCATCTATCATCAAAGTCTTCTGACTACTGTTAGCTGCCGCACATGTCTACTAGACTCTCTGCGCTGTTGACATCTCCATACATGCACTCTACTCTTTTGCCAACTCTGATCTGTGCTCCAATATCCGACACCTATCAATCTGATTTCTGTCTTCCTGACATCTGACTACATTAATCTAACCGATCCTTCTTGCTACTACTGTATTGTGGGCTCCTCGTAGCTAGGTTCGATCCATGAGACACACCATCTCAATGAATCCTGCCCAAATTTTTTCTTAGGGTTAATTTTGCACATCGCTCCACCTCACACCTGGAGTTATAGTTGCATGTACTCCCTCTGCCATTCTGGCTCGAAATTTCCCCCTCCTGGAGGTCTCTGCTTGAGTGGACTCTTCCACTCAGTCTCGTCTCTGCTTCTCCAATTGTGGCTACTCCACAACATTCTGAGACTACTTCTGAGGCTGCATGTTGAGAGACAATTGCTCCCTCTCAACCACCATGTCACTAAACATTTCTTTTCTCCTCAAAGCTTTGCATGCATCCTCAACCTCGAGAGCATATAGGTTCTTCACTCTGGAACCAATTTTCTTCACCTGTCTCGCGGCTATGTGTTTAAGGAAAACCATTCCTTTTCTAAACATCACTTCATAACCATGGTCTTCCAATACCAGTACGGAGACAAGATTATTCCTTAGGCCTCAAACATGAAAAACGTCTGCTAGTCTGAGATTGGAGCCATTATCCCTCTGAAAGGTAACTGTACCTATGTCGGTTGAACTATACCTCTCGTCATCTCCAAACTCTATGCTTTGTTGGAGGTCCTTCTCCTCCAAGTCACTGAAGAGATCTCTATTCCCTGTCATATGGAACGAGGCATCGCTGTCTAGATACCATATGTATCCCATTAAAATGTTGGCCATGCATGCAATGAGAGTAAAATAAATCTCGAACTTTGAACAGAATGCTTCACCTGCTGCAACTGCAGGCTCCTTCTTGTTTTTCTTTTGTGGATAATTTGTAGCATAGTGCCCATGGTCGTGACAGTGAAAGGATCTGATCTTGGACAAGTCTTTCTTGCCCGCTTCACCTTGGGATTTCACTCCCTTCACCTTATTTTCCTTACTGACCAAGGCACTACCTTCCTCGTCATTAGTCTTGGATGAGGATCCATCCCTCGTATTCTGCCTGAATGCTTCTTGTACCAAATCTGACCAAAGTCATTCCCAATCTTGTAACTTCTCCCTCCCATTGAAAGAGTCCTTGTAACTATGCCAGCTCTTGGGAAGGCCTAGAAGTGCTAGGCTCACTAAATAATCATCTTCTACGATCACACCAACACTTCCAAGCTCATCTCGACATTGAGTGAACTTCAAAAAGTATGTTGGTATCATCTCACCCTCCTCCTTCTTGATGTTTCTGAGCTTTTCCTTTAGCGCCAACTTCCTTTGGTCATCGCTTTTCTGAAACATATCAGTCAAGGCCTTCCACATTGCATATGGAGTTGCCTTTCCATGGAGACTCGAGACAATGTGATCTCGACCCCCTCTATTAAGATCCTACTCTCCCTTGCTACCTTTTTTTGCCAAGCATCAAGAAGAGCGGTGTCTGTTGTTGTGGACTTGCGAATATCATTATCAATGAATTCTTTAAACCCATTGTCCTCCAGAACTGCCTCCATTCTGTCTTCCATGAAATATAATTAGAACTGCCCTCAAATGAATGTTCCAATATTAAGCCATTGAAATCCATATTGATCTGCTTGTCGCACCAATGAAAGTATCTGCAAGTTTTCATATTGTTCAAAAAAAACTCAATTTCTTCTCCACTATTGTGATTTTTGGCACTCTGATACCATGGAAAAATTATACAAACAATATGTATTCTAATGGATTCCATCTGATCATGCAATATACTAGAGAAAGATACTGAATCCTTCTACAATTAATTCTGTGGAAATTAAACATGATTGCACAATCACATGAAGTAAAAGAAAGAAGCAAATCAATCCACAACACAAATATTTTTTCTGGGGAAAGCTTGTAGCTCAAAACACTTCTATCTCTATTGTATAATCAACCAAGTAATCATGAAACAATACAATTTATTCTTGCTCACAAGAATCTGTTGCACTCTCTTGACTGTCTCACACTGATTCAGAGAAAATCAGTCTAGTACTTAGCAAAGTTTCAGTCTCTTCCCAACCTGCCTTGCTTACGCAATTCATGAGGAATGCAATCCATATTCCTTAGGAATTTCAGCCTTCCTTGACTGCGGAACTATCAAGGACAATCCTATGGTGTTTTAACTGCATCTGGGCAGTTTGCTAAAAATACAACTTATAGTCAACTTCCCTTTAACCTCTCTCTCAACTCGGTCTTCATCAGAAATGACATGCATGCAACTATTAATAGTAAATCATCAGTCACTTGACACATCACTGCATGTGAATTAAATCTAATTGAATTCACTGACCTCTCACTAGTTAAACGATCAGTTACAACTAGTTAGACTGACTTTACCTCACTTAATTGAGTTAATTGATTTCTCATGCATTAAAATAATACACTAACTGCAACTTCAACTCAAAAAATAATAGAATCACTCTACATGCCTTACCAACCACCCTTAACTCAAAATTCATCAACTAACTGAGTCTATCACACTCAGTTAACTATTACAAGTGTTTATGAGATACAATCACAATTTATTGTCCAATTTAATTATGGGATAATTAAATTAGACACATTTCCAATTTGTTAAATAAATTGGCTTGCACACTAATGTATCGGTAGGACCCATCATTACATGACCTGCGGTCCCACACTGGTGTGTGTGCTGTCATGTTGTTTCTGGATTCCAATTTCACTGTTTCTTGTTGAAAATTTCAACAGAAAGGAAGAAGGTTGTAGCTCCAAGCTAGCTTAGCCTCTAAGATGCCATCATGGGTAAAATTTGACTTCTTATTGTTGATAGCCATCCTCGTTGCTTTCATAAAAGGATCTGGAATATTTTTCAATTTTTGAATTTACATCTGATTCGCATTACTAGACAAGAGAATTTCATCCACGAATAAGAGGTGAGATATGTAAAGATTAGTAGCCACTTCAATGCCACTAAAATCCCCAGCTCTCCTAGTGTGATGAAGTAATTGACTTAAACCCTCTGTGACCAGAATGAACAACAGAGGGGAAAGGGGGCACCCTTGTCTCAACCCTCTCTTATTTTGAAAAAAGGGGGACGCAACCCCATTAACAAGAACAAAAAACAATACATTAGAAATATAACTCATAATCGAATTGATGAACTCAATTTTGAAACCTAGATGAGTTAGAAGGATCCTTGAATAGAGACAACTGATACGATCATATGCCTTTGATAGGTCAATATTAACAATCATAATGAGAGCCAGGAAGTTCATTTTAAGGGCACCATGGATGAGCCCCATTGATTGAGATTGCTCCACAACAGTTGTAACAGAGTCCCCCATCAGATAAAAAACATGTTGAAAGAATTCCACCGTCCACCCATCAGGTCTCGGACTTTTATCTTTTTTCATAGCTTTCAAGATAAACTCAACCTCTTTTTCATCCAGAGGGGCCAAAATATGATTATTTTCCTCCACATCTACAAATCGAGGAAAGAGTTGGGCCACTTGAATAATTTCCCCAATTGAGACCCCTCCTCGGTTCCCAAAAATATTCTTGAAGTGTATTTTCCCCAAATTAGAGAGTTCCTGAAAATATTTAGCCATCCCTCCTTCGGGATGTTTAAGCTCCCATATGGTATTTGAGTTCCTTCGTCCCTTGGCAGAATTTTGGAAAATTTTTGTGTTTTCATCTCCTACATTTAGCCATATAGCATGACTTTTTAACCCTCATTGTTCTTCCTTGTCGCGAAGGATTTTCCTTCTCCTGAGTTCCAAGTCCTTTAATCTAACTCTCGAAGCTTCATCGAGATAACCCTCATCACCATGAATGTTCATATGTTCAAGAGTCTCATCAATATCCCTAAGAGCTTTGGAGTCTTTTTTTCCTTTTCTTTAGCCAAATTAATAGTAGCCTTCTTAATTTTTTTCATATTATTGGCAATGGCCTAGGCATATGAACCACCATCAATATCAGGAATAGGCCTCCATGTATCAACAACCAGCTTTTGGTAATCCTCCTCTTTCAGCGACCCATCATTGAACTTAAAAGGAGAACCTAATTCATTTTTCGGGCCCACCAACTCCAGGAGAATAGGGTTGTGGTCGGATTCCTGCCCAGTGCCCACCCAATAATGGAAGCCAACAACTTGATTGGAAAAATCATCACTAAGAAGGAAATGATCCAACATCTTTGCGACATGTGCCTCACCCATTTGTTTGTTCCTCGAGGAAGGGGTGACCTTAATTAGATTAGAATCAACGAGGTTTCCATCCCTCAGTTTTTTTAAGAAAAATTCAGCAAGTGGGTCAGCCCTAGCATTCTGACACCACGCCTCGGACCTTCCCAGAGAGAAATTTAAATCACCCCCGCAACCATGTTTGAGCCAGTCATATAAGAAAGTTTTAATTTTGTTAATTTTAATTTAAATAAAATATTTATATTTTTTCCCTTGTTTACAAACAATTTATTTAATAATATTATTTCTATTATTTCTATTTTTTAACAAGTGATTTTTTATAATGTAATTTTTAATTTTTATATAAATGTAACATTTTAATTGAAATTTTCTATCTTATAATTTATAATCTTTTTAATCATATTAAAGATAGATTCTCTATTAATAATTAATAATTTCCTCAATCACATAATATAGCTGTAACATTTTAATTGAACTTTTCTATCTTATAATTTATATTTTTTTTAATTAAATATAGATTCTCTATTAATAATTAATGATTTCCTTAATCACATAATATAATTATAACAGTTTAATTGAACTTTTCTATCTTATAATTTATATATTTTTTAATCGTATTAAAAATAAAATTTCTATTAAGAATTAATAATTTCCTTAATCACATAAATTTCCTTTCCCTAAGAAATAATTTCCTTACTTCCTCTAAAAATGATCCACACTTTGATGATTTTATCTTTATCAACACCAAAGAATTTTGCCCAAAATAAATTAAAACAAAATTTACTAAACATGTACAAGTATAAATGGTCTCTATCGTTGTATTTAAATTTGTAAGGTTCACTATTATGAATAATACATTTAAATGAATATTTTATAATAATATGCCAACTTATTATTTTTATATCTATTTACTAATTGAAATTGTATTTAATTCTTATGATTAAAAATTTATATTTTGAAAATAAAATTTTTAAAAGTAATTAATTTATATATAAAATATTAAATTATTTGTAATTTGATATTTAACTGGACTATGACTTCAAAATTGAATATATATATATATAGTGACTAAAATTTTTCGGAGAAAATCACATCAAAATAGATTAGGTCGACGTGTTTTGAACCAGCCTGTGTGGTTCATCATCATGATGAACCACATATGATGAATCACACTGGCTGGTTCGAAACGCGTCAACCTAATCTATTTTGATGTGATTTTCTCCAAAAGATTTTAGTCACTATCTATAGATCACATAAGCAAAATTCCATATATATATATATAGATATATATTGAAAATAAAAACTTTAAAAATAATTAATTTATTTTTAAAATATTAAATTATTTGTAATTTGATATCCAACTGGATTATGACTTCAAAATTGAATATATATATATATATATAGAAAATAAAAATTTTAAAAATAATTAATTTATATATAAAATATTAAATTATTTGTAATTTGATATCTAAATGGACTATGACTTTCAAATTGAGAATATATATATATATATATATATATATATATATATATATAAAACAATCTATTCCAACTGGCCACATAGAAGATCTCAATAAATTTAACCATTCAATAGAAAATATAGACTTATCTCCCAAGATTTGATTTCTAAGCAACACACACCTGCCAACCTGGGATTTGATTTTAACTGGTCCATACAAAAATGTTAAATAAATTTAATCCTCCAATATAAAAGATAGACCTACTCTTCAAATTTTCTACCTGTTGGCCTTGGATTTGATAGACCAACAATGGTATATAAGTAATTCTGGAGTTTCTCATTTGTCTATATTTCCAACTGCTACTGGAGTTTCTCTTTTGTCTATATTTCCGCTTCCTTTGCTATTACGAGGTGAAACCCATTTTTCTCCTCTCACCATAAGAAGACATGGCGTCTGCTGTTTATGTTGCATTCTCTGCGCCTTCGCCATTCTTCCACGGCGCCAAGCCTCGTTCTTCGGCCCTGCGCTCTAATTTGGCCACATCGCACAAGGTTTCCATGACCCCAAGGTTGTCTTTAATGTAAAATTGTGTTACAGAGAAGTTTTATTGTTTCGGATTTTTCTATTTTGGGAAACGATTTATTGTGTGGGATTTTTCTATTTTGGGAATTGTAATTAATTGGTTTTTTTCTTTTCTTTTCCAGAATTGTATTTAAATGGTATTTTTTGGGTTTTACCATTTGTTTGTTTGTACTGTTATTGAAACGTTTTATGGTTTGGATTTATTTATTTATTTTGGGAAGTGTATTTAAATGGTTAATTCTTGTGTTATTTTTATTTGTTTCATTGGTTTATTTGTATATGTTTGGAATTTTTTGATTTAATCAAATATAAAGTGCTAGAGTATATATATTTATAAATATTAATAATTAAATTTAAATGTAAATCTCTTATTATACAAAGAGGTTTTATACATCATTTATCTTGATATTAAATGAAATTATTATTATTATTTAAACTTATCATATTTCTCGACAAAATGTATATCCAATTTTAATAGTCAAATTATTATGCATAGCGAAATTTTTTATCCACAAACAAAAAATTATTTATTAAATGACCTAAAATTAGGAAGGAATTGATGGGATTCGGTTATTCGGTCTTGAACCAGCTAAATTCTTTGTCCCACAAACAAAACAATCTTATACAAGGGTTTTGACCTTAAATTAAATTAGGAAGGACTTGATGGGATTCGCTCGTTGAAGTTTTAAGACGATCGATTTAAGATTTCATCTCGGCCAGAATCTTTATATCCAGTGTTATACTAAACATTATGCCAAATTATAATTTCCTTCCTGCCTTTTCACTAACATTGCCAGTGTCCTTGTAGCCATTTCACTTTGCTAGCAATTATAACTTATTAGCAAATTAGCTTCTGGAATTTCAGAATTTCCATGAATTAAAGTGCAGATCCCCTGTTAATCACATGTTTGGTGATGTAGTCATAAGTAGATTTTGCCTCTCAGTGATCCCTATTTTAACTTCCAAGACTTCATTTGTTATTTTGCAGGGCACCTGCAATTACTTGCCTAAATATGCATTTGATTCTCATAAACTTCTAAGTTCTGATGTTATCTTTCAGGAAAATTGAAAAGATCAGAATCCATCTCCAGCCGCATGAAGCTCGCGAACAGGTGGCCCATTCCATGCCACCTGAGAAGGTTGAGATCTTTAAATCTCTGGAGGAGTGGGCAGAGAAAAATATACTGATTCATTTAAAGCCTGTCGAAAAGTCGTGGCAGCCACAAGATTTTTTGCCTGATCCTTCTTCTGAGGGCTTCATTGACCAAATTATAGACATGCGGGAGCGGTCCCATGAATTGCCCGATGATTATTTAGTTTGTCTAGTGGGAAACATGATTACTGAAGAAGCATTGCCTACTTATCAGACACAGGTTAACTCATATGATGGTATAAGAGATGAAACTGGTGCCAGTCTCACTTCCTGGGCAACATGGACACGTATGTGGACAGCTGAGGAGAATAGACATGGTGATCTTCTTCATAAATATCTCTACTTGTCTGGCCGAGTCAACATGAGACAGATTGAAAAAACCATTCAGTATCTTATGGGGGTTGGAATGGTACAGTGTCTCAACGTTGCAAGCATTTTGTCAAAGTATTTTATTAAGTTTATTCTTGGCATCAACAAGATGTGGGATTCCACTGTAATTGTTTACTGGACATTTTGCATGCTGGAAGCTTTCTGCGGGGTGTTTTAGTTTTTCAATGAGAATTTTCTGACTTGAGCTTTTTTTGACTGTTCAGTATCCAGGTACAGAAAATAATCCCTATCTTGGATTCATCTACACTTCCTTCCAAGAAAGAGCAACATTCATATCACATGGTAACACTGCAAGATTTGCTAAAGGATATGGTGACCTGAAATTGGCCCAAATATGTGGAACTATTGCTGCAGATGAGAAGCGCCATGAGACTGCATACACAAAGATTGTTGAAAAGTTGTTTGAGATTGATGGTGACACCACAATGCTAGCTTTTGAAGATTTGATGCGCAAAAATGTTATAATGCCTGCACATTTGATGTATGATGGGCAGGATGATAATCTGTTTGACCACTTTTCTTCTGTTGCTCAGAGACTAGGAGTTTACACAGCAAGGGACTATGCTGACATCTTGGAATTCTTTGTAGAGAGATGGAATGTGAAGAAAATTGGTGGCCTTTCTGGAAAGGGAAGGAAGGCTCAGGATTATGTGTGCAAGTTGGCACCTCGTATCAGAAAGGTAGAAGAGCGAGCTCAAGAAAGGGCAAAACAAGGACGAAGGTGTGCATTTAGTTGGATATTCAACAAACAAGTCCTGCTCTAGAAACGTTCCTCTGCTTCATCCAAGGACAACTGTTGTACTACGTTCTCTGTGTGTCTATAAAAGTTCCCTGTGTGCCTGTTTTGATAGCCTTGCTACACTCTATCTAACATGGGGAGGTGTAAAGGAAAAAGTAGGAAGTCTATTTTCTTTTCCATGTTTTTCAATAACTGTTGTCGGCCAAAATGACAACTGGTATGGGCCAAAATGTAAAATATGTTATCTAGAGTTAATATAATATAATAACTTTGTGTTTTAGTATATTGTTTGAATAGCTCTCTTTTAGCCGTTTTGCTGTCGCTTGCATCGCTCTTATGAAGCACAGGAATCTGCATATTGTCAATCCTGTATCTCATGGATGGAGGCTTGAGTAGTTGGTTGTACTATAATTTTTGTCAATCGAGTATCTCGATAGTTTTTTTGTTTTTAAAAGTTTTCAGATAATTTTTTTAAAGGTGTTGTTTATTTCAAAATAATTAAATGTTATTTAATTAATTTAGTTATAAAAATTATATAGTTTGATAAATATTTATAAATTTAGAATATTATATTATTAAGAATTAAAACAAAATATACAAATTTAACAGAATTGAAAATAAATCTGAAAAACAAATAATCATTATTATAACCACTATTTTTAATATGGTTGATATAGCTAAATGTTTTATAAATATAATTAAAAAAAGCTATTGCAATGTTAAGCATGTTTTACTAATGTACATATTGACCTGATTAACTATGTATAAAAAAAGTTATTATGGGTCAATTTTAACTCGAGAGAAAAAAGGGATTACACATCTTATTGTAAAATTGACCATTCTACTAAATAAAATTTGTTTATATATCAATTAATGTTATAAATAATAATGAGGAACTTATCATAGAAGAACTTATTAGAATTGGAATAATCTCAAATCCCTAGGAAATTGCCAGAGCCACCTGACATAAATCTTTTTTTTTTTAACTTGTTAAAAGTAATGGCCCATTTTTATAAATAAAATTTGTTTATATATAAATGAGTGTTATAAATAATAACGAGGAACTTATCATGGAGAAACTTATTAGAATTGGAATAATCTCAAATCCCTAGCAAATTGGTGGTCAGGGAACCACATGGCACAAATCTAATTTTTAAATTTATTAAAAGTAATGGCCCATTTTGCTAAATAAAATTTTCTTATATATAAATGAATGTTATAAATAATAATGAGAAACTTATCATAGAGGAACTTATTAGAATGAGAATAATCTCAAATCCCTAGGAAATTTCCCATTAAAATTATCAAATTTTTAAAATTTGTTAAAAGTAATGGTCCATTTTGCTAAATAAAATTTTCTTATATCTAAATGAATGTTATAAATAATAATGAGGAACTTAACGTGGAGTAACTTATTAGAATGGGAATAATCTCAAATCCCTAGGAAATTGCAAGCTACATGACAAGAATTTAATTTTTAAAATTTATTAAAAGTAATGGCTCATTTTGCTAAATAAAATTCTTATATATAAATGAATATAATAAATAATAATGAGGAACTTATCATGGAGGAACTTATTAGAATTGGAATAATCTCAATCCCTACTAAATTGACAATTAAGGAGCCGTGTAGCATGAAAATAATTTTTAAAATTTATAAAAAGGTTAATGCAACCTAACAAATTTTATAACACACTAAAACAATTGATAAGAATTTAAACCATCCATATATTGAGCATACCCCCTTAAGAATCAATCTAGGCCCTCAATTCAAAAAAATAAAATAAAAAAATCAACTCATCTTTATCCACCTTAACTTGAAAAATAAAAAACCTTCAAAAAAAAAATACAAATAATTTAATAAATAATCATATATATATATATATATATATAATTTAATAAATTTATGATTTAATAAAAAACAAATTTTTTAATTAAATTTTAAAATTAAAACATATATGTAATAAAAAGAACTTTAAACTTTCTTTTTAAATATAAATACATCTAGTACTTTTTCAAAAACTTTTATTTTCATCATCTTTAAAATTAAAATAAAACAAATGATGTAATTTTGTCTCTAAATCATATATGTGGTGAACCTTCTATGAATTTTTCATTAGATTTGATTAAGAAGTACAAACAAAAGCAGTGGTGAATCTTATGAACCAACAAACATAGATGGGTGTTTTAAGACATTTTTTTAAGACAAAAGAAATCTTTTGCCTGAAAAAGTCATTTTTTATTTTAGTTATTTTATATTAAAATTTAATATCAATTGAATTGTCTTAAAGATAAAATTTAAGACAAAAATAGTGTAAGACACAAATAGTTTGAGACAAAACTTTATATTTAAGACAAAAACAATTTGAGACAAAAATATTTAAGACAAAAACAATTTGAGACAAAAAAAAATTAAGACAAAAGTATTTTAAGACAAAACCTTATATTTAAGAAAAAAATAGTTTGAGACAAAAACATTTTAAGACAAAACTTTATATTTAAGACAAAAGCAGTTTGAGACAAAAATATTTTAAGACAAAAGGAATTTGAGACAAAAATATTTTAAGACAAAATTTTTGATTTAAGACAAAAGCACTTTGAGACAAAAATATTTAACACAAAACTTTATATTTAAGACAATGACAATTAAGATGAAACCCATTTAAGATAGTTAGCAATTAAGACAAAATCATTAGCAAAATCATTAGCATTCGGAAGTTTGCATTGAAATATCCATGAGTGGATAGTGGATAGTTATATTTTTTATTTTTAAAAATAGATATTCAAACCAAATGAAATTCGATCATGTCATGATATTTATTTCTTTTACATTATATTTTTTATTTTTTCATTAAAACGACATTCTAAAAATATAATAAATAAATAGATAAAAAAAATATTATTTTTTGGTTGGCCATTCAAGGGGATTTGAACTTTGAATCTCATGTTTTAACATAATACTTCATAAGAAGGTGATTGTCAATTAAGTTACATTCCATGAACCAAAATTGTTTATTTTTTAAATATGTGAAAAAATTTAAACTAGCAATTGCACCAGATGTTGCAAAGGAAACAGTCTAAGGCATGAAATTGAGAAGAATATTGACATATAAGAAATCATTGAATGATAAAAATAAGTAAACAAAACACCATTCAAAAAAATCTTCAATGAAGAAGGCTCATTAGTTATGAAACTTTTTTTTGGGTGTGCCACAACCTTGATCTTGCTGATAATTCATCAGCTGGGCACTAATTGAATGCCTCCTTAGAGAGCTTATCTTCTAGTTGATTGAGATCATGATAAATGTGGGTGAAGGATGACCATTCTAGCTCCTGAATGTGTAGCCAAATTTGAGACATCAGGGATTAAAGCCACACATTCAACTTATAAAAATTTCATTAGCCCAGTCAACAACTATTTGAGATTCCTGTCTCTTGCAAACTCTTCAAATTACCACAAGCACTTTCCAAATAAAGAAAAACAAACAATGTTGATAACTCGACCTTTAAATTGGAACCAGGAGCCAAAGTATATTTGATATGAATGAATTGAAATGAATCTATATAAAAAACACAGTGAAGAGAAAGAATAATCAACATATAAGGAAAAGCATACTTTTTTAATGAGATCACCTAGAGATTCTCTGATAATTTGAGTAGGATTTCCTTCAAAATTCCTGCAAGGTATGTTTCCGGTCAGATGTATGAAAAAACAAGAGACATTATAGCTACATTACTTGATATTGCAGGAAAAATGAATTACTTGACCCATAAAACTTTATTATGAATACCATTTTCGTGTGATCTCAAGATGTGGGTAAAAGTGCATTATAGAAGAAAAAAAAATGTTCATGAAATTCCCATGAAAGTGAGCGCATCGATCGATTTTAAGTTTGTTGTTCCATGTTGGTATCTCTACTGTAGAGTTGTGGGATAGTTGTATCATGTGACTAAACTATATTCAATAAATAATCTTGCACTTACCCTGATATTTGAGGAGTAGTGCATTTTTAGGTGCAACTATATGATCTGTGATCTCCTAATTGTGAACTATGTACAAAATATCTAATTAGATGTTACCCAAAGTTTTCCATAGGTATTACATACCCAATTTTCACCCTCTGAGGGTTGTCTTGCTGATGATCACATACAACTTCTGATGACGACTATAATCAAGTCACTTGCAATGCTTCTTCTAGAGTTTAAAGGAAACGCCTCCTTGAAGAAAAAATAAATAAATAAAACAAGAAAAAATGTTTTAACAACTTAGTTAGAAAACAACTAACAACCCTCTTGAGGTGGAAAATTCCAGCCCAATTGAAAGAAGTGAGACAACTCAAGGTATTACAGAGATAAATCAGGACAATTGTGCAACTTTTTCAAGATTGCAACAAGAACTTTTTCTGTATATAATAAGAAAAAATTTGCAAATGAGAAGATACCACAATGGGCATGCACAAGAAGAAGAACCAAAGAAAACAAATTCAATAAAGGAAGCACAACCACCACTCTAAACTCACTTCTCTAAAACAAATACAACTGCAATAAATACCACTGAAGCTTACAAATTTATCAAGCCCTAACTTACTAACAAATTCAACAAGCCAGCATGCTACAATTTTTTGAGTCACCCCCAAATAAATTAGTAAGTATTGCATGAATGTACATTTGTTTGTAATTTTATTTAAAAGGTTGAAATTCTCTCAAGAGCGTATAGAATATATCCAAGAGTTAAAAAAAAATTGAAATTTTGCCTACCTCCACAAGGTATCATCACACCCGGATAGGTGACAACATACAAGTCTAAATCTTCTACCTCTAAGTATCAATGGCACTTCAACATGTCAATAACATACTTGAAATAATGCTTAATGAGTTTTTTCTATTGGCTAAAGAGATGTACATCCATCCATCCAAAAATAAACATCTTAATCAATCCAACACCATAAATTGTGCTAAATAGTTCATCATGTTATTTCAAATATTGCAATATTTTCTTATATTAGCTCACATATTCCTTGAATATTTGAAAGAAAAACTACCTTAGCAAAATATACCAGAAAGATTTGTACTCTAAAAGACAAAAAAAGACAACAAACTAAAATAGGAACTTTAACTCTAATCCAGACACTTCATTCTTAGCAACATGATATCTAATGAAGATGATATGTGGAAAAAAAGGCTTCATATATTGTCTATCACATGTCAAACCGAGTGAACAAACACATGCATAGAAAACATCAGAAATAGGGTTCATAGATCAACTTGTATTATATGGTTTCAAACCCTTCTTGTCTCCTTCAAGGGGGTTTCTGGAGGTCTTAAAAAAGACTTCCTTTTGCTAACCAAATGGATTGTTTCTTTCACACATGTATGGAAACGTACTTTCCAAATCATATTGTAATAGATTCATAAGGTGATATTATTGGTATTAAATACACCTTATTTGGAGACATCATTTTTATTGTAAGGGTTGGTACCTTTCAATTGGATGTGGTTGGTGATGTGAAGACTACTCAACCTCTAGTAAAGATTCATACTAATTCTAACAAGCTTATGGATGCTTGTTTACAAAGGGAGACGCCTCTAAACTTAACTCATTGGATTCTTTGTTTGTTCATGCTAATTATTGTTCTCAACTTTCCTTCTCCAAGGGGTTGAGACTATTTGCTTCATTTATTTTACATGGCCCGGTGAAAGAAGAATAATGGAGATTGTCTCCACATCTTTTCCATTTCGCTAAGTTAAAAATAAAAAGAGTCAAATTCTATAGCCAATAGACTAATAGCCTCTTGATACACCTTTAGTGAGCTATGCATAGCTCTCACCTATCATTGTAGCTCAATGAAATGACATATAATAGGTCCAAGACACCATTATAAATGGAGTAGTTGTGAAGTTGTTGTTAAATGATCACCTCCAAATGTTCAATTCTCATGAATTTTGGGGGAGGGGGGTCTTTTGGTGTATTGAGCGGGGCAAGGGGACATAAGGGTAGCATGGATGGGTAGAAGTGAGAGGTTCAAGCATGGTTTACTGAGATCTATAATCCTAACATTAGAGAATGAGAAGGAGCCTTAGGGCCTTATGGCATAGGGGCTAGGGGACCTATAGGTAAGGCAATGAGAGAAATTGATAGGGGAACCACCAATAGTTGTGACAAGGGGATTAGGGGCCACATTATCACAACCCATATGAACTTAACCCATAACCACTAAAGTCCCTATCCCTTTAACCCCAAAGCCACAATCCCTTAATCCCTACACCCATAACTCATAACAAATTAACCCCTTGATCCCTTAAACCCAAAGCCATTAACCCTTTAACCCCTAACCACTAACTTAGAATCCTTGAACCCCATAAACCCTAATCCCATATCCTCTTAAACCTTGACCCTTAACCCATAACCCCTAACCCCTAAACTCATTAACCCCTAACCCCTTCACTCGCTGACACCTAAATACCATAACCCTTAGGCACTTAACCCCTAAATCCCCTGACATGTAATCCATTTATGGTTAATCTTTAACCCCTAAATCCCTTAACCACTAAGCCATTAACCTCTAACCCTTAAACCCCCTATACCTCAACCCCCTAACCTCTAAATCCCATAATCCCTAACCCTTTACCCTTTACCCTTAACCCCTTGCTCCTAAACCCTTAAACCCCTTAACTCCTAGAACCCCTTATCCTTTCTCCCAAACCACAGGTGCTCCATCACTAATATTCTTGGGAATATTATGCTTTTTCCTACTAACCGCTCCAAATACAACCTCTAAGAATTAGTAGAGTCCAAGGAAAAGAGCTACAAGTTCCCCAAATCTGATCTACATTTTATGGTCAATCACACTTCCCCCAAATGTCCTCCAGTTATTTTCTTTGGTGTATTGGAGTTTTAAAAATACATAGGATGCCAGAAGTAATCGTAATCATAAGACTCAACTTTCCTAATGACTAGGAGGCCTTAAAAATCAAACAACATCTTAACTTATGCCTAAAATTACTAAAATTTCCTATCCCAAATATGAAATTAGAAATTCTACAAAATTATAGGGCAAGAAGGAAACCAACTTCCTCTTCTATAAATATCTAAGACCTTCTGGAGGACAAATACAAATTTTGAAATAAATTTTTGAAATTATGCTCTTGCATCAATAGCTACCAATGTATCCTTGTAGGCCACCCCCTTTAACAATAGTAATACTAATGTCCTTTACATAGAAGGAACTCCTTACATAATTCTCTCTTAGATCCCCTTAAGCCATTGTAATGATTGTCTTTGATGCCTACCTAGTTGCAAGCACATTAAGAAGCAATGTAGGATATTCCTGGTTGAGGATTTTGATAAGTATGTGATTTTGTTGACATCTTGTGATGGTCCCGTATGTGAATATATAAAATCATTTTTTCAGTACTATTTTAAGGACTGATACCATCAGGTGTGTGCGCTAACATGGATGGAATTCTAACTGCATGTTGTATATATTGTAATGTAAATGAATAATCTCTTCTGGAAAAGGCTCCACTCATGATGCCATTTCACAAATGCTTGCACTCACCAATTGTGGTCAGATTTTAAGGTTTCGTGTTCTCATAAGGGTAAACCTACCTATCCATCTCTTTAAATGCACACAACACACATGTTGGCTTGATCTTATGCTTGTTTTGGGGAAAATGTTGTTGGAGTGGAACCCCCAAATTAGATTTATTTGGGTTGACCCTGATTTTAAGGGTAGATTTATAAAGGTTCTGCACAATGCGTGTATAAAACATATGTTGGGTTCTCCATAAATTTCCTAAGAGAAACTCCCCAACACAACAAGTAGAATACTTTTTGCAGCCAAACAGATTAATTGTCGCTAGTTATTTTTTAGAACTAATACAAACTATAGACAATCCAAAATGCCTCATTTTTTATCTATCAATATAGTATCCATTTAAATAGATGCAAGAATAGGTTAATAATAGATACCTAACATAATCTCAATGAAATACTGTGAGTAGAGAGAGCCACAGTTAGTCGAAAATGGATTGATATCTTCCTCAATGTGGATTGGAAGCTTGTTTTCCACTTCTTCAATCAGGTCATGGTTATCTTGGATGCCCTTGTGACTATCTGAAGCTACCAAATCCAATGCTATCAACTTTATCCCAATGACCTCCATTTCTTTGTTTAGTACTTTCAGGCCCTTCTTGTTTCTAATTTCTCTCTTCCAATTTATAAACACATAAAAAAAAGAACTGACAGACCTCTTGCTTTAATGCAATGGCTACAATGTAAATAACTCTCCATGGACAAAAATTATCGGGGTCCTTCAATGGCTACAAGGTAAATACTTCTCCAATGGCTACAACGTAAATTCTCCCTTGTGTTTCCCTGATAATTCCTCACACTTCCTAGCACATGTTGGCACACCTTGGCACCTGGCACATCTTGGACTCCCTGACACTATAACATGACATAAGACTGCCTATCGTACCATGTGAATCCCTCCTTGAGACACCTAGAACTCGCTAACACTCGCTGTCACACACTCGTATTCATTCATTTATGCATTTTGACCTAGTGCACTGTTATGTTTTCCTGGCACTCCCTAACACTCCTTAGCATACATTGGCACACCTTGGCACTTGGAAAATCTTTGTATGCTTCCCTAGCACTCTAACATACCTTAGCACTTCCTATAATACTGTGTCACTCCCTTCTTAGCACACTTGGAATTGGTTGATACTTCATTTCCATGCATTTGAAACTAGTGCTCCCTGCTGTTTCCCTGACACTTGGCCCTCACACTCCCTAGCATGTGTTCATGCCACACCCTAGCACCTGGCACATCTTGGAATGCCTATCATGCCTTGTAACTGCCTATCATGTGTTAGTACTTCTAGGCATTCCCTGTTACACCTTGGTATTCCTTAGCTTTCATTCCGTCATAGATAGCCTTACTTTTTTTGCGACTTGGGAACCCAACCAAGTCATTGGAAAATCAATGTTGTGCCCAACCCTAAGTTTCCCTTTTTCTGAAACTAATTTGTCCAACCCTTTATGTAACCTTAGTCTTACCTCCTACAAGTCTTATTTTTGCCTTCTCCTAACACATTTTATCCTTGAGACGCTTGGAATTTGTTCACACTACTTGGCACACACTCTTATTCATTCATTTCCATGCATTTTGACCTAGTTCTCCCTTGTGATGTCCTGACACTCCCTAACACTCCTCAACATCCATTAACGCTTTCTGGCATGTGTTAGCATGCATTTTCAATCCTTGGCACCCACCGACACTCCTTAGTTATCATGCCTTCACAATTACCCTTAGATTTTTGGGGACTTGGGAATGCAACCAGGTATTGCCTTGACTATAACAACTTGACCAAGTTACGGTTACTACAACTAGATTGTGCCTTTTTCACCTAAGAAATGAATATAACCCCTAACCCATTTAACCCCCTAAACCCCTAAACCCTAAACCTCTGAACCGTTAACCCCTAACCCCTTAAACCCTAATTTTCGATCCCTAACCCATTTAACCCCCTAAACCCCTAAAACCCTAACCCATTAAACCGCCAAAACCCTAACCCCTAAGATTCTTAAGTGCTAAATCCCCTAATCCACTAAACCTCTAAACCCCTACCCCATTTAACCCCCTAAACGTCTAACCCCTTAACAGCTAACCCCTAACCCCTAAAATCCTTAACTGCTAAATCCCCTAACCCCCTAAACCTCTAAAACCCAAAACCCATTTAACTCCTAAACCCTAAACCTCTAACGCTTCACCCCTAACCCCTTAAATGCTAATTCCCAAACCCTAACCCATTTAACCCCCTAAAACACTAAAACACTAAAACCCTAAACCTCTAAACCCCTACCCCCTTAACCCATAAACCCCTAAAGCATTAACTCTTAACCCATAACCCATTAACCCCTCAACCCTAACCCCTAAAATCCTTAACTACTAAATCCTCTAAGCCCTAAGCCCTTGGAGAAGGCGTGCTCAAGGAGGATCATTCTAGGAAATGTTTGTATTTCATCCATAAAAACAACAACCTAAACCATGGCAGATGATCACTTCATAATAAACCCATACTTGTTTAACATATCGGGCTGAGAAATTTACTCGTTCCCTCTCAGTCAACTAGTTAAGTTATGTATGCTTGTAATTGTAAATGGATCTTCCAACTAGCACAAGCTTTAATTGTAATTTATTAAATCCATTATAGGCAAACACCTTATTATGGAATCATCCCTGGTTTAAATCTCTACCCCTCTAACCCCCCTTCAACCCACCAGCAATTTAGGATTATACTCTTCTTATGGGCTCTCCCTCGGTAAAAGAAGCCCTTTTCTTCCAAAATATTCTTGCTGATTTTGCCGAGGCCTTTGGCAGATCCATCAACAAAGCCAAATCAAAAATCTTCTTCCTCAATACCTCCTAGACCATTCAACTCAACATAGAACGCATTATAGGCTTTCATCTCAACTCCTTCTCCTCCAAGTACCTCAGAGTTACCCTGACTGATAAATCCCTGGCCAAATCCAACTGGGAGCCTCTGGTCACGATACTAAAAACAAAAAATATTTCCAATTGGGCTTTCAGGTCCTTAAATTTCCTGGGCAGATTAGTCTGAGTTCGCTCAGTCTTGCAAGCCATTCCTCAATACCAGTACTCAACCATTTTTGCTCCCAAATCTATTTCAAACCAAATCAAAACCATTCAAAGAGACTTCTTATGGAAAGGCAAAGAGAACAAGGGAAAATGGGCCCTAATAGCCTAGGGAAAAATATGCATGCCTAAAAAAGATGGGCGGCTTTGTCTCAGAGGCCCAGAGTTGTTGAGAAAAGTTTTGGGCGCCAAATCCTAGTGTAGATGGATCACTAGCCCCAACACCTCTTGGGAAGCACTCTGGCAGGAAAAATATGCCCCATCTCATAACCTGAAGTCTCTAATTAGGCTCCCTGGAAACCTCAAAGGTTCCTCGATCTGGAACCAAGCTTGGGAGAACAGAGCAATGGTCCAAAACCATTTCTTTTGTGAAGTTCGAAATGGCGTGACAACACTATTATGGGATGATGCCTGGGAGCAATGCCCTCATCTCAATCAAGACCAATTCCAACAAATTTGAACTCATATGGACAGACACAACAAAAGGCTTGTCAAAGTATTCTGGAAAAACGAAGAAAACACTGAATGAAGGGAATGACTCGAGGCCCCAAAAAGGGTCCAAAAAAATTACCCTTAGGATTGGAATAACCTAGCTGACGAGCTAAGGAAAATTCAAATTCAAAGGGACGATGAGCTGAACAAGCTAATATGGGGCTCTAATGCAGCTGGCCACTTAAACATAAAAGAAGCCTATGACCTCCTATCTAACTCCATTCACATCCCCACAAAAAAAAAATGGAACACTCTCTGGAAGCATAATAATTTGCCCAAAATCTTTCTCTTTGAATGATAAAATACAAAGTGAAAACCTTCAATAAATCCCCAAGTCAAAGGAGCTTCAAGGGTTCCCTCTTGGTGTGATAGTTAGGGCATCAATTTATTTGAAATTCCACCATCGTATTTCGTTCAAAATTGGAGGATGCCTAGAGCTCTAATCTAGCCTAGGAAGCGATGCCTTGCTTGAGGGCCTTTTTCTATTTTTACACACCTTTTTCCTTTTTATTTTAGCCTCTCTAGGCATCATACTATTTTAGAGAAAATAAACCTTTATTCTCACACCTTGTATGTGAGCATCTTCTTGGAAACTCCTCATGATGCAATTCAACCTAGCCATATATGCATGGTTTATTTTCTTCATGAAGTCGAATTAGACCTATTTTCATCGACACATGTTAATTATTACAATAAGAAAGGTAAATATTGAGAGGTGATGTAGTCAAAAGGGATTATTATTGGCAGTTTTTGTGTTTCAACCATGCAAACAGTGAACAGTCTTGGAGAGGGTGTGCTGAAGGAGGATCATTCTAGGAAATGTTTGTACTTCATCCATACAAACAACAATCAATAGATATATATGGTTACTAAATGAAAACAACAAGTTATTACAAAGGGGGAACCATACTGAACTATTTCTAGTAGGTTGGAACTTCATAATAAGAAAAAAATAGATATCATAGAGAAGTAGTGCCACAGTGTTGTGTTGACTTTTTGCTCATACATTTAATGAACTATCCTGAGTACTATGTGCTAAAATAACACATATTTTAGAAGACATGTGCCTCACTAAAGATACTTTAAACACAATTGTCAATTAAAGGGAAAACATTAGCTACAAAGTGTTTTGAGGAGATGTGTGCTTTCAACAAACCTAGTCTTGAAAGAGAGAAAATTCACTAGAGAGAAATTGTGACATCCAAAATGATCTAGCACATAGGCCTTTAACCCACAATTTTATCCTCTTCTATTTCATCGATTACATTCTCTATCTACGTATTATGCTCTATAAAGGAAAGGTGAAAGTCCTCATTCTAGAGGGTGGATTTACTTACATAGGTGTCAAGAAATTCTCATCATCTACCCTCATCCATTTCATACTTGAGAGCACTCCCACTACATGGACTTGATAGGGTAGCCCATGGTATAGTGTCTCTATGATTTACTTTCCTACACTTCATTCACGTATCAAATGAATTATAATATACTTATTTTATAGCTTTTTGAGTTCATGTGTTTGTTTTGTATACGTTATCGTGCTACAAGGATAATGTTGTCATTACAATTCACTTATTTGAATGTTACTTTCATATCGGATGGATATTCTTTGCCACTTTTCCATCTAAGCATGGGAATTTTAATTAGGAAACTCATCACCACCCTATATAATTTAATTTTTACTCAAAGACACCATTGTATATTGGATTATTTTAGACTTACACCGGCACAAATATCTTAAAATAATCCTTATGAATAAAAATAATTAGTGATAATCCTCATTAATTAATAAGATTACTTAACTATTGATAAAAAAAACTAAATAAATAAACAATAACAACAATTATATCACTAGCACATAAAGATACTTTTACTTTAAAACATTTTCTTAAGCCAAACTAATATTTTGTCTTAAAATCCTAAATTATCATTTGAATTATTTTAATTTAAAAATTAAAACTTTTTAATGGTCTTCAATTATAAATTAAAAAAATTCGTTCGAAGAGGTGGAAAAATTCTAAAAAAGAAGATGGGAAGTAAACAAATTGAGGGTTGGAGATAGGTTATTATTAGAACAACACGAAATTTGACCAAAGAGAGAGAGATTTATCAGAGATAAAATCAGACTAACAAAATGAGCTTGAAGACAGATCAACATTGGCAGGCTGCCTAAGCCAGAATACCTGGTAATCGACAACAACCCACAATTTACGAAGACAATGGCCAATTTCAGCTTCGTCGATTACCTCTGCATGACCACCATCACCAGCGCCTATATGCCCTTTTGTTACCTCTGAGGTGGCAACTACAACTTAAGAGGACCATCTATGGTGACAGCATGGATTATTTTTGTGATGGGAGGGTTTATGTTTGCTTATCAGAACTCCGTAGGCCGACTCAGAACTCTGTAAGTTTCATTTTTTTTGTTTCTTTACAAAGAAAAAGAAGTTGAACCTTTTTTTTGCATCATTGCATTGTTAACGAAAATTAGTAGAGGATTTGTCCGAGTTTTTTTTTTCTCTTGAAAATCGATCTGATATTTCATTACTAAACAGTAGAATGAATGAATGCAACATCAAGTGAAGGGAAATTAATAGAGGATTTGTATAAGTGTTTTTTATTATCTGTTTGTGTTTTTTTGAGAATACCTCTGATATTCAAATAGGTTTCCTGGTTGACTCTTCCTACAAAAGAATTGTTGCATTGTTTTCCCTCCTAGTTATAGGGACAATTCCAAACTAGCCTCTTTTCATAGTAAGCCTCTAAGTCCTCTGTAACTGATAGCAGAGGAAGAGATTGCTGCAGCAGTAGGAAGGGAGATGACCATGGCAAGGAAGCAGAGGGTTTCAAGAAACAAATAATTGATAAGGGGAGTAGGTTGTTTTTCCAGATCGAAAACGTATCACAAAAGAGGTATTTGGGCCCTCAAGGAAAGGAACAGGGGCAATTTTCCCCAACATGCCAAACAACCTCAAGTGCCCAAATTCGATGCAAAGCCTCCCAAATTCTATCCCACATAAGACATGCCCAAGCTCCTCTTTAACAGGAGGAAGTCCAAGCCTACCAAGCTCAGGTAAACTAATATTTCTACATTTAAATCAATTTTTACAGTCATTATTCAATACCCATATAAGTATTTTTAGTAATCTAGGGTTTAGGCTTTAGGATCAAGCTCTACAGTCATTTTTCATTATTCAATACGCATATAAGTATTTTTAGTAATCTAGGGTTTAGGCTTTGGGATGAATTTCTACAGTCATTTTTCAATATTTGTATAGGTTTTCACTTTCATTTTTACGGACATTATTCAATACTCCTATAGAATTGTTAATAATTTATTGTTTAGATCTATTTTTGCAAATACTATGCAGTAATCATTGGGTACGAATGGTGCTTTTATGTTGCTATTTCTCTTATGAAATCTTCTTTTTGAGACTATATAGGTCCAACATTACTCTGGGAACTGTACTGATCCTTCTAGCTAGATGCTTTAAGCGCAAACGTGTTGTTTTCTTGAAACAACTGGAGTCTAGACTTTTACTTATTACTGGTAAAAATGCTTCTTTCATCCCTTGCAAATGTGTGAACTCATTTTGTTTTTTATTTTGATAGGTCTTACTTGATAAGATAAATATTTAACCGGCCTTATGGGTTTTAAATTCTTTGGGTGATATGATTCAATTTGGTTGTTTGGTTGATTTCACTTTTAACATCCTTTGAGATATGCCTGGTCTGTTGGACCTCCTTTTGAATAGCCAGAATTGAGAGTTGAATTTAATCATAACTTTAATAAAATTTCATTAAAATGTAAGTTTTTATCTTATAAGAGAGCGGTTCGAGCTTTCAGAACCTTTTTTACTAGCGAAGTAGAAGGAGAATGTTGTCAAAAGAATATATCAAAAAATTATAATTTTCCAATACCAAGAGAAAATTTCCAGATTACCATCTAATCTTGTGTCTCACTGTCAGTTTTCCTTCCCGACCATCAACTTTAAGAGGCAATTGTCAACGAGTCTTAGTGGCTAGGTCTTTTGGAATATTTTTATTAGGGAAGTAGGAGGATGTTTTAAAAGAATATATGTGGGTTTACAAGCTTCCAATACAGAGAGTAAACTGACAGATAACCATTAGATCCTATTTTCCAATCTCAGTTCTTTCTTTCCTGACCATCAAATATACTAGGTAATTGTCAATAGGGTCTTGGTTCTGTCACAAATTTAAAGTCTCCAAAAATGTTCCATTGTTGCCCTAGTATGTTAAAATGGGATGAGGCTAAGCAGAAACCAGAGGTGAATTTGATGAAATAGATACCTATTGGACTAAATAAAGTTGTTTATGAAGTGTAGCTCCCAACCTCATGGTGTCTTTCTCAAAGAAATTTCCAAATAATAATATTAGGTGATATTTCATGAACTAATACCACACATGATGCCCTTGCATTATAAAGTTTACTACAGTAAAAAAATATTGCAATGCATGAAAGGATTCATCAATATGTTTTGACATCACAAAATAGCTGTGATAGACAAGGTCAAGATTACAAAAACTCATCTCTCTCATTATATTAATCCATAGCCAGGAATCGGGTCTCCATGATTTATAGAGTAGTCTGGATAATTTTTAAATTCTTAGTCCTTTTTGTCTGTCACATCGTGCTCTGTAACACCAAGATTTTGAAGAATTATGTCCATCATTATACACTTAACTATGAGTTCATCTCCCATTGCCTGGAGTGCAAGGTTGAAAAATTCAACTCTGCAGAAGCATTGACTCTAAACTAAACACTCTTTTCTTTATAGAGAAATATGAGTTAATCCCTTAGAGGCTCATTGTTGTTTTCTACATTTTCCACCATTCTGTCAAGGATGTCTGTACACTTCCACTGTGTTTTGATAGCGGCATGGTACATGCTTCACCTTGTGTAATAAGCGTAAAAGTTCTTAGATGAAAAAGAGACAATGGTGTCCAAGAACATATCAATTTATTGAATAATTAATTGATACGATAAGATTATTACAATGAGGACAACCCCAAATATAGTTGCACTCCAAGGGGATTTCGGGAAGTTATTTCCAGACTCAATTCAGATCAACACCCTTTCTATTTGTGGGCAGTGCCATTGTCATTTGGTTTTGTTTCATTCAAATCGTGAACTGGTTTGAGCCTCAAGGGTTTCCTTTTCACTTTTTGGAGCTTTGACAGTGGGTAAGGGCACTTGATATTCCTCCTCCTTTGTTTCTTCCTCATTCTAATCCCTTCCAAAATCATTTTCTTATTCATCACTTTCATTATGCTCAAATTTCCTTATTAAAATTATTGTCTTGCTCTTCACCATATTCCCCATTGAATTGGGATTGCGATTCAGAATCAAATTTTTTGGAATCACATTCCAAATGGCATTCAGATTCACTGTTTATCTTTGTCTTCATTTCATTTTTTGGATTGGTAGACATCGACCTTGGCTTGACGTTGAAGACAATCTTCTAAACAATGCGCAATATCTTGTTTCTAATAATGTTCATCCTCTCCATTAAGATGGTAGAGCTTATCTGGTATGGGAATTTTTGGTTCATCCCCAGGTTGCATCTCTATGAATAGCCTTGGAATCTCCATAAAAAATTACTTGGTAATAAATGGCCTCTGGCAGTATTGACAGAGAAGATATTTATTTTCAAAGCTTCATATACTCATACTTTGTTGTGTAAAAATGGAATATAGTCCAAAAGCTTAGATTAGCATCTCACTTTGGCATTCCATAAAGGATGTTGTTTGTGGAGTTCATAACTCAAGTCTCCACAAATTTAGGCCTCCATGAAATCTGTAGCAGATCTTCAGAGCACAATTGACCTCGATGAATTTATGCAGTGATGTTGTGATGGATTGTGCCTGGTATCCAGCAATCGAAATGCTTTAAGCTGGACAAATTTGGGTTAAATTCTTCCAGAAAAACTATTACCAGAAACATTGAAAGCATGCAATAAAGAAAAATTGCTAGGAGACTGCGAAAAGTACCTTTCATTATTTTTTTGAATCAATGAAGGTTAATGGCGACCACCCTTCTGGTGTGTGGTCTGCAGCGAATGCCATACAATGAACAAAAGATACATAATACTAAATTTACAATTTACAGTGAAATGATACATAATAAAACATCATAAAATTATAAAATTTTCTCAAAAAAAAAATAAAAAAATGAAAGCAATTACAAATCCATAAAAATTTAAACACTAATAAAAAAAATTAAAATAAAATAAAATTTGAAAACATAATAACCCTCCCTCTTCTTATCCCAATTTTCTAGTGGTGCATTACTCGAGCTGTGGATCAAGTTTATAAGTGATCAACTCTAGATGAATTTTGAGTCAAATTTACAGCTTTGGTAATGCAACACTTGATTAATTGATCATGTGTGCCATGAGAAGGGCCAAGGTTGAATTTTCAAATTTCCGTTTGCATCCTTCATGTTTTTTCCTTTACTAATTTTCTAACTGCACTCTGGTTCAATTTTATCGAGCCATCCCTGAGACTATTCAACTTCAAGTCCCAAAGGTTAACACCTATGCAAAAATCACTGGGAATTTCAAAATGTTTTAAATTATTAGTCCATGTGATCTATTATCCACTTTTGGGACAAGAAATCCAAAGAAAGTAGCTCTAACACAAGTAAATTTGGTAAAAATTATATAGTTTTTTTCAGAGTTGGAAACTAGAGATTAATGAGACCTTTCCTTTGAAAATTCAAGTAGTATAGACCTGAAATAAGAAAACAATTGAATATATATAGGTGTGTGTATCTTTGTTTAATATGATAGAGGATATCTATAGGTTTGCAGCCATGCCATCCACAATTATGTGTGTTACTGCTTTGAGTATTGAAATTAAGAAATCTGAGCATGATACACAATGCTTTCAGAATTAGACTCCTTGTTCAACTACTCAGAATTCTACTAGGAATCTTATGACATTGATCTTTGCCTGTCCCCAGTTAATCTGCATGGCTATTTACAATTCAATGGCTAGCAGGAATTTGAAGAAGGTTGATGGTATGGTTCTGAGCATTCTACGGTATTTCTCTTTTCCTTTTCCTACTTCATTGCTCTTTACCTTAAATTATGCCCATAATTTTTGTGTATCTGGACCATCTTCTCCTTCTTAATCCAAGTGTTGACAATGAAAATGAAAAGCTTCATATTTTAAGGCAGATATGGATTGAGGTCAAGGTGATTCACCCATGAGCTTGTTTACACTATTATTCTAGTCATCAATAGTACTTCATGTTTTTTCCTTTACTAATTTTCTAACTACACTCCAGTTCAATTTTACAGAGTCATTCCTGAGACTATTGAATGCTTCAAGTCCCAAAGGTTAACGCCTATGCAACAGCCACTGGGAATTTCAAAATGTATTAAATTATTAGTCCATGTGATGTAGTACTTGCTTTTGGGACAAGAAATCCAGAGCAAGTAGCTCTAACACAAGTAAATTTGGTAAAAATTATATAGTTTTGTTCAGAATTGGAAACTAGAGATTAATCAGACTTTTCCTTTGAAAATTCAAGTAGTATAGACCTGAAATAAGAAAACAATTGAATATATATAGGTGTGTGTGTCTTGTTTTAATAAGATAGAGGATCTCTATAGGCTTGCAGCCATGCCATCCACAATTATGTGTGCTACTCCTTTGAGTATTGAAATTGAGAAATCTGAACATGATAGACAACACTTTCGGAATTATATTCCTTGTTTAGCTACTGAGAAGCCTACTGGGAATCTTATGACATTGATCTCTGCCTATCCCCAGTTAATCTGCAAGGCTATTTACAATTCAATGGCTAGTAGGAATTTGAAGAAGGTTGATGGTATGGTTCTGAGCATTCTATGGTATTTCTCTTTTCCTTTGCCTACTTCATTACTCTTTACCTTAAATTATACCCACAATTTTTTTGTATCTAGATCATCTTCTCCTTCTCAATCCAAGTGTTGATAATGAAAATTAAAAGCTTCAAATTTTAAGGTATATATGGATTGAGGTCTACTTTATTCACCCATAAGCTTGTTTAAATTATTATTCTAGTCATAAATAGTACTTCATGTTTTTGCCTTTACTAATTTTCTAACTGCACTCTAGTTCAATTTTACAGAGTCATCCCCGAGACTATTGAATGCTTCAAGTCCCAAAGGTTAACACCTATGCAAAAATCACTGGGAATTTCAAAATGTGTTAAATTATTAGTCCATGTGAGCTAGTATCTGCTTTTGGGATAAGAAATCCAGAGCAAGTAGCTCTAGAAAAAGTAAATTTGGTAAAAATTATATTGTTTTTTTTCAGAGTTGGAAACTAGAGATTAATCAGACCTTTCCTTTGGAAATTCAAGTAGTATAGACCTAAAATAAGAAAAAAATTGAATATATATAGGTGTGTTTGTATTTGTTTAATATGATAGAGGATCTATATAGGCTTGCAGCCATGCCATCCACAATTATGTGTGCTACTCCTTTGAGTATTACAATTAAGAAATCTGAGCATGATAGACAGCGCTTTCATAATTAGATTCCTTGTTCAGCTACTGAGAACTTATATATATATATATATATCTGTGTGTGTGTGTGTGTGTGTGTGTGTGTGTTTTTGTTTTCTTTTGGTTAATTTAAAATTTAAGTAATGTTTCCTCCTCGTTCTTTTAGTAGGCATTTGGATCATTGCTAGGAGTGAAGTATGTCAATCGTGTGATCTCACGTAGAGGCCAAGGTCCCCTGCTGAAAGTTCATCTAATGACTAGAATGGTTGTGGAAGGTGTTCTCACATTCATAATTGTTATAGTTTCATTGATTGTGAGAGCAACAAGACCCAAAAGCTTTTTTCTGAGGACATGGAAAATGAACATCATAAAGCTTAGTCTAAGCATTGTAGGTGCTAACTTCATAGGCCCTGTTGAAACCTGCCACTGTAAGCACTTCTGTTATCCCTCTCAATGCAGAAAGGTTGATTTTTCAAAAGATTAGATTAAGATTTATTATGAACTTATAAAGTCATAAATTTTGAGCTAAATAGGAAGGATTAGAATTTTATACCTCTCTACCTATGTTCCTCTCTACCCATGTTCAGGGATTGTACAAATACCCAACCCAATTTTGATATGTGGTATTTTCCTCTTTATAGTTATAGAGGAAGTGCCTCGAGAAACATGTCAGAGGGGCTGCAACATGAAGAGAAGACTTCCTTTGGCTTAGGTGCTGAGTTTCAGGGGTTTCTATTCTTGACCCAGCTTGCTTCTTTTGAAACTCGTGCTATGGGGATGACCCAAACCACAGAAAAAATCAAATCCTAGTGGAAAACACAACACTCTGCAAATCTCACCATTAAAATATTTTCTTATTGGCAATTGCTTGATATATAACCTATCGCATTTTAAAAATAAGGTTTCAATCGAGATGTAGAATCTAGTTAGGTATTTGATGGTGTCCAAATTCAGATGATAAAGGCCTATTCCATCTCACAAGTGGGGTGATTATCTGTTCCATCTTGAGGTCTTGTAGTCTATCTATGTGTAATTTAACATTGGATTGTATCAGGTACTTAATTTCTTGTAATCTATCTATGTTTAGTTTAGCATTGAATTGTATGAGGTACTTAATTTCTTGTAGTCTATCTATGTGTAATTTAGCACTGAATTGTATCAGGTACTGAATTTCTAAAAGAAAATTCCAAATTCCCAACATTAAATTCACATGTGTTGCAGTGCTTAGAACAATGTCATATGTTCCATCCTGAAAAGCCTGGAAAAAGGGTTAGTTTCTATTATCATTGTTTTCAGGCCAAGCAAAATTCTAGCAACTAGTTAAGAAAATATATCAGTCACTGCATGGTAATGAAGATAATGATTGTTCTATCCTGGGTTGTTGCACCTTTGTCACAAAGCGTCGGAAGCTTTTTGTATTGTACGGATTTAATTTTTTTGAGTTTGACAAATGCTTCTTTTGAACCTCATTTAAAGAGAAGTTATAGATTGTATCCTAGTTGCAGCTCTTCATGAAGCTGATGGTGCTTCCATTTTAGCAGTCTGTTGAGTTTTCTTCATTTTAATGGTTTTGATGCAATTCATTGCAATTTTTTAGTAAAAAATATCTTTCTTCTTATTGGGAATCATGCATTTTTCTCCTTGAAAAATATGCAAATTCTGGTTTTGAAAATCCCAAGCTTTTCTGAGTAATAGAAGTCTACTAGGAATCTTATGGCATTGATATCTGCCTGTCCCTAGTTAATCTGCATGACTATTTACATTTCAATGGCTAGCAGGAATTTGAAGAAGGTTTATGGTATGGTTCTGATCATTCTACGGTATTTCTCTTTGCCTTTGCCTACTTCATTGCTCTTTACCTTAAATTATACCAACAATTTTTGTGTATATTGGCTGGTATCCAGACAGAACTGTCTTTGGTTCACTGAGGATGTGTTGCATGCCAGTTTGACTGGAACACTGTAAATTCCAGTTTTATTTTCCTAACTCCTCACATAATTATTTCGTCACGTTAATTCAGTAAATCATATAACAATCATAAAAGAAGAATCAATTTTTTTCTATCTTTATCACCATAGTACAATATATATAGTCTCAAATCGGTATGAAACCTATTGTTTGTAACCAAAGTTATGGTTTGAATTTGGTTAATAGCCATTTAAACGCCTTGGCATTCGTGCTTACCAATCGAGTTATAATTATAAGGTTTCTATTTATTGATCGTATCCTATACAACCACCAGAATATTACTCTGTCAGGGTTATATCGAATGTTTTATAGTTTGTACTTACACACATAGGTATTGGTGCTCACATTGCTTGGCATTCAAATTATTAAGCCCTTTTTCAATTTGAGGAACAAATGCCTTCGGGATTCGGTTCGCCACTTGGCCGGTTATTCCTCCATCCGTGAGGGTTGTATGTCTATTCCATTGATTAGTTTGGTACTGGATATTATGACCGTCGACAGTTGTGTAATCCAGCCTCGGTCTCTGCGAGATTCTTTTGGAAATATCCTTGATTCACTGTGAGTCATCAAGCTATGAGCTGTTTCATTTTCCCTTTGGCGCATTTTCATAGTTTGGTCTTCGTCTTGGATACTTTCTTTCTGGGCCCTTATAAGGTTATTTCCTTTCGCTCTGCAACAACGTTTGTATTTATTTTTTGTTCTTTTCGTGGTTTAACCCAGCTTACAGGTGCTTTCGTTTCATTCTAGTTTGATTCACGATGGCAGAGTTTTGTTCTATTTTTATTTATAATCCATCTTCTACATAAATCTTGCATAGAGGCTTGGCCTTTCCCTAAAGAGAGGCTCGGCTCTTCCTTTTGGCCTGATGATGCGGGTTTTCATGTTTTTTCTTATGGCGCCATTGAAGGGTTTAGGGTAAGTTCCGTTGCGGCTTTCCCTTACTCGGCCTTACCCAACTGATCCGCCTAATTCTGGAAGCATTCTGGGTTCAACGTTATATAAAATAAACTGATACTCTTCCTGTTCCTCTTGCAGGTCCGGCTCGAGGGATTCTTTTCCTGAGGTGAAATTACTCCACCCTTTTATTGAGCTGGGTTTCTATTTTTATTAATTATTATTTTTTTTCGTTTCCTCATCCGATTTTTCGATCTTAATCCATATTCGTGGTTATGTTTCATGTTTCCAGATAACCTTCGGTGAAACCCTACTAGAGTTCTATGCGGCACTCCAATATGGTCGCAACTAACACCACATTCGTCCCTACAGGTATTCTGTTCGTTTGAAGAGGGATTGTAGCTGGGTTTTTATATGGCGCTGATAAAAAAGATATCTGGGTTTTGTAAACCTGGCATAGGATTCTATCTACCGAAGTTTTATTTTTTACTGTTCTTGGTCCATAAAAAATTGCTCAGGGTTTTATCCTAGTGTATTATTAATGAACGACTAACTGGATACTTTGTTCATCGAGTTCCTTAAACAATTTTCTCTTTTTCCTATTTTTAAGTTTGGGGTGGAGCCCAATAATGTTGTACTGAACATTTAAGTTTTCCCAATTCGATACTAGTAGTTGTACTTCACTGTTAAGTTTATCAGTTTGGATGTTATTCAAATTTCTCCTTTGACATTACTCTGTATATGAAAATGTTTTCCTTTTATGCCACAACAAGTTAATATTTTGATTTCATCTTACGGAAATATGTAATTTATCTTAAATTTCTTCATTGTTTCAAATGTCTTAAGGTTTTACAGTTCTTTTCTTACTCTTATCTACTCGAAATATAGGAGTACTTAACCCAAAACTTCATTTTATATGTTTATAAGTTCGCCCCTGCAATGGTGCCCGGACCACCATGGGTTAAGTCCATGTTACTCTAGGGACTGGCCACGGTCGATGTACTTGGGTTCAGGGCTACTCCGAGAACCAAGGTCGACACACCGTCGTGACTAGGTTTTCACTACCTTGACATTGTCCAAGAGCCATCTCCCAATAAAGAATTTATTCTGCTCTTCGAACCCTATTCTTTCCAAATATTAGTCTAACTCTTTTTATGGAAGATGTTTTTTTTTTTTTTTTTTTTTTTTTCTGCTATTTTTACAGGGGTTGTGAAAGTGTTCTTTCATTGCTTCTTAAACCAACTCCAGTTAAAAAGAACATGTAAATATAGTTGTACAAAATTTCGGTAGATGTATTATATAACAACTGTTCCTATAATTTTCAATTCCATTTCCTTTTCTTGTCTCATAAGAAACATGGACAACAGAGAAATATTTAGCTCTATTATTGCTTTGTTCAATCATAGTACGATTACAGAAAACGAGTAATGTTACGTACTGATTTACTTTTCTATTTTCCTACATATACATTCATGTATATTTATACATTCATAAATAAATAGTATTCCATCCTTGCTGTGAACAACCATCTAATCCAGTGTTTTCTTGTTACTAATTTCACAGAAGTACTTCTTGTATATACATACATACATACATAAATCCATAATAAGCCAGTACCTCACACATCTACTATACTATGTACAACCTTCTAATCCAATAAAATCTTATTAAGAATTGCAAAGTAGTACTTATCTGAAACCAATTAGGTTCATGCTGAGGTCCACCCAACCATTCAAGGGAGGCTATTACGTCCTCCGCTTGCCCCCTAGCTCTAGAATCTTGACAGTGTCATAGGTTAACAGTGGATTCTTCTGTTGCGACCTCTGGATGGCCAATCCAGTCACACTTAGATATTCTGGCTTTATAAGGGCTGCTGTAAGCTATTTTCAACTGGTCCCCCAAACCAGCTCTAGAAAATTCTCTCCCTTTACCAATTTCAGAGAACCCTTACTCCTCTCCTGGGATTTAGCTTTATCCTTAGAGGAGTAGGTAATTGTTTCCAACTATTCCCCAACCACCTCCTATTCTTGGAAACATTTCTTTACCATCATCTTTATGCCTATTTCATATTAAAATATTTTCTTCTTTTAATTTTATTAACTGCTTCTAATTAATAAATCAATAACTAAAATAGTTTTGCTAAATTAGTAATAATTTTCAAGTTTTTCTTGCCGGATAAAAGAAACTAAGCAAATTGTCTTTAACTAGTCAACACTAGTTGAGGTTAATGAGGCTGTCACATCTTTAAAGGGTGCTAGATCAATGGAAGAGCACCTGCCATGTAGGAGGTTGGTGGTTTGACTCCACTATATCCTAACATGAATTATTCAATGATATTGTAGATTTTTTTTAATTCAATATTTTTATATTGTTTTATTTTAATGGTGAGATTTTTTTTTGAATTAATCATTTTATATTTTCTCTAGAGATACAATAGATAGGATTAAAGACATTGTCTCCATAAATACAACATGTCTTTAATTTCATCTATTCAAATGAAATTTTCTCCTAAGAGACAATAAATAACAACTGTCTCTAGAGAAACAAAAATGAAACTATCTTTCGAGAGACAAAAATGAAATTGTCTCTGGAGAGACAAAAATGCTTGTATTATATATTGTCTTTACAGAGAAAATATTTTAAGACTATTTAATTTTAAGACTATTTAATTTGAGACACACACTTAAAGACAATATTTAAGAAAAAACACAAGTTTTCTTTTCTCTCAAATTAAGACAATTTACAAAAAAATTATCTTAAATATTGTCTTAAAACCCCCTTTATATTGCAGTGTTTTACTCTTTAAATTGTATTTTTAAATGTTATGAAAATTACATAAGATTTGTATTGAGACATTTTATATTAATTCATATCAAAATAGTTTATTCATAACTCACATTATGTTAAATCTCTGAAAAACTAGAATGTCTCCACCAAAATATATTCAATAAGCCCAAATGTAAAATGTGTTCTCTTAAGTTATTATAATATAATAAATTTGTCTTTTAGTATGTTTGAATAGCTCTCTTCTAGCCTTTTTGTTGTAGCTTGCATCGCTCTTATGGAGCACAGGAATCTACAAATTGTCAATCCCGTATCTCATGGATGGAGACTTGAGTAGTTGTTTGTTTTATAATTTTTATCAATAGAGTATCTCGATGGTTTTTTGTTTTTGAAAGTTTTCATATAATTTTTTTAAATATGTTTGTTTATTTCAAAATTACTAAATGTTATTTAATTAATTTAGTTATAAAAATTATATAGTTTGATAGATATTTATAAATTTAGAGTATTATATTATTAAGAATTAAAATAAAATATACAATTGTAATAAAATTGTAAATCATTATGAAAAACAAATAATCATATATATATATATATATATATATATATAATTATTATAATTACTATTTTTAATATGGTTGATATAGTTAAATGTTTAATAAATATAATTAAAAAAAGCTATAGCAAAGTTAAGAATGTCTTACTAATGCACACATTTATTTAATTAATTATGTATAAAAGGGTTATTATGAATCAATTTTAACTTGACAGAAAAAATGAATTACACATTTTATTGTAAAATTGACCATTTTTCTAAATACAATTTGCCTGTCTCAGAGCCATGTGACATGAATCTATTTTTTTAAATTTATCAAAACTAATGGCCCATTTTTATAAATAATTTTTTTTTATATATAAATGAATGTTATAAATAATAATGAGGAACTTATCATGGAGGAGCTTATTAAAATTGGAATAATCTCAAATCCCTAGCAAATTGGTGGTCAGGGAACCACATGACATGAACCTAATTTTTAAATTTATTAAAAGTAATGGCCTATTTTGCTAAATAAAATTTTCTTAAATATAAATGAATGTTATAAATAATAATGAGGAACTTATCATGGAGGAAATTTCCCTTCAAAATTATTAAATTTTTAAAATTTATTAAAAGTAATGGCCCATTCTGCAAAATAAAATTTGCTTATATACAAATGAATGTTATAAATAATAATGAGGAACTTATTGGAATAATTTCAAATTCCTAGCAAATTGTTGTCCAGGAACCACATGGCACAAATCTAATTTTTAAATTTATTAAAAGTAATGACCCATTTTGCTAAATAAAATTTTCATATATCTAAATGAATGTTATAAATAATAATGAGGAATTTATCATGGAGTAACTTATTAGAATGGGAATAATATTAAATCTCTAGGAAATTGCAAGTAGGGAAGCCACATGACACGAATCTAATTTTTAAAATTTATTAAAAATAATGGCTCATTTTGCTAAATAAAATATTCTCTTTTTTTTTTCAGAATAAAAAAAACCACTGTATATTTATGAAAATAAGCAGTACATAATTGAGACATTGGGATTTTTATGTATGATGAGGAGCCAAGGTTGCATATTGTACACAACAAGTCATGCATATGGCTTTATAAATCGGAAAAACTACATCCTAAGACTATTAGTCTTGTAAAGTATTAGTCTTATACAGAGCCACATGTAGTATCACTATTAAAACATAATGAGACTGTGTTCACGAGATGTCAGTGTTTTAGAACCTGATGGTCTACATCGCTTGGATAAAACTGTGATTGCATCTCCAGAGAGGGAGCTCAGCCAAAAATTTGAGTTTATGCAGATTCCACTGTGTGGATGAAAATAGCGGACCAACAGCCATTGTATAAAGAGCTATATATCTATAGACAAAACTCGCTCACTTGTAAATGACCATATGGTGCCACGCTCGCTTGCAGAAAGTAATATTTTTTGTTGAAGATTGAAAGGGATAAAAAACGAAGGGTACCCTTTTATCTATTACTTGCTTCCTGTTGTGAACCGGTGCCAAGTATGAAAATTCCATTTGATTATATAGGAAGAGAAGTTTCCCTTACAACTATGATCGCCTCGCAGAGGCATAATTGGAAAATGTACAGTATAAAAGTAGCAGTACAAACAGTCAAGGATCCACTTCCAGCCTGATAGTTGATGATAAATTTCATGTGGTGATTTGCAGCCTTTGATCTCACTTGCTTGCCGATGTGCGAACTATTAAGCCATGCTCGCTTGTCAAAAATTGTTAGGAAAAAGAGAGATATAACGATCTACATACAAAAGGAGCCGCAACAAAAAGAATATGTAATAGTGATCAGGGGATCGAGATTTCATTTGTCCAGACCTGAACTCAATGTTTATATTTAGTTACCTTCATGATGCAAAAATCCATGATTAATCCCATCTTTGAAAGACCATCAGCCATGGTATTTAATTCACGATATATGTGAGAGATTGGGGGTTGACCCAACTTATCCCACAAGAGTTTAGTCCTTCGTAACCAACCCTATACCATAGGGGCCAAGAGTCAAGAAGCATTATTCACCACCCGGATGATAACCTCAAAGTCCCCATAAATATTTAAGTTCTGAATCCTCAAATTGTAGCCAGCATATAGTCCACTCCATAGAGGATGGAGTTATGCCCTCGTATTTGTGCCAGGGCTAGCATTCCAACAGATGTGAATGCATTCTGATGAGGATATCTTAATCCAGACTCCGCAACCCATCATTCCATCCTGGCATGCCCCATCAAAGAAGAGAGTAGGAACATGGATGGCATGTGGTCTGAGTCTTGTAGATCTATCTGAAATTGTTTTAGTATCCCCTTCATGGTGTCCAGTCCATTTCATAATGGCAGTGAGTGTGGCTAGAATTGAAAATTTTCCTCCTTCAAATATAAGCCGGTTTCACGCCATCCAAATTTCCCATATGATAAATAAAGGTAAGGATCGATATTTACCTTCGATCTTATCCCAACTATTTACAGTTCCCATGAAATCATTTGGGGTCCATGACGGATCAAAGAAGTGCAAAGAGAATAAGTTCCTGATCTGTAAGGATGTAGGACAATTAAAAAAAATATGTTGTGATGACTCCTCCTTCTCACATAGGGTGCACCTGCCAGGTCCCATATATCCTCTGCGCATGAGTAAATCCGACGTGAGTATCCGTTTCTTCCACACCAGCCAGCCAAATAGAAGTATTTTGGTGCGAATGGCATAGTGCCAGAAAGGCCAGAATTCCTTCGAAACATCAGCATTACCCCTTCATGCAATAAGATATAAGTACATGTCTTTGACTACAACAGAATTATTACATAGAGGACCATCCCATTTTATCATGTCGCCTTCTCTGTTGTGACATAAGCCAGCTGCCCTGATCTTCTTAACATAATATGTCTAGAGCTCCACATCAGTGCCATCAAGGCCCATCATTTCTGCATCTTTTAGAATGGGAGCCTCATGGGACCAGTGATGGATAGCTTGACTGAAGAAAAAGACACCCTACTGGGCAAGTCTATGTGCTAGCTGTAGATTTGGGAGAGAGACCCCGTGCAACCCGCAAATTCTATCCTTTGCAATGATGATGTTCCGTCCATTGCCAAAAGACCATGTGAGTCTTTCAACGAAGAAAGGAAATATTTTTTGAAATGAATATTATAAATAATAATGACAAACTTATGATGGATGAACTTATTAAATTGGAATAATCTGAAATTCCTACTAAATTGACAATTAAGAAGCCATCTGCCACAAATCTAATTTTTAAAATTTTTTAAATGTTAATAGAGCCTAACAAACTTTATAACACACTAAAACAATTGATAAACATTTAAACTACACATATTGAGCATACTCCCTTTAGAATCAATCTAGGCCTTCAATTGAAAAAATAAAACCTTAAGTTAAAAAATTAAAAAAAACAATAAAAACATAAGAAAAATTTAATAAATAATTATATATATATATATATATATATATATATATATATATAATTATATAATTTAATAAATTTATGACTTAATAAAAAACATTTTTTTTAATTAAGTTTTAAAATTAAACAATATATGTAATAAAAAGACCTTTAAACATTTCTTTTTAATATAAATGCATTCCTTAATTTTTCAAAAACTTTTATTTTCATCATCTTTAAAATTAAAATCAAACAAATGATGTAATTTTGCATCTAAACTGCACATGTCGTGAATCTTAGTCATGAATTTTTCTTAACTTTTTGTTAAATTTAATTAAGAAGTACAAATAAAAGCTTGTGCCGAATTCTATAAACCAACATAAATCCATCTAAAACATAAATCTAGAAATAAAACTTTAAGTTGAAAAATAAAAAGATTTCAAAAAAATACAAAGAAATATATATATATATATATATATAATACAAGTAATTTAATAAATTTAGGATTTAATAAAAACCATTTATTTTTTTAATTAAATTTTAAAACTAAACAATATATGTAATAAAAAAACTTTAAACATTTATTTTTTAATATAAATGCATCTCGTAATTTTTCAAAAACTTTTATTTTCATCATCCTTAAAATTAAAATCCAACAAATGATGTATTTTTGCATCTAAACTGTACATGTGGTGAACCTTAGTTGTTAGATTTGATTAAGAAGTACAACAAAAGCTTGTGCTGAATTTTATGAACCAATATAGATCAGATCTAAAAATGAGCTAAAAAGAATCAAATTTCTTTTGTTGCAAATTTATTTTAGAGTGCAAAAACAATGTAAATTTACACTTTAAATTGCATTTTTAAATGTAAAAATTACATAAAATATATATTGAGACATTTTAGATTAATTCATGTTAAAATAATTTATTCATAACTCACACTACATATTTTATCTCTGTAAATGAAAAACTAAAAATTCTATTTTTCAATAACTGGTGTGGCGAAAATGTAAAATGTGTTCCCGGAGTTAATATAATATAATATAATATAATAACTTTGTTTTTAGTATGTTTGAATAGGTCTCTTCTAGCCTTTGCTTTCGCTTGCATCGCTCAGGAGCACAGGAATCTGCATATTGTCAATCCCGTCTCCCATGGATGGAGACTTGAGTAGTTGTGTGTATTATAATTTTTGTCAATCCAGTATCTCGATAGTTTTTTGTTTTCAAAAGTTTTCATATAATTTTTTTAAATGTGTTGTTTATTTGAAAATTAAATTTTATTTAATTACTTTAGTTATACAAATTATATGGTTGGATAAATATTTATAAATTTATAATATTATATTATTAAGAACTAAAATAAAATATACAACGGTAACAGAATCGAAAATCATTATGAAAAACAAATAATCATAAATTTATATATATATTTACTATTATTTTTAATGTAGTTGATATAGTAAATGTTTCATAAATATAACTAAAAAAAGTTATCGTAACGTTAAGAATGTCACTAATGCACACATTTACCTCATTAACTATATTTTAAAAGGTTATTATCGATCAATTTTAACTTGAGAGAAAAAAGAGAATTACACATCTTATTGTAAAATTGACCATTTTGCTAAATAAAATTTGTTTATATATCAATGAATGTTATAAATAATAATGAGGAACTTGCTATAGAAGAACATATTAGAATTGGAATAATCTCAAATCCCTAGGAAATTGCCACTTTGGGAGTCATGTGACATGAATCTATTTTTTAAAATTTATTAAAAGTAATGGCCCATTTTGCTAAATAAAATTTGCTTATATAAAAATGAATGTTATAAGTAATAATGAGGAACCTATCATGGAAGAACTTATTAGAATTGGAATAATCTCAAATCCCTAACAAATGGGTGTTCAGGAACCACATGACACAAATCTAATTTTTAAATTTATTAAAGGTAATGACTCATTTTTCTAAATAAAATTTGCTTATATATAAATGAATGTTATAAATAATAATGAGGAACTTATCAGGGAGGAACTTATTAGAATGAGAATAATCTCAAATCCCTAGGAAATTTCCCATTAAAATTATTAAATTTTTAAAATTTATTAAAAGTAATGGCCCATTTTGCTAAATAATTTTTTCTTATATCTAAATGAAGGTTATAAATAATAATGAGAAACTTATCCTGGAGTAACTTATTAGAATGGGAATAATCTCAAATCCCTAAATTGCAAGTAGGGGGAGCCACATGACACGAATCTAATTTTAAAAATTTATTAAAAGTAATGGCTCATTTTGCTAGATAAAATTTCCTTATGTATAAATGAATATTATAAATAATAATGAGGAACTTATCATAGAGGAGCTTATTAGAATTGGAATAATCTCAAATCCCTACTAAATTGATAACTAAAGAGCTATGTGGCATGAATCTAATTTTTTTAATTTATTGAAAGTTAATGCAACCTAACAACTTTGTAACACACTAAAACAATTGATGAGTATTCAAACCACACATATATTGAGCATACCCCCTTTAGAATCAAAAAATAAAAAAAATCAACAGTCTTCGGTCACATTAAGTTGAAAAATAAGAAGCCTTAAAAAAATACAAATAATTTAATAAATAATCATAAATTTGTATATATATAAAATAGAAGTAATTTAATAAATTTATGATTTTTTTTCTTTTCTAAATATGTCTAATTTATATTATATGGTACAAAAGAGGTACATTTAAAAAAATTCCCACCAGAATTGATGTACTAGCCAATTCTGGCATGAAAAATGTTCAAAAAAACAAAAAAGGGACTGCCCCTATTGGGGAAACCAGCCCAGAAATTAGACCAAGTCTCAAGAGAAGTGTTGCTCGAGATGGGGAAACCAACACATGACATAATTATCCAAAATTTAAACATATTGTGCAGAGAATAAGTAAGCAAAAAAAAAAAACTATAGAGTTGTGACTGACGAAAGAGAGAGGCACTCTGGCACTAATCCTTTTGTGGCTTGTCATTCTGAACATCATTAGGAGGTGGCTCTTCCATAATGAAGCAACCATAGTCTTCTCAAAGGTCGCCATCCTACTTGGATATCTGGGGAGTCTGCTCTGGCGTGGAGGCAAAGCGTGCAACCAAGGTTGTTTACTTGTTGTCCTTAGCTGAACTGCTACCATTGTCACTGCCTGAGGAATTCGCAGTGAATTTCTTGGGTAGAGCCACATATTTCTTGGGCTTTTGGAGGATGGAAGGCCTCATGGTGGACATACACATTCTTTTCTGAGACCCTGAGATAGAAGAGCTGGAAGGGGCTTCAGGAATGAGCAGAGAAATGAGGGTCGACACTCTTTTCTGGTATGGCTCCTCCATTAAATTCACATTGAGAGTGAGCTCAATAGGGAAGTCCTCATGGAAGGGAAGAGGAGGATAGGAGGGCTGGCTGCGGCCTCTGCCTCAACATCATTTCATTCTATGGAGTCATGGCATCGAGGCTTTAGAATGCTCAGAAGGAGAGGGAGTGTAGGTGGAGTTGTAGACAAAAAAATGGCAGGAGGCCTTAAGTGGGAAAGAAGACAGGGGATGGAGGGCCAAACGCATAGTAGTGAGGCTGGCCAACTAAACCGAGAGACGAAGGGAGGAGAATGGAGAAGAGGCATCTATTTTTCCCATGAAATAACTCAGCGAGTGATGACAAGGATGGATGTTAATGCTGGTGACAGGAGGGAGTTTAATGGCATCAGGGTGGTAACTAGGGGCTTTAAAGGTTGCCCTGCGTGAGCCATGTGCAACAATGTGGCTGTGACAACTATCATGCATAGGAGAAGCCTGGTGATAATTAATCCAACGATTAGACACTCGCATCTGAGGAATAAATTTATGATTTAATAAAAACATTTTTTTAATTAAATTTTAAAATTAAACAATATATATAATAAAAAGAACTGTAATTTTTTTTTAATATAAATACATCTCATTCTTTTTCAAAAATTTTTATTTTCATCATGCTTAAAATTAAAATAAAACAAATGATGTATTTTTGTATCTAAACCATACATGTGGTGAAACTTCGCCATGAATTTTTCCTAATGCTTTGTCAGATTTGATTAAGAAGTACAAACAAAAGCATGTGGTAAATCCTACTAATCAACATCGATCCATCTAAAGAAAAAATCTAACATGAACGAGAGGGATCAAATTTCTTTAGTTGCAAACCTATTTTAGAGTGCAAAAAACAATGTGCTATTTTTTACTCTTTAAATTGCATTTCAAGAATGTTATAAAGATTACACAAGATGTGTAATGACGCATTTTATATTAATTCATATTAAAATAGCTTCTTCATAACTCATATTGGATGTTTTATCTATGTAAAATTATATTATTTAAGATAAACATCAGAATATTGTATTTATTACTTCAAGAGAGAAAGTTAAATATCAAAAACAACTAAGTTATTTTTTTTAAATAGATTTTTAATTTTTAATTTATATGGTTATTTAATTTATTTATTTTTCTGTTTGGCCCACATGAGAAAAAAATATTTAAATTATTTTTTTGAGGGCATGACATACATACACATTTCCGTCATACTAGATTGTAGAAAGGTCCATCGATCAAATTTATTTTGTCGCAAACTTATTTTAGTGCAAAAAATAATGTGTAATTTTTTACTCTTTAAATTTCATTTTTAAATGTTATAGAGGTTACATAACACGTCTATTGAGATTTTATATCAATTATTATTAGAATAGTTTATTCATAACTGACATTGAATATTGTATTCTATACGACGTTCAAATACTAACATATTTTTTTACTTGTATTTACTTTACATGATATTAGGTCAAATGAAGAACTAGTTAAAAATGCATAGGATATATTTTTTTCCTTTTTTATTATAGCCGACATTGTTTTTCTATTTAGAAAATATTTTAATTTTATGTTAAAGGGACAAACATACTTACACATACCTTCACATTGGGCTCTCGAATCAATATATAGGCATTTAAACCACATATCTACCAAGAGCCTAGAGGGATCAAATCGCAAACTTTAAAGAGCCTACAGGGATCAGATCTCAAACTTTAAAAAATATTTACACGTCAATTAATCCATTTTAGTTCTTGGTAAATATGTGATTAATATAAATCTATAGTGGGAATTTTTTATTATTTAAATTGTATAATTTTATATTTTATCATCATTAATATTTATATTAAAAATTGAATGAGTTACACATACCAAAATATATTAGTTAATATGAATATTCAAACAATTTATTTAAGTTCCAGTGAGATATTTATAGGAGAAATAAATAAACTTTTTTTAATGATTTTAACTCTCTAAAATTATATTATTTAAGATAGACATCGAAATATTGTTTAAGAGTGAAAGTGAAATATAAAAAATTGAGTTAATTATTGTGTTAATAGATTACAAATTTTTTATTTATATGGTTATTTAATTTATTTATTTTGTTTGGCTAACATTAGCTAAAATTATTTTTTTTATTTTTTTTTAAGACTTGAGTTAACTATTGTGTTAATAGATTTTTAGTTGTTTATTTATATGGTTTTTTTTGTTTGGTCGACATGAGCGAAAATCATTTTTATTATTTTTTTAGGATGTGGCATACTTACATATGTACCTCATACTGGATTGTAGAGTGAGCCTCTCGGCTCAACCAACATATATCCATCTAAAGCATGGATCTGGATTGTAGAGTGAGCCTCTCGGCTCAACCAACATAGATCCATCTAAAGCATGGATCTGGATTTTAGAGTGAGCCTCTCGTCTCAACCAACATAGCCTAGAGGGATCAAATTTCTTTTTTTGCAAACTTATTTTAGAGTGCAAAAAACAATGTGTAATTTTTTACTCTTTAAATTGCATTTTTGAATGTATTTTTGAATGTTATGAAGATTAATATTTATTGAGACATTTTATATTAATTCATGTTAACATAGTTTATTCATAACTCAAATTGGATGTTTTATCTATGTAAAATTATATTATTTAAGATAGACATCGAAATATTGTATTTTTTACTTGAAGAGCGAAGGTTAAATATCAACAACCAAGTTAATTGTTTTCTTAATAGATTTTTAATTGTTTATTTATATGGTTATTCAATTTTTGTTTTTTTTGTTTGGCCGACATGAGCTAAAACTATTTAGAAAAGTGACGGATCTAACATGAGCCGGGAGGGATCAAATTTTTTTTGTTGCAAACTTATTTTATTGCAAAAAAAAATGTGTAACACGTATATTGAGCCATTTTATATTAATTCAAATTAAAACAATTTATTCATAACTCACATTGAATATTTTTACTCATATTTTTTTACTTGTAATTACTTTACACGATATTAGGTCATATGGACAATTAATTAAAAATGCTAGATTGAAGGGTTCTGTGGTGTAGTTTTTCATATGTAAAACTCGGAATATCCATAGTAGTTATTTTAGTCTATGTTTCGAGTCTAAATCAAGACTCATCATGAGGACAACTTGCTAAGAAGAGAGAAGATCAGGGTTAATAAATAGTGGAGAGAAAGAAAAATGAAAAGGCCGACCAACTCTTAATAATTCTAAATTAATTAATGTATTATTTCATATTTTATTTAAATTTATTAGATTTTTAATGCAGTGGTAGTTAAAATATTTATAATTTTGGTTTATTAAAGTTACTTAAAATAGCAGGTTGTCATGATGATGAGTCTCGATTTAGACTCTAAACGTAGACTAAAAATGACTAATGTGGATATTCCGAGTTTTATATCTGAATAATTAAAATTGAATAGGATATACTTTTTTCATTTTTATTATAGCCAACATTGTCTTTCTATTTAGAGAATATTTTTTTCGAATATTTTATTTTTACTTTAAAAGGGACAAACATACTTACAGATTACCTTCGAACGGGGCTCTAAAACCAATACGAATTTAAACAACGGATCTACAAAGAGCGTAGAGGGATCAAATCTCAAATTTTTAAAAAAAATTACACGTCAATTAATCCATTTTAGAGCTTGGTAAATATGTGATTAAAAATTGAATGAGTTACAGATACTTAAATATATTACTTAATATGGATATTCAAAAAAATTATTTAAGTTCGATTGAGATATTTATAGGAGAAATAAATAAACTGTTTTTAATTATTTTATGTCTCTAAAATAATATTATTTAAGATAGAAATCTAAATATTATTTAAGAGTGAAAGTGAAATATCATAAATTGAGTTAATTGTTGTGTTAATAAATTTTTAATTGTTTATTTATATGGTTATTTAATTTAATTTTTTTGTTTCGGTAACATTAGCTAAAAATATATTTATTATTTTTTTAAGGATGTGAGTTAATTGTTGTGTTAATAGATTTTTAATTGTTTATTTATATGGTTTTTTGTTTTGTTTTGTTTGACCAACATGAGCTAAAATTATTTTTATTATTCTTTTAAGAGTAACATACTTACATATGTACCTCATACTGGATTGTAGAATAAGTTAAAACGTAACATACTTACATATGTACCTCATAGCGGATTGTAGATTCAACCTCTAGACTTAATAAATTTCAAGAAATGCTTAAAAACACCTCATATTTTACAGCATTGTAAAATAAAGATCAATATGTGTATAGTTAGTTGTTATTTCTCAAACTATGATTCAAACATTAGCTTGATGTTATTCGTTCAAATCATCAGTTCCTTGGGATGGGATGGCAATGAATATCAAAGCGCGCTCATTCAATGGATCATATCAAAGGAGGAAGAATAAAGAGCAGAAATTTTTTTCAATTGTTATAAATTAGAATGCAATATTATAATAAATAAATTGGTAATTGTACTGTAATAGCAAAAGGAATGTTGATAGATGAATATGACAATTATAGTTAATTTTAATATTACAATATAAATATTATGTTTAGCACTTTATTTATATGTTGAGCATGAGCAATAACCCTCATTCCCGCATCTAGAATAGGCATATCATCCTCTACTCTAATCTAAACCCCATACACTACCAAATAAAAAAAACACAAATATTAAGTGTTTGAAAAAGTAATAAATTTAAGTTCATGTTCACTTCATCACTAAAAAGTTAAGATTTAAACTTGACAATAGAATTATCATTTTACTTGAGTATCAAAAACTCCTCCTTCCTCCAGTTTAGATATATCTGCTAGAAGACATATCATCCAATACTCTAATCTAAACCCCTTAGACTACCAAATCAAAAATAAAAATATTAAGTATTTGAAAAAATAATCAATTTAAATTAATTTTCACTTCATCACTAAATAGTTAAGATTTAAACTTGACAATAAAATTATCAGTTTACATGAGTAGTAAATAATTTATACCCTTTTAACTCACTTTTTCCCTGTTTACTAATTTAAATTAGTTATTTATGGAGCAGAGAGAGTTATTGACGGACCTGGTAAACTGGAGCCAACAACTGAAGATTAATCAAGGCTTAGCTCCAGGATTATAAACGCTCAGGATTTTACTACCCCTTCTCCTGGTAAGATCACTAAGTTTCAACTCGGCAATCTAAATTCCTTTTAATTTTGAGCCATTAATGAGAAAGGCCTCACATTCTTGTGCACCACCTGAGTTTTCGAAGACACTTTTGAGTATGAAGAACTGACCACTACATAGAACTGGCTCTTCTCAACTGCAGCTGAGCTTCAAAAGGAAGATCTCACTGTGTCTGGCACTAGGAGAGATTACCCATCTGTCCAAGTGTGCCTTGAGCTGAAACTTGTCTCAAGGTTATTTGACAGTACAACATTGTTTGGATTTTGTTCAAGAGGATGCTTAAATACTACATGAAATTTTATCCCAATTTTAATGCTGTTAATCACCATTTATACATACCTTTATGACATGATCTGTGTATTCGTATGTGGGAGTAAAGACAGTAGACATGATTTATGTGAATATATATTTCTCAAATAATATTCACTTTTTCAACATTCTTAATTCATTCTAGAGTTGACGAAATACCTATAGACTTAATGGTAAAGTTCGGTGAAGGAGCAGTGGCATTGGTAGGAAAGCTACCCATAGCCCAAACATTTGAAATGCCTAGCTTGTTGCTACGAAAACATGGGATAGTTACTGCAAAGGATGGTTCGTGCAGATATTGCAAACTTTGATGAGAATGAGGCTCTATCAAATGAAGCTCTTTATTTGCAATGGATGGCGAAAGATGTTAGGCTTCCACCAGCTTCACCAGATGCTGGTAAGTTTTCTGTAAAACTGCAACCGTCATCTAGCTGAAGCTTTTGACATCTACAGACAATTACACTATGATATATACATTTCCTATTCCAAATTAGGAAGTAATCTTTACTTCTATATGTAAAGCAATAAAAATACAAAAATAGTATCTGAGAAGAATGGATTATTGTCATCTAAACCCAGATGTTGTTAACCGTTTTGGTCGAGAGATGGTGGAACATACATCATCCCCATCATCACTGGGAAGGAGGACATGTTCAGGGGCACTTATTTCTCTTATACCAGCAAGAGAAGCCATTGTTGAGGCAGCAGTCTAACTAGATTGCTTTTTTGCCTTGAAAATCATTGAAATTTAGGTAAGATTTTAAAAAAAATCGGCAAGGATTTTTGTAAATCCAGGTTATAACTATCAAATTTCAATATTTTGGGTGTTCTAGAGGTTTTCGATGGTGTTGAATTCATTTCCATTACCAAAAACATAATTCAAACACTCCTATTGCAAGATTTATTAAAAAAAAAATTACCCACACTCCTATTGCAAGATTTATTAAAAAAAAATTACCGAGATTCCAACCAATTTTGGCCGTCCGAGCAATTCCTCTAACTAGATAAACAAAACAACTCCATTGTTGAGCAACCTTGTAAATGGGCAACCTTGTAAATGGGATTCAAAGGCAAGGGTTTGAGGCAAAAAGCATTATCCGATCTCAGAACTTGGAGCATCTATTTCCTGTTCTGAATTTTTACTATGAGACCGAATGAATAATGTATAGCGCAAGATTGGATTCATATTATCACGTCTTCGTAACGAAAAATGGTTAGCATGTATCTATCCTTTTTAGTAGCTGATACAGAGAAGTAATACATGTATATATCTATCCATAATCTGCTACAACCTGCAGGTATATCAATCTATGTGGAATTTTTTGTGCTTGTTATGAGAATTTTGATCTCGAAGCAAAGCTGTCGAATCAACCCCTGCCCATTTTATATCTACAATATTCTCAATCTCGTGATCCTTAGTCTTGCAATTAAATCGGGGATTCTTCGTCGCCAAAAAATTAGAGCTCAAAGTTCAAAACCCTACAAATGAAATCCAGAGGAGGGTTCGTATCCGCTGCAGCAAAATAAATGATTTCCGGTCTTTTCCTTCATTGTTTTAGCAAAATCCGACTTCAAAGGGAAATGAAAATAATAATCAGATAAGTTCGTTGGAACAATGTGCGGCTGCTACTCGTCTGTTCTTTGTTGAGGTTTCTGATGGCCCCAGAGAGGCTGACGATGTGAACACGAGTATGGAGTCTTAGCAGAGTCGCGACGATGTACTGTGCGTTGATGAGGTCAACGTAAAGGCCGAGACGTTTATTAGGAATTTCTATGGTCAACTGGAGATGCAACGAAAATATTATGGGAAGCAGATCTATGAGGTGGTCCAGAAAGAAACGTACTGGAAACTTATGTGAGGACGGGTGGTACGCGATTCATTGATCACAGACTGGAGCTGGTCAAAACTTCTACAAAATTTCTCCAAACGTGTTAAAGCATAATTGGTTAGAAGTCAAAGTATAATTGGTTAAAAGGGAGAAAAATAGAACTCTTATCGAGTGGGCTGAATAGTGTTTTTCCAATCAACTTCACAAAGAAAACTTTTCTTGTGTAATAATCATAATAAATTAAGTAAGAAAAAAAATGAAGTGGAAAGTTGATGAAAACTATTTACACAACAATAAAGATAAATTTTAAGTAAATATAGTAAGGAAAGTGGCTCAGGAAAACATAAAAATGAAGAACTTAGTAGTTCAATTTGAAGACTTATTGAGGTATATTTCAATGAGTAGGTCATGAAGACCTTCAATAAATATTAAGGACAGACCACTTTTCATTTGCTATTTGATATTTTTTATAATTTAGCACATTTTTTATATTTAGCGTTTTCTATTTTTAGCAGGTCTATTTTTAGTTGGAAGATTAGATAACTATTTACACTCCATTAATATGCATTCCACCATCCATAGGCCTCCCTACTTTCGATGGGAAATTCATGCCTGCATCTTAGAAATTAGCCACCATTGGTCTCTCTATTTCCCTCTTAGTTGAATTATAATTCTATTCTAGAGTTTAAATGAGTTTAATTATTTATTTTTTGCATATGAGGTTATAAATTATTTAAACTGATTTATAACTCTATTTATTTTTAATTCACTCCATTATTGGATATTTTGTTAATTTTGGGGTTATTAGTGTAATTTTGACTTACTTGCCAAGTAACGTAATTGCTTCTATAGTAAATTGAGTGCAAGTTCTTGAACTCCCAACATAAATCAAATTGGTTCTTCCTCCTAAAGAGTCTTTATGTTGTTATCATCTTAAAAAATAATGTAACATTAGGCTTAATATGTAATTCAAATTGTCTCCTTGGTTCATCAATCAATTTCTTAGCAGTTTTTTTCTATGAGTCTTTCATGTTTTCCAAGTAGCTAGTCTAGTATTTTTTCACATTTAGAATGTTTCATTCTGCTTGAAATCTAATAGGACAAAAGAAAAGTAGAAGTTAATGTAGAAAAATTAAATTAAAATAGACAAGGAAGAGGAAGCAAAGGATTGGCATGAAAAGAATTGAAAACATTGAAATGGAAACTGGAGCAAAAAATTGCTCTTCACAATATTACGAATAAATAAATAGGAGTACATTGGAAACATCAGCAATAAATGACTGAAGTAAACTGAAGCAAACTGAAGTAAAACTAAACTGCCTATGACACCTAGCAGACAAGAAATTAACTAAACTGAACCTAACGGACACTGAGATTAATATCTCAACATCCCCTCCTAATGTCAACTGTTACAAGTGGAGGCACTAACAATGCCTAATTTCTGTCTTTGAAATTCAAATACATTCTTTCCCAATGGCTTTGTGAAAATATCTGCAAGCTAATCTTTGTGTGATGTCCCCATCATTGACAAGTTCACGGATGAAATGAAAACGTGTGTCAATGTGCTTGCTCTTTTTGTGAAAAACATGATTTTTTGATAAAGAAATTGCTGAATTGTTATCACATTAAATTGGAGTTGGCTCCTTCTGAATATCTGAAATGTCTTTCAATAATCTTCTCAACCACACTGCTTGACAGGCTGCTGAATTTGCTGCTACATATTCTGCCTCTGCAGAAGATATTGAAACGATTTATTATTTCTTGGATGCCCATGAAATTAGATTTGTTCCAAGATGAAAAACATACCCTAAGGTACTTTTGCGATCAGCTAAACTCCCTGCATAATCGCTGTCTGTATAACCTGAAAGTGAACAATTTTCAGAATGTGTATAAAACAAGCCATAGTCTATGGTCCCTGCAATATACCTTAAGATCCTTTTTGAAACCTGCCAATGTGCAAGCTTTGGTGACTGCATAAATCTGGAGACAAAAATTGCTGCAAACATAATATCCGGTCTAGTTGCAGTTAGATACAACAAACTACCAACTAGGCTTTTATACAATGTGGGATCAATAGATGGTGCTACATCTTCTTTGTTGAGTTTGGTACCTTGAGCAATTGGTGTATCATCTGATTTGCAATTTTTCATTCTGAACTTTTGAATGATATCAGTGGCATATTTTTGTTAACCAACAAAAATGCCATTATCAGATTGGTGAATTTCAATTCCTAGGAAATATTTCATGACTCCTAGATCTGTCATATCAAACTCTGTTTGCATTGCTGCTTTGAAATCTTCTAACATCATATTTCCTGTATAAAGAAGATCATCTACATAAAGGCATACAATAATAATTTTACCTTCATGAGATTTGGTATACAAAGTGGGTTCATGGCTGCTTCTGGAAAAACTGCTTTTGATAAGATACGTGTCGATGTGACTGTACCAAGCTCTTGGAGCTTGTTTCAAACCATATAAATCTTTCTTCAATCTATATACTTTATGCTCTTGTCCTTTTACTTCAGAACCAGGAGGCTGCTCTACATAAACTTCTTCCTGTAATACGCCATTTAGGAAGACAGATTTTACATCAAGCTGATAGACTTTCCATTTCTGTTGAGGTGTTGTGGACAAAATGGTTCTAACAGTGTCTAACCTTGCTACTGGAGCAAATGTTTCACCATAGCCGACACCAAACTGTTGTGAGAATCCTTTGGCAACCAGCCTTGCCTTATGTTTCTCAACTTACCCTTTTTCATTTAGTTTGGTCTTATATACCCATTTTACACCAATATTTGTTTTGTCTCTTGGGAGATCAGCTAATTCCCAAGTCTGATTCTTTTCTATGGCAGCAATTTCTTGGTTCATTTCTTCGACCTAATGCTTTTCTTTGACTACTTCTTCCAAATAATTCGGCTGAGTTGAAATGAATGAAAACATATTCTGTTGTTCAGATTCATGCTCCTGTTCATATATCTCTCTGATACTTCTTGTTTTCTGTCCGTCTTCTGAAGATGTTTGATCATTGGCTGAATCAGTACTTGATGATGTTCCATTTTCAGAACTTCTGGCTATTCTTGAACCTGCAATCTTGGAGTTTGTGGTAGATAAAAAGGCTTATTTGAAGTTTCATCTACATGGTCAAACCAAGAATTATTTTTGAAAAATTTCACATCTCTGCTTATAATGAACATTTTGGTAATGGGGTCATAAAGTCTGTAGGCTTTCGACTGCTCACTATAACCTACAAATATACATTTCTCACTTCCGTCATTAAGCTTTTTTCTGAGTTTTTCAGGAACATGAGAAAAAGCTACTGATCCAAAAATTCTGAAGTGTGACACATTTACCTTGTTTCCATCCCATGCCTCTTGAGGTATTTTATCTTGTAGGCTGGATGTTGGAGATCTGTTAAGAACGTACACTGCTGTCGACACTACTTCAGCCAAATAGTTATTTGTCAACTTCTTCTCCCGTAGCATGCATCTCACCATGTTAATGATCGACTGATTCTTTCTTTCTGCTACTCCATTTTGCTGTGGAGTGTATCTGGTTGTGTACTGCATTAGGATACCTTGCTGTCGACAAAATTTTTTGAATTCATTTGAAGTTTATTCTCCTCCTCTGTCTGATCTGAGTACTTTCAAGAGTTTTCCACTCTATTTTTCCGCTTCTACCTTGAACTCCAGAAATCTAGAGAAGGTATTTGATTTGTTTTTTAAAAAATACACCCATATTTTCCTGCTAAATTCATTAATAAAAGTCAGAAAGTAGAAAATACCACCAATGGACAATGTCTGCATTGGACCACAAAGGTCAGTATGGAAAAGTGCCAAAGGCTCTTTCGCCCTTGAGGTTGATGAGGGAAAATTATCTCTTTTATGCTTGGACAAGACACAAAATTCACAATTATAGACATTTTCACTTATAGTAGGTAGACGAATGACTATAGATTTCTTTTGAAGAAGACTGAGACTCTTGACTGGAATGTGACCATACCTAGAATGCCATAGATGAGTTTCATCTATTTTTTATATATTGTGGACTAAAGATTGGTTGGTATTTTGGCTTCTAAGGGTCAATGGAAACATCCTACTCTTGGTCTTTTCAACTTTTGCTATCAACCTTTTATGAGGATCTTTGTCATAAATATAGCAGGTGTTCTTTTGAAACAATACATCATAGCCATGTACCATTAACTGTCTTACACTAAAGAGGTTATGTTTGAGCTAAGGAACATAATAAACATCATGGATGTATTTGCTTTGATTTTGATTAGTAAGAATAGGAACAATACCTTTTCCTTCAACTTTAATACTTGTACGATCTCCAAGCGTTATCTCTGATGTTATGGAAGCATCTAGAGAAGAAATAAGTCTCTTGTTGCTTGTCATTTGATTGTTGCATCCACTGTCGAGCAACCAAAGATCTTCACTCTGTTTGTCTTCTAAGAGATGGCATGAAAGAAACATGGTCTCTAAGGATTCTCCTTCACTGTCGGAGAGATTGATATAGCCTCTGTGCTGATCTGACTATTTCTTTCTACAGTCGTGTTCGTAGTGGCCAAACTTCTTACAGTAGTAACATTGAACACTCGATCTGTTCCATGACCTTCCTCTCTGATTTCGGTTTTTTGGAGGTCTCCACTGCTCTGTTGCATGATGATGATCAAATCTGCCATTGCCTCGACCTCTGCCTCGCCTATTGTTGCCTCTGTATCCTCTGCCTCTGCCTCTATCAAATGAGAGGTGTGCTTTGAAGGCTTGTTCTGTGGAATCTTCTGTCAGATTGAGTCTTGTTTCATGTGCCAAAAGTGATCCAGTCAACTTTTCTACTGAGAAAGTTTTAAAATCTTTGGATTCCAAAATGGCTGTCACAATCATGTCATATTTCTTTGGTAGACTTCGAAGAACTTTTTCAACAACTTTCTGGTCTGTAATGGTTTCCCCAATGAGTCTTATTTGATTCACTATTCCCATGACTCTTGTCATGAACTGATCCACATTCTCAGTGTCAGCCATCTTTAGAGTTTCAAACTAAGCTCTCAATGTTTGCAGTTTAACGGTCTTTACTGTATCATTTCCTTGATACGCAACTTGCAAAATATCCCAACATTCTTTTGTTGTTGTTGCACCAGTTATTTTGTCAAAAATAGAATCATTGACTGAATTTTGTATCCAGCATTTGGCTTTGTGCTCCTTCTTTCCGAGTTCAATAGCTGCATTTCTCTGATTATTGGTCATGGCTGCCCATGCTTCTTGAGTCGGCTCAACATAAGCAATCAGAAGCGTGTCCCAACAATCTTGTGCTTGTAAAAAAGTCTTCATTCTCAAATTCCAGAATTCATAATTTTTCCCAATCAGATTTGGTGTCTGTGGCAAAGAACTTGAAGAGGCCATTATTTCTTCAAATGCGCCTTTTGTAAATCTCCTCTAAAATTTTAAATATCTTTTAAAGATTTAAAAAAATCCTTAAAAACCTTCTCTTTAAAAAAAAAAAAAATTCACCTTCACCAAATACTCTTTATAAAAAACCCTTAAAGAATTTTAAGTTTTTTTTTTTTTTTTTTTTTTTATATAAAAAAAAATTTAAAAAAAATATTCTTTATAAAAAAAAAAAAATCACCTTTTTTAAGTCGATACCACTTAAAATGAAAGGGCTTTGACTTTTTTTTTATCACATGAAGTGTAAATGACTTCACAAACGGCTTTCACGAACTTGAAATGATTTTTTTTTTAAATCGATTTTAAAATCATTTATATAAAGCTCTTTTAGTACGATGTTTCAAAATCAATTTTGACAAACTGTATATAAATTCCTGCTTCATACGCTTCGATTTTGAAAAAAATTATATAACTCTATGCTTCATACCTTTTTTGAAAATCAACTTTTGAAAAATCTCAACAGGCAGGAGCGTAATTTTTTGTGCTGGTAGATTGGCACGGTCCGGACTTGGATAGTCGCGCCTATTTCAAAATCTATGCGAGGCGTGAAAATGGCGCGGATATGGCGTGTATTCCAGCGCCAATCAACTCACAATCATGCCAATCAACTTCTTTTCTCTTCTGCTCCTTCGTGGCTCTGTTGCTGCTCTCCAGGAGGCTTATGCAAGCTCGCTCTGATACCATGAAAAGAATTGAAAATACTAAAACGGAAACTGGAGCAAAAAATTTCTCTTCACAATATTACGAATAAATAAATAGGAATACATTGGAAACATCAGCAATAAATGACTGAAGTAAACTGAAGCAAACTGAAGTAAAACTAAACTGCCTATGACACCTAGCAGAAAAGAAATTAATTGAACTGAACCTAACGGACAGTGAGATTAATATCTCAACATGGCAATACAAGAAGAATAAATGATAAGAAGGTTGAAGTAAACGTTGAGATAGAAAGGAAAATTAGAGGAAGAAAAATAAAGAAAGACAAAGAGGAAAAATGAAATAGAAAAAGAGTATAAAGGGCATCATCAGAACAACATGTACATACTCCTAAGATTTTTTTCTTTTCCACGATGTCTTCAAGTACACTAGTACAAATCCATCATAACCAAGGATCTAGCAAGTGCCACCAGGAATCAAATTTCTTAATTTGTGAATCATTCTTAGACTACAATAATTGAAAAAAAAATTTCACATGGATAGATTTGATCTCTATAGATGCTTCGAAAATATCCTTGGACACTTTTCTTGTATAGACTAGACAGCTAAAACTTACAATTCCAACAAATATTACTGGAAACAAAAATAATAGAAAAAATATACCCAAAAAGGGGCCAAAATGTGGCATAGTAAGATTATTTGAAATATGAAAATTTAATTTTTTCAATTACTTTATATAACATATACATAGTTTTCTTAGCCATATATAATATATACATAGTTGGAATTGAAATATTTTATTTATAAATCACATTATCCATATTAAAATGTTTTATTTTGTTATCAATGTATTTTAAATACATATCAATATTAATTTTCCTTTTGAATATTTAATTGATGAATCACATTTATTTTTTAATTACTTTTTAAATCAATTCATTTTATCTTAAGAAAGAAGGGAATTATGGATCTCTCTCTTATTTTTTTTTATTAACAAATAATTCAATTTTTTAACTTTCAATTACTTATTTTAGTTTACATGGACATTGAAATATTTGAGAATGAGTGAAATATTTTTACCACATCTCCTTTTTATCGGATTGAAATATCAACAACAAATGAGAGAGAATGGGGGTTATTAATGTTTTATAATTCGTTTAATCAACACCTAACCAAATATGTATACTCATTTTTTTTAAATACGTAGTTCATGGATATAAACTCTACATTTAGCAAGGATATAATCACATGTTGCTCTCATATTACGTTGTAGAATGTGCCTCTAGGTGTAATTAATTATAAAACCAGACCAAATATAGGACTTACTAGGCCCATTGACCAGGTTGCTAATTTCTAGATGTATTTAAAAAAAAAAAAGAATTGATAATTAGTTGAACATATGACAAGGTAAAGCTCACTATTCACCAAGCACTTGTAGCCACTACAAAATTTACTATGTTGGATGCCAAAGAAATAAAATTGATAGTAATTTCCTCTAGTAGAGTATATTTTGAACAAACTAATGTGTTGAAAGAAAAATATAATAATCAAAGAGGTTGAAGGCTGCAAGGCATAATTGGAAATTGTAGAAAATCAAATGAATTATTATATAGAAAAGTAACACAATATCACCAATTTTTTTAATATGCATTTGAGATCCATGATGAGTTAAATTCGTATAGAGACAATTCTATACAACAAGTTAAATACTTCTATGGACAATGTCAAGATGTGCTTTGTTGGAATATGTAATTCCTACTTGTCTTTAGTTGTGACTTTCTATGTATAAAGTATGTTCCTATTCTATAGGTTAGTTCGTAGTTTAGTGTGAGGTTGAGATATTCCCTCAACTAACTTATTGTTCATCCAAGATAGCTTCCCTATGTTGAGACTGTACCTCATGTATATATGTAACTTGATTTGGTTAATGAATTAGAGCTTGCATTTTCAGTTTTTAAGTTGGTATCAGAGCCCGTTTGGGCCTGGGCATAGACCTCGGCCCCTCCTGGGATGAGGGAAATAAGAGAGAAAGTATATTAGTATTGTTTTAATTTTTTTTTTTTTGGGTTTTAATTTGTCCATTTGAGTTGAACATTGCAGAAACTTGCTTGGCATCGTGACATAGTTATCGCCCCTTTCACCTTCTGCATTCACACGGTGTTGATGGGGGACATTTTTTTCCACGCCTATGAGGCGCGCGATGTGGCAGGCACTTGGCTTTCTTTCATCACCATTCCCAAGCTGCCTAAAGAGAGCTGGAAAATCCCACTACGTTGGCTTTGCCCGAAGACCAGTTTCGTGGTTATAGCAAGAAGTGTTGCATTCTCAGTTCATTTTTTTTTTTTTGTAGTGATTTTGATGCTTTGGCGTTCGTTTTCTCATCCAAAATTTTTTTGTTTTCCTGTGTCAGATGCAAAGTCAATTTCTGTGACTCGATTAACTGCAAATGTTTATGGTTATTTGTTTCCAGAGAATGCCATGATATTTATCCACGGATTTCTTGAACATCACAATTAGGGTAATTAGTGGCTGATCGCATCAATAACAGATCCTAATATGAAGTTTTATCTGAAATGTGTGTGGAGATGCTGAGAGATTTCCTGCGCATAAACAAACAGCTTCTCAGCCAGCAACATCATTCATTTTTGCATGGAGAGCTAAAGAGACTAGACTTTTTTCCTTTGGACGACCAGCCATGCATAAGATATGGCAATGTTATTCCTCGTATAGTTGTAGATACAGACATTGTTCATCCAAGGGAATTTGATTTTTATCTTTGCAGCCATTATACACATAAGGGTACATCTATACCCACTCGTTACCATATCATGTTGGATGAGAATGCATTTACTTCCGACGAGCTGCAAAGATTGGTGAATAATCTATGCTACACATCTGGGAGGTTTACAAAACTAGTTTCATTAGTTTCTCCCATCTACTATGCTTGGCTTGTAGCACATCGAGGACAACAATACGTAGAAGCACGATCTCTTGTTTCCTTGAGTTCTGTTGAAAGTCGCATATCATGAAGAAGAGCATCGAAGTGTGGCCTGTCACAGATTTGTAGTTTGCGCAGCGGAAGTGTGATGGGGCCTTGCAACAAACGCAATATTGCTGAGGTGAGAGTTTGATTTCCCGCATGAGGAGGTCCAAGAAGCTGCGTTTGATTGTAGCGTTCGGTGTTGGCTACTATGTGCAATTCCCTCAGAGGTTTGATGGTATTGATGAGCATGATCGATATGCCAATCACAATATTGTTCTTGAATATAAACATGAAAGGTCTAGATGGAATCCAGGGACCTATATATGCTGGTATAGGTTGTGTTTCTCCAGAGACATGCTCTCTATGACAATAGATGCTTGTGTATAGCGAGAAGGTGGACGAGGCCACTAAGAAGGGCTGAGTCTCAAATGTAGTTCTTATTTTGGTTTCAATTCGTTTAATTTATCGTTGGAACCAATCAGTGGTGGCTTCACTCATATGCTTGAGTTGAACAAGGAATCTTTCAGGTGTCAAAAGAGGTTCGAAAGCACGTGGAGTTGTTGGGAGGCTTCGAGCTTCCTTTGTTTTCGATCAACCTGGTTGAAGGTTGAACAAATTTCTAGCATGGTCTCGTGGTGCAATAGTAAAGTGAGCTGAGGGCAATGTGGTGAGTTTCCTCGACATGACTATGTTTCTATACAGGTTTAAGATGAAACAAATTGTCTTCGTGAATTATTCTGCTTTCATGTTGAGACCGGTCAACTTAACATGCAAATTCATTCATGTAAATCTGGTTAAAAGAATTAAATGTTGTATTTTTGTGACATTTATTTTGGGCAACTATTGTCACAAGTGCAAGACTTTGTTGGAATTGCCCATTCCGACAATAGAAAAATTTATTTGCAGGAATGATTTACTACCAGATATAATGAATACATGACAATGAAAATGGCATCATAGATTGGAGGATGGTCGAGTTTGTGTGTGCCGAGTGTGGTGGAAACATATCTGCATGTTCAATTGCTAGGAGATTAGCTCAACAATGGGTCTTCGTTGTTGCAACCTGTCAGCGAGCATGAGGAGGCATGCTTGGAAGCAACCACTAGCCTTGATATTGTGAACAGGGGAAGTGGCATTATGCTGCGATTCTAGGGGAATTGGATACTTAAACGAGAACTTTTTGTGTATAAAATTGTTGAATTTTATGCATGTTGACAGTGAATTTGTGGATGACACGGGATTAGACCATGGAGTCATGGCTGTGATAAGCCTTTGTGGCTATGTTAAGCCTTTGTGGCTGTGATAAGCCTTTGTGTCTATGTTAAGCCTTTGTGACTGTGATAGGCCTTCATGGCTATGTTGAGCTTTTGTGGCTATGGTGAGCCTTTGTGGCTGTGTTGAGCCCTCGTGGCTGTGTTGAGCCTTCGTGGCTGTGTTGAGCCTTTGTGGCTGTGTTGAACCTTCACGGCTGAGTTGAGCCTTGGTGGCTAAGTTGAGCCTTGCTGGCTACATTGTATCTCCTCAAGGATGAGCGCCTGAGTGGTGGAGTTGAATTACTACTTATCAAAATATGAACTAGCAAGCAGGTAAAAGGGTGTTTCTCGTGCATGTTCATGAAGTAACATGGAGTGATCAATTGTCAGTGATCTGATAGGGATCAGATCGAAGTCAGCGTGTAGTGTATGATCTTGGATATGCTCACAACAATAGTGTGGGCAGTGTTCTGGTGAACTGAAATTTGGGGCAGTCTGTCCGTAGCAGTGAATGGCATGGCCATGTGTTGAACGTTTGTATGCCATTTTTTTCTTCATGTATAATGTAGTACTTTCGTGGTTATCACTTGTGCTTATATTTTCATTTGGTATTGCTTTTTATTTGGTATGGGTAAATGTGGACAAGTCTTGGAAATTTGTATAAACATTGAGATTTGCGACCTCAATATGATGTCATTCTGTTAGAATTCGCAACTCTAATTGATGACAGGTAAAATATGGAGACCAAGACCAGCTTGCCAAAGTAAAATGAAGATGCCAAAGACTAAAAAGTACAAAGCCAAAGTAATGGTTTTTTCCAGCATATGAATAGTGCGGTGTTTGTGGAGGTGAATGGTATGATGAGCCGCAAAGGAGGATGGAAAATCAAGTTTTTGAGAGTTTGGTTTGTGTGAGTTTCTTGGAATAGACTCATGACCATGAGTATGAGTCACAATTTGTAATTAGAAGCAAATCTACATGTCATTTATTGTTTGTATGTGTTGTAAGACCCAGAGAGCCATGCATACCCCTTTGTTATATGTTTCCTCTGTCAAAGAGTTTAACACCTTGGAAGAGTGTGTCATGTGGGATAGATACACTTGGGTGGGCTGTATTGGTTTTAGACTCCATAAGGTGAAATTTTATATCAAGGGGGAGTTAATCGAGAGGTTGGATGAACCATGTATGTGAAGGACTTCCTAATAGACTGGCGATTGCAGTGGTTGGAACCCATGCATTTTCGTAGATGGTTGTTCCTTTATATGGACATCAACAATAGCATGAACATGATACAAGGTGTAATTACCAAACAAAACTAGTGTAATTACCAAACAGGACCAGTTGTAGATTTTGCAGATGGATATTAAGACAAGTAGTCATTAAGGGGGAGTGTTGGAATATGTAATTCCTACTTGTCTTTAGTTGTGACTTTCTATGTATAGAGTTTGTTTCTATTCTATAGGTTAGTTCCTAGTTTAGTGTGAGGTTGAGATATTCCCTCAACCAACTTATTGTGCATCCAAGATAGCTTCCCTATGTTGAGACTGTACCTCATGTATATATGTAACTTGATTTGGTTAATGAATCAGAGCTTTTATGTTGAGTTTTTAAGTTGCTTGATATTTAGAATAAACATAAAAATGGAAAAAACAACAAGCAAGAGAGTGGGTTCAATTTGGCTTAGAAAAATAATACTAAGAAAAGGTTGGAGACATTGTACAAAAAATTTCCCATATCGATGAAAAGTATATTTTCAAGGTTAACATTGGCAAAAGAAATATTTCCAAAAGTCATGGAGGGACATTCAAGTAGAATTTGCGATTGTGATAAACCATGGAAAGTGACACAACTACTTGTAAATAAATGTAATCTCAAATTATATATTGGTATTTTTTACTTTTAAGAGGAAGTTACTAAAGCTTTAGAGGAAAGAATTCAACAATAAAGAAATGTCATTTTATGTATCCCTAAAATATATAAAGCATGCCTGAAAGACTATATAAAATAAAGAAATAACTTTAATAAAATAATTTATTTCCAACGTACTCTAAGTAAAGAAATAATTTTAACAAAATAATTTATTTCCAACGTTAGAGAGAAGTGCATATAGGTCTCAATGAAAAATTTCCTTCATTAAAGATAAGTATAATACATAAATGACTTTTAAAGTTTGGAATATTATGTGAAGAAATGTGAAAAAATAAAAAAATATTCCAAAAGTTAGGTACAGAATGTGAAGGGTCAAGAAATTAAAATGGTTAGGATTCCTCTATCACATTTTCATATGAATAGGTTCATAGTTACTTATAATGGATGTTTTTTCTGCCATGCATACTACTTCACTATTAATTGAGAAGCCTATTGGCCATATTTTTGAGATTGATATTGGCATATGAATTTTTTTGACATTATTCTTTATGTTTCATATAGATTCTTTGTTCCTCATCTAAATGTCTAATATTTTTATTGTATTAGTTACTATTACACTTGTCAAATTAACTAGTTTATCTTTTTACACCAATTACCATAAACACTAAATCTGACAAGGTAGTTCAAAAAAATGAATAATATACTTATGTAAAGTTTCATTATAATTTGATAGATTTTTCTCTTGAAAAAATCCAAAAGCTTTTAAATGAGATTCCTCCAACCTAAAATCCTACTCCATTTTCAAGCTCTTGAAATTCTAGTCCTAATAATGAATCTACTACAAAAATATTATGGTTAGAATTGAAACTGGATACAACAATCTACACAGTTTTTTTTTTTTTGTAATCTTAGTTGGTACCTTCGATTTTCTATTAATAAATTTGGGCAAAAGATACAAAACTAGACCTCAACCTGCCTGCAGGAAACTAGGTATTTTGGTCATCTGAGTTCAAAATAAGTCAACCAAAACATAAAAAGTCTTAATAACTGATACCAAATATGTCTATACTAGATATCCAAGTGCAGAAACCATATCATGTACAAAAGGAAAACAACATTAGAACCTTAAACAAAAAATGCAACATAAGAACTAGAGAATTTTAGTCTTCCTCAGAGTCAACAACTGTTGGAGCTTTGGAAAAACCTCCTGGTAGTTCAACAGGAACCTGTTGTAGTGCTTTAAGCTTCTTCTCCAATCTGCCAAGTCTCGTATACTGATGCAACTGGCGTAAATTGATTTCCTGAACATTCCTATTAATATCCGCCAGGGTTGATTCCAGCTTTGTCTCCAACTTTGTCTCCGTTATAGACATAACAACTCTGGCTAGAAGGCATTTAATTATCTAGTAAGTGCGAACAGATTGTTGAAACAGAGAAGTGCATCCATGGGTATGCCTAGGATACGTAGTCACAGTCTGTATATCCTCAAAATCCATGTCATCCTCCAAGTCAATATTATCCATAATCTCAAATTCCCAGCCATAGATGTGACCACGAACTGAATTGGGGATATCATTCATGAAGGTTTGAACCAATGGTTCAAGGTGCTACTAAATCATCTTTCTGCCCCATTTCCGGTGCATTTCAGAAGAGGACTACTTGCCCTTTCCCCCAGTGGCCTTGCAGCCTCACTTTACCATTATAGAAAAAACTGAAAAATCTGTTAAGACTTCCATCCATAGAATAATAGGAGCCAGCTGCATAGATACCGTATAGACAACACCATAATGAACATCTTCATCTTCCAGGTCCACTACCGAAAAAGCGCAAAGAGATAAATGCCCAACACAGATATAAGAACATCAAAGCCGAACCAGACAAGGCTGAGAAATAGGTCGCAAAGAAGAATTGCGATCATAACGCAACAATAAATAGGGAGAGATAAGTAGCCATATCAGAATCCCAAAACCAAAGTTAGGCTAATAACAGGGGCTGATACAACCCAGACATAGATGAATGCAAATACCGAAGGTGTCCAATAAGAGAGCGAGGTGAAAAGACAAAGCCCATTTGAAATACTGATAGGAGGGGTGAAGAAGATGCCCATTCTCCAAAAAACCCAAAAACAAAACCAAGGCATGGTAATCTTGACTAGCAGCAGAGCAATTACCAATAGCCGAATCACGAACACTATGTATGTAACTAGACAAGAATCCCCAAAAGCAAACCAGGCTCAGAATAGCCGAACCTCGACAAATGGGAAACATCCCTTCAACGACAGAGCGACAAATAAGAAACCCAAAAGACTAATGTAACCAGCCCTCCCATAGGTATAGACTGTACCAAAAGATACAAAAGATTCTCGAGTCAGGGAAGAAAAACAGGAACAGACTAAGACTAACAAGCGGAAACATACAAGACAGAGTAGAAACGAAGTGAAGAAACTAGATGCAGCGACGAAATTCATAAACCTACCACATGAATTCAAACCAGAAGCGACCATACTACCATTCCCACAAATATTGTAAAAAAACCATGAGATAAATCTGCAGACGAGAGGAGAGCAGATGCGAGAACCGAAAGGTTAGAAACAGAGATACATTACATGGCTGAGATAGCTCCGTCACCCTGAAACCCTTGCGATCTACACCGCTGCATGCACTATCAACCTCAGGAATGAAAAGCCAAACGGAACAAGTAACAATGAAAAGTAAAATAGCATTGCAAACCTTAACCCCACACCCACGACATAGTGTCCGAAGCATGACTGACAACCGAGCTAGCCGATCCATCTGGAGGCTCCGAGAAATGCAAATCATTTAAGAGCGGGGGTTTCGGATGTCCCTTCAACTACTCGCAACAGTTGCATGCACCCACCACGTGGTAGGCATACATAATCCATATACCCTCCACCACGTCGTCGTACAACTGCCACCCTAACACGTTCGGACGAAGCTCCCGTGTGAGGCCTTGACAACAATTTACATAGTTATCCAAAAATTATTTGGATTTTAAAAATAGCTTCATGATTTCTTTAACACTTAGAAATATTGATGTTTAAATTTGATCTAGATAAATCAAATCCAAATCCCTTGAAAACCATATTAGGAAAAATATTGTAAAGATATTGTAGTTTTTTTTATGATGAATGTGGAATGTGGAGGATGAAGATGTGGCATGTTGTTTGTTTATTATGCCTTTTAAAACATAGAATCCATCTTGTACTTCAATTCATGGAATGGGTCTAACAAAATGAGGTTAAATTGAAAAGGGGAATTTAAACTAAATTTGGTTATGAGAGAAACTCAACAAAATTAATATGGGATTTTTCAAAAATTAAAGTGGATAGAAATTAATGGATAGAAAATAATATGGTAAATATTTGATTAAGAATATTTATTATTATTGTAAATAATTTTTTAATATATTTTAAACTTTCATAGGATGTTCAACTAGAATTTTACACTAAAACAATTCTATCCGTGGTTTCTATGTTAGTAAAAGAGTTGGGAATATTAAGGTGGTTGAAAATTCAAAGAAACCAAAAGAAATGATTAATTTAAAAATAGTTTTGATGCAAGATATTAAACAAGATTATTAATGCAAAGAAATTATTGGTTCTAATAAACCAATACAGATTTAATATTTTAAGATGCAAACTATTTCTATAGTGCAAAATTTTGAAAAATATTTTTAGTCAAAAGGTTTAGTCAGTATTGGTGCTTGTTTAAATTTATATTTTTAAATGCATAAATGGATTTATTGTCTTGAAAATCTCTTTGAACACTTGGTTTGTGTAATTTACACAACTTAAAATTTCCATTTTTAAAAAAAATTGGTGGATTTTTAACAAAATTGAGCAAAAATATGCAAAAAGGGAAAAAATGTAAAATAGTGAGATTATTTGAAATCTTTTAACTAAAATAATTATATTTTTTCAATTGTTTTAGATAATATGTACATAGTTATTTATATTATTATTAATTTGATATAATAAATAGCATTGAAATCTTTTACTTAATGTAAGTGGTGAAATATTTTTTTTAGAAACCATATTGTTCATAGTAAAAAAGCTTTTCTTTATTAATATATTTTTAAATACATGTTAATCTTACTTAATCTTACATATTGAATTTTTTATTAGTTCTTATCTTTGTGGATATATATATATATATATATATATATATATATATCTATATATATAATTGAAATATTTTTAAAAGGGTAGAAAAAGTGTATATTTTTAATACTCAAAAGAGAAAATATAAGATTTTTTTGCATATAGATATCTAATTATTTTATTAATGTTCAAGAGTAAAGTATTTTTACATCTCTACCATATTTGATTGTAATATCAACAAACTAAGTAAGACTGACAAAATATGTATTCATTACTATTTATAACATGTTTTGTATTTTTATTTACAAAATATTTAATTTTATTTAAAAAAAACAAATATCAACTTCACTTTAAACACAAACAAAATCATACATTACTCTTATACTGAATTGTATAATATACCTCTTAAAACAACCATACCATATAACTAAAATAAAAAATACTCCATCATAAAAAGTATGTAAAGTGTGTAATATTTTGCAATGCATTATTATGTAATTGTGCAATAAAATAATAACCCCCAGAATAATTCCAAAATAATTTCAACCACCTAAATTGATCACATAAATCCTATAAGCATTATTTGGAAAAAGTTGATGCAAAACCAACAAAACCGTACACAACAAATACACCTCTAAATTTAAAAAATAAAAAGCTGCTATAGATCATTTTCTAATAGCACAGAATAATAACCTCAGAATAATTCCAAAATAATTCTAACCACAAAAATTGATCACATAAATCTCATAAGCACTATTTAGACAAAGTTGATGCAAAATCAACAAAACTGTACATATCAAATACACTTCTAAATTTAAAAAATAAAAAGTTGCTATGGATAATTTTCTAATTGCAGACCATATAAGATAACCACGGAAATTGATCACATAAATCCCATATAAGCATTATTTGGAAAAAGTTGATGCAAAATCAACAAAACCATACAAAACAAATACACATCTAAATTTAAAAAATAAAAAGTTCCTATGGATTCTAAATTTAAAAAATAAAAAGTTGCTACGAATAATTTTCTAATAGCAGACCATATAAGATAGCAAAGAAAAGGCGATGGATTTATTTATAAATTGAGGTTATAAAATTGAGAATAAATACCTTATTTATTATGGAAAATATATAAATTAGTAAGTGTATTATATGTTGCAAAAAAATGTTGTAAAGTAGTAATATAGGATAAAGTAGTATAGAAGAAAAAATATCTGATCTGTTATATGATTTAATATGAATCTATAATAGAAATTTTTTATTGTTTAAATTGTATAATTTTATATTTTGTTATTATTATTATTATTCATATTAAAAATTGAATGAGTTACACATACCTAAATGTACTAGTTAATATGAATAATCAAACAATTTATTTAAGTTCCATTGAAATATTTATAGGAGAAATAAATAAACTTTTTTTAATGATTTTAGCTATCTAAAATTATATTATTTAAGATAGACATCGAGACATTGTTTAAGAGTGAAAGTGAAATATCGAAAATTGAGTTAATTATTGTGTTAATAGATTACTAATTGTTTATTTATATGGTTATTTAATTTATTTATTTTTTTGGCTAACATTAGCTAGAATTATTTTTATTATTTTTTTAGGACTTGAGTTAACCGTTGTGTTAATAGATTTTTTATTTTTTATTTATATGGTTTTTTTTGTTTGGCCCACATGAGTGAAAATCATTTTTATTATTTTTTTAGGATGTGGCATACTAACATATGTACCTCATATTAGATTGTAGAGTGAGCCTCTTGGCTCAACCAACATAGTTCCATCTAAAGCATGGATCTGGATTGTAGAGTGAGCCTCTTGGCTCAACCACCATAGAGCCTAGAGGGATCAAATTTCTTTTATTGCAAACTTATTTTAGAGTGCAAAAAACAATGTATAATTTTTTACTCTTTAAATTGCATTTTTGAATGTTAAGAAGATCAAGTAAGATGTGTATTGAGGCATTTTGTATTAATTCATGTTAACATAGTTTATTCATAACTCTAATTGGATGTTTTATCTCTGTAAAATTATATTATTTAAGATAGACATGGAAATATTGTATTTTTTACTTGAAGAGCAAAAGTTAAATATCAACAACCAAGTTAATTGTTTTCTTAATATATTTTTAATTGTTTATTTATATGGTTATTCAATTTTTTTTTTCTTTGTTTGGCCGACATGAGCTAAACTATTTTAGAAAAGTCCATCTAAAGAACAGATCTAACATGAGCCGAGAGGGATTAAATTTCTTTTGTTGCAAACTTATTTTAGTGTAGAAAAAAATGTGTAACACGTCTATTGAGCCATTTTATATTAATTCATATTAAAAAAAATTTATTTAGAACTCACATTGAATATTTTACTCACATATTTTTTTACTTCTAATTACTTTACATGATATTAGGTCATATGGACACCTAATTAAAAATTTATAGGATATATTTTTTTCCTTTTTATTATAGCCGACATTGTCTTTCCATTTAGAGAATATTTTTTTCTATTTTGAGATTATTTTATTTTTACTTTAAAAGGGACAAACATACTTACACATCACCTTCACAGGGGGCTCTAGAACTAATATGAATTTAAACTACAGATCTACAAAGAACCTAGAGAGATCAAATCTCAAAATTTTAAAAAAAAATTACACGTCAATTAATCCATTTTAGAGCTTGGTAAATATGTGATTAAAAATTGCATGAGTTACAAATACTTAAATATATTACTTAATATGGATATTCAAAAAAATTATTCAAGTTCGATTGAAATATTTATAGGAGAAATAAATAATTTTTTTTTAATTATTTTATGTCTCTAAAATAATATTATTTAAGATAGAAATCGAAATATTGTTTAACAGTGAAAGTGAAATATCATAAATTGAGTTCATTATTATGTTAATAGATTTATAATTGTTTATTTATATGGTTATTTAATTTAATTTTTTTGTTTGGTTGACATTAGCTAAAAATATTTTTATTATTTTTTAAGGTGTGGTGTTAATAGATTTTGAATTGTTTATTTCTATGGTTTTTTTTTTTGTTTGACCAACATGAGCTAAAATTATTTTTATTATTCTTTTAAGACTTAGCATACTTACATATGTACCTCATACTGGATTATAAGATAAGTTAAGACGTAACATACTTGCATATGTACCTCATACTGGATTGTAGTCTCGACTCAATAAATGTCACCTTCACCCTTATTAATAAGGGGCAGTAAAAAAAAAATATTTCACTATCTATCAACATATAAAGTATACCTACCAAGTTACACCTCAGTCGGTTAGCATTATTTCATTACTAGCAATGTACCAACACTTTTTAACCTTTCCAATTATTAACCAAGGCGATTATTACAATAATACAGAACTATGTTACGTTTTACCATATATTGGTTCTTGGTTTAATAGGTTTGTCGCGCGTATATAAACCTTGCTACTATGCTATGAAACTCTAGTCATTAACTATGGAATAAAGGGAATTTTAATTCGTGCCTGGGTTCTTTACTTGTCAACATTATTGGCATTCATTTCACCTTAATTAGGGTGTACTCTTATGTACTTGCTAACCCTGATGTGATCCTTAGGCAACTGGCATGCAATTGATTTGATTGAAAGACGTCTGGCTGTCTATATGTCATCAATATTAGAACGATCGAATGGTGTGAACACGCTAGGGTTTGACTAATGGCTACCCGGCTTGTAACCGCTTTTTCTCATTCGCATCCCTCCAGGGGTAGGTTCTGGAACCCTCTCCACTGCAACAGAGTTTCCTTTTTCGATTTCTGGCTCATGGCCTTTGCACGATGTCGGCCCGACATCTCTTTGCGCTACCAAACCCTCCGCAAGCTGGTATACCCTGTCGACTACTGCAGGATCAAATTGTTAAGCCTATGCATTAAGCCTGCCGCTTTTTCACCATTTCATTTGGGCAAGATTAACTTTCTCTTTTTTTATTTTTCTGAAGTTTGAGTTTGATTCTAATGCGCTATTTTCAATTTTATGTTTCTTGCATAGCTTCCTACGATTCAGTTTTATGACTTGTAATGTTCTCAGACAAGGCCAACAGGTATTATTTCTTAAACTCTTCTGAGTATCCCTCTAGTTTTGGTTCAAGTAATTGAAACATGGTTAAGGGAAAGAGCAGGGTCTTGGATCCCTAGCACGGCTTCATGTTTTAACTCAATTTCAGTTTTGCACCGCAGGTAAAAATTTATACAATGTCTACGCAAAGTATTTGTTACACTTACGAGTTGTTATGGTGCATCTCTGCTTCGGCAAGGCTAACCGGGCTTCTCTTGTTCCAACAGGTACCTCGTCCAATCTTAAATTTTACTCCTTGGCCGCAAGCATCTGGTAGTCACGATGGTCTTTATGCTGAAGGATTATTTCAGAATTTTGATGTATATGTTGCTTAGGGTTTATTTACTACACCTATGGTTAAGGGAAAAGGCTCTTTTCACTACGGCCACCGGCCTATCTTCTGTGCAATACCACTGGGTTCTTTGTACTAAAAAAAACAATTGCGATAGGCTATCGTCATGCTATTATGACTCGGGGTTTACTATCCCTGTTGTAGTTGTTGAATACTGTATGGATATGTGCTTACAAGATTAATAGCAGAGTTTTGTCTTGTAATTGAACCACAGGAAACACACCTGTTTATGTATTGACCGTCGAAATCCTAGTTATCTTATCATGCATGCTAATGTTCTCTACTATTCATGTAGGAACTGTAATTCTGTTTTTTTTTTTTTTGTTCTGTTTCGGTAATTGAATTTTATTTGAAGGGCGAGCATAAATGAGCCTTCTGTCAGTTTCAAACTATCTCTAATCTGTGAATAAAGAAGTCCTTATTCCGCAGATGTTGCGTTTTCTTATGACTTCTGTTTATATAATTACATATATGCTTTTCTCGCAGTGATTTTGTTTCCTTTCCTACAGCTGTTTGTGGCGAACTTGACAGGCTCTGTTAGCACTATTTCCTATTTATTTAATGGAGAAGTTATCGATGTGATTCTGTTCACCTCTTATTATTTCGTTTTTGACTCAGATATGCTAGTTTTTTTTATAATATTGTGACCGGACCACAACTTGTCCGTGTAATATCATAGAGTATGAGGGACGACCAGCCCAGAAATCTGGTCACAGATTTTGGGCTAATGGTCCTTCGGTTTGCTAAATAAATTGAAGCTTGCTATTTACTATATAGATTTAATACACATATTCAGAGTGCAGAAATAAATCTTTCCTAGATTGTGTATCTTTACAGAAATTCTTTCATGTCTGCAAACTCGTAACATTCTAAATAATTTCAACCTTTACCACATTTCAATTTTCTCATCTAAAAGTAAATTTAAAAAAAACATTTATTCTTCTACCTGAGTTACAGATTCCACTCATATGTACTTAAATCTGACCAAGGTTTCGTATTTCCTCCCTTCCATGAGTTGGGGCAATTACGTCCCGCAACTCTCCCCTGTGTTCCAAGTCTGAGCCTTCGTTGAACACAAAAATTTGGAGGAGAAACTCGGGACAGTCCGGTCCAATTCTCCAACTCCAGTGGAACAGTCTGCTCTGAAAGTTCCCTTTCAAAGGTTTACTTCCCAGAATGACAGATTTCCTCTTTCTGACACAGAACCCCAAACTCTCTTTATAATTCATTATTTATTCTAGAGTTACTTTGGGTAACTGTGGAACTGTTTTTCTGTTCAACTAACTCCAGATCTTGTATTTACTTTTACCATCAGTCTTTACTCATGAAACTAATTTCACAAGTAAATTTTTTTTTTTCCAATGCCAAAATTAATTTTTGTTCATAATATTCTATTTGCAACAAAATAACAATAATGTTTAATTCATTCTTAGCAATAGTCTAACCATTTTTCAACAACTAATATAGTGGTTACAGTTTTCCCCCTCTGGAATAGAACATCGTCCCCGGTGTTCTTATTCCAATTCAGCAAAAAGCTCAGGATAAGCTTCATGAACAAAACTTTTGTCCTCCCAGGTGGCCTCCTCCGGCCCAAAGTTCTTCCATTGCACTTTAACCTAGGCGATGGCTCGTTTCCGGAGCATGATTTCCCTTCAGTCGATTATACTGTGAGGCTCGACCAGAAATTCTCCGTTTGGTTCTACCTGCACACAATAGACTTATATTAGTTATATAATTTTTTAACATATTATTATTTTTAACTATTATGCTCACACACTACCTAAATGCTCTACCAATGGATTATGTGTCTTGGATCATGAACATATCGTTTTAATAATGACACATGAAAAACATTATGCACCCGAATATGGCTAGGAAGAGCTAAGTGGTACACCACCGGTCCCACTCTTTCCAGTATTTGGAAAGGACCACAAAATCTGGGAGCTAACTTTGCACAAGATGCCCATATTATTGTACTCTTCTTTAGTTTAATTCTTACATAAATGTGATCTCCCACTTCATATTCACGATATGATCTCTTTTTATCTATGCACACTTTTTGCCCTGTCCTGTGCTGCCTTTAAATTTTTCCTAATTTTCTTCACTTCTGATTCCATTTCTGCTACCATGTCCGGTCCTAGCATGAGTTTGGTCTTGGGACTATTCCAATTAATGGGAGTCCTGCACTGCCGCCTGTATAGAGCTCCAAATGGACTCATTTTCAACGATTCTTGATAACCGTTATTATACGCAAATTCCACTAAGTGTAGATATTCCTCCCACCTAGTTGGTTGCTGCATGATGTACATTCTCAGCATGTCCTCTAGCACTTGATTTACTCGTTCAGTTTGTCCATCCGTTTGTGGATGATATGCAGTACTAAAATTAACTTGAGTTCCTAAAACCGTAAACAGTGCCTTCCAAAAGGCTGATGTGAATTTTACATCCCTATCTGAGATAACTGTCTTAGGTATGCCATGCAGCCTGAAGATCTCCCGCATAAATAAATCTGCTATCTGTACTATCTTGTAAGTGGATTGAACAGGTATGAAATGTGCCGATTTACTTAATCGGTCCACAACTACCATTATGGAGTCGTTACCACGCTTTGATTTGGGTAATCCAGTCATGAAATCTAATGAGATCACCTCCCATTTCCATTTTGGAATTGGTATGGACTGCATTAATCCAGCCGGATGTCGATGTTCTACTTTCACCTACTGGCACTCTAAACACTTGGTTAAGTAGTTTTCTATGTCCTTCCTCATAACCGGCCAACAGTAATCCTTTCTGATTGCTGTCAACATCTTTTGGTACCCAGGATGCCCTCAATAATTGCTTCTATGATATTCATCTAGTAGCAAATTTTTTAATTCCACTCTATTTGGAATGACTATCCTTTTCTTAAAATCAGTAATCCGTCCTGGTTAATTTCATAATCCCCCTGCCTTCCTTGTTCTTCAGATTCTTGTGCTTGTTGCCACAAAAATTTATATTCAGGATCTTTGCCTGCTTCCTTTCTAATTTGATCTAGAATTCTGCTTTCAACTTGGTGAACATATAAGTCGTGAATTTTATGCAGTTTTCTACTCAATGCATCCACAAATTTGTTCTCTTTTCCTTTTACATGTTGCAGATCAATGTCAAACTCACTCAAGAAAGCATTCCACCTTGCTTGTCGGGAGTTTAAATCAGCTTGTTTGAAGTAGCTGGTTAGACTGTTATGGTCGGTCTTCAATACAAATCTCTTCCCGAATAAATAATGTCTCCATACCCAGAGGGTATGCACGACTGCCGTCAGCTCCAAATCATATGCTGAATAACGTTGCTCATGATCTTTTAACTTACGAGATTCATATGCAATTACTTTTCCTTCTTGGGATAAAATTTCCCCAATACCTTCCTTGCATGCGTCCGTGCAAACCTCGAATTCCTTATTCGGATCAGCCACACTTAACACGGGTGCTGATGTTAATAATTGCTTCATTTTTTTAAAACTATCCTGACATTCTTGTGACCATTTAAAAAAATTTCCCTTCCTTTTCAGAGAGGTAATAGGGAAAGCTATCTTTGAAAATCTTTTAATAAATCACTAGTAATAGCCAGCGAGTCCCATAAATGATCGTATATCTGCCACATTTTGTGGCACCTTCCATTCCATAATAGTTCTGATTTTCTCTGGGTCTATCACCCTTCTCAGATATCACATGTCCAAGATATTGTATTTCTTTCTTGAAGAAATCGCATTTACTGAATTTCGCATATAACTGATGCTTCCTTAACATTTCCAGCACGATTCGCAAATGTTTCCTGTGTTCTTTCGCATTCTTGGAGTAAAGTAGTATGTCATCAATGAAGATTAATACAAATTTATCCAAATAAGGGTGGAAGATACTATGCATCCGTATCATGAAAGTGGCTGGTGTGTTAGTCAGTCCAAAAGGTAATACCACAAATTCATAGTGTCCATACCTTGTGCGGAAGGCAGTTTTGGGTATGTCTTCATCTTTGATTCTAATTTGATGATAACCTGATCTCAAATCAATTTTTGAAAATACAGTAGCTCCCCTTACCTGATCAAACAAATCATCAATACGTGGTAAGGGATACCGGTTCTTAACAGTCAACTTGTTTAACTGTCGATAATCTATGCACATGTGCATGGTTCCATCCTTCTTTTTGACGAACAGCACAGGTGCTCCCCAGGGAGATACACTGGGCCATATATATCCCTTGTTTAATAATTCCTGAAGCTACATTTTCAACTCAGTCAATTCTGGTAGACTCACATGATAGGGTGCTTGTGAAATTGGTGATGCCCCTGGCAGCAATTCTATTGTAAAGTCTATATCTCGTCTAGGTGGCAATCCGGGTATCTCTTCCAGAAACATATCGTTGAATTATTGTACTACAGGTGTATTTTCCAGCATGGCAGATTTTTCTTTAGAATCAGATAATCCTACTTGTATAGCATACAATTGACATCCCTTTCTTATACATTTTCCCATTTGGGAAGCTATAATTAGGTGCAACTGTACAGGCTTCTTTATTCCCTGAATCTCTTGGCGATTTCCATTCTGATCTCTGTAGTAGATAATCTTCTCTTTGCAATCTATGAGAGTCCAAGGCTTCTCCAACCAATCCATACCAAGCAGCACATCATAAGATCCCAAGGGCAAAATATTCAAATCTACCATTAATTGTTGTCCACTGATTTGTAGTGCATAGTCTGGTATTTTGGTGCTAACTTTTCTTTTGGCTCCAGTAGCCAACTGGACTAACCATGTCTTTCTAAATTTTTAACTTTGCAATTTACAGATCTCTACTAGTTTAGGACTTACATAACTTAAACTTGCTCCTGGATCTACCAAAACGGAAACAGTTTGGGATAATATTTTACCTTCTAGCTCTATCATGGTAGGTTGGAAATCAGCTTGTCGATCTTCCAACGTGGCATTAATTCTGGGTATGCTTCGAGAAACATCTCCCATAGTAGAAGCCTCTTGTAGATTGGTTACTGCTTCTTTTTTACCCCGCTGTGGGTAGTCTCGATAGTAGTGCGTTGCTCCACAACCCCGGCACTGCAGAGGTGGCCTTTGATTTTGAGGTTGCTCAGGTTTACTAGAACCCTCAACAGTTTTATCTTCCACTGGCCACCTTACCATTTAATGGTTTCTACCGAACTGCCTACTAACTGAATTCCTTGCTATGTTTTTAAAATTATTGGTTTTGCCTCTTTTAAAACCAGCACTACTCTTGTTTTCTTTCCTTGACTACCCCCCTTTTCCTTGGTCTGTTTTGGCTTTAGCTTGCTGATAGCACATCCTAGCCTTCCTAATGGCCTCATCCATTGTTTTGGGATTTACAAACTCGATACGTTCCTTCATATGGATAGGTAAGCTACTTATAAATATTTGTACTTTAGCCTTCTCATCTCTTAAATATGGTACGTAACGTAGTAATGAAGTGAACTTAGTGATGAACTTGTCCATGGTCAATTTTCTGAGTTTCAAATCGTGAAATTCCTGAGCCTTTTCATCATAAAAGTGTTATGTCAGATACTTATCTTTGAAATACCGCTGAAACTTATCCCATGTCACATCTTGATCCTCTATTCCATGCACGTTCTTCACTTCTTCCCACCATAGAGTGGCTTTTTCTCTTAACTGATAAATAGCTAACCGTTCCTTAAGACCATTGTCATAATCATATACCTGAAAATTCATGTTCATATTAATCAGCCACGCCTCTACTACTTCCTCTTTCTCTCCATCAAATGTGGGCGGCTTTATCTTCCTAAATTCACATTGCAGCTCTATATTTTGCCTTTTATTTGCCTTCTGCTCAGTTTCGTTTTCAGATTCAGCCTCATTAAATTTTTTATTTTGGTTACTTCGTTGTGACATACTCTTTTATTTTCGGCCTGCATCCTGATCTCCCATTTGCTAATCATCTCCTTCCTAAAATTCTCTATCAGCACTAGGCTTCTCAATTCTTTGGTTTTTCTTATTTGAGAGGCTTTTTAGAATTATTTCCTGCTCCTGCATCAACCTTGCATTATCTTTTCGTACTCTCTCCATTTCCTCCTACAACTATTTCACTGTGGTTAACAAGATGCGAGTTTGGTGCTGATGTTCTTCAATCAGCCTATTAGTCTGTTGATGCTATTCCATTTCCAACTGAACCCACATTTCGGGATTCCTTTCCTGTTGAGGTTGGGTCTCCCCAACATTTTGAGGTGGCGGCTGCAACGGTGTTCTTCTCGTTTTTCCTGTTATTCTTTCCATTTAACACTCTCTCTCCCTCTCTATGCATTAGTAACACACAATTTAACGTTAGTTGACCCAATAGGGTCCCAGCTTTGTAACTGGCTCTGATACCACTTGTCACCTTCACCCTTATTAATAAGGGGCAGTAAAAAAAAATATTTCACTATCTATCAACATATAAAATATACCTACCAAGTTACACTTCAGTCGGTTAGGATTATTTCATTACTAGCAATGTACCGACACCTTTTAGCCTTTCCAGTTATTAACCAAGGCGATTATTACAATAATACAGAACTATGTTACGTTTTACCATACATGGGTTCTTGGTTTAATAGATTTGTTGCACGTATATAAACCTTGCGATTATGCTATGAAACTCCAGTCATTAACTATGGAATAAAGGGAATTTTAATTCGTTCTTGGGATCTTTATTGTTTTTCATTTTTTGTCAGACCATTTCCACCTTAATTAGGTGTACTTGGTAATCGGCTAACCGATGTGATGCTTGGGCAAATGGCACGTGGCTGACCAGATTGGAAAGATCGTCCTGGTTGTTCGTTATATGCCGTCGATCTGGAACGATCGTACGTTGTGAACACGCTAGGTCGGATTCGATGCGTCATCTCGATTTCAACCGTTCTTTTTGCTCATTTGCATCCCTCTGGGGGTAGGTTCTGGAACCCTCTCCACTGCAGCAGAGTTTCCTCTTCCAGTTTCTGGCTCATGGCCTTTGCTTGATGTCAGCCCGATGTCTCTTTGCACTACCGAGCCCTCTGCTAGCTGGTATACCCTATCGACTACTGCAGGATAAAATTGGTAAGCCTATGCATTAATCCTACTGCTTTTTCACCATTTCATTTGGGCAAGATTAACTTTCTCTTTTTTTATTTTTCTGAAGTTTAAGTTTGATTCTAATGCACTATTTCCGATTTTCTGTTTCTTGCATGGCTTCCTACGGTTCAGTTTTATGACTTGTAACATTCTCAGACAAGGCCAACAGGTATTATTTCTTAAACTCTTCTGAGTATCCCTCTAGTTCTAGTTCAAGTAATTGAAACATGGTTAAGGGAAAGAGCAGGGTCTTGGCTCCCTAGCACAGCTTCATGTTTTAACTCAATTTAAGTTTTGCACCGCAGGTAACAATTTATCCAACGTCTATGCATAGCATTTGTTACAATTACGAGTTGTTATGGTGCATCTCCACTTCGGCAAGGCTAACTAGGCTTCTCTTGTTCCAACAGGTACCCCGTCCAAGCTTAAAGTTTATTCCTTGGCCGCAAGCGGCTGGTAGTCACTATGGTATTTACGTTGAAGGATTATTTCAGAATTTTGATGTATATGTTGCTTAGGGTTTATTTACCGCACCTATGGTTAAGGGAAAAGGCTCTTTTCACTACGACCACCGGCCTATCTTCTGTGCAATACCACTAGGTTCTTTGTACTTAAAAAAACAACTGTGATAGACTATCGTCATGCTATTATGACTCAGGGTTTACTATCCCTGTTGTAGTTGTTGAATACTGTATGGATATGTGCTTAGAATATTAATAACAGAGTTTTGTCTCGTAATTGAACCACATGAAACATACATGTTTATGTATCGACCGCCGAAATTCTAGTTATCTTATCATGCATGCTAATGTTCTCTACTATTCATGCAGGAACTGTAATTCTGTTTTTTTTTTTGTTTTGTTTCGGTAAATGAATTTTATTCAAAGGGCTAACATAAATGAGCCTTCCATCAGTTTCAGACTATCTCTCATTTGTGAATAAAGAAGTTCTTATTCCGCAGATGTTGCGTTTGCTTATGAATTTTGTTTCTATAATTACATATATGCTTTTCTCGAAATGATTTTGTTTCCTTTCCTACAACTGTTTATGGCGAACTTGATAGGCTTTGTTAGCACTATTTCCTATTTATTTAATGGAGAACTTATCGATGTGATTCTGTTCACTTCTTAGTATTTCATTTTTGACTCCGATATGCTAGTATTTTTGATAATATTGTGACCGGACCACGACTTGTCCGTGTAATATCATAGAGTATGAGGGACGACCAGCCCAGAAATCTGGTCACAGATTTTGGGCTAACGGTCCTTCGGTTTGCTAAATAAATTGAAGCTTGCTCTTTACTATACATAGTTAATACACATATTCAGAGTGCAGAAATAAATCTTTCCTAGTTTGCGTATCTTTACAGAAATTGTTTCCTGTCTGCAAAATCTTAACACTCTAAATTATTTCAACCTTTACCACATTTCAATTTTCTCATCTAAAAGTAAATTTAAAAAAAAACATTGAGTCTTCTACCAGAGTTACAGATTCCACTCATCTGTACTTAAATCTGACTAAGGTTTCGGATTTCCTCACTTCCACGAGTTGGGGCAATTACGTCCCGCAACTCTCCCTCGTGCTCCAAGTCTGAGCCTTCGTTGAACACAGAAATCTAGAGGAGAAACTCGAGACAGTCCGATCTAATTCTCCAACTCCAGTGGAACAGTCTGCTCTGAAAGTTCCCTTTCAAGGGTTTACTTCCCAGAATGACAGATTTCCCCTTTGTCACACAAAACCCCAAACTCTCTTTAGAATTCCTTATTTATTCCAGAGTTTCTTTAGGTAACTGTGGAACTGTTTTTCTGTTCAAATAACTCCAAATCTTGAATTTACTTTTACCATCAGTCTTCACTCATAAAACTAATTTCACAAGTAATTTTTTTTTTTTCCAATGTCAAAATTAATTTCTGTTCATAATATTCTATTTGCAACAAAATAACAATAATGTTTAATTCATTCTTAACAATAGTCTAACCATTTGTCAACAACTAAGATAGTGGTTACAATAAATTTCAAGCAATGCTTAAACACTTCATATTTTACAACATTGTAAAATAAGGATCAGCTTTAAAAATTCTATGCCTTTATACCTCATTGATGTTATTCGTTCAAATAATCAGTGCCTTGGGATGGGATGGCAATGAATATCAAAGCTCGCTCATTCAATGGATCATATCAAAGGAGGAAGAATAAGGAAGAATAAAGAGGAGCAATTTTTTTAAGTGTAATAAATTAGAATGTAATATTATAATAAATAAATTAGTAATTGTATCAAGAAGTATAAAGGAGGAATAAGAATAAGGATAATTGTAGTTAATTTTAATATTGGTAGTATAAATATTATAATGAATGTTTTGACGATATGTTGAGCATGAGCAACAACTCTTCATTCTCCAGTTTAGACATATCTGGAAGGCATATCATCCTCTAGTCTAATCTAAACCCCTACACTACCAAATCAAAAAAAAAAAATATTAAGTATTTGAAAAAGTAATCAAATTAAATTCATGTTCACTTCATCACTAAAAAGTTAAGGTTTAAACTTGACAATTAAATTATCACTTTACTTGAGTATCAAAAGCTCCTCCTTCCAGCATAGACATATCTGCTAGAAAACATATCATCCTATACTCTAATCTAAAGCCCTTAGACTACCAAATCAAAAATAAAAATATTACGTGCTTGAAAAAACAATCAATTTAAATTAATGTTCACTTCATCACTAAAAAGTTAAGATTTAAACTTGACAATAAAATTATCACTTCATCACTAAAAAGTTAAGATTTAAACTTGACAATAAAATTATCACTTTACATTAGTAGTAAATATTTATTATTAAATAATTTATCCCTTTTTAACTCAGTTTTTCCCTGTTTACTAATTTAAATTAGTTATTTATGGAGCAGAGAGATTTATTGACGGACCTGGTAAACTGGAGCCAACAACTGAAGATTAATCAAGGCTTAGCTCCAGGATTATAAACGCTCAGGATTTTACTACACTTTCTCCTGGTAAGATCACTAAGTGTCGACTCGGCAATCTAAATTCCTTTTAATTATGAACCTTTAATGACAAAGGCCTCACATTCTTGTGCACCACCTGAGTTTTCGAAGACACTTTTGAGTATGAAGAACTGGCCACTACATAGAACTGGCTCTTCTCAACTGCAGCTGAGCTTCAAAATGAAGATCTCACTGTGTCTGGCACTAGGAGAGATTACCCATCTGTCCAAGTGTGCCTTGAGCTGAAACTTGTCTCAAGATTATTTGACAGGTACAACATTCTTTGGATTTTGTTCAAGAGGATGCTTAAATACTACATGAAATTTTATCCCAATTTTAATGCTCTTAATCACCATTTATACATACCCTTTATGGCATGATCTTTGTATTCGTATGTGGGAATAAAGGCAGTGGACATGATTTATTTGAATATATATTTCTCAAATAATATCCCCTTTTTCAAAATTCTTAATTCATTCTAGAATTGACGAAATACCTATAGACTTAGACTTAATGGTAAAGTTCGGTGAAGGAGCAGTGGGATTGGTAAGAAAACTACCCATAGCCCAAACATTTGAAATGCCTAGCTTGTTGCTACGAAAACATGGGATAGTTACTGCAAAGGATGGTTAGTGCAGATATTGCAAATTTTGATGAGAATGAAGCTCTATCAAATGAAGCTCTTTATTTGCAATGGATGGCGAAAGATGTTAGGCTTCCATCAGCTTCACCAGATGCTGGTAACTTTTCTGTAACACTGCAACCATCATCTAGCTGAAGCTTTTGACATCTACAGACAATTACACTATGATATATACATTTCCTTTATATGATATATACATTTCCTTTTGACATCTCCAGACAATTACACTATGGAAGTAATCTTTACTTGCTATATGTAAAGCAATAAAAATACAAAAATAGTATCTGAGAAGAATGGATTATTGTCATCTAAACCCACATGTTGTTAACCGTTTTGGTCGAGAGATGGTGGAACATACATCATCCCCATCATCACTGGGAAGGAGGACATGTACAGGGGCACTTATTTCTCTTATACCAGTAAGAGAAGCCATTGTTGAGGCAGTAGTCTAACTAGACTGCTTTTTTGGCTTGAAAATCATTGAAATTTAGGTAAGACTTTAAAAAAATTAGGCAAGGATTTTTGTAAATCGAGGTTATAACTATAAATTTCAATATTTTGGGTGTTTTAGAGGTTTTGGATGGTGCTGAATTCATTTCCACTATCAAAAACATGATTCAAACACTCCTATTGCAAGATTTATTAAAGAAAAATTACCCACACTCCTATTGCAAGATTTATTAAAAAAAATTACCCAGATTCGAACTAATTTTGGTGATCCAAGCAATTCCTCTCGCTAAATAGACAACTCCATTGTTGAGCAACATTGTAAATGGGAATCAAAAGCAAGGGTTTGAGGCAAAAAGCATTATCCGATTCCTGTTCTGGATTTTTACTATGAGAACGAATGAATAATGTATAGCGCATGATTGTATTCATATTATCACATCTTCGTAACGAACAATGGTTAGCACGTATCTATCCTTTTTAGTAGCTGATACAGAGAGGTAATACATGTATATATCTATCCATAATCTGCTACAACCTACGGGTATATCAATCTATGTGGAATTTTTTGTGCTTGTTATGAGAATTTTGATCTCGAAGCAAAGCTGTCGAATCAACCCCTGCCCATTTTATATCTACAGTATTCTCAATCTCGTGATCCTTAGTCTTGCAATTAAATCGGGGATTCTTCGTCGCCGAAAAATTAGAGCTCAAGGTTCAAAACCCAACAAATGAAATCCAGAGGAGGGTTCGTATTCGCTGCAGCAAAATAAATGATTTCCAGTGTTTTCCTTCATTGTTTTAGCAAAATCCGACTTCAAAGGGAAATGAAAATAATAATCAGATAAGTTCGTTGGAACAATGTGCGGCTGCTACTCGTCTGTTCTTTGTTGAGGTTTCTGATGAACCCAGAGCGGGTCACGATGTGAACACGAGTATGGAGCCTTAGCAGAGTCGCGACGATGGACTGTGCGTTGATGAGGTCAACGTAAAGGCCAAGACGTTTATTAGGAATTTCTATGGTCAACTGGAGATGCAACGAAAATGTTATGAGAAGCAGATCTATGAGGTGGTCCAGAAAGAAACGTACTGGAAACTAATGTGAGGACGGGTGGTACGAGATTCATTGATCACAGTCTGGAGCTGGTCAAAACTTCTACAAAATTTCTCCAAACGTGTTAAAGTATAATTGGTTAGAAGTCAAAGTGTAATTGGTTAAAAGGGAGAAAATAAAACTTTTATTGAGTGGGCTGAATAGTGTTTTTCCAATCAACTTCAAAAAAAACGTTTCTGGTGTAATAATCATATCATAAAAGATTAAGTAAAAAAAAAAAATGAAGTGGAAAGTTTTTGAAAACTATTTACACAACCATAAAGATAAATTTTATGTAAATATAGTAAGGAAAGTGGCTCAGAAAAACATAAAAATGAAGAAGTTAGTAGTTCAATTTGAAGACTTATTGAGGTAAATTTCAATTAGTAAGCCATGAAGACCTCTAGTGAATATTAAGGACATATATGACCCGTTTTCATTTGTTACTTGATATTTTCTATAATTTAGCAATTTTTTATATTTAGCGTTTTCTATTTTTAGCAGGTCTATTTTTAGTAGTAAACTCACGTAGCATGACATTAGTGTGGAATAGCCACTAGTTGAAAGATTAGATAACTATTTACACTCCGTTAATGTGCATTCTACCATCCATAGTCCTCCCTACTTTCGATGGGAAATTCCTCCCTACATTTTAGAAATTAGCTACCATTGGTCTCTCTAGTCCGCTGTTAGTTGAATTATAATTCTATTCTAGAGTTTAAATGAGTTTAATTATTATTTTTTTTTGCATATGAGGTTATAAATTATTTAAACTGATTTATAACTCTATTTATTTCCAATTCACTTAATTATTGGATATTTTGTTAATTTTGGGGTTGTTAGTGTAATTTTGACTTACTTGCCAAGTAACATAATTGCTTCTATAGTGAACTGAGTGCAAGTTCTTGAAGTCCCAACATAAATCAAATTGGTTCTTCCTCCTAAAGAGTCTTTGTATTGTTATCATCTTAAAAAATAATGTAACATTAGGCTTGCTATGTAATTCAAATTGTCTCCTTGGTTCATCATTCAATTTCTTAGCAGTTTTTTTCTATGAGTCTTTCATGTTTTCCAAGTAGCTAGTCTAGTATTTTTTCACATTTAGAATGTTTCATTCTAATAAGACAAAAGAAAAGTAGAAGTTAATGTAGAGAAATTAAATTAAAATAGACCAGGAAGAGGAAGCAAAGGATTGGCAACAGAAGAAGAATAAATGATAAAGAAGGTTGAAGTAAATGTTGAGATAGAAAGGAAAGTTAGAGGAAGAAAAATAAAGAAAGACAAAGAGGAAAAATGAAATAGAAAAAGAGTATAAGGAGCATCATCGGAACAACATCTACATACTCCTAAAAGTTTTTTCTTTTCCATGTTGTCTTCAAGTATACTAGTATAAATCCATCATAACCAAGGATCTAGCAAGTGCCACCAGGAATCAAATTTCTTAATTTGTGAATCATTCTTAGACTACAAAACTTGAAAAAGGTTTTGCACATGGATAGATTTTATCTTTATAGATGCTTTGAAAATATCCTTGGACACTTTTCTTGTATAGACTAGACAGCAAAGACTTATAATTCCAACAAATATTACTAGAAACAAAAATAATAGAAAAAATATACCTGCAAAGGGGCCAAAATGTGGAATACTAAGATTATTTGAAATATGAAAATTTAATTTTTTCAATTACTTTATATAACATATACATAGTTTTCTTAACCATATATAATATATACATAGTTGGAATTGAAATATTTTATTTATAAATCACATTATCCATATTAAAATATTTTATTTTGTTATCAATGTATTTTAAATACATATCAGTATTAATTTTCCTTTTGAATATTTAATTGATGAATCACATTTATTTTTTAATTACTTTTTAAATCAATTCATTTTATCTTAAGAAAGAAGGGAATTGTGGATTTCTCTCTTCTTTTTTTTATTAACAAATAATTCAATTTTTTAACTTTCAATTACTTATTTTAGTTTACATGGACATTGAAATATTTGAGAGTGAGTGAAATATTTTTACCACGTATCCTTTTTATCGGATTGAAAAATCATCAACAAATGAGAGAGCATGGGGGTTATTAATGTTTTATAATTCGTTTAATCAACACCTAACCAAATATGTATACTCATTTTTTTTAAATACGTTGTTCATGGATATAAACTCTACATTTAGCAAGGATATAATCATATGTTGCTCTCATATTACGTTGTAGAATGTGCCTCTAGGTGTAATTAATTATAAGACCAGACCAGATATAGGACTTACTAGGGCCATTGACCAGGTTGCTAATTTGTAGATTTGTTTAAAAATAAAAATAAAAAAATTGATAATTGGTTGAACATATGACAAGGTAAAGCTCACTATTCACCAAGCACTTGTAGCCACTACAAAATTTACTATATTGGATGCCAAAGAAATAAATTTGATAGTAATTTCCTCTAGTAGAGGATATTTTGAACAAACTAATGTGTTGAAAGAAAAATATAATAATGAAAGAGGATGAAGGTTGCAAGGCATAATTGGAAATTATAGAAAATCAAATGAATTATTATATAGAAAAGTAACACAATATCACCAAATTTTTTAATATGCATTTGAGATCCATGATGAGTTAAATTCGTATAGAGAAAATTCTATACAACAAGTTCAATACTTCTATGGAAAATGTCAAGATGTGCTTTGTTGGAATATGTAATTCCTACTTGTCTTTAGTTGTGACTTTCTATGTATAGAGTCTGTTCCTATTCTATAGGTTAGTTCATAGTTTAGTGTGAGGTTGAGATATTCCCTCAACTTACTTATTGTGCATCCAAGATATTTTCCCTATGTTGAGACTATACCTCATGTATATATGTAACTTGATTTGGTTAATGAAATAGAGCTTGTATGTTTAGTTTTTAAGTTGGTATCAGAGCCCGTTTGGGCCTGGGCCTGGACCTCGGCCCCTCCTGGGATGAGGGAAATAAGAGAGAAAGTATATCAGTATTGTTTTAATTTTCTTTTTGGTTTTAATTTGTCCATTCGAGTTGAACGTTGCAGAAACTCGCTTGACATCTTGACAAAGTTATCGCCCCTTTCGCCTTATGCATTCATAGGGTGTTGATGGGGGACATTTTGTTCCACGCCTATGAGGCGCGCGATGTGGCAAGCGCTTGGTTATCTTTCATCACCATTCCCAAGCTGCCTAAAGATGAGCAGGAAAATCCCACTACGTTGGCTTTGCCCGGAGATCAGTTTCGCCATTATAGCAATAAGTGTTGCATTCTTAGTTCATTTTTTTTTGTAGTGATTTTGATGCTTTGGCATTCGTTTTCTCGTCCACAATTTTTTTGTTTTCCTGTGTCAGATGCAAAGTCAGTTTCCATGACTTGATTAACTGCAAATGTTTATGATTATTTGTTTCCAGAGAATGCCATGATATTTATCCACGGATTTCTTGAACATCACGATCAGGGTAATTAGTGGCTGATCGCATCGATAACAGATCCTGATATGAAGTTGTATCTAAAATGTGCATGGAGCTGTTGAGAGATTGCCTGTGCATAAAAAAACAGCTTCTCGGTCAACAACATCATTCATTTTTGCATGGAGAGCTAAAGAGACTAGACTTTTTTCCTCTGGACGACTAGCCATGCACAAGATCTGGCAACGTTATTCCTGGTACAGTAGTAGATACAGACATTGTTCATCCAAGGGAATTTTGATTTTTATCTTTGCAGCCATTATACGCATAAGGGTATAGCTATACCCACTCGTTACCATGTGATGTTGGATGAGAATGCATTTACTTCCGACGAGCTACAAAGATTGGTGAATAATCTGTGCTACACATCTGGGAGGTGTAGAGAACTAGTTTCATTAGTTGCTCCCATCTACTACGCTTGGCTTGCAGCACGTCGAGGACAACAATACGTAGAAGCATGATCTGTTTTTTTCTTGAGTTCTGTTGAAAGTTGCAGATCGTGAGGAAGAGCATCGAAGTGTGGCCTGTCACAGATTTGTAGATTACGCAGTGGAAGTGTGATGGGGCCTTGCAACAAACATAGTATTGCTGAGGTGAGAGTTTGATTTCCTGCATGAGGAGGTCCAAGAAGCTGCGTTTGATTGCAGCGTTCGGTGTTGGCTACTATGTGAAATTCCCTTAGAGGTTTGATGGTATTGATGAGCATGATCGATATGCCAATCGCAATATTGTTCTTTAATATACGCATGAAAGGTCTAGATGGAATCTAGGGACCTATATATGTTGGTACAGGTTGTGTTTCTCTGGATACAAGCTCTCTATGGCAACAGATGCTTGTGTACAGCGAGAAGGTGGACGAGGCCACTGAGAAGGGCTGAGTCTCGAATGTAGTTTTTATTTTGGTTTCAATTCGTTTAATTTCTCATTGGAACCAATCGGTGGTGGCTTCAATCATATGCTTGAGTTGAACAAGGCAGCTTTCAGGTGTCAGAGGAGGTGAAAAAGCCAGTGGAGTTGTTGGGAGGCTTCGAGCTTCCTTTGTTTCGGATCAACCTGGTTGAAGGTTGAACACATTTCTAGCATGGTCTCGTGGCGCAACAGTAAAGTGAGCCGAGGGAAGTGTGGTGAGCTGACTCGACGTGATTATGTTTCTATACAGGTTGAAGATGAAACAAATTGTCTTCACGAATTATTCTGCTTTCATGTTGAGACCAGTCAACTTAACATGTAAATGCATTCATGTAAATCTGGTTAAAAGAATTAAATTTTGTATTGTTGTGACATTTATTTTGGGCAACTATTGTCACAAGTGCAAGACTTTGTTGGAATTTCCCATTCCGACAATAGACAAATTTATTTGCAAGAATGATTTACTACCAGATATAATGAAGAAATGACAATGAAAATGGTATCATAGATTGGAGGATGATAGAGTTTGTGTGTGCCGAGTGTGGTGGAACCATATATGCATGTTCAATTGCTAGGAGATTAGCTCGACAATGGGTCTTTGTGGTTGCAGCCTGTCAGCGAGCATGAGGAGGCATGCTTGGAAGTAGTCACTAGCCTTGATATTGTGAATAGGGGAAGTGGCAATACGCTGAGATTCCAGGGGAATTGGATACTTAAACGAGAAGTTTTTGTGTATAAAATTGTTGAATTTTATGCATGTTGACAGTGAATTTGTGGATGACACAGGATTGGACCATGGAGTCGTGGCTGTGATAAGCCTTTATGGCTGTGTTAAGCCTTTGTGGTTGTGATAAGCCTTTGTGGTTGTGTTAAGCCTTTGCAGCTGTGTTAAGCCTTTGTGGCTGTGATAAGCCTTCATGGCTGTGTTGAGCCTTTGTGGCTGTGGTGAGCCTTTGTGGCTATGTTGAGCCCTCGTGGTTGTGTTGAGCCTTCGTGGCTATGTTGAGCCTTTGTGGCTGTGTTGAGCCTTTGTGGCTGTGTTGAGCCTTCGTGTCTATGTTGAGCCTTCGTGCCTAAGTTGATCCTTGGTGGTTGAGTTGAGCCTTGGTGGCTACATTGTATCTCCTCAAGGCTAAGCGCCTAAGCGGTGGAGGTGAATTACTACTTGTCAAAATGTGAACTAGCAAGCAAGTGAAAGGGTGTTGCTCGTGCATGTTCATGAAGCAACATGGAGCGATCAGTTGTCAGTGATCTGATAGGGATCAGATCGAAGTCAACATGCAGTGTATGATCTTGGATCTGCTCACAATAACAGTGTGGGCAGTGTTCTGGTGAACTGAAATTCGGGGCAGTCTATCCGCAGCAGTGAATGGCATGCCCATGTGTTGAACGTTTGCATGCCATTTTTTTCTTCATGGATATTGTAGTACTTTCATGGTTATCGCTTTTTCTTATATTTTCATTTGATATTGTTTTTTATTTGGTATGGGTAAATGTGGAAATGTCATGGAAATTTGTATAAACATTTAGATTTTTGACCTCAATATGATGTCACTCTGTTATAATTCGCAACTCTAATTGATGACAAGTGAAAAATGGAGACCAAGACTAGCTTGCCAAAGTAAAATGAAGATGCCAAAGACTCAAAAGTACAAAGCCAAAGTAATGGTGTGTTCTAGCATATGAATAGTGCGGTGTTTGTGGAGGTGAATGGTATGGTGAGCGGCAAAGGAGGATGGAAAATCAAGTTTGTGAGAGTTTGTTTTCTGTGAGTTTCTCGGAATAGACTCCTGACCATGAGTATGAGTCACAATTTGTAATTAGAAGAAAATCTACATGTCATTTATTGTTTGTACGTGCTGTAAGACCTAGAGAGGCATGCATACCCCTTTGTTATATGTTCCCTCTGTCAGAGAGTTTTAACACCCTGGAAGAGTGTGACATGCGGGATAGATACACTTGGGTGGGCCGTATTGGTTTTAGACTCGATAACGTGAAATTTTATATCAAGGTGGAGTTAATCGAGAGGTTGGATGAACCATGTATGTGAAGGAATTTCTAGTAGACTGGTGGTTGCAGCTGTTGGAACCCATGCATTTCAGTAGATGGTTGTTCCTTTATATGGACATCAACAATAGCATGAACATGATACAAAGTGTTCTAACCAAAAAAAACCAGTTTAATTACCAAACAGGACCAACTGTAGATTTTGCAAATGGATATGAAGACAAGTAGTCATTAAGGGGGAGTGTTGGAATATGTAATTCCTACTTGTCTTCAGTTGTGACTTTCTATGTATAGATTCTGTTCCTATTCTATAGGTTAGTTCCTAGTTTAGTGCGAGGTTGAGATATTCCCTCAACCAACTTATTGTGCATCCAAGATAGCTTCCCTATCTTGAGACTGTACCTCATTTATATATGTAACTTGATTTGGTTAATGAATTAGAGATTGTATTTTCATTTTTTAAGTTGCTTGATATTTATAATAAACATAAAAATGGAAAAAACAACAAGCAAGAGAGTGGGTTCAATTTGGCTTCGAAAAATAATACTAAGAAAAGGTTGGAGACATTGTACAGAAAATTTCCCATATCGATGAAAAGTATCTTTTCAAGGTTAACATTGGCAAAAGAAATATTTCCAAAAGTCATGGAGGGACATTCAAGTAGAATTTGTGATTGTGATAAACTATGGCAACGGACACAACTACTTGTAAATAAATGTAATCTCAAATTATATATTGGTATTTTTTACTTTTAAGAGGAATTTACTAAAGCTTTAGAGGATAGAATTCAACAATAAAGAAATGTCATTTTATGTATCCCTAAAATATATAAAGCATACCTGAAAGACTATATAAAATAAAGAAATAACTTTAATAAAATAATTTATTTCCAACGTACTCTAAGTAAAGAAATAATTTTAACAAAATAATTTATTTCCAATGTTAGAGAGAAGTGCAAATAGGGCACAGTGAAAAATTTCCTTCATTAAAGATAAGTATAATACATAAATGACTTTTAAATTTTGGAATATTATGTGAAGAAATGTGAAAAGAAAAAAAATAAGATTCCAAAAGTTAGGTAGATAATGTGAAGGATCAAGAAGTTAAAATGGTTAGGCTTCCTCTATCATATTTTCATATGAATAGGTACAAAGGTTACTTATAATGGATGTTTTTTCTGCCATGCATACTACTTCATTATTAATTGAGAAGCCTATTGGCCATATTTTTTAGATTGATATTGGCATATGATTTTTGTTGACATTATTCTTTGCGGTTCATATAGATTCTTTGTTCCTCATCTAAATGTCTAATCTTTTTATTGTATTAGTTATTATTACACTTGAAAAATTAACTAGTTTATCTTTTTACACCAATTACCATAAACAACAAATCTAACAAGGTAGTTCAACAAAATGAATAATATACTTATGTAAAGTTTCATTATAATTTGATATATTTTTCTCTTGAAAAAATGCAAAAGCTTTTAAATGAGATTCCTCCAACCTAAAATCCTACTCCATCTTGAAGCTCTTCAAATTCTAGTTCTAACAACGAATCTACTACAAAAATATTATGGTTAGAATTGAAACTCGATACAACAATCTACATAGTTTTTTTTTTTTTTGTAAGCGTAGTTGGTACCTTCAATTTTGTATTAATAAATTCGGGCGGAAGATACAAAAATAGACCTCAACCTGCCCGCACGAAACTAGGTATTTTGGCCATCTGAGTTCAAAATAAGTCAACCAAAACATAAAAAGTCTTAATAACTGATACTAAATCTGTCTATACTGGATATCCAAGTGCAGAAACCATATCATGTACAAAAGGAAAGCAACATTAGAACCTTAAACCCAAAATGCAACAGAAGAACTAGAGACTTTTAGTCTTCCTCAGAGTCAATAGTTGTTGGAGCTTTGGCAGAAGCTCCTTGTAGTTCAACAGGAACCTGTTGCAGTGCTTTAAGCTCCATCTCCAATATTCCAAGTCTCGTATACTGATGCAACTAGCGTAAATTTATTTCCTGAACATTCCTATTAATATCAGCCAGGGTCGATTCCAGCTTTGTCTCCAACTTTGTCTTCGCTATAGACATAAGAGCTTTGGCTAGAAGGCATTTAACTATCCAGTAAGTGCGAACAGATTGTTGAAACAGAGAAGTGCATCCCCGGGTATGGCCAGGATCTGGAGTCATAGTCTGCATATCCTCAAAATCCATGTCATCCTCCAAGTCAATATTATCCAAAATCTCAAATTCCCAGCCATAGATGTGGTCGCGAACTGAATTGGGGATGTCATTCATGAACGTTTGAACCAGTGATTCTAGGTGCTACTGAATCGTCTTTCTGCCCCGTTTCCGGTGCCTTTCAGAAGAGGACTAATTTCCCTTTCCCCCAGTGGGCTTGCGGCCTCGCTTACCATTGTAGAAAAAACTGAAAAATCTATTAAGACTTCCATCCATAGAACAAGAGGAGTCAGTAGCACATATACCATATAGACAACACCATAATGAACATCTTCATCTTCTAGGTCCACTACCAAAAAAATCGACGAGATAAACGCCCATCACAGACATAAGAACATCAGAGTGGAACCAGACAAGGCTGAGAAACAGGGCGTAGAGAAGAATTGCGATCATAATGCAACAATAAATAAGGAGAGATAATCAGCCATATCAGAATCCAAAAACTAAATGTAGGCCAATAATAGGGGCTGATACAACCCAGAAAAGGATGAATGCAAATACCAAAGGTGTCCCATAAGAGAGCAAGGTGAAAAGGAAAATCCTAATTGAAATACTGATAGAAGGAGGGGTGAAGAAGATGACCACTCTTCCGAAAACCTGAGAGAAAAACCAAGGCATGGTAATCCTGACTAGCAGCAGAGCAATTACCAGGAGCCAAATCACGAACACTATGCATGCAACTAGACAAGAATCCCCAAAATAAAACCAGGCTCAGAATAGCCGAACCTCGACAAATGCGAAACAAACTTTCAACGAAAAAGCGATAAATAAGAAACCCAGAAGATTAATGTAACCAGCCCGCCCATAGGTATAGAGCGTACCACAAAATAGGAAATATGCTTGGGTCAGGGAAGAAAAATAAGAACAGAATAAGACTAACAAGCGGAAACATACAAGACACAACAGAAACAAAGTGAAGAAACTGGATGCAGCGACAAAATGCATAATCTTGCCGCATGAATTCAAACCAGAAGCGACCATACCGCCATTCCCACAAATCTTGTAAAAAAACCATGAGATAAATTTGCAGACGAGAGGAGAGTAGATGCGAGAACTGAAAGGTTATAAATGGAGATACATACCACGGCTGAGATAGCTCCGTCACCCTGAAACCCTTGCGACCGACACCGCTGCATGCACTATCAACCTGCTTTACTGTACAACAACCCTCCCCATTTTCAAATTTTAGAATAAATTCCATTTAGAAATGGGTCCCCTTTTTATCTTTCTTTCTAGATAGAAATAAAAGATTCATTGATAAAAGGACATATCACTTATTTTTATTTACAAATTGTACAACCTTTGAAAAAATTTCCGATCCGATGAGAAATAAAGCTTTTAATCATATCAAAATATTACATAAAGTCTTTATATTTAATAATATTTGATATGTACAGTAATCGCAAATCCGAAAATCAGAGAATTCCTTAAAGTCTAAATTCACTTTGTAAAACTCCGATGCGATGGCACTCAATCGCAATCGTATTTCGGATAAACTTTAAAGTGTTATGTTTTCTTTACCTACTTCCGATGCAATGCGATTCATCGCAATTGAATTTCAGAGAATTGAAACAATATATTCATGTGGTTGAAATACTCCGATGTGGCGAACCCCACCTCATCGCAATCAGATATTTAGAAAAACTGTTTAACGATTCATTACATTTGAAAATTCCCAATGCGCTCTTCGCAATTGGAATTTGGTATAATTTTTATTTCATTTCCCTTTTAAACGAATCACAATGCAAATACAATTTAAATATTCATATATTATTATTCATCGTGTTTCAAAGATTTTAAAGGTAATATACTTGCACTTATTTCAAAAATATGCCAAATCTTTGATTGTACGTTGACATTAAATCAAAAATCAAACAAATGATAAAATTTTATTTTGTTTTGAATGTGTGAGTGTGACTCCCTAGAGGGCATTTAAGTTTTAAACTGTGGATATAATAAATGCAAATTAGCGAATAATCCTTTTGTATAGTTGTTTTCATTATTGCATTTTCACCTTGGGTGAAAGTTTTTCTTTGTTACAGAACAATAGAACATCCAATTTTTCCATTCGTAGAACAAGAGAAACATTGCCCGATACTGAAATGTCGAAGAGATTCAGGAAATCGAAAGCCGCCATTGTTTCAAAAGCTCCTGTGATCACTATGTCACCTAAAGAGAAACCAACAAAGCTTAAGCTAGTTACAGACATGGGAAAATGTATATAACTTGCTTGAAAAGGAAAACCCTAAAGTTGTTGAAGCTAAGGCTACAGTTCCTGATGCAGACGACTCAGACTCTGATTCTGAAAATCTTCTTAGAGCATTAGCAAACTCTTTTCTGCATCGAGTTGCAGCCCGGGAAAACATTTTTCCATATTATGATGTTATTAGATGGGTAATTGATAATGTGGCTATCAAAGACAGAACCTTTGTTTCTACATCTAGAACAATATTCAGTTCATTCAAACCAAAACATATCAAAGCGATTTACCACCTTCCAGACCCACAGAAGATTTATAACGAAGATTTTATCAAGGAATTTGCCGTGAATCATGAAAATCAGTCGGAACCAATTAAAGAATGGAGAAGAGATCCTGAAAAACATAGACACGAAGCTTCAAGTATGTACTCTCTGGAGTCCCTTTTGCCTCCATATTGTTATGTTGCAGCAATGATGTGTAGATTGTTTGGAAATGATAACTCGGCTAGGTTTTCCATTCAAATGGTCCCATTAATACATTTTGCTGTTAGTTCTGAGATAATGGATTGGGTTGTCATTATGTCTGATAAGATAGCCAACAGAATGATTGAGTATAGGAAAGACAAAAATTAAGGAAAATCCACTCCTTTTTATTTTTGTGCTTATATCCTAGATGCCCTTTGTTTCAATTCTAAATTCCCCTTATTAGGATGGAAATGGACTCCTAAAGAACCTGTTCCAATTCATATATATCATAATTTCTTATGGAAGGGGAATTTAAAAATTCATGTTTACAGAGTCTGTCATGGTTTTCTTATTCCGAATTATCAAACCATTTTTGGTTGATTCCCTCCTAGACTTTCCAACAAAGCTAAAGTTGATTTGTCTTCAATTGGAGATTGGTTCGGAGAGGAAAATTTCACATATATTAGAGTTTTTTGAATTATTGTAGAACCACACATCCTTCCTTTGTATGTTCCAGACAAACTGTTAGCTCAGGAAATTTCTTATCAGCTGACAGTAGAAGGCATGTCTAGAACTTAGAAGAACAACAAGAAGCTTATGTGTCCTACTTTTCCTTTTAAATGTGGTGACATACTCTCAGCAATTTTTTCCATGCTGAAAAAGAAGTTGTTAAGTTAACCGACCTCAAGCTTTCAAGAATCCCAAGAAGGCAATATGATCCTAGGAAGGTGGCATATGATTTTACTACTTCTTTTTCGATTGCTCGGTTTGAACATGAACTAGATATGTTTGATGATTTATTTGTTTCTATAGATAAAATGTCCCAAGTTTTTGTTTTGGCCAAGTCCAAACTTCAGGCCGAAGAAATGAATAAATTTTTTTTATTTAGAAGTCAGAGGTTACTCAAAGTTCCTCTGGATCATTTGAGAGTTTCTACACAGGGATATGAATCACAACAGAAAGAAATAGGAAGTACATGTAGAAAAGAAGTAATAGGAACTAATCCTGTTTTAGAAAAGAAATATATTAGAAACAATGTTGATATTGAAAAGACAGAAAAAGCTGCTAAGATTGATGTACAACAGTCTTCGGCCCAGGCAAGAAAATAAAGCACAGGTACTGATGCCAATGTGCGTACTTGAAAAGAGAGGCACAGACAGTAAGAATACTGAACATGCACCAAAAGGTGATATAAATAATAGTTGAAATTCTCAACTTGGAGGAGAAGAAGCTACTAATATTATTTTTTCTCCTCATTTGTTGAGCCAATATGAAAAATTTGCCCAGAAAATAGGACAATAGAATACTCCCCAATTTGATGATCCAAAATACCAGGATATAGAAATCATCCCTGAAAATCCCACAGGTGAGATCATGTTGAAGATAGAAGAAATCACTCCTCTGGATATATTTTACAGTCCTAAACATAGGGTTGTAGTAAGAAAACAGAGGAAAAGGAGGAGGACTAATCAAGATCCACTTTTGACACCACATGGGGAATTCAATAATATTGTTTATAAGAATGTTGAGGTGAATCCATCTGAGGATCTCACCAAATTATCCCAATATGCAGGTGCCTATAGTGCTGCTACTATAGACAAGGCCTCTGAAGTTACACAATTAATGAAGCAAAAGGATGTGCAAATAGCCATGTTAGAAGAAAAGGTTACAGAGAACCAGCAAAAAATCATTAAGTTAGAACAACGATTGCAGGATGGAGAGCTCAAATATAAAAAATTAGAAGAGCAACTTGCTATGAAAAGGAAAAGATCGATCAGTAGACTTTAGAAAAACAACAATAGCTAAATCAAGAAATAGCAAAATTACAGGCTCTTCTACAAAATGAGCACACTTCAAAGATTGAGAAAGAGAAGATGTTTCAATCTAAATTAGACAAGTTTAAGAATTATCCCAGTTTGGATAAATTCAAAAATGAAGCCCTGGAGACAAACAAGTTATTGTCTCAACAATTAAATCAATTTTGTCTAAAAGTTGCAGAAGCAGAATCCCTATGCGAATTAACATCTTCCTTGGTAGATGAAGGAGTCACTCCTAAAATTGAATTTGATGAAGCTGATGAAAATATCTCTGAATTTATTTTATGGCAAGACTCAGAATCAGGAAGAAAAGCAATTTTTCCGAAGATTGTGGAGAGACATAAAGAAATTATTTTTGTAGAATGGGAACAACATTTGATCAAAGCAGAAAGAGCTACATCCAAAGCTAAAGGCATAATGAACAATGCAACACAATTGGTAAATGATAACCTATCTGCAATCAATTTAATTGAAAATTGTAGCCTCGGCCAATTACCTAGGGTAAAATAAACTGATCACAGATGGAAACAAGAGATAATTAATAAAAATCAGCAAATTGGCCAACTACAAGGAATATCATGGGATACAATGTGGACATATCTTATCAAGCTGCATAGTCAAAGAACAACAATAAAATTTCTTTCAAATGCCATCGATTGCATCATTCTCGAATTCTTTGATGCCACATATATAGGGAGGTTGCACTCAAAGCTTAGTCATCCTGAAGAAGTGAAGGAAATGCTCAAAATCAGCCATCTAGGCACCTCAACTTCAACAGATAGTCAATGAGTCGGTTTACCTCAAGATCGCATTTCTGTTCTAGATTTCTATATTTAGATATATTGTGGGAATAATTTTAGTTATTTTTTTTTTATTAAGTATCTATTTAAACCCCTTTCAGGAATTTAGAAAAGGGTCTTGAATTTGTAATATTTTGACTTGGAGATTACATTTCTGTACTCCACTGACTCTTATATTTTTATAAAGGATCACATCTGGTGATTCTGTGCGAAATTGCCTTTAAGAATTGCATTTATGTATCTTGGAGTTGATTTTACATTGAAATTGCAGGATTTGAATATCGGATTGCATTGGAAAATATCAATATGGATATGGTATTTCTATCTATTCATTGTTAGTTTCTTATGTTATGTGATATTCTCTTTTAAATTGCTATTTTTTATATGTATTCAAATTACAATATTTCTTTATACATATTATTTCTGAGTGTGTAGAAATATTTATCTTTTATAGTATATGCAAACGATATATAATGATGAATGCAATATGTTATTATAACTCTGTTTAATTTCTTAAACAAAGTTATCTTTATTTGTTACTACATATTTCAATTAAGCTATAATACATTTTCATGGTTATTGGTTAATTGAAACAATTTAAAGTTGTATTCACATTTGCTGCCCGGGTTAGTTTTAGAATTGTTTTATCAGTTTTAAATTAGATTATATAGTTTTATTTCATTCATTTAGTCCAATTTTCCCTACATCCAATCATTCCATTGCCAACCCATTTAAATTACTAGGAAACTGGTCCTATCAATCTAGTGAGAGCCACCACACCAAACGGAAAAGAAGCTATCCTAAGGTCCCGATCGGGTGGTTATCCCCAATGTTTGAAGCAGCGATTTTCGAGGCTTAAACATTTTTGGTGCTATAAGGAGGGCCAAAGCTATGAATGGAAGATAAATCCAAATCTGAAAGCCATTCTAAGAGCACATAACCCTCATCACCTTCAATTTCTTCCACATCTCAAATCACAAGAGAATAAATTGATAAAAGTATTCAAACATCCACTACCAAAGTCTCAGATCAATCAGATAATCCAACTCCTGAATCCCCTAAAGTTGAAGCTTTAGTTCATAAACTTTAAGTATTATCATTATCATTAGAAGAATCGGAATTATCTGAAGGTAGTGTCACCTCGCAGTTTGTTTCTTCCAGACCTCTCACTAGCTCACAGAGTGAAAAACTTGGGATTTCCTCGAAATAATTCCCTATACCTAGTAGATTCAAAATAAGAAAAACTCCATCGGAAATAGAAAGTGGTACTAGTTCCTCATCACATATTCAATCATTTGTTTCCGAAGCTCCAAATTAGAAAATTGCAGTAGTATCATCATCATCTGCTCAAACTACATCTGTTCAAATTACATCTGTTCAAACATCTATTATCTCTTCTAGTACTTCAACTGTTACTAATCATACACCAGTTATCACTTCTAGTTCTTATACCATCATCACAACAATGGCACAAAGACCATGGACTAGACTAGGAGATGTAAATATGGCTGCACCTTTGCATGATCTACCTGATCATCCTGAAAAATGGTTTCCAAAGTTTGGTCCAAATACTGGTATACAAGCAGAAGAACACATCAATAACTTTATGCTTGCTGTAAATCTAAATACAGTAGTACATGAAGATGTTGTAGTCAAGTTATTTCCTTATACTTTGCAAGGGATAGGAGGATCCTGGTACTTTTATTTACCTACAGATTTGATCACAAGTTGGGATATGTTTGAAGAGAAATTTTTAAGTAAATATGGAGATGATAGATCAATTGCTACCCTAATTAACGATCTCTCCAATTTAAAGACTCAACCCAAGGAACCCATTAAAGATTTTAACTCTCGATTCAATTAACTCTTGAATAAGATTCCTCAAACATCTAAACCTAGTGAACACGTTAGCAGTGAATGGTATATTAATGCTTTACCCTCAAACATAGCAATTTTCGTAGATAGAGATGCAAAACCGAATTTAGCTGAGAATATGAAAGAAGCTATTTCAGTTGAAAAATGAATGATTTCTCTAGATAAGAAAAATGCTATTGAGGAAAGAAAATCAAAGAAAGTCACTTTTAAAATGATTCCATGAAAAAGACACCAATAGATCCATATGACATGAAGGGCTTACAGAAATTTCTTAAAACTATGTCTAATGAGATGGTTGTGATCAAAAAGCAAGTAGCAGAGACTTCTACAAAAAGACCATTCAAAAATTTCAAGAGAAATCAAGCTGAATCAAAACCTCCCAATGAAATCTCCAAAGCAGAATTAGAAGATGAAGAAGAGGAAGATACTCCTTTAGTGTCAGGTGAAGAAGATGGAAGGGAAGAAATAGCTGAACTAAATGGAATGTGGGATTTCATTCTCCATAATTCGGATAATGAGATGGAACAAGAAGCAATGCCTGTGAGTACAAGGAGAAAATATACATCGGAACTTGTTCAAACTATTCCAAAGAAGAAAACTACAAATCCGAGTACTAAAGACAAAACTCCCGCAAAAATAGTTTCTTCCTTACCCAATCAGAATCAGCCATCATCTCCCAATCCTCCCACATCATCATCTAACACTCTGGTGGTATCAGATCCGATGGATTATAATATTTTTGAGGACATGAAAAATACTAGAGAGAACATCTCATTACATGAACTCAGAAAACTTAAACATCAACAAAAGTTGTTATTAAAAGAGTAAAATGCTACACCTATTGCTCCTCTACCAAGCGGTGTAGTAGCTAAAGCAGCTAAAGGGACTGGTAAGCCACCAGAAAAAGTAGATGCAATAGATACTGTTATTATTGGAGAAAGATCAAATTCCAGACACCTCCATTCCTGCTAACTTATGAAATCTACAATAAGAATCTGCCTAATCGTTTAATTGATTCTGGAGCATCCTCTAATATAATGCCTTCTTCAGTCTTTGCTAAATTGAATATTGAACCACAGAAGTTTGCAGTTCACATTGTACAATTGGATCGTTCTAAAGTTCAAGTTGTAGGAGAAATCAATTTAGTTACCATAAGACTAGCTTCCGATCCTAGGATTGTCCAAAGAATTGATATTCTAATTGTTGATATTCCTGAATTCTATGGATTAGTCTTAAGCAGAGACTGGTTTGCGAAACTTAATGGCTATATCTCAACTGATTTTTCACATATGTGGCTTCCCTACAAAGGGAAACCAAATCAAATCAAAATCGAGTGAGAAAAACATATGACACACACTGTAACTGAATTTGAGCAACCAAATGAACCTGTAGCCTTCAACAATAATATTCTTGAAGGTTATTCTGCTGAGTCACTTCTTGGAAATTTTACTACACCACAATCACCCTTTTCTGTAAATACTTTTGTTTCTCAAATTGAAAATTTTTTGCAATTTTATTCTTCTAGAATTGTTAATATTTCTTATTTATTTGTAGATAAACCTATAGATAGAACTTTATTTTGGTCATTATATTTTGATGGATCAAAATATAACGATGGAGCAGGAGCAGGATGCATTTTAATAGATCCAGACAGATAGAAAACCATGCTATCATGTAGATTATAATTTGAGTGCACTAATAATACTGCTGAATATGAAGCCTTGATTCAAGGGCTTTATAAGGCTATAGGGTTGAATGTAAAATACTTGAAAGTATATGGAGATTCTGAAATTGTCATAAGGCTAGTAAGGAATACCATTCATTGTCTTTCAGGACATCTCAAACATTACCAAACCCTAGTACAGGACCTTACCACTCAATTTCTAGCATTTAATATCTCTTCTATTCCTAGAAATCAAAACACATCAACTGACCTTTTAGATAATGTTGCATCCAAACTCATCCCTACTAAAGATTGCAGTCCTAAAATATTTTCAGTAGAATTGATTTTTCGCCCATTTTTGCCAGATAATATTACTAACTGGAGAGTATTCTACCATGATCAAGATATTTTAAATTTCTTAACTTCTGAGAAATCATATGATGAACAAATTATTGATGAAGACGATCATGATCTGTAAATTACTTCAAGAAATAATGAGAATATGATTCCTAAATCTGTTGTTAAACTTGAGGATCTTTATGATATTAAGGACAGATTCAAGAAAGTTTCTAATGCTAAAATTCAAAGTTCAACTTTGAAATTTGAATTAGTGAATCTTGGCTCTCATTCTAAACCTCATAATGTTAATCTAGGACTCAATTTAACTCCAGAAGAAAGATCCTCTATTATTAAACTTCTGAGTAATTATAAAAATGTCTTCGCTTGGAGTTATGAAGATTTAAAGACTTATGATACTTCTGTAATTCAACACACAATTCCAATGCTATATGATGTTAAGCCTTTTCAACAGAAGTTAAGAAAGATTCATCCAAATCTTGAGGATCAAATCAAAATAGAACTCAACAAACTTCTGAAAGCCAAAATTATTTTTCCTATAAGGCATTCCAATTGGGTTGCCAACATGGTACCTGTTAGGAAGAAAAATGATGATATTAGAATCTGTATTGATTTCAGGAATTTAAACAAGGCATGTCAAAAAGACAATTTCCCATTGCCAACCATGGAGCAAATTCTTAAAAAGGTAGTTGTTTCTGAACTCATGTCCTTCCTTGATGGATTTTCAGGGTGTAATCAAATTTTAGTACATCTAGATGATAGGTTGAAAATCACTTTTAGAACCAAATGGGGAACTTATGCTTATCAGAAAATTCCTTTTGGTTTAGTTAATGCAGGAGCTACTTTCCAGAGAGCCATGGACATAGCATTTAAGGGTCTAATTAATATATCAGTTGTCATTTATCTTGATGAGATAACAGTTTATTCAAAGAAGAGATCCAATCATCTACATGATCTTAAACAAATATTTGAAGGATGTAGAAGATTTGGTATTTCCTTAAACCCAAAGAAATCCTTCTTTGCTCTCGATGAAGGAAAACTCTTAGGGTTTGTTGTGTCAAAATATGGTATATATATCGATCCTGACAGAGTTAAAGAAATCGCTGATATTTCATTACCTCATAATAAAAATTCCATGCAATCATTTTTACGTCAGATTAATTTTGTAAAAAGATTTATTCCATATTTTTCTCAAATTGTTTTACCTTTGTAGAATATGATTAAGAAAAATTCAGTATTCAAATGGGGATATAAAGAAAAAGAAGCCTTTGATGCAATAAAAAAGACAATCATTGATGCACCTGCATTGAATACTCCCTATTTTTCTAAAGATTTTATTCTGTATACTTTGGAAACCAAAACATCTTACGTTTTTGTTTTAACACAGCTCAATGATCAAAAAATTGAAGCACTGATTTCATTCTTCAACTTGAATCTGCAAGGAGATGAGCTAAATTATTTCGATGTTGAAAAACAAGCCTTTGCTATATTTAAGTAAATTAAACATTTTAGGCCTTTTCTCTTAAAAACACACACAAAATTTACTATCCCATTCTCCGCAGTGAGACAATTATTAATTCAAAGAGAATTGGGAGAAAAAAAGGGCTAATTGGGTGACAACTTTGCAAGAATATGATGTTGATATTAAACCAGCAAAGATTGTTAGAGGTCAAGGTTTTTGTAGATTATTAGTAGGAGCTCATAACATACTAGAAAATCAAGCTCCAGAAAATGTTGTTCAAGTAAGTCAAATAAGTGTTACAGATTCTGAATCTTAGTACCCTGATCTGATATTTTATTTGAAAAATGGGTATGCTCCTTCTAATCTCAGATATAAGAATAAACGTACTTTAATATTGAAGGCTACTAAATATGAAATCATTGATGATGTGTTATTCATAAAGAATTATGATTCAATCCTATTAAGATGTCTTGAAAAGACTGAAGAAAAAAAGGTATTGCGGGAATTACATGATGGAGTAGCAAGAGGTCATTTTGTAGGTGATACCACAGCTCACAAAATCATCCATGCTGGATATTATTGGCCTACACTTTTCAAATATACACATGATTATGTGCGGAAGTGAAATATTAGCTAAACTGCTAGTGGAAGACAAAGGAAGCCGACTTTTCCTTTGCAACCAGTAAACATTAAGCAACAATTTGAGCAATGGAGGCTTCATATTATTAGCGAGATAGTTCCTCATTCTTCCAAACAGCAGGAGTACATCCTCACAGCAACAGATTACTTCACAAAGTGGGTAGAAGAAATTCCTCTAAAGGTAGCCAAATCTGATGCAATTATTGATTTCATCGATTAATTCATCATTACTAGGTTTAGTGTACCTAATGCTCTGGTCTTTGACAATGCATCTTATTTTTCTGGTAATAGTATAGTGGAATTTGCAACTAAAAAAGGTTTTAAATTGAAATATTCAACTAATTATTATCCACAAGGTGATGGTTTAGCTGAATCCACTAACAAAAATCTCATCAAAATCATTAAAAGGACCATTGATCAAAATCAAGAGAACTGGCACAAGTCTTTAATCTTTTCATTATGGGCTGATCGTATTACTCTTAAAGCTTCTATAGGAACTTCACCTTTCAATTTAGTTTATGGTAAATATGCTATAATACCATCAAATCTAGCTCTTCCATCCTTAGCCCTAGTGCAATTTATTGAAGAAAATCCTTCCTCATCCATGCAGTTAAGATTTGATCAAATCCTTAAATTAGAAGAAGATAGAGAAAAAGAAAAATATATTCATGAAAAACATCAATAGCTTGTAAAATCTTCTTTTGATTCCAGTTCCACCGGCTCAAAAAATTTGTCAATTTGTGATTTTGTTTTGAAATGGGATAAAGCACATGAAGAAAAAGGTAAGCACACCAAATTTCAAAAAATGTATCTTGGACCATTTCAGATTGCTGAAAATATAGGCTCATATACATTCATACTCCAAGATTTAACAGGAAAGAGAGAATCTCTTCCTGTAAACGGGTTTGTCTTAAAGAAATTATTTTCATAAGGAGGTAACCCCTTCTTACTTGTACATATTCCTTTCTGCAATTTTTATTTATTTTCGCAAATAAAGGTTGTTAATAGTCTTTGATTGACTTTTTACTATTAGAAAATTTTCTTGGAAAGAAAGTTATAAATATTTATTTTGTGTAAATGAGATTTTTTAAGGAAATGATTACAATTTCCGATAGTTTAAAATAAAATGTTAAACTTCAAAAATTTGTTCAAAACATTTGCATGATCTTTTGAAACTTTGAGGAAAATGTAAATCATTATAAATTTATTAAGCGGAGAAAGGTTATCTTTAAAAGTAAAGACTTTTTCAAGCTTTAGCAAACAAAAAAGTCTGAAAATTTTCATCCATTTATTCTTAAGGATACAACTATTTCACCCCATCCATTTTGGTTGTGATTTTTTAGAATGTAATTCTAAGAAATTGTATGAAAAAATTTGGGAGATAAGAGGTCTCATCACGAGCCTACTTATCATGATCATCAGAAGTAATAAAACTGACATTACCAATACTACATACCAAAACAGGCTAATGGCTTATAGAAGTAAGACAAGGGGTCATATCATGAGCCAGCTTGTTCAGTTTAATTACAACTACTGAATGGAATTGTTACTAACTGGCTACCAAAACAGAACAATGGCTCTTAAATTAAGGAAAAAATAAATAAAAGACGAAAAAAATGACATAATATGTCTTATGAATTTATTTTTAAAGAGTCATAATCTTAGTTGGATGGGATAATGGATGGTTAATGGTTAAAAGGTAACCCTGTCAATATTGTGAACGTTTGCTGGTAGCAGAGGCAATGCCTATGACAATAGAGTATATTACAAAATCTAAACTTGAAGAAATCCACTTACTTTATTATTATCAACCAATCAAAGCTTGAGATAACCCAAAAATCTTTTTATCCTTGAGGAATTAGAAAGAAATTGTATTTGAATTATCTTGAGTTAAGTTTTCATTATCTTTAGAAATTTTTACTTACTAGAAATATAGTGTTCATTTCATTTTTCAGAGATAACTGTTTCTTCCAGTGAATTGCCAATTGTTGTACTGTACAACAACCCTCCCCATTTTTAAATTTTAGAATAAATTCCATTTAGAAATGGGTCCCCTTTTAATCTTTCTTTCTAGATAGAAATAAAAGATTCATTGATAAAAGGGCATATCACTTATTTTTATTACAAAGTGTACAACCTGTGAAACAATTTCCGATCCGATGAGAAATAAAGCTTTTAATCATATCAAAATATTACATAAAGTCTTTATATTTAATAATATTCGATATGTAGAGTAATAGCAAATCAGAAAACCGAAGAATTCCTTAAAGTCTAAATTCACTTTGTAAAACTTCGATGCGATGGCACTCAATCGCAATCGCATTTCGGATAAACTTTAAAGTGTTATGTTTTCTTTACCTACTTTCGATGCGATGTGATTCATCGCAATCACATTTCGGAGAATTGAAAAAATATATTCATGTGGTTGAAAGACTCCGATGCGGCAGACCCCACCTCATCACAATCGGATATTCGGAAAAACTATTTAACGATTCATTCCATTTAAAAATTCCCGATGCGCTCTTCGCAATTGGAATTTGGCATCAGTTTTATTTCATTTTCCTTTTAAACGAATCGTGACGCGAATACAATTTAAATATCCATATATTATTATTCATCGTGTTTCAAAGACTTAAAAGGTAATATAATTACACTTATTTCGAAAATATGCCAAATATTTGATTGTACGTTGACATTAATTCACAAATCAAACAAATGATAACATTTTGTTTTGTTTTGAATACGTTAGTGTGACTCCCTAGAGGGAATTTAAGTTTTAAACCGCGGATATAATAAATGCAAATCAGTGAATAATCCTTTTGTATAGTTGTTTTCATTATTTCGTTTTCACCTTGCCTGAAAGTTTTTCTTTGTTGCAGAACAATAGAACATCCAATTTTTCCATTCGCAGAATAAGAGAAACACTGCCTGATACTGAAATGTCGAAGAGATTCAAGAAATCGAAAGCCGCCATTGCTGCAAAAGCTCCTATGATCACTATGCCGCCTAAAGAGAAACCAACAAAGCTTAAGTTGGTTACAAATACCTCATGCCACGGACTTGGTAAGATGACATGGGAAAATGTATACAACTTGCTTGAAAAGGAAAACCTAAAGTTGTTGAAGCTAAGGCTACAGTTCCTGACAAAGACGACTCAGACTCTGATTCTGAAAATCTTCTTAGAGCATTAGAAAACTCTTTTCTGCATTGAGTTGCAGCTCGGGCAAACATTTTTCCATACTATGATGTTATTAGATGGGTAATTGATAATGTGGCTATCAAAGACAGAACCTTTGTTTCTACATATGGAACAATATTTGGGTCATTCAAAGCAGAAGATATCAAATTGATGTACCACCTTCCAGACCCACAAAAGATTTATAACAAATATTTTATCAAGGAATTTTCCATGAATCATGAAAATCGGTCGAAACCAATTAAAGAATGGAGAAGAGTTCCTGAAAAGCATAGACATGAAGCTTCGATTATGTACTCTGTGGATTCCCTTTTGCCTCCATACTGTTATGCTGCAGCAATGATGTGTAGATTGTTTGGAAATGATAAGTCGGCTAGGTTTTCCATTCAAATGGACCCATTAATACATTTTTCTGTTAGTTCTGAGATAATGGATTGGGCTGTCATTCTGTCTGATAAGATAGCCAACAGAATTCTTGAGTACAGGAAAGACAAAAATTCAGGAGATTCCACTCCTTTTTATTTGTGTGCTTATATCCTAGATGCCCTTTGTTTCAATTCTAAATTCCCTTGATTAGGATGGAAATAGACTCATAAAGAACCTGTTCCAACTCATATATATCACAAGTTCTTATGGAAGGGGCATTTCAAAAGTCATGTTTACAGAGTCTGTCATGGTTTTCTTATTCCGATTTATCAAATCATTTTTGGTCGATTCCCTCTTAGACTTTCCGACAAAGCTAAAGTTGATTTGTCTTCAATTGTAGATTGGTTCGGAGAGGAAAATTTCACATATATCAGAGTTTTTGGAAGTATTGTAGAACCACGCATCCTTCCCTTGTATGTTCCAGACAAACTGTTAGCTTAAGAAATTTCTTATCAGCTGACAGTAGAAGGCATGTCTAGAACTTTGAAGAACAGCAAGAAGCTTATGTGGCCTACTTTTCCTTTTAAATGTGGTGACTATACTCTCAGAAATTTTTTCCATGCTGAAAAAGAAGTTGTTAAGTTAACCAACCTCAAGCTTTCAACAATCCCAAGAAGGAAATATGATCCTAGGAAGGTGGCATATGATTTTACTACTTCTGTTTCGATTGCTCGGTTGTAACATGAACCAGATATGTTTGATGATTTATTTGTTTCTGTAGAAAAAATATCCCAAGTTTTTGTTTTTGCCAAGTCCAAACTTCAGGCCGAAGAAATGAATAAATTTTTGTTATTTAGAAGTCAGAGGCTACTCAAAGTTCCTCTGGATCATTTGAGAGTTTCTACACAGGGATATGAATCACAACAGAAAGAAACAGGAAGTACATCTAGCAAATAAGTAACAGGAACTAATCCTGTTTTAGAAAAGAAAGATATTAGCAGGAAAGTTGATACTGAAAAGACAGAAAAAGCTACTAAGATTGATGTATAGCAGTCTTCAGTCTAGGCAAGAAAAGAATGAACAGTGGTATTGATGCCAATGTGCGTACTGAAAAGGGAGGCATAGATAGTAAGAATATTGAACAGGCACCAAAAAGTGATATAAATAATAGTTCAAATTTTCAACTTGGAGGAGAAGAAGCTACTAAACTTATTTTTTCTCCTCATTTAGTGAGCCAATATGAAAAATTTACCCAGCAAATAGAACAACAGAATACTCCCCAATTTGATGATCTGAAAGACCAGGATATAGAAATCATCCCTGAAAATCCCACGGGTGAGGTCATGTTGAAGATAGAAGAAATCCCTCTTTTGGATATATTTTACAATCCTAAACATAGAGCTGTAGTAAGAAAACAGAGGAAAAGGAGGAGGACTGATCAAGATGCACTTTTGACACCACAGGGGGAATTCGTGAATATTGTTTATTAGAATGCTGAGGTGAATCCATCTGAGGATCTCACCAAATTATCCGAATATGCAGGTGTCTATAGTGCTGGTACTATAGACGAGGCCTCTGAAGTTACATAATTAATGAAGCAGAAGGATGTGCAAATAGCCATGTTAGAAGAAAAGGTTACAGAGAACCAATAGAAAATCATTAAGTTAGAATAGCGATTGTAGGATGGAGAGCTCAAATCTAAACAATTAGAAGAGTATATTGCTGTTGAAAAGGAAAATATCGATCAACGGAATTTAGAAAAGCAACAGCAGCTAAATCAAGAAATAGAAAAATTATAGGCTCTTCTACAAAATGAGCAGACTTCAAAGATTGAGCAAGAGAAGATGTGTCAATCTAAATTAGACAAGTTTAAGAATTATCCGTATTTGGATCAATTCAAAAATGAAGCCCGGGAGAAAAACAAGTTATTTTCTTAACAATTAAATGAATTTTGTCTAAAAGTTGCAGAAGCAGAATCCCTATGTGAATTAACATCTTCCTTGGTAGATGAAGGAGTCACTCTTAAAATTGAATTTGATGAAGCGGATAAAAAGATCTCTGAATTTCTTTTATGGAAAGACTCAGAATCAGGAAGAAAAAAAATCTTCCCAAGATTATGGAGAGACATAAAGAAATTATTTTTTTAAAATGGGAACAACATTTGATCAAAGCAGAAAGAGCTACATCTAGAGCTAAAGGCATAATGAACAATGTAACACAACTGGTAAAGGATAACCTATATGCAATCAATTTAATTGTAGATTGTACCCCTGGCCAATTACCTAGGGTAAAAGAAACTAATCATAGATGGAAACAAGAGATAATTAATAAAAATCAGAAAATTGGCGAACTACAAGGAATATCATGGGATACAATGTGGACCTATCTTATCAAGCCACATAGTAAAAAAATAGCAATAAAATTTCTTTCAAATGCCATCGATTTCATCATTCCAAAATTCTCTAATGCCACATATACAGGGAGGTTGCACTCAAAGCTTATTCATCCTGAAGAAGTGAAGGAAATGCTCAAAATCTGCCATCTGGACACGTCAACCTCAACAGATAGTCAATGAGTCGATTTACCTCAAGATCGCCTTTCTGTTCTAGATTTTTTTATTTAGATAGATTGTAGGAATAGCTTTAGTTATTTTTGTTTTATTAAGTATCTATTTAAACCCCTTCAGGCATTTAGAAAATGGTCCTGAATTTGTAATATTTTGACTTGGAGATTACATTTATGTACTCCATTGACTCTTATATTTTTATAAAGGATCACATCTGGTGATTCTGTGTGAAATTTCCTTTAAGAATTGCATTTCTGTATCTTGGAGGTTATTTTACATTTAAGTTGCTACATTTGGATATCGGATTGCATTGGAAAATATCAAGATGGATATGGTATTTCTATCTATTCTCTATTAGTTTCTTATGTTATGTGATATTCTCTTTTAAATTTTTATTGTTTATATGTATTCGCTTTACAATATTTCTTTATACATATCATTTCTGAGTGTGTAGAAATATTTATCTTTTACAGTATATGCAAACGATATATAATGATGAATGCAATATGTTATTATAACTTTGTTTAATTTCTTAAACAAAGTTATCTTTATTTGTTACTACATATTTCAATTAAGCTATAATACATTTTCATGGTTATTGGTTAATTGAAACAATTTAAAGTTGTTTTCACATTTGATGCCCGGGTTAGTTTTAGAATTGTTTTATCAGTTTTAAATTAGATTAGATAGTTTTATTTCAGTCATTTAGTCCCATTTTCCCTACATCCAATCATTCCATTACCAACCCATTTAAATTACTAGGAAATTGGTCCTATCAATCCAGTCGGAGCCATGACACCAAACAGAAAAGGAGTTGTCCTAAGGTCCCGACTGGGTGGTTATCCCCCAATGTTTGAAGCAGCGATTTTTGAGGCTTCAACACAACCTTAGGAATGAAAAGAAAAACATAACAAGTAACAATGAAAAGGAAAAAATCCTTGCAAACCTTAACCCCACACCCACGGCACAGTTTCTGAAACATGACTGACAACCGAGCTAGCCGATCCATCTAGAGGCTTCGGGAAACACAAATCATTTAAGAGCCGGGGTGCCGAACTTCCCTTCGATTAACTCCTCGCAGCAGTTGCATGCACCCACCACGTGGCAGGCATACATAATCTGCATACCCTCCACCACGTCGGCGTACAGATGCCACCTTAACACGTTCGGATGAAGCTCCCGTGTGAGGCCTTGACAACAATCTACATAGTTATCCAAAAATTATTTGGATTTTAAAAATAGCTTCACGATTTACTTTAACACTTAGAAATATTTATGTTTAAATTTGATCTAGATAAATCAAATCCAAATCCCTTCAAAACCATATTAAGAAAAATATTGTAAAAATATTGTAGTTTTTCTGATGATGAATGTGGCATGTTGTTTGTTTATTATTCCTTTTAAAACAAAGAATCTATCGTGTACTTCAATTCATGTAATGGGTCTAACAAAATGGGGTTAAATTGAAAAGGGGAATTTAAACTAAATTTGGTTATGAGAGAAACTCAGCAAAATTAATATGGGATTTTTCAAAAATTAAAGTGGATAGAAAGTAATGGATAGAAAATAATGTGGTAAATATTTGATTAAGAATATTTACTATTATTGGTTTCTATGTCTGTAAAAGAGTTGGGAAAATTAAGGTGGTTGAAAATTCAAAGAAACCAAAAGAAATGATTAATCTAAAGATAGTTTTGATGCAAGATATTAAACAAGATTATTAATATAAAGAAATTATTGGTTCTAATAAACCAATATAGATTTAATATTTTAAGGTGTAAACCATTGCTATAGTGCAAAATTTTAAAAAATATTTTTAGTCAAAAGGTTTAGTCAGTATTGGTGCTTCAATCATTGTTTAAATTTATATTTTTAAATGCATAAATGGATTTATTGTCTTCAAAATCTATTTGAACACTTGGTTTGTGTAATCGACAAGACTTAAATTTTCCATTTTTAAAAAAAATTGTTGGACTTTTAACAAAATTGACCAAAATATGCGAAAAGGGAAAACATGTAAAATAGTGAGATTATTTGAAATTTTTTAACTAAAATAATTATATTTTTTCAATTGTTTTAGATAATATGTACATAGTTATTTTTATTATTATTAATTTCATATAATAAATACATAGTTGGCATTGAAATCTTTTACTTAATGTAAGTAGTGAAATATTTTTTTTAGAAACCATATTGGCCATAATAAAAAAGCTTTTCTTTATTAATATAATTTATTTAAATTTTGTATCGAAATATTTTTAAAAATGTAGAAAAAGTGTATATTTTTAATACTCAAAAGAGAAAATATAGGATTTTTTTGCATATATATATCTAATTATTTTATTAATGTTTAAGAGTAAAGCTTTTTTACATCTCTACCATATTTAATTGTAATATCAACAAACTAAGTAAAACTAACAAAATATGTATTAATTATTATTTATAACAAATTTTGTATTTTTCTTTACAAAATATTTAATTTTATTAAAAAATATATATATCAACTTCACTTTAAACACAAACAAATCATACATTACTCTTATACTGAATGGTATAATATACCTCTTAAAATAACCATACCATATAACTAAAATAAAAAATACCCAATCATAAAAAATATGTAAAGTGTGTAATCTTTTGCAATGCATTATTATGTAATTGTGCAATAAAATAATACCCCCGAAATAATTCCAAAATAATTTTAACCACCGAAATTGATCACATAAATCCTATAAGCATTATTTGGAAAAAGTTGATGCAAAACCAACAAAACCGTACACAACAAATACACCTCTAAATTTAAAAAATAAAAAGTTACTATAGATAATCTTCTAATAGCACACAATAATAACCTACCTCAGAATAATTCAAAAATAATTCTAACCACGGAAATTGATCACATAAATCCCATAAGCATTATTTGGAAAAAGTTGATGCAAAATCAACAAAACTGTACACAACAAATACACTTCTAAATTTAAAAAATAAAAAGTTGCTGTCGATAATTTTCTAATAGCAGACCATATAAGATAACCATGGAAATTGATCACATAAATCCCATAAGCATTATTTGGGAAAAGTTGATGACCGTACACAACAAATACACTTCTAAATTTAAAAAATAAAAACTTGCTATGGATTCTAAATTTAAAAAATAAGAAGTTGTTATGGATAATTTTCTAATAGCAAACCATATTAGATAGCAAAGAAAAGGCTATGGATTTATTTATAAATGGAGGTTATAAAATTGAGGATAAATATATTATTTGTTATGGAAAATATATAAATTAGTAAGTGTATTATATGTTGCAAAAAAAATGCTGTAAAATATTAATATAAGATAAAATAGTATAGAGGAAAAAAAATGTGATATGTTATATAATTTAATTGAATATTTAATTTATAAATATGAATATGAATTATTTTATTTAAAATAAATTATAGGTTTGGAGAATTGTTTGGATAAAAAAATTGGTTTTTTTTATAACTTAAATAGGATCTTCCTTTCATAGTAATGTCTGGTTATGCACTATAAACCACATCACATACATATAAAATGAAACAAATTTATTAGAAATAAAGTTGACTGCTATCTTGAATTTTTATTTAAACTTTTTTAATAAAATAACTAGCAATTTAAATTTTAAATTATATTTAAAAAAAAATAACTAATAAATGCTTTTAAATATTTGATTTTTAAATCACTTTTATTTTTTTTATAATATATATTTTCTTTTCTTTTTGATGAAAAAGTTATTAATCTTCATTCAAGATTCTATAATTTTTTCTTAAAAATCTTTATAGCAAAGAATCATCATCTTCCATTTCTCAAATGATCACAATAGTTGAAAAAGATTAATAGTGTTCTGGGTGTGCGGTTAGTTATAGTTTTCACAGGAGAAGTATTTATCACAGAGTGTAGCCTTTCTCCGGCAGACGGTGTGTCACATCGATGGATCATTTAAAACACAGATAAGGTCTCTCCGAAGCAAAGGATTTTATCATAGTTTGGAGCCTTTCACTGGTAGAGGGTGTGTCTATATGGATGGATATGTTGGAATTAATTCCAACTGCCGCATAACAGGACAGCGGCGGCAAGGCAAGAGTCCGAGGGGGTCAGGCGAAGCAGCCGCCTGGAGCAGCATACCCCATCGGACAGGGCCCACACCATGCAGTGATAATACTGTCCGCGGGGGTCATTGAAAGTCTGTGGCTGGAGTTGTGGACGCCCCCGGAATTGCTGACATCACCACAGCAGGGGCCCACATATATATTATACGGCACACACATATGTTATATATGTTATATAAGGAGTGCGAGTTGAAATTTTAATCACGGCAATTTTTTTTACAGTTGTTTTTTTTTATGTTTTATTTATTTTGTTTTTAATATATGCACAGCACATATATTAAAAAGCCGTGAAGTTTATTCTTATTACACAGCAGTGTATGTAAAGAGATAAAAAGGCAGTAATGTAATTTGGAATTACACAGCAAAATGTAATGTTTTAATTACACAGCACAGCAGTGCGGGAAGGTGAAAAGATCAGCAGTGCCATCAATGTGAATTGTAAGCGGTGCTGACAGGAGTAATGAACCATTAATGTTTTTCCAAGCGGTGAACTTAGTGGTTGAAGTAATTTATGGCTGAAGATATTTCTGTTTTGATATATGCAGAAACAGTGCCATAATTTCATTATGAGAAATATGCACAGCAGTGCGTTGATTTACACAGAGCAGAGTTTTGTAATACACAGCAGTGTGTATTGTTTGAAAAAGACAGAGAGTGTTTTTGCAAAACAGAGTATTCCAGCAGCGAATGTTTTAGTGAGACAGAGTGATATTTCTGAACTGTGTTTGCAGCAGTCAGAATTTTATTTTGTAATCCCTCTTTTGAGGAAGTCTGTAACAGCAGTTTTTTTTATATATGAAATATAATTTTTTTTTGAGTTGAACTCTGTCTGTCAGTGAATTTTTTTTATTCTCTGTGTTGAGGAAGGCAGTTTTATTTGTTTTTTGGAATTCTGAAAATTCCAACATGGTATCAAAGCCAATCCAGGCTATTTGAAGGTCAAATAAGCTGAAGGAACAGAGTTCGTTTTTGCAGCAACCTCTCTAGCAGAGTGAAGGTTCAGCCAAGAAGAATTCGAAGGTATTTCTCTATAAAATTTGTTGTGTAACTGTTGCAAAACAGTAAGCTATTTTAATACACAGTCAAGTTTTTTATCATAGTTAGAAGTGCAGAATGGCAGGCTCTAGCACAGGTATGAGTTTGGGAAATGTCCATCTCCCACAATTCAATGGAAAGAATTATGATTATTGGTCAATAACTATGAGGGCTTTATTTACCTCACAAGAGTTATGGGAATTAGTTGAGGATGGCTTTGAAGAGCCAAAAGATGAAGCAGAGTTTTTGATGTTAAATCAAGCAGGAAGAGAACAGTTGAAGAACAATAAGAAGAGAGATGCCAAGGCTCTTTTCTTCTTGTATCAAGCAGTGCATGAGAGTGTGTTTCCTAGGATAGCAGCAGCCAAGAAATCCAGTGAAGCATGGGAAACTCTCAAGACAGCCTATCAAGGTATGGAGAGAGTGAAGACAACAAAACTTCAGTTGCTGAGGAGAGACTTTGAGACTCTCTGTATGAAAGAGTCAGATAACATTGACTCATTCTTCACTCATGTGATTGGAATGGTCACACAAATCAGATCTCATGGAGAGACTCTTGAGGATAAGAGGATTGTGGAGAAACTCTTGAGAAGTTTACCCTCAAGATTCGATGTGATTGTCACCACCATAGAGGAGACTAGGGATCTCACAAAGTTTTCAGTGGATGAATTACATGCATCACTGATTACACATGAACAGAGATTGGGTAGGAGTGAAAACTCATCTCTTGAGCAAGCCTTTAAGACCCAGATGTCTTTCGGAAGAGGAAGAGGGCAAGGTAGAGGAAACAAGAGAGGAAGAGGCAGAAGCCAGAACAGAGGTGGAAGGAACAGTCCAGCAAATGCTCAAGGAAGGGGTAGCAATCCAAATCAGCATCAAGGCCAAGGCAGCAGCCAGCAAAATGGTCAGCAGAATGCACAAGGACAAAGGTATGATAAGTCCAATGTCCAATGTTATAATTGTAAGAAATATGGTCATTATGCTAATGAATGTAGAAAGAAGAAGCAGAATGATATGAGAAGTGAAACTAGTGCAAATTTCACAAAAGAAAATATCAGCCAAAGTAATTTGTTTTTAGCTTGTAATATGGCTGAAGAAAAGAGTGAATACTTATGGTTTCTAGACTCCGGTTGTAGTAACCATATGACAGGAAACTTAGCAATGTTTTCTATGTTAGATGAAAGTGTGCAGTCACAAGTCACACTAGGAACTGATAGCAAAGTTTCTGTTATGGGAAAAGGAGATGTAAATGTTTTAACAAGATTAGGTGCAAAGAAAACCATAGCAGATGTTTATTATGTTCTAGGAATGAAGTGTAACCTCTTAAGTGTTGGACAGCTTGTCCATAAGGGGTATAATGTTTTCTTTGATAATGATGTTTGTACCATCATGGATAAACCACCCAGCAATCAGTGTATTGCTGAAGTGAAGATGACAAGGAACAGGATGTTCCCTCTCAGAATGAGAGCAGACTTGAAGAATGGTGAAGAGAAAGCAGCAGTTGCACAAGAGACATTCCAAAGCGAACCAAAGGATGATAATTGGTTATGGCACTTGAGATTTGGACATCTCAACTTTGGAGGTCTTAATCTGTTGAACAGAAAAGGAATGGTAAGTGGTTTACCATTGATAGAGAAACCGGACAGCCTTTGTGAAGGTTGTATTCTTGGGAAACAACACAGAGAAAGTTTTCCTTCCGGAAAAAGCATAAGGGCAAAAGCACCCTTAGAGATTGTCCACTCAGATGTGTGTGGACCGATGCAAACTCCATCGCTTGCAAGCAGCCGCTATGTCTTAACATTTATAGATGATTTTACAAGAAAAACTTGGGTTTATTTTTTGAAAAAGAAAAGTGAAGTGTTTGAAAAATTCCGCAACTTCAAAGCACTTGTTGAGAACCAGAGTGGGCTGCATATCAAAGTCCTTAGGACTGATAGAGGAGGTGAGTATATATCTAAATATTTTCTACGTTTTTGTAGAGAAAATGGTATACATAAGCAGTTTACAACTAGATATACTCCTGAAGAAATGGAGGCCAAAGAAGAATCAACTATAATGGACATGGCGAGAGTATGTCAAAGCAAAGCATTTTCCAAGGATTATTAAATAGTTTTATTATCAGCAAAGATATATTTTAAAGAAAGTCCATAAAAGTCATATTAACAAAGTGCCGAAGAGGCATGGAGTGGCTACAGCAAAATGTCACACATATGGTTTTTGGATGTGTGGTTTATGCACACATTCCAGATCAACAAGGAAGAAGTTAGACGGAAAGGGGAGAATGGCTTTTCAATAAAGCGTGGAGGAATCCACAAGGCCTACAAGTTATATAACCTATCTGCAAAAAGTTTATTGTGAGCAGAGATGTTCAGTTCATTGAAGAGGAAGCTTGGGATGGAAGCATAGAGAAAACAGTGAATGTTAAACACTGTTTATCTCATGATGACAATGATGATGAGGTGGCTGAAATACATCCCCAAACAGCAACACCAACAAAAGAGAAAAGTACACCCTTGAGGAGAAATGATAGTGCTTCTCCAAGCACACCACAAGGAGGAAATTCAAGTGCTTCTTCAAGTACTTATACACCTACTGAAAGAGGTAAGAAATTCAGAAGTTTGAAAGACATTTATGAACAAGATATAGCTAATGAAGGTATCAATTCTTTTTTTGCTTTATATTGTCATGTTGATGATCCTATTCATTTCGAAGAAGCTATCAAGGATAGGAAATGGATAGAAGCTATGGATGAGGAAATAAATGCCATAGAGAGGAACAAAACTTGGGATTTAAGAACTCCCAAAAGGTAAAGATGTCATTATAAACAATATTCATAAGACCAAGAGTAATGTCAAGGCAAGATATAGAGAGACACAAGGCAAGGCTTGTTGTCAAAGGCTATGTTTAAGCATGGAGATGCTGGATTATGAGGAAACTTCTTAAATTCTGCCAAGAATGGAAACCAGAGAGCAAGGTTGGGTTCATAGCAAGACAAAACAAGTGGAAAGTTTACCAAATGGACGTGAAGTCGCATTTCGAACGAGTGTTAATGGAAGAGGTTTACATTGAACAACCTCTCGGCCAGAGAAGAAAGGCCAAGAGCACAAAGTGTGCAAGTTGAAGAAAGCTTCATGGGTCAAGCAAGCGCCAAGAGCGTGGTACAGTAGGATAGATTCATATCTACTGGAAAATGGTTTTGAGAAGTGTGAGGGAGAACCCCCCCTCTACATCAAGGAACAAGACGGTAAAATTTTGATTGTTGTCTTGTATGTTGATGATGTTATTTTTACAGGTAATGATGATTGCCTTATTGAACATTTCAAAACAGTCATGAAGGAAGAATTTGAAATGACTGATATGGGTTTGTTGAGATACTTCTTGGGAATAGAAGTAGAACAAGATGAAAGTGGGATTTTCATCTCACAGGCAAAGTATGTTAATGAAGTTCTTGAAAGATTTAACATGCAAGAAAGCAAAGCAGCAATCACTCCCACAGTGATGGGATTAAAACTCAGCAGAGAGGACAGCAGCAAGGATTTTGATCCTAGTTTATACAAGAGCATAGTTGGCAGCCTCATGTATTTGACTGCAACTAGGCCGGACATAATGCATGCCGTTAGTTTGATTTCCAGGTTCATGGAAAAGCCAAAGGATGCACATTGGCAAGCAGCAAAAAGAATTTTGAGGTATGTTAAAGGTACTAAAAGGTTTGGTATTTTGTATACTACTTCAGAATGTTCAGATTTAGTTGGATACACGGACAATGATTGGGCTGGAAGTGTAGATGATCGGAAGAGCACTTCCGGTTATGTTTTTCATATGGGTTCAGGAGCCATTTCATGGGCTTCTAAGAAACAGCCCGTTGTAGCGTTGTCTACAGCAGAAGCAGAATATGTGGCAGCTACAGCAGCAGCGTGTCAAGCAGTTTTGATGCGGAAAATGTTGAGAAGCTTATGTCAAGAACAGGTAAAAGGGACAGTGATATTTTGTGACAATAGCTCAGCTATTGCATTGTCTAAAAATTCTGTTTTTCATAAGAGGACAAAGCACATTGACACCAAGTTTCATTTCATACGGGAATTGGTAAGCAATGGCGAGATTGTTTTGCAGCATTGCAGAACAGAGGATCAATTTGCAGATATCCTCACAAAGCCACTACAACAGAAAAGCTTTGAATATTTCAGGAAATGCTTGGGTATGCAGGAAAACCCAGCAGTTGAAATTAAGGGGGAGTGTTGGAATTAATTTCCAACTGATGTTTAACCAAACAGCGAAGAGACCAAGCGGCAAGGTAGAGTCCGAGGGGGTCAGGCGGAGCAGCCGCCTGGAGCAGCATACCCCATCGGACAGGGCCCACACCATGCAGTGATAATACTGTCTGCGGGGGTCATTGAAAGTCTGTGGCTGGAGTTGTGGACGCCCCCGGAATTGCTGACATCACCACAGCAGGGGCCCACATATATATTATACGGCCCACACATATGTTATATATGTTATATAAGGAGTGCGGGTTAAATCTTTTAATCACGTCAATTTTTTTTTAATGTTTTATTTATTTTGTTTTTAATATATGCACAACACATATATTAAAAAGCCGTGAAGTTTATTCTTATTACACAGCAGTGTATGTAAAGAGATAAAAAGGAAGAAATGTAATTTGGAATTACACAGCAAAATGTAATGTCTTAATTACACAGCACAGCAGTGCGGGAAGGTGAAAAGATCAGCAGTGCCATCAATGTGAATTGTAAGCGGTGCTGACAGGAGTAATGAACCATTAAAGATTATCAAGCGGTGATATTTTTAGTGGTTGAGCAATTTATGGCTGAAGATATTTATGTTTTGTAATACGTAGAGACAGAGTCATTTTTTGTAATGTTTTTAATACACAGCAGTCCGCATTGTAAAACACAAGGAGCGTAGTTTTTTATGCACAGCAGAGTGCATTTTGTAAAAGACAGAGAAGTGAATTTGGAATTGCACAGCAGTGTATTTTCCAGAAAAACAGAGTATTCCAGCAATGAATGTTTTAGTGAGACAGAGTGTCATTTGTGAATTACAGAGTGATATTTCTGAACTGTGTTTGCAGCAGTCAGAATTTTGTTTGTAAATCCCTCTTTTGAGGAAGTCTGTAACAGCAGTTTTTTTTTATATATGAAATAGAAATTTTTCTGATTTGAAAACTCTGTCTGTCAGTGAATTTTTTTTTAAATTATTCTCTGTGTTGAAGAGGGCAGTCTTATTGTATTGGAATTCTAAAAATTCCAACAGGATAATATAAATTAATACCGTCTATTGGCATCATTGATAGTGAAATTGAGATGTTTATATCAACCTCTCCGGATTAAGTCTCATAGGGCAATTCTTCTTCGCAGAAGAAATTATCAGCAACCAGCGCAAATTTCTGGAACTGATCGGTGATGTTGGCAGCCCTGCTGATTGTTTTAAATCTTCTACTCATCGTAACATAAATTTGTAAGATTTTTCAAACAAACACAGATTATTCATGCAATATCTGTTTCCACATTGTTGCAGAATTTTCTTATTCTTATTCTAGTTGTGTTCTGTTTACAATTTAAACATTAATGTCTAACGATAACTCGCAATGCCGTCATCGGAAATCTCATCCACATTTGAAAAATTAACTTCCGCTAAGACCAGATATTCCTTCCCATTATAAATTTCGATAAAAGCTCCATCCCCGTGTTTGTTAAGTGTGAAAAGCCATGCTATTCTTGATTTTCATATTCACTGTGCAGTCGCTTCTGATCCTTTACAGCTACATCAAATTTACTAAAGATTGGATTCACATGGTCTCTAAGATAAAAGAAATATTGTTAAATCAGTATAAGAGCACCTCTGGAAAAAAAAATCGGTGGTTATTAAGTATGTACATAGTATAAATATTCATTATATGCGCAGTATAAATTACAATATCGCTGTTTTCAAGGCCAAACAGGACTACAGGACAAGTTTGCTTCAAGAAAATTGTTCTATAAACATTGCCATTAAAGGCCTGGGATGGAAACCAGAAATTAGCGGGAAGAGTTCTTCAAATAAATAGGGACTGATTTGCAAGCATTTCCAATATTTTCTGAACCATAGTACTCTGTGTCTGTCTGCTTTGAATGAGAATTAACTAATTATTAGAGAACATTGGGATAACAAATTTAAACATAGGTATGTGTATCCGGATGGATGCCATTTAACGCTCTAAACGTCTTACGTGCGTTTACACACAATCAAAGTTCAAAATATATCCGCAAACTGCTTATCCCAAATTCACCAAGTGGCTTTTCTTCACAATGACAAAGTTCTGCCTTATAGCATGGCGATTACTCTGTTCATTAATGATTTTAAACTGGAAATATCTGTACTCAACACATTCACCAGCTCACTACAACCGATTTCCTACTTTATTTGCATTTGAGTATTTTTAACTCAGGAAAATATTGAACTCTTGTAACATTTGTTATAATTATAAATATCTTTAGAATGTATTAAGAAAGTTGAAAATAATTTAAACCCGTACAAATTTTGTGAATGGCAAATAAGTTTTACACGGTAGATGCTATCCAAGCCTTAGATAAACGCGGACTATGTCGGTCATAAAGTTGGAAATTTTCTTCTTGAATCTATAAGGCTTTCATATTTATTTCGTTTCACACTGGTAAGCGGGAACAGTCCATGCCAAAGGTCGAAATGAGAGTTCATGCTTTAAATGTTGAAATGTTGAAGTTAAATGCGAAAAATATACAATTCAACAAACATTTATTGTAATTGCACAATGTACATAATTTTTTGCTCATATCACACCGAAGTCATCTAAAGATTCTTTTGAATCAATCTGGCCTTGGAAAATATAAGTGCTATTAGATGATAATCTCTTCAATTCGGAAGTAGTTATTAATTCCATCTGATTCATAAACCGTCATTTATTGTAATTGCACAATGTACTTAATTTTTTGCTGGCTGCCTACTATGTGGTGTTGAAACTCCGAGGAATCCTTGCTCATGTCACACCGAAGTCATCTAAAGATTCTTTTGAATCAATCTGGCCTCGGAAAATATAAGTGCTATTAGATGATAATCTCTTCAATTCAGAAGTAGTTATTAATTTCATCTGATTCATAAACCGTTATTAATTTTATTGAAGAATTAATAATAAAATAGTTGTATCAAAAATAATATATAACCAGAAAAACTATGTATATTTAAATGTATGAAAAATTAGATAGTAAAATTTAAAAAAAATAATAGTTATAAACAATTACATATAGTTTTATTAAATATTTAGTTTAGATCTATATTATTTAATAACCATTTTTATTGTAAAAGAGGTTTTTTTTTATTGTATTTTGACTTAGTTAAAATGATCATTACATTATGTCAATTTTTTTATTTATTTTACTTTTATTTTATTTTTGTGTAATTTGATATAGTCTCACCAAAATCTAAATTCAACCTAATTTACTTAAAAAAAAAAAAAAAAAAACCAATATTATAAAAAACATATATAAAACTATTTACTTGTAACGATTTCACTCTATTTAAATACAAATAATTTTCTTTCGCTTCTTGTCAAAATCCAACGACACAATTCTTTGTGAGATCAATAAGTTCCATTATTAAATTTCATTTCTTAAGGCAAAAATAGTTTCAACACCTTTAGAGAATCCCTCGAGTAGTGAAATTGTCCAAAGTTGACAACTTGAACTATAATTTTCCCAAATTTTGTTTAGATTCTAAGAAAAATGACAATAAAATTTGGAAAAACTTAAAAAGAGACACGTTATTAAACTATACTATTAGAGTAATCTTGATTTTATTTTAAACAATAATAAATATAATGCAAATAGCTTATAAATCTCAAAGATTAACAAAATTCTAGGGTTACATTAATAAAAGTTTGAAATATTAACTAAGGATTATAGGCAATATCAAATAGCCTCATTAAGAATGCTCATGAAATCATTAATTATAAAGTACATATAACATTTAGAAATTGATAACAATTTTGTAATAAATTCATAAGTTTCAAATAAATTCACAAATTTCAATTATAAACAAAACTTTATTGCATTGAGAGGTGCTCTACATGGGTATAGAGGAAATGTACGGATGTAATGTAAGTATGTACACAGTACATTTTTACATTTGTAATATTCCTACTATAACTCTCCGTAAAATTCATATAATTACCAAAATAAAAAAATTAATAATTTAATATATATTTAACTATTATTATAAAAAAAAATAGATAACATGTATAAGTGTAATGTAAATATGTTGACAATACATTTTTACATTTATAATATCCCTACAGTAACTCCCGTAAAACTCATATAGTCACCAAAATAAATAAAAAATTAATAATTTAATATATGTTTAACCATTATCATCAAGAAGCAGTTATGAATTCTTGGTAACCACCTTTAAGTTCTTGTTTTGGTGGATCTATGTTTGCGAAAGAGTGAAATAAGCAAGGGAGATAAAAAATATTGGGGGGATCATTGTCATCCCAAGCCAAGTGCCCTACAAGTGTCCATCTACAACTTACTATCTTGATCCTCATAATAATTCTATTTCTGAAATTGATTATCACACTGCATTCACGTGTCCATTAATACAAGAGAAGAACGTGTGCCCTCCATATAGTTGGACTTCTATCTTTTTTTCGATCAGAGACCTTCTTTGTTCGGCTGTAAAGTCAATGCTCATATCTTACAAGGGAAATTCCTTCGAACGAAAAAATTATTGCGATTGTAGTAGTGGTTTATTACAATTATGCAAGTCTCGAGTATACCAAGAAAACCAGTGAATTACATAAAAAGGTTTACGTAATTTGGTTTTCCATTACATGGATATTTTATATGCCATCAGATTCATTTAACTCTAAATAAATTCTATATAATGAGTACCTCCCACCATACCTTTTCCATGGAAGTCGAATAGTCACCGAAGCTGCTTTCAAATGACCTTAGCTAAGATCAAGCCACTCACCAGGAAGGAGGTGTACGCCGGAGGGAAGGTAGTGTATGCCCGAACGAAGTTAGGGATGGCCATAAGGTTAGTCGAGCATGTCATATTTTTTAGGTATGTGTTACACTCTTTCTAATCCTTTCGCTAAAAAGGTAAGTGATGTTCTTATGCGCACAAATAATGGTTGACAATTGGTAACTTTGTTGAAGAGGATTATGTTTATAGATACACATAATTAAAGGAAATTACATTAGTTTTCTTGAAGTATAATGTATATATATATATAGAAAATAGTGGTTGTTACGCGAATTTTTTCTTGAAAAATAATACATGAAAAAGAATAGTTGTTGCATTAGATTTTTTGAAAAAAGAAACATGTATTTGTATGGTTTATTGCATTTGATTTTTTGAAAAAGAAAAATATATTGCATAATACATAATATGTTACTTTCTTGGAATATATATATATATGAAAATAATAGTTAATGTTGTGCAATCAATAACAATTATTGTGCTAGAAAGATGTATAATTTGTTGGAATTTACACAGTAAGTTCTTTAGATAAAAAACCAGAGGTCACCGCTCACAAACAAATCACAAATCATTACACTAGTATTATCACGTCGTTAAAACTCTCGAAGAGGGAAACAGTCCATGGCCTGAGCCAACGCAACCACTTTAGGCAATTTATTAATATAAAAATAAAAGTTACATATGTTTCTCTCATAAACAGTTACCGAACAAATGACCCTCTATGCTCTTTAAATAGAGATCATGAACTAATCGGGTGTGAAGCCACAGATCAAGTGTCATTAATAACGAGGAGAGACTGAACCGTCAGATCATTACAAATCGTGACTGTCAGATTATAAGTTACAAATGTACATAGTAAAGAAACACACTTTACCTAACTCTACACTAGACTAAGTTATTCTTAACTATTTCCTATGTGTCGGAATATCCTAACATCCCCCCTTAAGAACAACTTGGGATAGGATTGAAGGATTTACAAAGGTGACACAAAAGGAGTCTATTTCCTATGTTTCAAAATATCCTAACATCCCCCCTTAAGAACAACTTGGGATAAGATTGAAGGATTTATAAAGGTGACACAATAGGAGAAGGAAGGAGGCATTAGAGCCTATCCCCCCTTAATGATAACTTTCCTCAACTCCAAGCGTGGATCGAATTTTGGTAAACTTCGCTTCCGTGAGAGCCTTTGTAAAGATATCGGCTACTTGATCATTGGTTGGACAATACAGCACTTCAAGAACACGATCATGAATGAGCTTTATGATGAAGTGTATGTGGAGCTCAATGTGTTTCATACGCTGATTCTAAATTGCATCTTTACATAGCTGAATGGCACTCTGATTATCACACCAAAGTGTGGTTGGATGCTGCTAATGAAGACCAAATTCAGACAGGGTTTGACGAAGCCACATGGCTTCCTTGTTGGCTTCAACTGCACCACCATACTCTTCTTCTATTGAAGAAAGCTTACAAGACCAGTAATAGGTCCTGAACCAAGAGTGAATACATATCCCGTAGTAGACTTTCAATCATCAGGGTCACCAGCCCAATCAGAATCAGTGAAACCAATCAACAATGGAGATGCTCCTGCACTGTAATGAATCCCGAATTGAACTGTACCTCGAATATATTGAAGTATTCTCTTAGCTGCTTTCCAGTGACTTTCATGAGGTTGGTGCATAAACCAAGCAACAAGACCAACGTCAAAGGAAAGGTCAGGACGGGTGTGGGTTAGATACAAAAGTTTACCAACAAGTTGACAGTATAAGGTAGCATCGAATTCAGGGGTAGTACAAGTGACTAAAAGCTTGACTCTAGACTGAAAGGGAGAAGGGGCTAGCTTACATTCTTCCATGTGAAAGTGGTGTAGAAGATCACAGGCATACTTGGACTGAGAGAGGGTAATACCTTCCTTGGATTGCAAGACTTGAAAACCAAGGAAATAATGCAAGTGTCCTAAGTCTGTCATTTCAAACTTATTTTTGAGGCTAGAATTCACATGGTTTATATGGTTGGGATCACTACCAGTAAGGATAAGATCATGAACATAAAGAACAAGGATGGTGAAGGACTTACCCAATTTCTTGGTGTAGACAGTGTTGTCAGAATGACACATAGAAAAGCCATTATCTAATAGAAAGCTATCCATTTTGGCATACCAAGCCTGAGGAGCTTGTTTGAGAGCATAGCGAGACTTCCTAAGGCGACAAATAAGGTTGGAGTCATCTTGGATAAAGCCAGGGGGTTGTTCCATGTAAATTTATTCATGCAAATCTCCACGTAAGAAGGTGGATTTAACATCCATCTGATGGAATTCCCATTTAAAGGAGGCATCAAGGGAAAGAACAAGGTAGAGAGAATTAATTTTGGCAACGGGGGAGAAGGTTTCATTATAATCAATGCCTTCAACTTGTGAAATTATTTTAGCGACAAGACGAGCTTTATGTCTATCCACTTTTCCATCTAGTCCAAACTTGGTTTTGTAAACCCATTGGCATCTGACAAGTTTTCTTCCTTTTGGAAGAGGAATAAGATCCCAAGTATCGTTTGCCAATAAGGAATGATAATCTTCATTCATTGCTTCATCCCAATTTGGATGACCAAAGGCTTTTTCAAAGGTTTCTGGGTCAGGATTTTCTGGAACTTGAGCCAATAAGGGAGATGTCTTTCAAACTGAGAACGTGTATGTCGTTGATCTGCAGGGTCACCTGCAAGAGAACTTGTTGCATCCCTAGTAGAGCAAACCCATCTTGGAAGCTATGGAGTAAAAGGAATAATTTCCAGAGGTGGAGGAGGATTTTCATCCTCACTTCCATCATCAGAACTAGAAGGAATACTATTAAAAATAGAAGAGAGAGAGAGAGAGAGGTGGCACATATACCGAATCAGGCTCACGCCAAAGGTGGCACACCCACCGAATTAGGCTTGTAGGCCAATATATTTCTATAAAATTTTACATCTCTTCTAATGATTATACTTTTGGATTTTGGTTGAAGAAGCCTATATCCTTTGATATCTTCATAATATCCAACAAAAATTCATTTTTCACTCTCAGGTTCTAAGGGTTTATGTTTCGCATCTGGAATATGGGCCCAAGCATCACTTCCAAAAACACGAAAGTGGCTTACATCTAGTTTTATTGAGCTCCAAGCTTCTTCTAAAGTTATATTCTTTAAAACCTTAGTAGGAGTGCGATTTACTATGTAATTTTCACAGTAAATTGTTTCTACCCAAAAATTGAGACTAAATCCTTTAGATTGAAGCATACTATTAGCGATTTCTTTTAAGGTGTGATTCTTCCTTTTAGCTACACCATTTTGTTGTGGAGTATATGGAACGGTATGTTGCAATTGAATGCCATGCTCAGTGTAGAAGTTGATAAATTTGTTTTTAACATATTCTCCTCCATTGTCTGATCTTAACTTAAGAATTGGATGTCCAAACTGTTTCTCAACAAAGGCCTTAAAGGCCAAGAACATGTTAAAAACTTCACTATTGAGTTTTAAAAAGTATACCCAAGCACGTCTGGAAAAATCATCAATGAAATTTAAGAAGTACTTGCAACGAGATAAAGAAACAATAGGAAGTGGACCACATAAATCATTGTGCACAAGTTGCAATGGGGCTGAAGCATAGCAAGAGGCACATTTGTCAAAACTATCCCGATTATGTTTTCCGAGTACACATCTAGGGCAAAGTTACACCATCTCGGCAAGATACCATAAGAAGACATGTCACCATATTTTCCTTACATACAGTTTGAAGAGAGAAATAGTTTAAGTGACCAAATCACTCATGCCAAAGTTTGCTCACTTCATCATTATGAGTAACAAAAATGGAGGGAAGACATGAAGACCCAAATTTTTCAAACTTATACAACCTTGTGGAATCATCAACAATGCCAGTAGCTAAAATATGTCTAGGATCTTTGAGGTTCTTGATTACAACATCATGAGGTGAGAATTCTACTATTTTCCCTCCACCTGAATGAGTTATCTAATAAACAGATAGAAGGTTGCATGACAAAGTAGGAACACATAGTACATCATTAAACTGACCATTATCTAAATGAATGGTTCTAGATCCTACAACACTAAGAGATCTATCATCACCAACATAAATATGTTTGGTGTTACAATCATTTAAAGAAGAAAACATCGCTTTATTTTTGGCCATGTGGTAAGAAGCTCCAGCATCAATGAACCACTCATGAGAATGAGAAGAACAAGATACATTTAATGCATTACCAGATCTTGATTCTTGACAACCAAAAGCAGAAAGTGCCATTCCTGAAGATGAAGGTGAAGACTGCTCCAAATTGATGTTGTGCATCTTCATTGTTGCTTCTAAGGCTTCCATATTCTTAAGACATTTGGACTCTATATGGCCATCATGATTACAAAAGTTACAATGTCTATCTATCTTCTTCCCTTTGTTTTTATTTACCTTATCATTTTGGTGAGTTTCTTTTTCAATTTCCGGCTGAAATTGCTTAGGACCCTTGTTTGGTTTCGCACCATAGTTTTTAAGATACTGCTTCTTGGGATTATTTTGATATGATTGTTTTCGGGTTGTTAAGGCTTTCTTAGAAGCATTTCCAGAAGTGATAAGACCAAGGTGTAAGAGTTTTTCTTGTTCTCTTATCAAAGAATCGCAAAAGGTATCAAAAGAGGGGTTCTTGTAGGTGGTTCCTCAAGAAATGATGGCTTCTCTAATGGAATGGAAGGTGGAAACAAATACAGAGTATGCAGGGCCAAGCTTAGCAATAATTCATTAGATGAGGCTACCATCTTCCTTTTTTACATTACAACCTTCTAAAAGAAGTCTAAGGGTATTGAATTTGGACAAAAAATATTCAATAGAGGAGAAATTATTGGTGTCCAAAGTAAGCAACTCATTTTCAAGCTGGTGGGCCCTGACTTGATTTTGAATTCCAAAGACAGTATTTATATTTTCTAGGGCTTCATAAGGGGTGTCAATGTCAAGGATATGAAATCGAAGATCTTGAGAAATGGACATTCCTATCAACCCTCATGCTTGATCTTGTTTATTTTCCCATTTAGCGACTTTATCATCATCAGAAGGTTTAGTTTCATGTCCTGTGGCTATTCTATGAATCCCTTTACTTCTAAGTATATCTACCATTTGAGGTAGCCATTGAAAATAATTGGTGCTGTTAAGAATAATCGGGCATGCACTTTCTATTTTTTAAAAACCTGAAGTTGAAAAGAGCTGAAACTAACTGCTCCAATGGAAATATCTTGAAAATTTAGCCTGATTAAAAGAACAGCTCGGAAAATGGCTTCCGGATGAAGAATTTATGCCTTTCTGAAAAAACAAAGTTGTAGATACTGAATAGTTATGGGAACGGTTTGAAATCTGATGATGAAGTTCAAATTTGAAAAAAAAAATTCCGCCCCTTTAACAAAAAACTTTTTACAAAAGAAGCTTGAGAAAGAGACTTGAACCCAAGACCTCTGTTCTCATAAACTAACTTCTCACCAAGTGAAATAGTAAAAGGATTCTATAATTATTTGAAAGGAGGAAATGTTTTTTTTTTTTTAAGTCTTTGGTGTGCGTGCTTTTTCCTGCACAAAAAAACACAAAAAATCGAGCCAAAAAAAAAAATGCAAACCTTACGGAAAAACATTAGATTTTCGATTAGCCTTACCGGCAACTCTCTATTTTTCACTATTTTTATTTCCCGAGATCGCACAAAGACGCGGGGAAAGAGCATACGTAGCAAAAAAATCCCTTCTTCATGTTTTTGATTTGTCGATATCACACACAATGTAGAGAAAAGAGCATACACAGTGAAGAGGGTATCGATCCGACAAATAAATAAAACCTAAAAATAAAAATAAAAAGAGGGAACTGAAATAAGCAGAACTATTAACAAATATAACTGCAAAATAGATACTTCATACCTCCAGATCTAAACTGACATAACTTGGGCAACCAGAAACCTTTTCGCATGAAACAAAAGGCATTCCTCACTATAAAAGATGCTCTGGATACAACAAAGAATTTATCGAGGCCCAAAAATGTTCAAAAATAGTAGATCTAGAAAATCGAAGTCGCATGCAGTCAAACCGGCTTCGGATTTGGATCAAGAACAGATGCAGCCCTCAAAATAGCTCTGATACCATGTAGTAATTTATAGGGTCAGTTCCTTAGATCAAAAACCAGAGGTCACCGCTCACAAACAGATCACAAATCAGTACACCAGTATTATCACATGGTTAAAACCATCGAAGAGGGAAATAGTCCACATCTTGAGCCAACGCGGCCACTTTAGAAATTTTATTAATATAAAAAGAAAAGTTACATATGTTTCTCTCATAAATGGTTACCGGAAAAATGACCCTCCATGCTCTTTAAATAGATATCATGGACTAATCGGGTGTTAATCGACAGATCAAGTGTCGTTAATACGGAGGAGAGAGTGAACCGTCAGATCACTACAAATTGTGACCGTCGGATTATAAGTTACAAATGTACATAGTAAAGAAACACACTTAACCTAACTCTACACTAGACTAAGTTATTCTTAACTATTTTTTATGTGTTGGAATATCTTAACATAATTGCATGCACTAACTATGGTATTAGTTTTGCTATTGGAAAGGAGTATTTCTTTACACACCCAAAGATGATAGTTATTGGGATAGTTTCTTTGGAAGAATGATATGCATTGCATGCACAAAGGTAATATCCATTGCGTTAGATTTCGTTTTGAGAAGAATATGTATTTTTAGACATGAATACTAGCTATTGTATTAAGCTTTATTTTGAAAAAGAATATGTAGTTTCATGCAGTATCGTGTCAGTCTAATTTTGGAAATAATGTACATTTGTATGCAAGAATAATATTTGATAATATCCATTGTGTTAGATTTCGTTTTTAGAAGAATATGTATTTTTAGACATGAATAATAGCTATTGTATTAAGATTTATTTGAAAAATAATATGTAGTTCCATGCAGTATTGTGTCAGTCTTATTTTGGAAATAATGCACATTTGTATGCAAGAATAATAGTTGTTGTGTTAGCCTCTTGGGAAAATTTCCTTTTGAAAAATAAGATGAAGTTTCATGCACAAAGATGATAGTAATATGCTAGTTTCTTATATATATATATATATATATATATATATATATATATATATATATCTGTGTGTGTGTGTGTGTGTGTGTGTGTGTGTGTGTGTGTGTGTGTTTAATATTTGGAAGAGAATATTTTCTTGTGCAAGAAATAGCAATTAAAATGGTGTATATTTTTCGAAATACTTCCCTCTTTTTATATGAATAGATGATGATAACAATGGAGATTATTTTAATTGTTACTGTAATCTTGTGGTCAGAAGTAGAAATTAATCATTCCCCTTATCACGATACATGTGAAGTAGGGGTAAAAGAGCATGCCTTTACAATATTTATGTATTTTAGCTTATGCATGCGATAGTTAGATGGTAGACATATGTTAAAACCCGTTCATGATGTTGGATAATGCCAGCATACAGGGGGTCTCTCGGACGTGAATTCCCAATTATACCTCACATCATTTGGAGTAAGAGCCCCATCCAGAGTATCAACCTGAGCACCATAATTGTAATGTTCACCTTGGTTTCAATGAATAACAGAAGATATTATATACATAAACCTTGAATAAGGAAGTAAGATGACATTGTGAAACACTGATTACAATGTGTAAAAGGAGACCTTCATGAGTAGGAGACAAAAAGTGATTCAGTGGAAGGAAGTAATATTACTAACCTAAGAGAGAAACAAGATACCATAAAAATATTTGTTAGAAAAATAGTTCACATAACGATTGTAAAGAAAATACAACACACATTCAACATGATAAGTACCAAAGCCAATGAAATAGTTCAATTTATCTAGTACATATGAACACAAAATATACGATAAACCTCCTAATAATAGTCCTCAAACACTTGTGATGCATGCATGAAAATGTGTTGGCTCATTTAGTGCAATTAGGTGAAAGATCCAAGTAAATAGTTGTAATGATGATGCACTAGTTCTAGTAATGGAACATTAAGTCACTTCTTTCTTCTCCAAAGAAAAATTTTCTCTCCTATGCAAAGTAGAGAAGCCAAGACTATATCTGTAAAGATTAAGCCTCCAAAATCCCCTTTCTTGAGTTATGGGGTTGCTTTTATAACAAGGGGGGTGACCTTTCATATCCACATGACTCTTGAGTTACCCTATTGACTCTTGTACTTAAATTATGACCTTCATATATCCATTCAACTCTTTAACTTCTAAATGACTTTCAGAATTATCCTAAAGAAATTTTGTCCATATATTACTATGTAACTCTTCATGTTCCACATATGACACTTGGACTTCCACACATTACATTTTATCCTTTCTTGAGAATACATCATTTCATTCTACATGATGTGGCATGACACATGGACACATTTTTACCATTATTATGACACTTGTATAATCTACAACCTGAAAATGATGACATGGACTTCATGATGAGGTGGAAATGCAAAGTTATCTTCCTTTCTACTTCATCTTGCATTATTTATTATAAATATGATCTACACTTAATTTTCATGGAAGATCAGCATTGCTGCTAATATTCACCCTCGAAAGGGTCTTTGATCAATATTGAAATCCTCTAAGTCACCATGCAATGTCTTCTTTTTATTTGGTCAATGATTTTGTTCATGTCTTCATCATTGTTCTTATTTTTTCTTCTTCTTTGCAAGTGTTCTTTGTTCATCTTCTTTACTATCTTCCTTGAGAATCACCTTGTGATGCTGAGATAGTAATCCTGCTAATGAATATCATTCATGCTAAGGAAAAATCAGTCTTAAAACATCTATTCTATCACTACCTATCTCATGGAATGATAAAATCATTATAGGACAGTGAGAGGGTTAAAAGAAGAAGGCTTGATGTATAAATTATGATGTATATTTTCAACTGCTCATGCAATTTTAATCTAAATCATAGGCCGCAAACCTACTCTATTGTTTTGTGGAATTCAATTCACAATTTAGAACATCAATCACAAACATGCAATGATAAATAATACACATGAACAAAGCATTTTTCCAGGGGAAAGAAATATTCTAAAATCCCCAATGCCTTCTTGCATTAATCTAATTAATATATATGTATTACAATTGCTTTTCTCTACTAAGCATAACTTGCAAGTTAATAACCTATCTCTTCACTAACTAAGAATCTCTGATATAGACATATTCAATTGTTTCCTCTGCTTGAGTCCCTATTTCCTTGTGCAATTCCTTGAGAAATTAGACCCTTATTGCTTAGGAATTTCTCCAAAATGGATTTTCCAATTCCCAAGGTTGATCATCTGAATGCATGAAGCACTTGTATACTCAAGACTAGTCTACAACTAATGTTACAACACCTTGTAATCTCCACTACAGCCAGGGAAATTGAATTCTCTACATGCACTAGATATTTTGGCTTGATTGATCATTTAATTGGATGGTCACTGATTTTGACTGAAGTCCCACTCCTTAATTTACCTTCCACTAGTTCCTCCAAAAGTTAGAACTAGTTTTCTAAAAACAACCTGAGATAACTGACCTTGATTGCTACAAATTATAAATCTGACATGCTTCACTGAAATATAACTCCTCCAACTCAAATTTACTGAGACAATTGAGTGAAAAGATCCATGCCACCTTATTTAACTACATCAAAGTTGTCTGTTAATGAGGAACTTCAATTTTTTTCAATTTAATCAAGGAAAAATCAAATTGAAAATTTCTTGCTGAATATTTCAACACTCCATCTCAGAAAGAAAGGGATTATCAACAACCCCTATCCTGCACCTTTGGAACTCGAACTTCCCTCTTGAAAGGGATTTTTTCAAAATTTCAGCATCTCGTTCCTCTTTCGGAATGAAGTTAAGCAATATTATCTTCCTCCGCACATAGTCCCATAAATGATGATACCATATATATATATATATATGATTGGATCGATCATGAAATACAAGATTCTCGGAGAACTCGATGTAACTATGATTATCATAGTAGATCACAGTTCTATCCATCATCTGACCAAACAGTCCCACAAGTATATTTCTCATCCATATTTCCTCACATGTTGCTCGACTTGCAGCCATCTATTCTGCTTCTACTGAGATGATCACCACAGATCTTTGCTTCCTACTATACCAGGAAAAAGTTGCAGACCCAAAAATGAAAATTCCAGTTGATGTACTATTTCAGTATATGGAATTCCCACCCAATATGCATTTGTAAAGCCACACAACTTCACTCCCTGTTTCTGTCTATATCAAATTCCAAACTGGCTATTTCCTTTGAGGTACCATGAAACATGCTTAGCTTCCTTCCAAAACAATTTTGTGAGCCTAAACATAGCTTGGCTCAGTTGGTTGAATAAATGGCACATATATATTTGTGTGTTCACAAGATACATTAGTGAACCCACTAGCTGTCGATAAATGGAAACATCCACTTCTTCACCTGAAGTGGCATCCTCCTTCCTCTAGTTGGTTGCTATATGTCTCTCCATGGTTTGGAAACTATCCATGCAGATTCTTTACAATATCTCATGTTATGAAACCAGCTCCAAAAATAGAAGAAAAGAGAGTTCAAAACCTTAGAAATAAGCCACTTCGAGGGGGAAACCTCCTTTACATTATATAAATGAACAATTCTTGGATCATACAAATGAAGAAACCTCCTTCTATATATAGGAGTCCATGGGGTCACAATATAATCCTAGCCGACCTAACAATAATAATGCCAGGGCACAATAATAACAATATTGGGGTTACAGGGGTACAACAATAACAATAATGGGGTTACACTAACAACAATAAGGGGCTACACTTGTAATATAGGGACCTAACATGCCCCTCTCCTTCAAAAAATTGTTGTCCTAAATGATTGACTAGCTCAATATGCTTCTGTATAAAATTATCATCCTCCCATGTAGAATCTTCAGTGGGTAAGTTCTTCCACTTGATGAGATACTATGAAATTTATCGATTTGGTAGTTGTCAAGTTCTTGTTTCTATGACTACTTTAGGTGCCAATATGATTTTTCCTTACTCATCAAGTTCTGACAATATTTTTTGAATTGGAATTTTGTCACCTATAAAATTGTTTAAGCATGAAACATGGAAAATTGCATGCACTCGTGAAGAAGCAGGAAGCTCCAATTTGTATGCCATAGTACCAATATTTTGCAACAGCTTGTAAGGACCATAGTACTTTGGTGATAATTTGTTATCCTCCTTAGCTTGCTTGAGGGAAATTTTCTTGTATGGTTGTAGCCATAAAAATACCCAGTTTCCTATAGCAAAAATTCTCTCGCTGCGATGTTGATTTGCCTATTGTTTCATCTGATTTTGTGCCAAATTTAGGTTATCTTTTAATAGTTGGAGAAATTTTTTATGCTCAATGTGATCTTCCACTACTTGAACCTTAGAATTTTCTCTTAAAGATGATGTGATGGACAGTGGATGATATCTATAAAGTGCCATAAATGGGGTCATTTTTGCCACATTACGGAAGGAAGTGTTATACCACCATTCAACGAGAGGTAATCACTTGACCGACTGTGTTTTATTATCAGATAAAAAACAACAAAGATATCCTTCCACAAATTTATTCATTATACCAGTTTGACCATCGGATTGAGGATGATAAGATGAGATATGAGCTGTTTGAGTACCCAAACAATAAAATAATTCGGTCCAAAAATTTCCTGTAAAAATGGGATCTCTTCACTTACAATAATCATTGGGTTTCCATATAGATTTTTAATTGTTTCCATAAATGGAGTAGCAACTGTACTTGCTTTAAATGGATGAGATAATGCACAAAGCATGCATACTTGGTAATTCTATCAACAACCACCATGATGACACTCTTTCCTTTGGACTTAGGTAAACCTGTGATAAAATCCATTGAAATATCCTCCCAACGTTGACTTCGAATGGATAAAAGTTGTAGAAGACCCAGGGTCTTAATTGTCTGAACTTTATTTTGATGGAAAACCAAACATTCTGCCACAAAATTTTGAATATGAAATTTAAGGCCATCCCAAAAAATTCTTTCTTCACCCTACGGTAAATTTTTAAAAATCCTGAGTGTCCTCCTAAAGGACAAGTGTATAATTCCAAAAGAATGTTTTTTTTAGTTGGGAATTCTTACAAATATATAAGAAAAGTTTGTACCATAAGGAATAATTTTTCCAACTAAATGTATCATATGTACTAGGATCTTGCTGCAAGTTTTGAATGAGTGTCCACACTTATTCATCCTTCTTCCATTCATCCCTTTCTTTGGTTATCCAATCTAGTTGGATAATAGAAATGGCACAAAGCAATGCTTCCACCTCTTCATCCTTTCTTGAGAGTGCATCTACAGCAACATTTAGCTTCCCTTTTTTGTAGATGATTTCAAAGTAATAACCCAAAATATTTGTGACCCATTTTTTCTACTCTTTTGAAGATAGTATTTGTTCCAAAAAAAATTTAATACTATCATGATCAACTTTTATCCTGAGGTGTCTTCCCATTATGTAAGGTCGCCATTTCTTTAGTGCATGTAGTATTGCCAACATTTCCTTCTCATAAATATCTTTCTGTAAATAATTTACTTTGATAGGACGATTTTCAAAATCAATGGGTATTCCTTCTTGCATTAAAACAACACCAATTCCATTTCTCGAGGCATCACATTCCACAATAAAGGTTTTTTTGAAGTCTGGCATAGCTAAGACTGGTGCTAGGCACATTTCCTATTTAATATGTTCAAAGGCCTTAGTTTCTTTAGGAGTCCATGAAAATGCATCTTTCTTCAATAATGTTTTTAGAGGTGATCCTATTCTCCCATAATTCTTAACAAACTTGCGATAATACCCTGTTAACCCGAGAAATCCTCACAACTACTTTATGGTTGTGGGGAATTTCCATTCCTTAATGGGTTTAATTTTTTTAGGGTCTACCTTAAAACCCTCGTGAGATACAATATGATCCAGATATTCTACCTCTTGTACTCCAAAGAAACATTTGGATGTTTTTGCATATTATTTTTTCTCCTCCAATAGTTTAAGTGTTAATTCCCTCTATTAATAGTGTAGTCCCTTATTATGTTAGTGTAGCCCCCCTTATTGTTATTTTTGTACCCGTATAACCCCCATATTGTTATTATTGTGCCCTTACATTATTATTGTTAGGTCAGCTAGGATTATATTGTGGCCCCACTAGGATTATATTGTGACCCCATGGACTCCTATATATAGAAGGAGGTTTTGGTCATTTGTACCATCCAATAATTATTCATTCATGTAATGTATTGGAGGTTTCCCCCTCGAAGTGGATTATTTCTAAGGTGTTGATATCTCTTTTCTTCTATTTTTTGAGTTGGTTTAACAACATTTGGTATCAGAGCTTTGTATTCTAGGGTTTCGCTGCTCCAAACAGGTCATCGTGGCATTTTCTCTATACATTTTTTTTCTACGAAGGTTCAGAAGAGGAAATTTTTAGAGTGCGAAGATGAAATCCTGAGGAAATCGTCACAAAATTTTAGAGCTTGGTTCACAATATTTTCAGAGATATGATCTATAGAAGTTAGGGTTTTTTGTAGGCTCCTGAATTTCACTTAAAAAGGTGATCAAAGAATTTTCGCTATACCTTATTTTATACGAAGGTTCAGAAGCTGAAATTTTTAGAGTGCGAATCTAAAATCCTGAGGAACATCGTCGCAAAATCTTAGAGCTTGGTTCACAATACTTTCAGAGATATGATCTGTTGAAGTTAGGTATTGTTCAGGCTCCCGAATTTCATCTCAAAGAGGTGACCGTGGGAAAATATTCATAACACTCTCTCTAAGCATCGGATTGGAATTATATAAAAATTTACTGGAAGTACATGGACTGTAGTCTCCTGTCTATAAATTTCTGATCCAAAGGAGCAAACAATGACACGTGGCAAGTCTTACAAGTTATCTATACTAAACTAGTCCATAATTAAGTCGTTGTGGGAGATTGCACATAATGTTTCCTTGAAGAATCCAAATCATGTCAGACCTGTGGAATTCGAAAGAGAATTCACAGGGCTACCGTAAGGCCAAATTTTAGTTATTGAGTATCTGAAATTACATAGAAAATTCAGTTTCAATATAGAGTTTCTCAAAAGCAAGAAAAAGTTGTGTATTTGGTTTTTAAAATTCCATAATGTTTGTTTGAAAAAGTAGTTTGAAGTGATTCCAAGGGCATATTTTAGAAATTTTATTTGTATTAAGTTCTATAATGCCTCAAAAAAATAATTCCATACCCATTAAGCCCTCAAAAATCTATACTATTATGCATGAAGAGGAAGAATTGCAGTATGAGATATCAAAATTACGGTACCAAGTGCAACAAATTTCGATCTTACGAAGAGAAACCAAAGATGAAATAGATGGTTTAAAATTAGAAATGAAGGCTAATTTGGATGGTTTGAAGGATAAAATAATAGCTAATATGGATGATAAATTACTGGAAGATCACATTGAGCATCAATAACAAGTTCTCCAACTCTCAAAGGATAACCTAACTTTGGTGCAGAATCTACTGAAACAATAGGAAGATCAACATCACATTGAAAGAATTACTGAAGCAGTCACAGAAATAGGAACCTGACAAGTACGATCAATTTCAGAGTATCTTAGCAAGTGGAATAAATTTCTTGTAGAAGATTCCACATGGGAGGATGAGAATTTTATACAAAATCATCAAGAAATAATCAAGCGTTCAGGACAACACTTGTTTGAAGGAGAGGGGCATGTTAAGTCCATCTATTAATAGTGTAGTCCCTTATTATGTTAGTGTAGCCCCCCTTATTATTATTTTTTTACCCCTATAACCCCCATATTGTTATTATTGTGCCCTTACATTATTATTGTTATGTCGGCTAGGATTACATTGTGGCCCCACTAGGATTATATTGTGGCCCCATGGACTCCTATATATAGGGGTTTTGGTCATTTCTATCATCTAGGAATTTTTCATTCATGTAATGTATTGGAGGTTTCCCTCTCAAAGTGGCTTATTTCTAAGGCATTGATATCTCTTTTCTTCTATTTTTGGAGCTAGTTTCACAACATTGAGCACCCTGTCAACATGTTGAACATGATCCTTCCAAGACTTGTTGTAGATTAGTATATCATCAAAAAATGCTAGCACAAATTTTCAAAGGAAGGGTTTGAAAATGGAATTCATCAACCCTTGAAATGTAGAAGGTGCATCAGAGGAAAACAGGTGCAACGCATGAAAATGCACCATGGTGTAGTAACCTCTGCTGAGTTCAAATGTTGCTTTCAATAGATCCTCTGCCTTCATCAATTTCCATGATATTTTTTGAATCAAGATCCAATCTGGTAAACTGGGCTCCTCCCAGCACTCATCCACATCCATAATCACAAAGAATGGGAACACTTTTAATATGAGTGCGTGGAGCCCTGAATTCATACAATAATTATTGGATCATCCTCTTTTGCACAGTACGACCTGATAAGGAAAGAACCTAGACTTTTTATTGAATTATACCACCCTCTAACATTTCTGCAATCATACGTTCAATTTTTCTCTTTTGGACATATCTGTAATGCCTGATGTTTGGAGGAACATTTCCTGGAATCAAATGAATAACATGATCATGATCATGAATAGGTGGGAGTCCTTTTGGATTTTCAAACACCTTGGAATGATTTTCCAAGTCTTTTTGGAGATTTGGAGAAATATATGATTTTGATGTTGGAACTTCTACTGAGAATAATTGTGAAATTACGCCTCTTTCTTCTTTCTTCAGAATTTTTGCCATGATATTAGAGCTTATTACATTTCTGAATTCCCTATGATACCCTGTAATTCTACTTCCTTTCCTTTCGAAAAAAAAATCAAGAAAACTTCTTTAAAATTAAAAGCTACCATCCCCAAAGATTGTAACCAATGTACTCCTAATACAAAATCAGCTCCTCCCATTGGAATGGAAATAATTGGACTATTCAATACATATTCCCCCATGGTTAGCTTGATATTATGGCATTTTCCAAAGAAATTTATATTTCCTCCATTTTCAACCATCAGTTGGCATTATAGTACTGGGTATAGGAAACAATTCAATTCCTTGGATACCTTACAATGAATAAAGTTATGATTACTACCTGAATCAATCAATATTATTACCTTTTTCTTCTTGATATGTTCTTTTATCTTGAGAGTTTGAGGAGTGGTAATTCCTGCCAATGCATTGCACGATATGGTCAGACTTATTCGTTCTTCTTCTAGGGTTAGTTCTTGGTGTATATCCTCTTCTTTTGAAGTTTCTTGTTCATTTTCTACCTCCTCTTCTCCATCTATGTAAAATAATTTCTTCTCAGCACACTTATGACCTTTAGTGTATTTGCTATCCAAACTGTAGAAAAGTGCCTTTTCTCTTTTTTATTCCAATTGTTGTGGTGTCAACCTTGTAGGTTTTGGAAGTCTAGGAGTAGAAACACTTCCATCTTTATAGGTGTGATCGGTAGGCTTTTTTGTCGCCATAATTTTACATTCAATTTTTATTGCCAACATGAATGCCTTCTCCAATGAATCGATTTCCCAAAGGTGAACCTCATGTTGGATGTTATCCTTTAAAGTTCCTATGAATACATAAAACCTGTGTTCCTATGGAATATCGATTACCCTTATATTCAATTTTTGAAGTCCTCAATGTGCTCCACCACTGAACCCTTTTGTTTGATATTTATCAATTGGCTAAAGAAGGTGTTTCTCTTTTTATCTTCATAATCTGCTATCATTTCCTCCATAAAAATTGACCAAGTGACATCTTTTTTTATGGGAGCAAAGCCATCGATACCATACAAAGGTATTTTGTTCTAAATGTAAAGTTGCAATGCGTACCTTTTGTGTGTTTTGCACATTATTGAGATCAAAATATTGCTCCATATGTAGTATCCATGTTACGGGATCCTTTCCAAAAAATTTCCTCATATCGATGTTTGGAATATGGTGGTTCTTCCATCCAATATTAGAATTTATGAAATCACGATTAACATTTATTTTGTTCTCATCATGATTTTCCTCTACTATATTTTTGCCATTAGGAAACATTTCTTGTATCAAATTTATCAAGACCTCCATATCTTCTTTTAGATATTTCTTCATGTTTTCCATGTTTTCTTTCATTTTTTTCATTGATCTTAGCTTCCATGTCATCGATCTTAGCTTCCATGCCTTTATTCAAACCATCAAACCTAGCTTCTACACCTTTCTTCAAAACATCCATTTCATTTTTTGTTTCTCTTTGCGAGAGAGAAATTTGGTGCACTTGCTCTTGTAATTTTGCTATGCCATTTTTCCCTTCTTCATATTCATGAGTCATGGTAGAGCCTTATGAAGGATTAATGGGTGTTGAATTATTTTTAGGGGGAATTTTAGAACCCAACACTGATATCTGTTCTTTTTTCTTGCTTTTGAGGAGCTTGATATTGAAACTAAATTATCTATCTGATTTCAGATCTTCAATATCTGAAATTTAGTTCTGTAGTAGCCCTTTGAATCCTCTATCGAATGCCATATGTCTTACCTGATTTGGATACTTCGAGGAAAATTTATGTCCAATCTCCCACAATTGATTAATTATGGAATGGTTCAGTAGAGAAAACTTGTAACACATGGCACATGTCACTATTTCCTCCTTCGGCTCTGAAATTGATAAACAGGAAACTACATTCCGTGTACTTGTGGCCACATTTTACAAAACTCAAATCTAATGCTCAGAGAGAGATTTATGAATATTTTCCCACGGTCGACTCTTTGAGATGAAATTCAGGAGCCTGAAAAACCCTAACTTCAACAGATCATATCTCCGAAAATATTATGAACCAAGATCTAACATTTTGACACACAGTTACTCGGGATTTCAGCTACGCGTGATACAAATTTCAGCTTCTGAAACTTTGTAGAAACAAGGTTATAGCATAAATTCCATGATTCCCTCTTTAGAACAATGAAACCCTAGAATCCAAAGCTCTGATACCAAATGTTATGAAACCAACTACAAAAATAGAAGAAAAGAGAGATCAACGCCTTAGAAATAAGCCACTTCGAGGGGGGAACCTCCTTTAAATTAAAAAAATGAACAATTATTGGATGATACAAATGAAAAAACCTCCTTCTATATATAGGAGTCCATGGGGTCACAATATAATCCTAGCCAACCTAACAATAGTAATGTAAGGGAACAGTAATAACAATATTGGGGTTACAGGGGTACAAAAATAAAAATAAGGGGGTTACACTAACAAAAATAAGGGACTACACTAGTAATAGAGTGACCTAATATCTCATTTTCATACTTTCCATGAGACACTAGTATTTCCCCATCGCCTTTCCATACTTCCAACCTGAGGAATTAGTGCATGAGACCCATGTCCTTTATTTCAAATTCCCTTGCAAGGCCCTCCTTGAAAGATTTGATCATTTTCTAATCACTATTTAAAATCAAATCATCAACATATAAGACAATAATAAACAATTTACCTTGTACCAATATATTATAGAGGTTTGTATCTACTTCACTTTTGTTGAATCCCAAACCAGTGAGATAGTTGTTGATCCTAGTGTACCAATCACATGGTGCTTGATTGATACCATACAATTCTCACTTTAGTTTTCAAACATGAGACTCTCGATCAAATGTCTCAAAACATTCTGGTTTCTCAATGAAAAAATACTGCTCAATAACCCCTTTGAGAAATGTTGTTTTTACATCGAACTAGTGGATATTCCACCCCATCTCTGCAATGAGAGAAAGAATTGATCTAATGGATGAGTACCTTGCTACAAGAAAAAAGGTCTCCTCATAATCAATTCCCTAAAATTAAGAGTACCCCTTCGCCACAAATATACCCTTATACTTATCTATGATTTCTTCTGCTACCTAATTAACCTTGAAGACCCATATCGAACCCAAAAAATATTTATGTGTTGGTCTTGGTACCACTTCCAAAATGTTTTTCTTTACAATGGATTCGTATTCCTCCACTACCGTGTCAACCCATAAACGTTTCTCTACTACTTCCTCGAAAGAGGATGTCTCAGTCTCTACAAACTTCATCATTAGATCCATGTAGCTACTATACCAATTAGGTGACCTTATTCTCCTATGTAAATTTTAAGGATCACCCACATTCTCCTTCACATCCTACACAAGTATATCAACTTCCATAGCTCTTTTTATTCCTTCTATAGATGGTTATGCTTGAGTGGTTTTTGTTGAGCAGGAAAATCCCCTCTGCGGACAGAGGCGATCCCTCTAGCCCTAGGGCGGGTCTAGCAACTACAGGAACATACTAACATCTATCTTCCTATATTGTAAATGAAATTCAGAGAAAGGAATACAACCTACCTTGTTGTAATGCTATGCTGTCATCTTCCATCAAAGCTTCTTGATCTATCGTTATGCTCAAGCTAGATACATGTTGCTACGAACGTCTGATTACCTGTACAAATAGTCAAGACATCACGACAAGCATAAAATCATGATAAGCATAAAACAATTACAACCTATCTAACTGATCAAGGAATGCGATAAATCTCATTATAAATGTAAAAAAGAGTGGAAGATAAACATCAGTTACATTTTATTATGATAAATACAAGGGGATTGTACAACCAATCATTGAATTTGAGGCTCTCCTTCGGCAGGACTGTATACAAGCACTTTTGTGACATGATCATATAAAAAGGTCCAAGATCTCACTATGTTTCTAACACACAAAAACAATTGTACTCTACTCTATTCTCCAAAAGCTATAATTTCTTCGCCTCTCTATGATTATTGCTTTGAACCAGCTAACTAAGGCAATAGAGGTAAAGGAGGTCTCCTTATATAAAAATGGAGGAATAGGATATGGGCCCTAAAATAATGGGAAAAAATCTTATCCTTTGGAGTAGTTCCTATTTTATTGGAACAAGAAGCCCAAAGGGGAATTCCTCGACCATATCCTCAAAACAAACTTCCAGCTCTCCGCTTCACGAAACTTCAGTAGTGGAAAATTTGTTTCTATTTTAAAAAACTTTCCAAAAGAGGATCGATGTGGGTCAGACATTAAGACAGAGTGCCGATCATCACGGGTCTAAGTGAAAATCTCTGTTATCGACGTGGGTCAGATGCTGAGACAAAGCACCAACCTTGAAAACTAGGTTTTTATAGGGATCTTCCAGAAACGTTGTGAAGGGAGATGAATTGGCAGAAAAAGCGCAGTTCAGGGGTATTTATTCCATGCTTGGAAAGTACACAAGGGTTAATGTATGTGTCCTCCAGGATCAAGGAATAGGGAGTATAGGGACAGTGAAAAATCGTTGTGTAACAGATGCCCCCTAAAGCATGAAGTCCGAACATAAGTGAGGGGTGAAATTCTTTACGAATATGTGCAAGAAACTAGAAGTTGCCATCGGGAGACCTGCAAATCAATCATAAATACATATATATAACTGAAATCCCTGATGAAAAAACATGAATCAAGGTATGGACACATCCATCCGTAAAAGAGACCATGATATGGTTGCAACCATCCATCTAAAAGAAACATGTATCCAATCATGGACAAATGATATCGCCTCACAACCTAGACTCTAGAGAATAAAATCCAGGGTCTTGTGCTCTATCACAACCTGATCAAGTATAATTTCAAGCATGCGAGTAAATGAGCTGAAGTCGAACATGCATGAAAACTGCATGATTACTAGTCAATGATGTAAACTCTTAACAGGAGCGAGAGAAACCACCAATGATGACAATGTTCCCCAATGTACTTCTTGTAAAATTCATGGAATATGTATAAGGAACTTAAGTCGAATACCTGTGAAATCACTCGATTGAAGGCAAATGATGTGAACCTATCATCGAATGCGAAGAACTTGCCATTAGGGCATGGAAGCTCTAAGGTACTAGAAAGGAGTCTTTAGATCGACTTCCCAGATAATGAGCTGAAGTCGAAACGAAGCGATTCATCGAAGGAGGGTCATAATGAGTCCCACATAATCAACAAGAAACAAATAATGTAATATGAGTGCTAATCAAGACTGAAATAGAGGATCATAGAATGTATAAATTGGAGAAGGATTTTCTCTTGAACATATAAGCGACACAACTTTGGAATTTGACAGCATTTGACTCAAATAGGATTAGAGGCCATATTGAAAATATTGGTAATCGAATGAGAGGCAAACGGATTTCCAAAACCCATGGAGGAAAAGTGGCAAAGTGAAGATATCCCAACCTGACACGAATTGTAGATAAGCGTCATGTTCAAGAGTGACATACTGCCGACACAACAGATGAATAAATTCTATTTTCCCCCACCATTTCTGGTGAGTACCTCTTTATTTTTACACAAGCTTGAAGAGGATAGCATATGATTGTCATATAAGTTTTTCCTTTGGACAAATCCAACCTAGTACATTTTACGAGCACTAGGAAGGAGGAAATCGATGTCGTCATAATGACGGATCCAATGTTGTTAAATTTTAACGAGCCCGACAAAGTTGAAGCTCAGCGTCTTTTCATGTTTAGAGAGTTTGGAAATAGGAAAAAAGAAAACTCGAGATGGCCCTTTTTGTAAATAGTCCCTCATGCCAGAAGGTAGAAAACAAAATATGAGAGAACCTCTTAGTCACGATTAGCTAAGGTATTCCTTTTTCATAAATATTTTATCCTATCCCAAAAAGGGGTAAACGTATATGGGGTAAACAACGTTTCACATCCTTTAACAAGTTCAAAACGACAAGAGATCAACAATATTTTCAAGTTTTGAGAGTAAAAAAAGAGCTAAAATTTGACTCCTCTTGGACGAATGAGTGGTATTAAGGGTAGCAACTGGTTCCGATGATGGTAGAACTGATTAGAACAAGTAAAGGTAAAGAGGCTGGCTAACAAGACCACTCATTGTAGCGGTTCCTCGGGAATGGGTAAAACAATCAAGTGAAGGCATATGATCAGCCGATCAGATGGTAACAATGGAATGAGATTACCAAGGATCATCCGGGAAAACAGGCTGATAAAATTGCAATCACGAGAGGTAAAATAAAAATGGTTTCTTTTTTACACAAGCTTGAAATCAAGAAACTCTGCTTGAAGTTGGTTTCATTTTTACACAAGCTTGAAACTTTTTACAAAACTATGCTTGAAATAATTTTCATTTTTACACAAGCTTGAAACAGAAACAAACTATGCTTTAGATTTTTTTCATCTTTACACAAGCTTAAAAACATCGAAAACTATGCTTGAAATAATTTTGCATGCGCCCATCATTGTGACTCAATTTGAGGGACATGCCCCCTAGCTTCATGGAATTCACTTGAGTAGACTACTGGTTACTAATAGGTGGATGGTATGAAGGTTCAATTACGAGATCATGGGAAAGAATCCACTTGGATTTTACAATATCTAATCAAAGACTCGAATTGAAAAGGGAACCCGTTTAATTTTTTAACGAGGTTGACACAGTAAAAGAACTATCCTCATAACATAATTCATTTTTTAATGAGGTTGACATAGTAAATGAACTGTCCTCATGACCTATTGATTTTTTAATGAGGTTGACATAGAAAACGAACTATCCTCATGAGAGCTTGCTTCATTTTTTAAGGACCTTGACACAAGAAAATGAATTGTTCTTCGTCAAGAGCTTGTTTCATTTTTTAAGGATCTTGACACAAGAAAACGAACTATGCTTCGACGATCTCCAATGACTTTTAAGAGGTTATGGCTTCCAAGAGGTTCTCATTCGATGGGATTAGAACACTTGAAATCGGAATCCAATGCCCCCAGTACACAATTCACAATATCACTGACGATACTGTCACTGGATGCGAGTAAGGGATGGGTAGTCACATAATTAACCTGTGGCGGGGAGGATACCGCCGGTACATAAGGACCATTAAGGTATGATGGTATACTAGATGTAATTTTGGGACTGATGAATGAAAGTTGATCAATGGTCACAATCCAACCTTCATGTGGAAAACAGATCACGCGAAAGAGGGAAGAGACTAGCGTGCCCATGGAATAAGCATAGTCGCGACCCAGGAGTAAGTTAAAATCCAAGGGTCCTTGGACCACCATGACATCTATATAAATGGTTTTCCCTCCCAAAGTAATAGGCAACTTCGGAATGATCCCTAATGGTTGACTTGTTCCTCTGTTAATTTCCAACAGATTTTGAGTAATAGGCACAAGCTGCGAAGAACCCAAACCTTGCCATGTAGTTGAGGAAAGAATACTAACCGATGTGCTTTCATCAATAATCATGCCTGGTACAACCATGTTATAGGCCTGTACAGTGATATGAAAGGGCATGTAAGAAGGAATATGGTATCTCGTGATCTGACTCCAATCAAAGGAAGCGACCAAACTACATGGAGGGGGTTCCATAGGAATAAGAGGACTATCCCCTCACGTTAAGAGAGCAGAAATACCATCCTCCTGGGCTCCGGGAATGAGAGTGGGAGGATAACTTTATGAAACTGGGGCGATGGGAGTCAAAGGATCACCCTCCTGGATCATGGAAACTAAAGGATCGCCCTTCGATCTCAGGGAATCAAAGGAAACAAAAAGCACCTGACTGGGACGAGACCCACTCTCAATAGAAAAGACTTGATGAACTGTAGGTGGAATCAAGTCGACCTTTTTCTAAAATAATTATTGGTCGAGAATGGACTTGGGAAAGTGACTTTCAGAGAGAGTGGAATTGACTAGAGATGAATCCTGACCAATGACTTGATCAACTATCGAAGGACTCGAAGAAAAATTCTGCTAACCAACGAGAATACAGGACTTAGAAGCCGAAAGGGTATCCAACACTTTAGAAGCTTCATCCATATAAGGACATAAGTGAATGGTATGGTTCCCTTCACACAACCTACATGGAAATTTGATCTTACCCTATTTCTTATAAGTCTCATTATCTTTAGCTGAAGGCTCACCATCAACATGATGCCTAGAGGTTGATTATGAAGGACGAATTGGGCCAATAAACCACACTTCTAGAACTTTAGGAATACTAGGGAAATCACGAAGAAGGTGGTCATCCTCACATAGGTTGCAAGGTAATTTGACTCTGCGAGACGGAGTGGGAGGTTTCTTGATATTAGAAACATAGGTAGCAATAGTTGTTGATTTGCAACCTAACTTACTTTCCTTCTTCTTCTTCAACTTCTTCTTCTTCGGTAGGTTTGTATCTAAGCATGTTTTTGACACCCTCATACACAAAGGTCCAAGATCTCACTATGTTCCTAACGCATAAAAACAATCACACTCTATTCTATTCTCCCGAAGCTATAATTGCTTCTCCTCTCTATGATTGCTGCTTATAACCAGCTAAATAAGGCAGCAGAGGTGAAGGAGGTCTCCTTATATAACAATGGAGGAGGAGGATATGGGTCATTAAATAATGGGAAAAAATCTTATCCTTCGGAGTAGTTCCTATTTTATGCGAACAAGAATCCCAAAGGGAAATTCCTCGGCCATATCATCAAAAAAAAACTTCCAGCTCTCTGCTTCGTGAAGTTTTTAGTCGTGGAAACTTCGTTTCTATTTTATAAAACTTTCCAAAAGAGGATCAACATCGGTCAAACATTAAGACAGATCTTCGATCATGGCGGGTCTCAGTGCAAATCTCTGCTGTAAGTGCGGTTCAAACACTGAGATAAAGCACCAACCTTGAAAACTAGGTTTTTATAGGGATCTTCTAGAAAAGTTGTAAAGGGAGATGAATTGGCAGACAAAGTGTGGTTTAGGGGCATGTATTCCATGCTTGGAAAGTACACAAGGGTCACTCTATGGGTCCTCCAGGATCAAGGAATGGGGAGTACAGGAATAGTGACAAATTGTTGTGTAACAGTTTTCTCCACTCTCTGCTCCTGAATTTTTGGTTGCTCAACAACTTCCTGAATCTCCTATTTTGGAGCTAAAATGTCCTCTTATGATGGGTTCTAAAGCTCCCTCAAAAGATAGCACTACATCACTTTCTCCTCGTCAAACTTTACATCCCTTCACACAATTGTCATTCTAAGGGATATCAAGTACACACAATATTTGTGAGGAGTTTATATGGAACCCACAAATACCCCCAATTTTGTTGTCAACTCAAGCTTATCCCTTGATTATTTAGATACATGCCAGTAAATAGAGGCCTCAAAAATCCTTAAGTGCAACCCATCCATATTTCTCCCCAAGAAAGCATCCTCCGGTATAATCATGCCCAAAATTCGACCAGGACTTTGGTTTTGAAAATAGACTGATGTGTTTCATGACTCTACCCACAAGTGCAGTGGTAAGCTTTATCCGTGAAACATCACCCTCGTTTCTCCCACAATGCTATAGTTCCTTCTCTCATCCACCCCATTTTGTTGTGGGTTTTGGGGTGTTGTCAACTATCGTCGAATGCCTTCTTTCACATGGAAAATTTTGAATTCATTCCAAATATACTAACATCCATTATCACTCCTGAGAACCTTCGCCTTCTTGTTGGTTTCTTTCTCAACCAGTGCCTTGAATTTTGAAAACTTGGAGAATGTCTCATATTTCTTCTGGATGAAGAAGATCAAATACTTCTGTGAGAATTCATCAATAAAAATGAAAAAATATATGTGTATGATAGTGGAGGTTATTGAGAAAAGTTCACAGATATCAGACTGAGTCTTTTCAGGGAATGCATGTACTTTAATGTCCCAATCATGGAATGTGGATTTTGTGTACTTCCCCAAGGGACATCCTTTGCATACATCCTGATACTTGAGTGCTCCTTTGGGAATGCCTGTGGTTATTTGCTACATAATATTCAAGGCACCATGATGAAAATGGCTAACTCTTCTTTGACAAAGTTCACCGACATTGCAGCCTTGAACTTTCTTCGCCTTAGTTCTTAATGCAACATAGTCTTCCACATCTAGCTTATATAGGGTCTTCACATGAACCCCTATTTTCTTCACCTATCCCATGGTTATGTGTCTTACGAACTATTTTCCTTTGTTGAATATCACATCATAACCACGGTCTTCCAAAATTACAAGAACGATGAGATTTTTCTTTAGGCCCATAATGAATATCACATTCTTAAGCCTTAAAGGGGAGCCTAACTCCTTATGAAAGGTGATTGTACCAACCCTGGTCATAGGGTACCTTATGTCATCCCGCAGATTGATGTGCATCTTGTTAGGGTCCTATAATAATAGGGTTCATAATTTTTGAATTAGCTTTGATAGTCTTGTAAATATGTACATCCCTTGCTTTCTACAAGTTTTTTTCCCATATTTGAAAATAATAAAAAAATGAAAATAGGGTACAAGTCCTAAAAGAAATATCAAAGGACTTAGAAAAGAGTAGAACCCAAAAGAAAAAGAGATAAAATAAGACTTGAAAGTGAGCAAGTCAAAATGCCACTACCATTTACTTTTACAGAAAGAATAATGATTATGTGCAGAATGTCCAAAATTCCATAATCCATGATCAGTTAAATAGCTTAATCTTAACTTTTCATGTTTTAGATAGAGAATAAAGATATGTCAAACAATTTAAACTTGACAAATTAGTAGATAGTTAGAGAATAAATGAGGAGCTCAACAGTTTAATCTGAGCCCTCAGATGAAATGAGATTAGAATTAGATATATTTATTGCTTTAAAAGAAAAATGGATTTAGGGTTGCAAGCTTAAATGCACCCATGCAATTGAAGTAAAAAATGTTAGAATAATGATGGGTAGGTAGAAAGAAGTTGTGCAAGACATGTAATAAAGCATAATCGAGCAAATTACTAATTCCCCCTCCCCCACAATAATCCAGTATTCTAAACCTTCAGTCAAAGAGGCTCAGAGCATTTCTTTGACTTCTGTTGGGACCGGACCCAAGGCTTAGTGACTGATTGGTTAAAAATATTGGATTCCCTACATGAAAACCCATTTCATTAGCATATTCAACCTTTTCCAAGAAATACAAATCCTTTTCATAAGTAAAATACATATTTTCTTAGAAAAGTAAAAACCCCCTTGATTGATTTCATTTTCATTCAAAAAACACTCAAAAACTCACAAAATACATTGTATCCTAAGTTTATGTTTAAAAATCAAAATGGGACAATTTTAAGCTTAAAATGTCTATTTACACTTAGTTTAAATTTTATGTATTTTAATTCATTTCATATTAATTTCCAACTTAAAGTATTAAATCCCTTTCAAAATAACCCTTCCCGTATATTATTAATTTCTTTATATAAATATCCCCAAAACCCCCTTATTTACATTAAACCTATGGTTTATTTATCCCACGTGCTAAATAAAAACCCCTGCTCTTTTCCCATAGGTTTAAACATATCTTATGCTTTAATTCCACCCCCAATGGTTTTAAAACACATATAAATGTTTTATTTAACCATATAAATATCACCCCCGCCAATCAAAATAATACAAATATTTTACGTTATAAACATATATTTATAACGTTAAAAATATCCCTCCATACCAATAAAAATAAACATTAGTTTTTTTATTTTAAACTATGTTTTAAATACATTCCATTAAACCCCGCCGCATAATAAAGCCCGGACCCCACCTCCTAAAAAGCTAATCTCAACCGTTCGCATCCCAACTCCCAGATCCGACGATCACCAAGGCATATCGCAATTTAAACTGCACAAATATAACCCATTTCAAACTATGCGAAATGGGTGCTTTTCCACCTTTCTCCCTCCTCCACGTGGCCAAATCCTATTGGATTGCAATCGATCTAGTAATACCATATACCGCCCAATTCCCATGCAATAACCGCCTATGGTTTTAACCTTTGAAAATCAAAACCGCCATTTGTTTTGACGCGACCGCCATTAAATGAAAGCTCTTTTAAAACCTGAAACATCAAACAAACCTCCATATTGCATTATTCGTAGCCTCTTTCGTGCTATTTTCTTATATCCATCCTCCCAACTGAGAAAACAAAGACCTGTGCATTGTTTTATACCCAGAAAAGCAGAAAAAACCTCGTATTTGTTGTAAAGACTGTAGAAACCTTCCAGATTGTTTCCAAAGACATTCAAAGATACCAGAAACTCCTTCTGACACCTAAGAACCTGTTTAAAAGGCAAATACCTACACAAAACAACTATTTTCTGATAAAAAAAAACCTTCTATCATTAGAAAAGGAATTTCTGAAATATTTAAGCCCAGTAAAAGCCTATTTTTTCAAAAAAAAAAGATTGTAGTTGCCCGAAAAGAGCTAATTCCCTATCAAAAATTTGATAAAACCCTGTTTTCAATATTGTAAAGTAGTTTTAAGTTAAAATTGAATATTTTTGGTCTTTGCAAACCTCATAAGAATCTGAATTTGCCGAAAAATCCTTTGCAGGTAAGCCTAACCCTTCTGTGCCTAATTTGAATTAATTTTAGCCCAATATTCACTGAAAGAAGTATAAGAAACCCTTGTTTCTTACTTCATAAACCTGTGAGAGGCTGAAGAATAGTTGAAAGCCAAAATAGAAGGGTTTAGTTCAAAATAAAACCATGTTTTTCATATTTTTCATCCAAGAACCTCTATTAAAGTAAAAAACACTTACGCAGACCATTTAATCTTATAGAAGAATCCAGAAAGCCTAAAAAATAGAGATTCAGTTATCTAAAAAGCCTAAAAAATGTCAAAATCCAATCCAACTTTGTCCTCCAAGATTGCAATCATTGTAAATCTTATACAACCTCTTGTCGTAAACATGTAACACACACCTTTAGCAGATGTGGACTATAAAATAGTAGATCCAATTTTTGAATTTAATTTGTTAGACCTCCATTGCTGGAGTTATGAAAAGTCCTTAGATTAGGTGGAAGAAGTCGAAATTTTGGAATCAACCTACCCAAATATGTTGTTCCAATCACTCATCAATGCCCAGATGTTATTAGGTTGTGTCAGAGCTATTATTCACATGAACATAGAGCAATTGTAAATGCAAACAAAGAAGTATTGTTCACAATTACTGTCGTGTCAATAAACCAGATGCTACAACTTAAACCTCATCCTAAAGTTCTTCCCTTGTCAATAGAAGCACTTACAAATTTGTACATTGGTCTTGATTTTTCCAAAATGTTTCAGATTTTTCAAGTGTTCATGCCTTTACATGTTAAAATTTCACAAATCAACCCTCCTTATTATACTTCAAAATTTTCAGAAGGGTCTAGGCATGTCATATCCATGTTGTCATTTATCCTAGGGTATTTTACAGATGAGCATACAGATGAGTCCATTCTAGGGTTCTTATCTACATTTACACCAGGATAGCCTCCTTCTGCCATTTTCAATTATGATGAGTATATAGATGATAATATCCATGAGTAGCTTGTCAAATTACCAACTGAAGGATTATTTAGATATACATCCTTTCTCTTCCATATGTTCTTATATTTTCAAGCAGACAAGTTTCCAATAACCCTCTAGAAGCTTGATATAGAAGAAAATCCACATTCAGTCATCTTTTGGACTTCTTTGATCAGAAAAGAGTCCACAGAGTTCACTTATGCAGAGTTTACATATAACTTTTTCCATCCATTAATAAATATGTTGACCAACACAGAACAACCAAGAATCAGTGATGAAATGAAGAAATTTCTACATCTATCAGAGCACACTAGAACTGGAGATTGGTAGTTATATAAAAAACATATAGAAATCATAGTTTTTGGGTCCAATTTGTTACCCTATAAACTTCCTAAGTATGTGCCAATGAGAATTTTTTCCTTAGAGTATATTAGGAAAATCTTAAATTCTAATTCTATCAACTTCTTAGTAGCCAAGAAGAAGACCCAATTTAAGTTGAAGAATCAGGTGGGACCATTTATTTGTAATCACGGAGATGTAGAACAAGAAGCAGTAAAACAATTACTTGAGTATATATTTGAAGAAATCTTCTCATGGAACTATCATCCACAAGGAATATTAAGAAAAATGAGGGTTAAGTGAAAACTAACACCTTATATTCATGAGAAAAAACCAGATATTGAACAACATCTCAATCAAACTGAGTGGCTAGAAAACACTTTGGTAGATCTAGTTAAACAGGGTGATACTAGTCTCACCTTGCAAACTACAAATCAAGGAGAGAAAGCTACTAAGAGACTCAAAGAAGAAGGTACATACATTGCTGAGACAACAAATGATACAAGGTTTAAACTTAGATACAATAAAAATCCTAAAGTCGATTCAGTTGATAAAGGAAATGTGACCATAGAAGTAGAAGACATGGAAGTTCTAGTGACAAATACAGATGCTGCTACAGTCATTACAAATGAAAAAGTCACGGAGATTTTAAATGGAGGAAATCCTGATAATTCAAACACTCAAGTCATAGAGAAACAATAGAGTATGGAGGCATCCTCCTCATAGAAAGTAAAATAAAAAGATATTGACATCAGGGAAAAATATAGATAGATTAATACAAAGAATGAAGAAATTAAGAATGAGATTTATTCTCAGTATTTGAAGAAAACACCAGGTATCCATAACATAATTTTATCAACTTTTTATTATTCAAACAAAAATTTGATTATGTCAGTTCTTCAAACAACAGTTAAGACTCCCAAGACAGTTGCAAACTACAAGAAAGTTGATCTTGAAGTGCCAACAAAAATTATTCATGTACTAGATCAGATTGAGTTTCACAGGAAAAGTTCAGGATGTAAACAGATTTAGTTCACAATCATAAGAAACATCGATACCAATAGGTGAATCGGGCTCATCTACATCACCTCCATTTTCTCTGGTTCAGCTTAGTATTATTTTCTTTCCAACATAATTTGGATGAACACTTTCAAGTGTCTTTGTCAGCCACTTTGGAGGACCTTCCAGAGATGGCCTAGGCTAATTAGTTTATTGAGATGGGGTTGAATCAATATTTAGCATCCCAATTATATCAATCACATCACTCAAAGTGTCATCGTGATCAGTGGTTTGAGCTGCATGTGGGGGAGAGATTGCTTCCAAAGGAGATTCCACAGATTGATCCAAAATAGGGATCCTCCTTTCAAGACTTGGAATCCCATTATCAAACTCTTGAAAATACTTTGCATGTCTGAATTTATCCAAGCGATAAAGTTTATTCTCAACAACATTGTTAGTATTGAAATATTCAAGAAATATCACATCTCTAGATATTATAAACTTCTTATTCACTTCATCATAGATATGATATTCTTTGGATTTATTTGATTACCTCAAGAAGATAAATTTGTGACTCCTTGCACCAAATTTATTTATTTCGTCCTTGGGTATGAAGGCATAATAGGTGGAACCAAAAACACTTAGATGCTTCACCGAATGAATGTGGCATACCACATTTCATAGGGAGTCTTGTTTCTCGTAACATAACATGGACACATGTTATTTATATGCACAACACATAGAACCACATCGACCCAAAACATCAGCTAAATATTCTTGAAAAACATCACTGAACATAACATATTAAAGATTGTCTCATTCATTCTTTTAGCTACTTCATTATGTTGGGTATTATAAGGCATAGTTTTTTTATGTTTGATCACATTCTAGCGAAGATGGTTTTCAAATCCCTTTTAAGTATATTATTTACCATTACTTATATTAATGGAGCCAATATGAGGTTGTGCATCATTTTCATTCCATCCATAAAAGTTCTTAAATGTTTCAAATGCTTCAAATTTTTTCTTCAATAAATAAACCAAACATATTCTGGTGTAGTCATCAATAAATGTCATCATATATTAGTTTCCATTTGCAGAAGTAACAAGGATAGGGCCACACAAATAATAATGAATGAGTTCAAACTTTCTATGTGCTCTAGAATGATAATCACAAAATGATTGTTTGTTGTGCTTTCCTAAGATACAAGTATCACATTGCTTAAGTTTGTTAAGAATAGCTGGAAAACTAGTAACCCCATTTTTCTTCAACAAATGACGATTTTTTTTTTCAAATGTCCAAATATAGCATGCCATAAAAGACTTGATGGAAGTGTACCTTCATCATAATGATAAATATATGAAAATTTATGGGCATGAGCAGAGGTTCCTTGCAGCTAATTCAAAAGTATTTCTTATTTTGACCGAGTCATGACAAGCGAGTGATTTGATGTTTTTTTGACATCAACCTTGCCATAAAATATATGAATAGAGTGTCCTTGATGGTGGATGTAGACCAAAGAAAATAAGTTTCTCCTCAATTCTAGGAGGTATAGTAATTCATGTAGAAGAAATTCTATAAGTCCAGGAAATTTGAGCCTAGTGATGCCAAGACCTGATGGCTTGAGTTTGGACTTGTCTGAAAAGTATAATACACCATAAACATTAGCAGTGAGTTGTTTAAAGAAATATCTTCTGAAATTCATGTGGCATGCTTCTCCTGAATCAATAAACAAAGAATCTTATTAAATAAGTCTCCAGTTACTCCATTTTTTCAATGTGCCACAACATAATGAGCAGATTCAGGTGCTTTACCTTTCCCTTTACCAGGTGTTTTACCATGTTCAATGAAGGATTGTTAAATGTTTCTTCCATAGGCAGCGCATCACTGCAATAAACTTATGATACCAAACAATGCACAGTGATGAACCAACACACGTTGATGAACTAATGAACTGGCTAGACATCAACACTGATTATAGGAGTAGAATTTCAATGACCCGGTGTTCACCAACGTCTATATGAAGAGTCTCCAACTCAATTTAGCCTTCTTTCCTCCAGAAAATTCAACGCGTCATATACATATTTCAAACACACCATTCAATTAAGAGCTTGCTCAAATAAACACACAACAAGCTCTACATGGTTTGAGGGCACAAAGGCTTGATGACTACATGTTGGATCTCAACGTTAGCCAACGTTCAGTCCGTAAACTATTTTTAACGATATTAGGAAGGAAATATCCTGTCCAATATAAAACACATCCTAGTACTTCATAGTATTCAATGCATTAAAAACACAACAACATAGCTCCAAAATAGAGAGAATTGAACAAACCAAACAACATGGTTCATTACCCTTAAAAAGGACTCATCGCAACATTTAAACAACCATCCAACCATCTTTACAAACAACTTGCAAGACTATTTAGAAAATAAAAAATTTCTTAGGATTAGTAGGGGTTACAAACAAAGTAATATATATTCTGCAACTCTTTTATAACAATGTTAATTTTTAATAGCTCGCATTCCAATGCATACCAATCCAAAATATTTCAACATAGGATTTGCATGCAGCAAATCAATGTTGTTACAGAAGAGCATGCACCGTTGAATGAATCAATCACAAATTGTAGGAATTGTAGGCATAATTTAGCATTCTTCTTGGGACTTCATATGAACTCCCATGGAATAAACACTATGGACAGAGGAATTGAATTAAGTGCATAACAATATAGAGTGCAGGGGGGCATAATATGACAATAAATAATGGTATGGAATATGGCAGTGAATAGGAGCTAGAGGATAAGAGAGATGAATTAAGACCTGTTTCTCTTGGGAAATGGGATTTGTTTTTGTGTAGCTCTTAAGAAACCTCGAGTTGTCATTTCTGAAGAAGCTTATGAAGAAATGCAATCCCAACAGAATGGTGCAGAGTAAGGTATCAATAAAAGGCCATCAAGATTAAGAAGAGGATATATCTCATGTTATTTGTCTTCTTCAAATGCCAATAATACTTGTAAGAAAATTGTTAACCATCTATTTATCAGCTTTTGTTGAACATATTGAACTATAAAGGGACTAAATTTTAGATGATTCCATGATTTTCAATTCTATATTTTTGTTTCAATGGTTATGTAGACTAAATGTAGATCATACAAATGATCATTCGATTAACTAATCTAGTAGGAAATAATGAGTTGGCTTTGGAGGATGCAACATGACTTGCTCCAAAGTGAGGAATGATTTTTCCATTTCAACCACTAGACATGTATTTTTAAAATGTCAAATACTTTGTTAATTGTATGGAACTTGAGCCATGGTACTGATGTATTATGTGATCTAATTGTTTCCATTTTTTGTCGATTCTTGTACTTGATGGATTTGGATGACTAATTTGGGATTGATCTGTGGAAATTGAGGGAACGGGGATTTACTGAAGATAAAATCCAATTGATGTGTTACAGGTGCATTCATACCTTGTGTTCTTGCGACAATTATGGGGGTCAGTGGTGCAAGTAAGACAACTCTCATGGATTTCTTAATCGGAAGGAAGATTGGAAGATATATTGAGGGTAATATCCAGATATATATATTTCCTAAAAGGAGGAATCCTTTGCTCAAATTTTTGACTACTATGAGTAGAATGACATATATTCTCCACATGTCATTATCTGGGAATCACTATTATATTTTTCATTTCTTTGTATTTTGAAGGATGTTGACAAATAAACCAATGTTGTAAGTCTACAAAAATAATCAATTTCTCTTATGACATGGTAGAAAATTGTCATATTCCTGACTTGCAAAAGATTCTAGTTTGCAAGCCTTTATTAATTAAGTCATGGAACTTGTAGAATTAGACAATATAAGGAATGCACTAGTAGGCCTGCCTAGTGTGACTCGATTTTCAAAATAACAAAGGAAAATGCTAATAATAATTGTTGAGCATGTTGCAAATCCTTCTATAATTTTCATGGATTAGCCCACTTCTAGTGTGGATGCTAGAGTAGCTACAATTGTTATGTAAATTATTCATAATATAGTAGATATTGTAAGGACGGTTATATGTACCATTATTCATCCTAACATTGAAATATTTGAATGTTTTTATGATATAAAACAATGTATGGAGTATATGATAACTTAAATTATTTATTTTAGAGTGCTTATTTCTAACTTACTATAACGGGTTCAGTTATTGTTGATGAAAAGAGGAGGGAAATTCATTCACATTAGGCCACTATGCCATAATTCTCACAATATTGTTGAATACTTTGAGGTAACCACTTTGCATAGTCATGTAGCTAGAAAAGGAATGGTTTTAACATAGTAATATCAATTTAGTGTCTAAATGTGAGTTAATTTTCTTACTTTCACCATGCAAACTACAGGCTATTGAAGGAGTACCAAAGATCAAAGAAAAATATAAACCAGTTACATGAATGTTGGAAGTTAGTTCTATTGTTTCCAAACATCGTCTAGGGATAGACTTTGTGGAGAATTATAAAAACCATTCCCTCCACAAGTAATAATTAAAGTTTCCAATGTAGTTGCACTAGAACCCTTTTGTTAACATTATAACAAGTCTACAATATACTAAGATATCCACTTCCAAGTCATGTTTTAAGATTTCATTCTTATTCTTAGACATGAATACATAATAAAACCTTCATTAAAGAGCTCAACTCAAGGTCTATATTTCACTACCCAATACTCTTAATCATTATTTGGATAATTCATGTCCTGTAGTTTGTGGAAGCAGTGGTGGGATTACTAGAAAAGTATTGATTATAATGTTGTTAGATATTTCTCGACACCTACTTGTGGTTTGCTCTTTGGAACTATCTTTTGGAAAGTTAGCATAAAGCAGTATGTAGTTGAAAATATCTTGTATGACAGGTTACTACAAAAAATATTTTGTTTGGATAGACATATCATCAAAATGTATGATTTTATCATTTTGTATTATATAGACTCTTCTTAGATACTAATGATTATATTACTGTTTAGCCAGGTGGCTCCATACACACTAAGTGATCAAAGAAGAATAAAAAATAAAATTCTTCAAAATTCAGTGAAAATAGGACCAAGTCATAGAGCTCGGTGAGAGATTTCTGAAGATGCAAATGTCACCTCAGTTTGAGTCCGTATGAGAAATGTATTGCAGTTTAATGTTTTACAAGACATGGAAAAAGAGGGGCCCATAGTGTGCCACGTGGCATCCTAGTCAACAAGTGGGACATGCATGGTAGTCCATCAACCATTAACACATGGCACTCCATCATTGGCTCATTTCTCCTGCAAAAAAGACAAATAATAATATTAAATACCAAAACAAAAATATATCAATTAAAAAAATAATAACAATATTATTTAAAAATATTAAATTGGTTATAATACCCTTAAAAAAAGAACAAGAAAATTCATTTTTTTATATAAAACAAAAACTTGGTTATAATAAAAAAAATAAAAGAGCACAAAATTAGGGTTGGTTGATTGTAACTATATGTAGGGTATAATATATTAGATATTGTTTTAATAACCAAAAAATGGGGAGGTTTAAAGGTCAAGGTTTGACCTTGGGACCGTCGCAACTGCTAAAACCTAACAATTGAAAGCCAACCAATACACCAACACTTGAACCCTAGTTAATATGCCCATCAAAACGTATTAAAACTCATTTTTTCATTCGCATGGGGAGAGCACATGAAAAGGCTGAGAGGAACCGCGAGGGAGCAGAGGTCATGGAGCTTAGAGTGAAAGTGGAACCGTCACATGTTGAGAACCAGGTGCAGAACTTTGAGGTGTGAATATCTATAGAGGAATATTCCAAAGAACATTCTCTTTGCAAAATCTTGTAGGAATCTTTAGATTTTCTTGGATGCTGATTTTTGATAGAAGCATAAACATATCAAATTTATACTCGTTTTTCTCAATTTTCTGCAAGGAATCTAATGGTGTAATCAGTTTCCTCATATGAGCAACAAATCTTCATTCAACTTTCAGGGAGGAATGTTTTGAGAACCTTGATGAATTGAAAAGATTCTATTGGGAAAATTTTTCACTATTTCGGAACCAAACCGAGTTTATACTCATTTTTCTCAGAATTTCGCAAGGAGAAAAGTGGTGAAGTTAGATTTTTCAACTGAGCAGCATAATTTAAGTTAACCAGTGAGAAATAATCTTTGTGGGAATATTCTAGATTCTCGAGGGTCCAGATTTTGATCAAGTCATAACGAGGTCAACTTTATAGTCTTTTTTCACGATTTCGAACCAGGAATTCAATGATGTATTTCATTTCTTCAATAGAGGTGTGCATTTCCAGGCCATCCCTGGAAGTGGAGGTTTAAGGTGTCTTTTTCTACATCCATATAATTTTATTTTTGCTAAAGAGTGATGAAAGCGACCTCCTCACTTTGATCAGAGCCAGGAGATGTAACCCACACTAGGTGAACTCCACTACCAATATGTTGTGTTTTTATTCTCATCATTGCCTTTCATTTCTACTTATTTCATGCGATTTTATTTCATGGTTACATGCTCTTTTATATGAAATTTTTTATGCATATTTGAAGTAAAAAGATCACGATCAAGTTTAGAATCAGAGCGGGTCTTCTGTTGATGTGAATTTAAAATGTATGATAACCAGGGGAAATCTCCAAGGAGGTGAAGGAAAACATAATTCCTCTAATCCAGCAGTGGGTTGTGTAACACATAGAAGGAAAATTGTATACGAAGAGACTTGAGTGGAGGAAGAGAGAAATTATCACAAGATCTTCTTCACCATGGCCAAGAAAGTTGACAAGTTGTTTGTAGAATATGAGAATGCAATCAAGTCTAAGAATAAAAAACTAGATGATCATGCATCGATAAATCCTGAAGGGGGATGAAAAGAGCCTCCTGAACCTCCCTTTCCATATTTTAGTGAAATCTCTTGTGCATCCTCTTCTCGTCATTCTAGAGGTAGAAGAACTCATAAAAATCTCTTTTTCAAACTAGATGTCAAATTTTATTTACCTGCGTTTATTGGAGAATCTAATGCAGGAAAGATATACAACTAGATCATACAAATTGAGGTATATTTCCACATACAAAGAATCAAAGAAGATGAATCCAACATCCAACTAGCATTGAGTGGCATTGCTCTTTTCTGGTGGGAAGGAAATCCACAGAAAGATGGTAAGAATAATTATATACTTATTTCACCTTGGTATGAGGTCGTCTCTACTTTAAGGGGACAGTTTTACCCATTGGGTTATATAAATAAGGCCATGATGGAATGGAAACATTTCAAAAAAGGTAAAGGTAAAAATGTTCAAAATTTTATAGAGGAGTTTAGGAAACAAGCATTATAATTTAATGTTCCACTAGACACCCCTGAGACATTAATGAAATATATTGCCTCTTTGCATAGTTATTTGCATCATTCATTGTTATTATTTTAACCTAAAACTTTGAATGAAGCTAGTGTGAAGGTTGTACATCTTGAAAGCAGGGAGAAGCATGAACAAGATGACCATCCAAAGAGGGTAGAAACAGCTAAGAGAAGAGAAGAAAATCCCTCTTGTACTCATTGTGAGAAACAAGGGCATGATCAGGAGCATTTTTGGAAAATTCATTTAGAATTGAGGCCTAAGAGGAATGACATAAAAGAGAAGAAAAATATAGTTGCAACTATGTAACAAGGCCAAGAATCTACATCAGAGGATGATGAGAAGATCACATTTGGAGTATTTGCAAGTGTTGGACCAATTGACCTGGGGTCAAACTTAGCTGACGAGATGAAGATTTTAGTGCTTGGAATCGTAGAATATGGACCTATTTATTTCGACCTTGATTTAGGCGATGAGACAGGGATTTTAGCAGATGTTGTACCAAAAATGAGGGCACCAAATGTTGCATGGCTCCAAGATCTTGAAGAGATAAAAAAAATTAATCCAAACAGAGAATGTTGAGCTAAGATGACTCATATAAGGAGTATAGGAGGAGAAAAAAATGTTGCGACATCATTTACAAGCCAAGGAGGAGGCCTTGGAAAAGTTGTAGCATAACAAGCCTAATGTAAAAAAGTAATTCTCCAAGTTCATGTTTTTTTTATGATGATTATTTCATTGCTTTTGAGAAACATACTACAGGAATTGGATCAAAATTGTTGAAGAACATGGGGTATCAAGGGAAGGGCTTCAACATTAATGGCCAAGGCATTGTGAATCCCATCAAAGTGGAGGAATTGCCTCATTATGCAGGACTTGGGTATGTAAAAAAAGATGTTTGAGAATACTCCTGGACAACTAGTGACCAACCAACGACGGATGATGAGAACACCTCATCACCTTCTAGTGATAATGAGAATTACATGGGCACTTATGAGAGGCACACCAGGAATAAGCATTCCATAATGATCCAGAAATTTTGAAGGATAAATAATCATTGTAGTTACTGCAATGAGGATGGACATCAGAGAGCTGAGTGTTAGACACTCCTTGCCCAGAAAGCACCTATGAACAAACTAGCTGGTGAGCATGTTCAACAAGCGAATTTTCTACAGGGAGATGACCCATTCACTTTGATGAGTGAGAGATGGTTTTACTAGATATAGTAGCTTGTCATGGCCACATTTTGTAAATCATGTGTTGTGATATAATTGTAAAAGTGATTCTTTTTTTTCCTTCACTCATTAAAGAAACAATGATATTTTGGCCTTTTTTTGATAGTTGGGGTATTGGTTTATATTATGATGTGCACTTGACCAAAGAGTGAGTGTTATAAACTCTTGGAAAGTATGGGGATGATTGGGTCATGACTGGTCATGAAATTGAAGATATATTTTACAAATATTGTATTATAGGTTTGCAGAGGATGCATGTGTCAGTTCAACATTTATGGCTATGAAGAACAAAGGTGAAGGAGAAGGAAGTTTGGCATGTTAGGACGCTTGTTGTGCATACAATGGAGCACATCAGATGTAAATTATGTTCATGCTTTTGGAGGACCAAAATCTCCTTAGTGGGGAGGAATGATCCAGGTGGCTCCATACACATTCATTGATCAAAGAAAACTTGAAAACAAAATTCTTCAAAATGTAGCAAAACTAGGACCAATTCATAGATATCTATAAGAGATTTTTAGCGATGCAAACTATGCCTAAATCCGAGTCTGTATGAGAACATTATTGCACTTTAAAGTTTGACAAGATAGGCTAAAAGAGGGGCTGACAGTGTACCACATGGAATCCTAGTCAGCATTTGGGACCCACATGGAAGACCATCAACCATTGACACATGGCACCCCATCATTGGCTCCTTCCCCCTGTAGAAAAGACAAATAATAATATTAGATATCAAAAAAAAAATTTAAAAATTAAAAAAAAAAATAGAAATATTATTTAAAAATATTAAATTCGTTATAATAACTATAAAAAATAACAATTTATATAAATATATATATATATATATATATATATATATATATATATATATATATATATATATATATATATATATATATATATATGGTTATAATAAAAAAACCAACAAGTGGAGCAAAAAATTTGTTTAGTTGATTTTAACCATATGGAGGGTAGAATATATTGGATATTGTTTTAATAACCAAAATGGAGAGGGTTCAGGCTCCACAAGGTTTGACCTTGGGACCTCCCTAACCATTAACACCTAACAATAGTAATCCAAACAATGCACCAACACTTCAACCTTGGTTAATCAACCCTTAAAAACCTATTAAAACCCGTTTTTTCATTTGTATTGGGAGAGTGCATGAAGAGTCTGAGAGGAACCACAAGGGAGCGAAGGTCGTGGAACTCAAATCCAGAGTGGAACCATGATGTGTTTGGAACCAGGAGTGAAACTCTGAGGCGTGAATATCGAGAGAGGAATATTCCAAAGAATATTACCTTTGTAGAATCTTGTACGAATATTCAGATTCCCTTAGTGGTTTTTTTTTCACGATTTCGTGCCTAGAATTCAACAGTGCAATCCATTTCTTCAGCATATGTGTGCATTTTTAGGCCATCTCGGGAATTGGAGGTATAAGGTGTATTTTTGTACATGCATGTAATTTTTTTTTTATGAAGAGTAATGAAAGTGGCCTCCCCACATTGAGCAAAGTCTGGAGACATAGCCCACACTGGGTGAGCTCTGTTACCAATCTATTATGTATTGATTCTCATGGTTTCCTTTCATTTCTACTTATTTCATGTGATGTGCTTTCATGGTTATATGATCTTTTATATTCAATTTTGTATGCATCTTTGAAGTAAAAAAGATCAGGATCAACTACATATCAGGGGTAGGAGAAATGATATGTTTATCATTGTTGGTGTTTTGTATGGATTACTTATATTTTTAGGAGCCAACAACTTTAAAATGAGCAGCCTTAGGTTGCAGTAGAAATAATTGTGTTCTAAAGAGAAAGGGGTGCAAGAATTTACTCTACATTTCCCTATGTTTTTGCTCAGATTATTCATATATCATTATTTCATTTTATTCTAGAGATTCAAATTCTCCATGTGCCAAAGATTGGCTAAGCAAAGTCTGGGCTTATAGAATTTCCCACCCAAAAGTAAACTTTGGGTTTCAAATCCTTTGGTTAATATGCTTAAATTTTCTTACTAGCTCATATTTGTATTAAATGATACTAAGGGCACCGTTGGGATTTGTGGATGTGTAACAACCCTAGTTAAAACTGCATGTAATAAAGTAAATAAAGGTAAAATAATAACCATGGTCATGGGACACATATTCCAAGTTGAATGTTGTGAAAAAACATAGTGATGGGGATTACTTGTGATTAATTAATGGCCATGGAAATTGGTAAAGGCAATGGAAAAGGCTTTGGAAAGGAAAGTGGCCTTTATTGGCATTTATATATGAAAATAAGGGAAAATAGGAGAAAAGTAAGGTGAAAGGTCACATGTTGCATGTGAGGAGTAAAATGAAGTAAAATAATGGAAAATTGAAGAAATTAGAGGCCTCATAAAAAAAGGCTTTTGAGGATCAGTTCATGGATTTTTTTCAACCTCGTTTTCGAGCTCTCTCTCTCATACCCTTAGACACTTAGAAAATTGTATAACTCTTGGAGGAGTGTGGCATACTTGGAATTTGTAGAAATAAGGAAAAGGAAGAACATGAGAGTGCAAGAGGACATCAGGATCAACAACTCCATTGGGGTTTTCTTGGAGGTACCGAATTGCATGTATTATTTAATTTCTAGGTTTTGCATGCATGGAATATGCATGTGGTTTCTTCGTTATGACTTTTCATTGGCATGGAGGATTGCATGAATTGATAGTGGTTTTTCCTATCCTTTCCATTTCTTGGATACCCATGTTCTTGTGGGTTTTACTTCTTCTTCTTTTTTTTCTAGTTGGTTCTCATGTTCCTTCGGTTGTGGGTTGAGTTATTAGTTCCTGGAATCCTTGATTGGACAAACACTATGGAATTCCTATAATAGCTTGGGTTGATTTACTAGTCCTAGAAGCCTTGGTTGGAAAAAAACATTGGAATCTCTTGGTGGGTTGAGTTACTAGTCTTGGAAGCCCTGGTTGGGCATACGCTCTAAAAGAAAAAATGCAGTTGTGGATTGAGTTACTATCCCTAGAAGCCCTGATTGGAAAAAATTCTCTGGAGCCCTAGAAATATTTGGTAGAAACCAATCTGGTGATGGTTGGTGATGTTCAACCATGAGGTGGAATCACTAGTTTAAGGTTGAGGTGTTTGGCCTCTAGAAGCCCTGGTTTATTTTTTATTTTTTACTCCATGAGATCCCACATTCGTGCTCAGAATATGGCATAGGGGTAATTGGCTGAAAGAAATATTTGGGTCATTATAGTCTATGGTCGGGTGGTACGTGGAAGTCCCAGACCTGGTTTAATTTTACATATGTTAATAAGATATCTTTTCCTTTTGTATTTGATGGGTAAATATACTTTCTCATATGTGGTTTTATGGATATTATATCCTTTTTATTTATGTTGGTTATATGATGGTTATGAGTATGTTTTATGATAGACTTCATGTATGTCTCTTATCATTTTTTTATTAGCAATTGAATGAACAATTAATATAAAACCTAATAGGAAATAATGCATCTATTATGATGAGGCATCGATGCTTCTAATTGATTCTCAAGTAATTTTTACACCCCTATGCTCATATTTGTTCTTATGACCTGTAGATTGCATATTTGTGACATGTTTGACAAAATTCCTATCATGGCTAGTAGGGGTTAAATCATGTACTTGCATAAGTAATTACATTATTAGATTTTTTCCATTATTATTACTCATTTCTAGAATTTTCATGAAGTTCTGGGAAGTGGCATGAGACCTATCCCTAAAAAGGTGTCTTAGAATCTAGGTTCGTTGGCACATAACTACCTGAAAAATTCCACAATCATTGGAAAGACTTTTTGTGCGAGCAACTGGAAGGCCTCAGTTGCATGCATGGATTTTCATGGGAGCGGCTGAGGATCTAGTTCAGTAAATTGTCAAGTTCTCTGAAGAGTTAATCACCTGGAAGGGTTGGTTGGCTCTTGGATATTTTGTACCATGTGTGGAAGCTCAGTTTGGTTTCGGTATATCGGTTCCACTTCCTTAACTATACATGGGAAGTTGAATCACATCATAGTATCCTTTTGTCACATTTTTATGCTAGTGGACATGTTAACTTGGGTAAATGTGGGAGGAGGGTGGTTACAAGATGTTCCTTTCATGGTTTTGGAAGGTCTTGAAAGGTGCTACCTAAATTCCACTATATCAACGCCATCAAGCTGAAATTATACAATTTTCTTTCTATTTATATGAATTTTTTCACTTGTTTGATGATTGTTTTAATAGGTCATGATTGAGCTTCCTTACATATTCATGGAGACAACGGTGATTTATAAATTTACTCTTCCTTATTGGTATGTGATATAAACTTTACCATACTTTTCTCCAATAGGAAATATAATGGAAGTGGTGGATGAAATTACCAAATGAATTTCATCTTCTTCAAAAGAGAATTACTACATGGTAAGGGTGTTTAAGACATTATTTAAGACAAAATATATTTTAGTCTCAATATTATCATTTGGTCTCAAATGCTTATTTAATTATATTAAATTATTATTTCACTAATTTTCAATTCGGAAAAAATATTATAAATTATTTTTCATTAATTTATTTAGGGTTTCACTGTCGTCTTGCAAAGTGGTTCTGTCTCCATTTTTATCTCCACACTTAGGGTGACCACTGGTAAGGTGATCCAAGAAAACTTGAATATGAACGAGCATGAGAAGATTTTGGAAGGAGAAAAAGGTGAACCTAAATCTGAGCTAAGGATGAGAAGATTTGGGGTTTCAATGCCCTAATGGAGAGTGGTTTTGTCCTGATTTTTCTCTCCCCACTCACGATAACTGATCACAAGGAAATCTTGGCAGACTTGAATTTGAGTGACGATGAGAAGGCCAAGAAGAGGTAGGAGCTCATGGCCAAAGGATCCTTTTAGTAGCAATAGAGTAGTGGTGAGGTCAAAGGTTCTAATTGAGAGGCTAAACGGAACAAGGTGTTGGAGATGTTCGACGAGAGATTGAATTGCACAGTTACCTGAAAGGCCTGTTATTGTAATGATTTCTTGGATTTTGTTATGTTCTTTACAAACTTGGTTAATTGAGGTCCCCAATTTCTTGGCTTATAATTTTTAAATGCTACTAGAAACCTAACGAGGAAAATCCTTCTCATTCTATAGTCATTCCCATTCTTGTTCTTTGACTTTAGATTATTGTTATGAAATGCAACCACTAGAAACCCTTTTTCGTTTTGTACCCATTCTCATTCTCGTTCTTTTAAATTAAATTAATTCATTGTTAATAAAATCTATTTTGGGTTCAATATTTTGTTCCCAAATCCCCCTAGCCTTGTTCTCTTACCATTATACTTTTCTTGTACTATAGAGATCTAGGGTTTTTTTTTTCATGCCTTAGGGTTTCAGAACAAGGCTTTTAAAAAAATTCAGCTACTTATTTGATAACATACATATCCATTTAGTAGTGCAATGTAACATGTACCATAATAATATCACTGCATAATTTACAATCACATAATATCACCATTCAATTCAATCACCGGGCCATTGTTTATTTAATCAATGATATCTCTGTTCATTAGCACCAATAATCCAATCATGAATTCCAACCCATAAAAATATAACCAATGGACAACTATTCAATTACCAATGACTAGAACTTCCTAAAGAAAATTTTCATATCAAATAGTTTGGAGTTGTGGTTCCTTGTGAATTCTAATTGAAAGGCCTAAGTTCTAAATTGATCACAACGTCGAGTTTGGGAATGGTTCTCCGCAACCATCGTTAGGGCCCACATTAACTTCAGGAAATTTTTGTCATAGTTCAAGAAAATTCTTGGTGGCATATGACTTTTGTATGAGACTTCAATTTTTCTCCAGAGTCTGCATTTTTCTCAGGGAATTAGATTATCTTTCACTGGAATCTTCTTTGCATGAAATTATTCTAGAAAATTTCCCCTTGATTCAGACATCTTGGGGTTCTTGCAGCAAGTAGTTTCATATCCCTAAGACTTGGAGTCTTCTTTCTACATGGGATTTTTTTTTCAGTTGTGTCTTTATATGCTACACTTTTTTTATTATAACATAATAAACTTGGAAATATAATTTTTGTGGGTAACAGGTCTGTTAATTATGTATCAGGTTTCCAAAGTTCTCATGACATATGTTCTGCAAACTATGAAATATTTTTATCATCTACTAGAAAATAATTTAAACCCTTTGGATCTTGCTCACAAAGTTCATTATTTGCTAGCTAAGCTCTTTCAACTTAGTGTTAAATTGTATTCAGCTTTGCCTATCTGAGAAGTGTAGCTGGAGCAATATATTCTTACTTTATAAAGGATAACTACTTTGAGAGTGTTCCAACAAGTGATTTAATTTCGTAACTACATTCATTGTTTCATGTTATTTACTATTTTCTGGTGTGAGATGTTTTGATTTGTAAATATAAAGACTTTTATAGAGTTTTACAGCTTATAATATTTATGAGATTAATATTTCATTTTGCATACTCAAATCATATGTGAAAATGATATTCAAATCATTAATGTTCTATTTTGAAAATAAATAAAAAAGAACATTGAAGGGACAAGGAAATAAATATTTGAATTATACTTTCCTTGTTGAGTTGATTCAAATCCTTGGAAAGTTTATAAACCAAATATCTCTATTGTTTCACTTGTCTAAGGTTGATGTAGAATTAGAACTACAACCTTTAATAAAAAATAAGATTTTAAATGTTCCTATACTACGTCTGGTTTTAAGTTTCCAAATACAAGAATTGTCAATAAAATATAATCCAGTAACTTATTTTTTCGATGATTCACTCTTTTAACTTCACAAATCACAGTTGATACACTCAATACTGTCATTTTCATTTATTGAATACAAATTGCCTCCTTTGGATCACACCATGGTTAGTCATAACATATACATGGGATAAAACATAAATGGATCAAGATCTTAAATTTGATACCTTTTCATCCTCATTTCCTAAAATGCACAAAATTTCTCTTTTTTCAATGAAGTTGAATCTGTCTCTATATTTTCTCCTTTTACCAATTTCCAAAATGACATCATGTACATGTACAACATAGGCTAATCCCATTTGTGACTTTAATCACAAGTCCTCTACCATGTAGTCTATCGAGAACATACCTTCCCATGATATTTGCTACCATATCCCACTCCCAAACTACGAAAATTTAACAAATGTCAAGGAATGTATCTTTGCACTCCCTAGGAATCTTTTGGAATGAGAAAAAGTAAGACACGAGCTTTTCCCAAATTTTTCACTCTCCAATTTGTGTACTTCTATCAGATCACAATTTATAGTTTTCCTTTGGAAAAAGAAAACTCATGTGCTTCCGTGGTTAATATTAATGGAATTCTGCCACATTTTTATATCATGTGACGGAGTTGAGAACTTGATTTCCCTTCCATGTCACCAGGAATATGCTCTTCTAATAGACTCTTTGCTGTGACATGAGAAATTCCTATCAAACAATACTCTTTGAGAGGCACGTCCATTTGGCATACTCTACCCAAATTTATGTAATTTGCAGTCAAAAGAAAGCTTAAGTTCTTTTAATCATCGATGTTAAACAAAAAAATTTGTCGAATCTAATATTTATCCAAAACATTATCAACGTAGATGAAGGATGGCACTTCCTTTGACCCACTACTCAAATTTCATTGTCCTTCCTTGTTGCTAGCTCCATGCACCTGTCTATTGCTACATGATTAGATATGTTAGCCATAAATCACTACTATATAATAAGGTTTTTTAAGACATTAGTTTGATACGTAATTACAATTTCATCTCAACTTTTCCCCTTTTCTACAAATATTTTTTGGTGAGAATCTTCTTTCTAAGGTGGCAAATTTTGGTCTGTCAAAAAATAGACCTACACTAGACCAAGAACATGTGAGCACTGTAGTGAAATGAAGTTTTGTATACCTTGATCTTGATTATTTCCATAGTGAAAAACTCAGTAAGAAGGTCTATGTCTATTCATTTGGTGTTGTTCTCATGGATTTTTTGTGTGCAATGAGTGTAATAAATCTTTCTCTTCCAAGAGTGCAAGTCCAAATTACAGAGTGGGAAATTCACCGAAACAATAGAGGAATACTTGACCAGATCATTGATCCTCATTTTGTGGTTAAAATTAATCATGTCTCCTTTTGAAAGTTTGGAAATACATCACAGAAATTTTTGGCAAAGAAAGGTATTGATAGGCCTGCTATGGGGGATGTGTTATGGAACTTGTAGTATGCCTTGCAACTTCAGGATAATTCCATGAAAAATGATCCAGATGAGAATAATACTAATCACATTGCACAACTTCCCCTTCAGTTCACCATAAAAATACTTTTGATAACGATATAGTTAATAAGGCTAGTGAAAGTGGAAGAAATCAAGAATCAAAAGATGCAACAACAAGTGCAGTTTTATTGTAGTTGGTGAATCCTCAGAGAACATGAAGGCGCGGTAAATTATTTTGGGGGAATGTTGAATGAAGGTTGTTTATTGCACTGGATAAACCACCCAACAACCCTCAAAGATATTGAATTCTCATTTTGGTCTTTTAATTTTGGAATAATTTCCTCCTAATTTTTTGCATTTCTACAAGCATATTTACTTAATGTTCTATATGTCAAGGTTCAAGTGATATAATATTAATTATGTTTAGTTTTCATCTATTTTTCACCTTTATTCCATTATTTTCAAACCCTTTTTTGTTTGTAATGTGATTGTATTTGTGGCCATTATTCATAGGTCATAACACTTTTATCGCAAATAAGCTTAGATTCATATTGATTGCATCTTAGAATTCTTAAAAATTTCGTTTTTCAAAGTAAGAATAGTATAAGATGAAATTGAATTTTGTCTTCGATATTGAAAGCTTCTTCATGTGACCAAAGAACATGATTCCTACCTTAGAAATGTTATGAAAACGTGGATTGTTAAATATAGACCCTCATCAAGTGGATCTTGTTCTAGTTATATGATTTTTAGTGGACCTTTTATTAGAAGTGGTTGAGAAATGTAGTCTATTTGGTACAATTTTTAGATGTTCAATTCATAATGTTTTCAAGATATATTAATTTGTTTTACCTTGCATGCAAACATTTTAATTTTATAATTTTTAGTGATAAGCCTCACAATGAAGTTGATGATGAAAAGTATTGGATGCCAACAAACAAATCATGTTTCTTCTTACTTTGAAATGCATTTGTTGTTATTTGTTCAAGGATAATGAGAAAAGGATTAGTCTAATAAGGTGAATTTTTTGCCCTTTTCTGGGCTGAATTTCTAGTAGATGTTGCTCGAAATCTAGTCAGTAATTGGGAAAAATATATTTTTAGGTTGTTGACTCTACACAATCCAAGTTTCCCACGAGTTTTCCATGGGGATGAATAAATTTCTGAATTAAAATATATAATTTAATTCACGTAACATTGCAATGTCACCAAGAATTCTATCGTTATATTTGAGTTAAGAAGACCAAAATATTTCCTTGTTAGAATACGTCTTCAGAAAATGTAGTTAAGAATCACACCATAATTTGAAAATGGATTCCAGCCATTAAATTTCTACGTGAATCTATATTCATATTGAAAAGGCCTTTTCTTGTTTATTTGAGGAGAATATTATCAGAAATGAATTGATGTATATGATCTCAGATCAAAGATGTTAACCTCTATAGTTTGAAAATGTATTCTCTGTTGTCATGTTCCAACAAGAATACATGGAGATATGATACATATCCAAAACCCTAGAACATACATTAGCTAAATATTTGCAATTTTGTCTTAATCATATCATTTATTTTAAGGTTTACCTATCTACACACTACCTATATTCTTAAAATTTGTTATTGCATAGAAAAACTCATTTCATTTCCAATTTGATTCTTGGTAGAAACTTGGTTGATTAATGACAACTTATGTGAGACTGTAAGTATAAGGAATTTTCATAAAAGATCAAGTTTCATCGTATGCACATATTTATGAATGAAAAATTAAGAACACGGGTGTGCAGAGATGCACAGGAATCACATACAAAAAAATGATAATTGAATTACTGTTCACACCATCAATAGAGATTACATACGTACATATAGTTGAACTAATTCTAATCTTAGAGAGGGAAGTTGAGAGATTCTCTCAACTTCCTCAACAACCCAATCCAAACTAAGTAATCATAATAATCGAGGCATTATCTCAAACACCCTCCCTTAATGCTTACATTATAGAAAACTTACAATACTGAGATCACAATTACAAAATTTGTATTTCTTTTTATCTAGCTAGTCTTCATCAACAACTCTACCCACTCTGTGGTCTTCTGGATTCTGCTCTTTCTTTCTCCACATCTTCGAGCTTACCTTTCAACCCATTTAAAGTACACCTGCTTCTGACCATCAATGCTGAGTGTGTAAGATTAAAGATTCTTGACACCCCCGAAGAAGATTCTTGACACTGAACTACCCTATGGAAATATTTCCATTTATGAAATAACCCCGAAGAATAAATTTCAATAGTCTATAGGAAAATATTCTAGGTATAGAATATGATCAGTGATTAATCTTACAAAGTGACCTTTACACACAAGGATCTCATTATATAACCTGTAACCGATGCTCTTTAAGCCCCGAGGAACAACAAGACCCATCAGCATATAACAAATTCACACAATGAAATCAGCCAATTGTTCTCTCGGCACCGAAGAACGTCGAGAACGACTAATTTGGATTATGCTAATTTGTTCAATAATTGGTTTTGTACTACACAAATCTCACAACAACAAATATAAGCTTAAACCCCACACTATACACCACACCACACACTTGGAAATCACATTACAAAACATGCTTTTAGAAAAGTTTAAGAGATGGATCAGGAGGTTCATCCTCACTTGAAGAATCTGCATCAGGTGAATCTTCTGAAAATGTTGCATAAGCTGATTTTTTTAATTTTCCATTTAAAAGATCTTGAGCCTGAATTTTGCAATTGAATGTTGTATGTCAATATTTATGACAATAGAAAATTTTAGTCTTATTTTTATTCACCCCTCCCTTGGAAAATAGTGCAAGTTCATTATGTGAACTAGACTCTGTGCCACCTATCCTCCTTTCTTCTACCATAAGAGCTGCTATCATTTCATCAAGTGATTGATGTGGCATTTGACTTAGAGTAAATATGGCATTATCATATTTTGAAGACAAGATATTTAATAAAATTGCCTTTGCATCATCATCATCTACTTTAGAATTAATTTCTAACAACTGTCTCATCAAAGCTCTTAACTCATTTATGTGTGTTGACAATGATGTCTCACTATGCATTTGAAGTTTAAACAATTGTAACTTTAAGAAAAATTTTGCGTCAACATCTTTTGCCCCAAATACCTTATTCATTTCTTCCCATATTGATGTAGAAGATTTCCGTAAGTCAATTAGATGTAGCTGGGAATATGCAAGTGATAGTCCAAGCATAGACTTGGCTCTTTCTTCTCTTTTTTCCCATTCAATTAACTGTCTAGCATTTGTAGGTGCTTTTTCTAAGCCTTATACAATATTCCATAGATTTCTACTCATCATTTGCAGCTGAACTTTTACCTTCCAAGTGTAGAAATTAAAGCCATTAAACTTTTCCAATACAATAGGCTCCATGTTGAAAAGAAAAGCTTTAGCCTTTTCTAATCAACAAATATTTAGCGGATTAAATTTCAAAGAAAAAAAAATATACCCAACAAATTTGTGAAGTATCAAAAATTCTCTGGTAATTATATTCCACTGTCCACAAAAGTTTAAAATGATGAGCCGAATATGGCGCAATGGCTAAAGCTAAAATGACAAAACCAGAAAATTATGACACGATATCGCTAACCAAGGATTTCAATTTTAAAACCATGAAAAATTAATTCTCCAGGCCTGATCTCTTTTTCCGAAAGAAGAAAACTGATACTTCTATGAAAATAAACCGTACAAATATTTGATATATCTGAATATGGGAAGCCACTTCCCTATCTCGTATGCCACGCTGTATTCCCTATCTGCTACGGAACAACGCAATGCCGAAGCTGTATTACCTGGGCTGACAAAAAACTGAACGTTTGATCTCCGAATGTCCAAACACAATTCTGGAAGTAGTGTGTTCGTGTCTCAGCGTGCGTACCACTGCATTTGCTAACTTATAATAAAGAGTTTTCTACCTGGTGTGTGCTCTGATACCAAATTAAGAACATAGGTGTGCAGATGAACAGGAATCACATACAAAAAATGATAATTGAATTATTGTTCACACCATCAATAGAGATTACATACGTACATATAGTTGAACTAATTCTAATCTTAGAGAGAGAAGTTGAGAGAATCTCTCAACTTCCTCAACAACCCAATCCAAAATAAGTAAGCATAATAATTGAGGCATTATCTCAAACATGAAAATAGCATATGTTTTTCTAATCCAACATAATATTTTATATAAAGTACACTTAACAACATCATAAATCGCATTAAGTATTTACTAACGCTACATCTCTTTTACTTTTAGGAGAGATTAGTTTACTATCCCTATTAGTTAGCATCGTTCGGTATTCTAATTAGACTATGAATGTAACATTGTGCATTCATTAAAAAAGGAAGAGATATATCTAATCTATTAGGTTGACCTAGTTCATTAATGATGAATATCTTGTTCCATATTTAAGAAATGTCTAGCCTACCAATGGTGGAACTCATTATCCCACTATTCAAAACCTTGTCTTCAATGCTTTCATGTCCTTTAATATTTATACCTTCCTCCAAACAAAAAAATGGAAATCAAATAAGTAGGGCTAAATTTTGCAGTTTAAAGAGATGGTAAAGAAATATTAACTCTTTTCTCCTCTCCTTTGATCAAATCGTTTTGGAAATAGGAAATTTATTTTCTATGTTAGATAATGAATCCTAAATTTAGGGTCATATTGGTCAACAAGTTTTTACCCTTCGTTCGGAAAAGATGGGAATGCTTTGTAACTATTCTCAACTTTGAGTTCGTCAAATAGTGGCTCAACCAAGGGTGGCTTTCGTATGCCATAAGGATATTCATGTGAGAAGAAAATTTGTAATAGCTAAATAATTATGAAATTTGTACAATTTATTATAGAGTACAATGACTATGCCCTATATATAGTGTGACCAAGAGAAAAATAGAAATTCTACACTAATATACATTATTCTATTCTAGAATATAATTTAAGAAACTAGGATGTTGTGGACAAAATTATTAAACAAAGAGAGGACTTGGTACATATTGTAGGACCAAGTGAGTGTTGGCTTTATTCCATTAAGATATTGATTTATTGTTGTCATATTTTTTCATCGATTTCTCTTCATGCTTGATGAACAAAGTGGCCTGAAAGATATAATGTTGCAACATAGGCTCTGTTGTTAACCAAGTTGAAACCTTGTAAAAATTGTTGCCTCCATTGAAGATATCTATATATATATATATATATATATATATATATGGAAAATATTGCCATTTATAATGGTAAACATAAAAAAGGAAGGAAAAAAGTTGTGTGGAGAGTGATTAAATGGAATATTTTTGTTTGGTTGCAATAAGAAGGATGATTCAGTTGGATCACACAATATATTTTTGGTTATTGTGTTCATGTATCATTTATAAACAACTCACTCGATACGATGATGCGCCCAGTATTATGAGATTATAGCATCTGGTCAAAAAGCACGAGGTTTGGAAATTTACCCTGTTTAATATCATTGCATACACAGATAATCTCATTGCTTATTTTTTCTCTATTAGATGTCATATCCATCGAACCAATATTGAGGAATTTTGATAATTTAATCGATCATGTCCATTTCAGTTCAGAAAGGTGGTGTTGGTGTATTGTTTTGACTCTCCTCCAAGCTTAGACATCCTTAATGTGCTCTTGCCTCAGTGGAAAAAATTACTACTTTACTAATATCTGAAATTATTTAGCCTTTTAAAGTGCCAGGTATGAGTTTTCCTTTTTCATTTTGATTTTTTCACAATAATGCACTTTAAGTATCTGTATTATGCAGTAATTAAGGGCTTTCACGTTGCAATCCAAAATGTGATTGAAATGTGCCTTGATTTCAACTCAAATTTTTCAATATAAGATTAGTCGATCTATCAGTGGCCAATGATTTGAAAACTATAGCACTAATTTCCTGAAAAATATACACTAATCAATATACACTAAAATTTACTGTCACCTAGTCCAAGTCAGTGATCGTTTGTTGGGTTTCTTATTATCAGAAATAGTAGAACAAAAAAAATATTTGATGTAGAAATCTTGTGTTGTTGCAATTGTTGAATGCATAATTAATTTGGTTACATAGACTAGTATTGTATGTATTGAGTTTTGAAAAATGGGAGTTAGTTTTAGATGTTTTAGCAATGATGCATTGCTCCTTTAGCAAGAAGAGTTGAGCCTTTTTCCATCATAGAGTGTCTCCACCTAAGTTATATTTTCATCACCTTAAACCCTAAAAATTAGAATATCCTTATAGGTGAGTATTCGGAAGCCTCTTTTGTGGTGAAATTCAATTAAAGAGTAGGAGGAATAATTTTGAGGTGATAGTTGCAATCTCCCTAATTGTTGCTACAGAGGTTGGCCCTTTTCTTGTGAGTACCTTCACAAGGCCTGCTAGATTTTGCAACAATGGAAACCTTACATAAACGCAATTGATATTATACCTTTCGGGTTGGAATATTATGACCATATTGGAATTTTCAAGAGGGGATTCCATTGCAATAAAAAATTACCTTTCACTCATCTGCAAAATATCTAAAAATGTAAAGAACCAACAAAATATTTCTAATGTTGATTATTTCATAGACGTCTATCTCAACATATGTACAGTGTTTCTGTAGACTAAATATATATTTTACCAATGAAAATTTAGTGGTACCCAGGGTAAATTGGTCAATTCTAGCTTTTCCAAGCTAACCTGGTTGAGACAATGAGGCTCATAAAGTATGCAAAGGAAACCAACCTATGGACTTGACCCTCAGACCTACGGATTTTAAATCATAGCACTTAACCAATCAAGCTAACCCACTGCGCTACTTCCCTCTATTTGTTGCTAAGTTTTTAATTATTTGCAATAAGTTATTTTTCTTCAAAACCTTGAAATTTTAAATTTTCTGAAACATGACTAGTCTCAAATTTGTATTTAGTATTAACTAAGTGTCTAGAATTTCTATGTGTTTACCAATTTTTGGCAATAAATGTTTGATTATTTAAAGTAGTTAGACTTTTGTGCCATCATCTTGCTTGAGTTCTCATTTTTTAGAAGGTCATGTACTTCATTTTTTTGAAATGCAATAATAGTATTTCTATGACCTTAGGATTTTCATGAAGAAAGTCATGTGGAAACTATTGTTTGTAAAATGGAAAAACATCAGAATATAGCAATGTTGGTGGTAATAAAACCTTATAGAGGAAAAGGAATTGGCGATTTCTTTACTTTTTGTGTTCTTCAATGCCATTAATTTTTCATTAGTTTTTTGTAGTTAATTGAATTAATGTATGATGCCCATTTTTTTAATCGGTAGTGGATTTAATTTTTCATTCTTCATTGAAACCACTTTGAACTGTGAAGTTACTAGTTTAACATTTTTAGAATATTCAATTTTTCCAATCTTGTATCTCCCCATTTAGATTTCCAAGGAAAAATATGGTGAATGTACAAATGGAGAGGCTTTCCAACTGTGACAACAATTGACTTTCCTATGGTTGTTCGGCCAATATCCTTGTACAAATTTTTTGATAACCCCAACATAGCATTTGTACTTACCACTATCTCTAACAAATAGAATAATTCAAAATATATTGTAATTTTATCATGCGGTTCCCATGATGTTTTTGTCTCTATGAATTTTATATATGCATAATATTCCATGCTCAGTATAGAATGAACTCTCCAAGCATGTATAGCCTTATGTATGAGCATGTGTGTAACTTTGTGACTACTAAATTGATAATTTCAGGGGTTACATCTCTTATTGAAAGTGCTTATAATATACAGCACTTCGATGTACATGCTTTTATACTGGAAATGACCTCCACATAATATCATAGGAGAAGGACACATGGATGGAAGAAATTGACTTAGACAGAGACCTATTTTTCCATGGTAATGCACACCAGAAATTGCCAGGCCAAGTTATAACGCTTCCCTGCCTCCTTTAGGGAGCGTTAATTCCTAGGTTAATGCATTGTTTTTCCTAAAGGGAAGCGTTGTCTGTGTTTCATGAAGAATCAGAGGAAAATTGTGACTTAACTGACTGACATTTCTGGATTTTTCTCAAGGATTGAGTCCAAAAATCTAGCAACCTACGGTGTAGACCTCCGATTGGAAATTTCTAAACCTAACTAAGCATCCAAAGAGGGAAAAATATACAAAATCATGGAGACGTCATGGAGTTTTCCCTAATCAAACTAATGGAGAATAACGGCACGGTTTATACTCCCAAACTCTTATAAATTTGAGGCAATGGCTCATTTTCAATGGTCTAAAGGTTGATTATGTGAGGAGCAAATTTTTTGTTAGTGTGAAGTTTCATGGTTGGCTTGGTTCATTGAGAACTATTTTCCTAAGCATTTTCACACTAGGATATTAAGGAGAGAGAGAGCTTGGAGTCGAAGGACTGAGTCACACTTAACCAAACTGATGGTTCTAATCTTCCTTCATTCAATATAATAGAACTACATCTATTTTTTCCACTTGGTGTCTTGTTATTGCATCTATTGAGTTATTTTTTAGAGATACATGTTATGAGTGGCTTAGACTTATATTATTTCTTGTTTTATTATATGATTGTCTTTGATTTTTTATTGTGATAACACTCTTAATATTACTAGTTCGTTGGTTTCTTGCAGGATTCAGACTTGGAGCTGGTGTGGAGAAATTCCACCACACTGCATTGAGCTCTCCAAAAAATCAACACTACACATCAAGGTAATCCTTCTCTATTTCACATTTTCAATCAAATACTTGTATGAACATGAATATATTATCTTTGTGAATTTTGGAACTAATATGAATTTCTGCCTTGGGTCCCAGGAAGGCCTGAGAGGGATCTTACTCCAACTACCACCTGTGAATTTTACCCCTAAGCAGAATTGGCAACTCTATTGGGGACTAGTCCTTAGTTCTTGGTTTTTTCATTCCGAAATCTTGGTTATTTCCCTCTATCACTTCTCATTCTACTCACATCCCTTCCTGACCATTTTATGTGGTTTGCAACCATTTCATCTGCTCACATTTTTCAGAACATGCCTTACTTGACTATATTTTTCAATTTATCCTCTGTGACGTGCCCCTTGTGTGTATTCCAGAGTGTTATAACGCATCCCCTGCTTGAGAACAGTGTGTTAGTCTAGTTATTAACGCACTGTACCCTTTGCTGGGCAGCAGTACTCAGCCAAAACCTAGCTATCTCACCCTTGCTATGATTTCCTTGGTTTTTGAGTTGCTAGTTGCCAGTATGGTTCCTGCAAATGGATCCTTGTTCTTGGTTCCTTTTCGGCATATTTTTTTTTCTTTGGAAAATTTAGCCTAGTTGCATTTACTTCCTAAAGGAAAATATTTGTTTTTTATAGTTTTTTCGATATAACTGATTTAATTATGTAAAATATTGGGTTAAATAGCTATTAGAGAGAATTGGTATCTGTATCTTTCATAGGCTGAACTGCATTATTGGATATTTGTTGTTGCATGGATGTGTGAAAAAATTATCCTTTTAGAAGTAACTCTTTCATCAAACTGAATTAAAAAGCATTTTATGCATGGTTTGTGTCATATTCGCATAAACTTCATATGTCCAATCCCCCTCTAGAGACTTAAATGCAAGTACACTAAAATTAAGAACTTAATAAAATAAATCAATAACTATTTTCTGAGATTCCACAAAGATTAGTTCAGGTTAGGATCTTGGGATAGGCAGAGTGAGAAAATTTCCCAAGATCAAAGAACTTGAGAATAGTGTCATTAAAGAGTAAAAATCATGCTACACTCATACTATTGGGACCGCTCCACTCATAATAGAGTTAAGCATGAGACAACATTGGTGTATGTGAGAAGGTAGCTCTCCTTCGATCACATATCCAATGGGCATTCTGTGTATTGGGGTTCCCCTCAGGAATGTGAAACTGGATAAAGTATCCAGGTGTTCTACCCATATATCATGTTGTGTATGACCGTGAACCCCATGGTAGTGTATGTGATTTTAGGTATCCATAGTTTCCATACTTCTAGGGATGTACATAAGGTGACTGGGGCGAGCTGCCCTAGTACCTGACACAGATAGGCCTACTATGTATTAAGTTTTTTGAAGGTTACTTGTCTTCGCGAGAGTGTTTGGCCCCATTATCTGAGGTTCAGGTGAAGCTCAATAGTAACAGTAACTGTACATATGACCAGCTCTCTCTATTTTCTATTGTGATACTGGGTTTCATCTCTAGTGAATGGTAGTTCTTAGATAGGGTATTTCCCCTCTCGCTGCTTGATTGATTGATTTTAAGAGTTCTTTTTTTTAGGTGTTGATTTGACTATCACGGAGACTTTAGAGTTAATGGCATCCTTTAACCCTCATCATCTATCTATATGAAAAAGAGACCTTCCTCCATTGAACTTGGAGAATTTTTCGAGTCTCGCTGACCCAGATTCTTTTTTGGAAGAACAGTCTCCAGTTTTGACCCTAGTTTCACAAATTTCTCCCCATGATACTGTGTTTCCTAAGGATCCTTTCATGGAAGGAGTTGTGCCTCCCTATAATCCTCCTCTCACTGACCCCTTGGGGCTTGTGCTGATTCAGGTAGTATCAACACATGTGATGTCTTCAGCTGCACACACATCCAATGCAAGACCAACAACCAATGGGTTGTCTATCTTAGTTCGACCACCACCTCCCCCGCTAGTTTTCAGTTTTTCACAGCTAACTGGAAACCCTAATAGTTAGAATATGTTGGGTCCAAACAACTTGGTCACAACATCTGTAAGTGGAATTTCTAACTTTCCTGACCCCACTCCTTTTGTGTCTGCTCCTGGACTTCTGGCTATCACCTCTACTAACGGGGCTACCACGGTTCCCTTCAGAAACCCTTTCAGTTGGAATCCTTGTTGAGTTCGAACCCCTTGGCCTCTATTCCAGGGGGTAGTGTTATCAACTCATAAATGTTATGGGGCACTTTTTTACCCCTCCAATCTATGGGACAAGCAGGTCCATCCATTATTAATCTAATTCCTCTTAGTGTTCAGCCTTTCGGTGTAGGGTCTATGCTAAATATAGATTATCTGGCTAGGAGTATGCCACAAGAAAAAAATTTCACGTCTATCTGGGAAGCACTTCCCCAAACTCAATTGGGGCAAGTGGGAAACTATTACCTTAGGGGATACTAGCCTTTTTTCCCATAGTTTAATAACCCTTATGAAAAAAAACCTTATATCCCTACACCTCCACTACCTATAAACTATTATCAGACGATTCCTACATATTTCGTTCGAAAAACTTTGATGGGAGGACCCTATGGTCCAATTGGTCAACTAATACCTCCTTGGTTAGACTAGGGAGAACAACGTAATTTCCATTTTTGGAAACTTTAGACATCCCCGATCTGTATAAATTGACCAACGATCCCATTAAGCACAACCCATTTGGCTTCTTATACCGCATAAGATTCCTTCAAATATCCCTAAGTTTGAAGGGAAAAAATGGGATGATCCATCTACACATGTCACCACCTATAATCTATGGTCTATTTCTAATTCCATGGTGGATGACAGTATATGGATGAGGCTCTTTCCCTGCACCCTCATTGGCAACACTGCCAAGTGGTACATTGAGTTACTATGAGCTGCATTCAACACTTTTGGTGCCTTAGCAATGGAATTTCTCAAACACTTCCAGTTCCATATCCAATACGAAACCAGAATGGAACTTCTAACCACATTGCGCTAAGACACCGCCACCCACATCTTCGATCACATTCATGAATTGAGACGTAGGTGGAGGCTTGTCAAAGCACCAATCCCAGATCATCTATTATCGGACTGGTTCTATATGTCACTCCTTCCTCCCATTTCTAAGGAAGTTTCCTTAGTTGGTGCGGTCACAGAGGACCAATCCATTCGTCATGCACAACATCTAGATCTCATTTATTCACAATATGGCACTCTGTATGATTCACTCCCCCATGACCCTAGAAACACCAATGCTCCCACTACTCAGCATCCCAGAGCACATGCCAACGGCCTTGTTGGCACAACCTCCAGTGTTGTTTTAAAGCAGATTAGTAGGCACACTTCCTAGCCATCTTCGACTGCTACCGCTTCTACCCGATCAGCTACTCTTCCAACCCCTGAGGTAAACTCTCTACATTCTACACAGAAACCAAGCGGTAAAAATAAGAAGAATAAGAAAAATACCGGTCCTTGTGAAGAGCATCCAAACACTTAGAATAATCCCAATCAGATAATTGCAGCTAAAACTGACAAAGGGAAGGACAAAACTACCAGATTCCCTTGAAAAATTTGTGCAGAGGACCACTTGACATATAAATGTCCTTGACTTCAAGAATTCAAATATTTTACTACGCAAAAGGTTACTAGGAGGACCCCTATTATCCTACATCACCCTTTCCCTAATCCACAATAGCAGCAACATCTTGTTGTAAACCCATCACAACCCCTGCAAGGGGGAAATGGTGGTTCTCATCCTTCTGGTGAAGGACCATCCACCATTTATGGCATGGAGACTGTTGAACTCCAAAATTGAGCCAAAACCTATGGAAATCTAGTCATTTATGCTCAAGATCCTGGTTCAAGTTCAAATCCACCATCGTCCAATGATCTTCATATCGAAAGGCTTATTTCTGACCCTGTCATTAGTCCCCCCAAAAGGACCCTTCAACGCATGACTCATAACACCTCTGCTCATACTTCCCAAAAAAAAAAATATTTAGAATACTTAACGCAAGCACTGTCATCTATGTCTACTCTCGAAGTGTTGCAAACATCTCCAGCGCAAAGGAAAGCTCTTCTTTCGGCCATTGGTGGAATTGATCCCTAGGATTCTATGCTAGCCATCTTTGACATGGAAAAATGAAAACCTCTCCTTTCCCATAAACTCGCTTTCCAAGTTCAATTAGTATCTAAAGGTAGGAAAATCCATCACACTGTCATTGACGAAGGTGCTTCGACTTGCATAATTTCAGTTGCATGCTGGCTCGCTTTGGGTTCTCCTACTCTGTCTCCACCGTCAAATTCCCTCAAAGTGTTTGACGACCACACCTTCCTCCCAAAAGGATACCTTGATATATACCCCATTACTCTTAGTGGGAAAACTATAATCATGGACATTGAAGTCGTAGATCGTCATCTCAACTATAATCTCCTTTTGGGCCACAGTTGGTCTTATGCTATGACCGTCCTTGTCTCTTCTATTTTCCAACTCATGCTCTTTCCTTTGGATGGGAAGATAGTTACAGTGGACTATCTATCCTTTTTCACCCTAGATTATTCCACATTATCTAGTAGCAACGTACCCCTTGTAGGAGGAGTCCCTGAATCTTATGTCAGTATTGGTGTCGTTCTTCTGAAGGCTTCTTCACTTATCAAATTTTTTCCTCTCCTGCCACCTGAGGTTCCACAAATGGTTTCAATGATATCCACCATCTCGAATGGCTCTATGAATCACTGGATCCTACTGGCCCCCTGAGAAATTTATTCCCATGGAGATCATATGCCACTTTCACTAGCTAATTTGGCTTATCAAGCCATCCAGTTAGCATCTAAACCCTCCACTACTTTGGTTTAGATCGATGGTACCCCCCTCTCGCCCGACACATTTCCTTATAAATATCTCCTCGATGAACTCCTACATTCGGACGAAGTTATTCAAGAGATCATGTCTCTAGAAGAATGACCTTGGGATGAGTTTTACCACCACACTTCGATGTCTGATTCCGTACTCACCACTGCAGTGTCCGCGTTTAATCACCCGAGATCGTTCCATATACGTATATCATTGTTCGTACTATCGATGCAGAAGGCAACATGGGAAATATTTCTAAGACTATGCTCATAGATATCTTCGTCAAAACAAGTATCGTGGAAAATATAAATATTGGAGAAAATTGCAGTCCGAAGGAAATTTCATGCTTCACATCCCCTTTTAAGTTAAGGATTTCTGCAATGTTTTCGATTGGTCTTACGATGAAATTACCACCATAGATCCTTCTATAGTTGAGCATGAGATCAAGTTTTATGAAAATTCCAAGCCTATTCGACAAAGGCTTCAACCTGCCCACCCTCACAAATCATCAACTATCAAGACAGAATTCAAAAAAATCTTACACGTTGGTTTCATCTATCTCGTTCCTTTAAAAGAATGGATGTCCAATCCAGTTCCCATATATAAGAAACAAGGAACCATCCAGGTATGTGTTGATTATCACAATATGAATGCCACATGTCCAAAACACAATTATCCAACTCCGTTTATAGATCATATTATTGATGATTGCACCAGACGTAAGTCTTTATCCTTTATGGATGGCTTGTCAAGGTATAACCAAATAGCTATTAAAAGGATGACCAACATAAAACCACCTTCATTTGTCCTTGGGGCACCTTTGCGTATCAAAAACTCCCATTTGGTCTTAAGAATGTTGGAGCCACATTTCAAAGGGCCATGGACTATGCCTTTCATGATATTAGACACATGTTCAAGCTCACTTGGATTCTCTTCCTGCTCATTCCAAGGAACGAGCTCAACACCTCGCTCATCTTCGAGCAATATTTTCTAGGTGTAGGTTCTACAACATCCATCTAAATATGCATAAATTTTATTTCTTATCGAGTCTATACGACTTATTGGATTCATTGTCTCCAAGCAAGGGATTAGAGTTGATCCCAATAAGGTAAGGGACATTATTGAATTACCTGCACCACAATCTGTCTCACAAATCCAATGTTTGCAAGGGATGGAAAAAATCTTAAATCACTTCATCATAAACTATGTCGACTTAAAGGAAGGCTTCATGCACTTACTCAAGAAACGGGTACCATATCTGTGGGATGATAAAGCTCAATTTTCGTTTGACGCCATGAAACATGCACTCATTTTCTCCCCACTTCTTAGTGCTCCCAAATATTCACATCACTTTCCCCTCTACCTGGCAGCCTCACCATCCTCCCTCAGAATGGTTCTGGATCAAGTGCATGATGATGATAGTGATCAAGTCATATATTATCTGTCGAAAGGTGTTGTTGGGCTTGAATTAAAATGTTCACATGTGGAGAAAATATCTTTAGTAGTTTTATTTGCTATCAGTTGCCCCTAACATTACATACTGATGCCGTAGAATATTGTCATTGCTTTGGAGAATCCCATGAGACACATCCCATCTCGCCATTTCATTGGAGGAAAATATTCCAAATGGATTTTAATCCTCCAAAAATTTGACTTGGTTTTTTATGTTTCCAAAGTTAAGAAATCTCTAGTCTTCGCTGAATTATTGTCGGATCTTCCTAGAGTTGACCCAGAAGAAGTAGCTCACAATCCATTTTATGATGAATTAGTCTATCTATTTGACTCTACAGATCCTTGGTATGGGCACATTATTGTCTACCTCCAAACTCAATGGTTGCACCCAAATATAACATCACACGACCGTCACCACATTCATCACCAAGCTAAACACTATATTGTTCTTAACGATACTCTATATCGACATGGTGTCGATACATTTCTTCGATGTTGTCTCACCCTTACTGAGGTAAAACACATTTTAAATTATTTCCACATCGAGTCATGTGGCGGTAATATTTCAGGCATGGCCACTACCCAGAAAATATTACATGCAGGATACTACTAGTCTACTTTGTTTAAAGATTGCGTTACTGTGGTCCAAAAGTTCCATCCGTGTCAACTATTTACTAGGAAATTGCGCGCCCATCCTGACCCTCTGCATTCAGTCATTTCCTTTGGTCCTTTAGCCAAATTGGGAATAGATTTCGTAAGATGTAATCCCACTTCCGTTGATGGACACAACTACATTTTGGTTGCAGTCGACTATTTCACGAAATGGGTTGAAGCCATTCCCACTTTTCTGGCTGATGGAGAAAATGTTTCTTGTTTCCTATTCAATTAGGTTATCTGCCAATTCAATGTACCCTGCTCGATTGTCATATATCATGGCTCTCATTTTCAGAACCACATGATGATGGAGTTAACTTCCTTGCTAGGTTTTCGACAAGATAATTCTTCATCCCACAATCTGCAAGCTAACGGTCAAGTTGAATCCGTAAATAATGTCCTCAAGACCATGATTTGTAATTTAGTTGGCAACCACAAAACCATGTGGCATAAAAAACTATACTTCACATTAGGCATACCAAACGTCAGTGAAAACTTCTACAAGCTTCACACCATTCCAGTTAGCATACGACCTGGAAGCAGTTCTTCCAATCGAGTGTGAGATTCCATCACTTAATTTGGTCATTGAACTCCTTCCCGGAACTACTGTCAAATAAGAGTGCATTATCTCACTCAATCTATTGGACGAAACTCGTCGAGAAGCCACACTAACCCTTTAAGCCCACAAGCACCGAGTTAAACCTCAATACGACAAAACTGTCAAGTCTCGTTCTTTCCAAGAGCGTGATCTAGTTCAACTTTACGATCAGAAACACGACCTCTTGGGGGCAGGAGCACTTCAACCATTATGTCTCGGTCCATATTTCGTCACCAAGGTTCTTTCTAAAGGAGCCTATGAACTTCAAGAATGTAATGTAATCCCACTCAGTGAGCCCTGCAATGGGCTCTATTTGAAGACGTATTTTTCCTAGTACTTTACTAGGCATTTGATTTATAATTTTATGCTTATGATTCTTGTCTTTTTTTGGTGTTTCTGGAATATTTTGGGTTGTTTATTATTTTTCTCATACAAACTCTCTTTTTTTTCATATATGTCTTCATCACCCTTACCATATGTTGAATATGCAGACGGTGCCAGTCATCACACACAACACATTGCATCTTCTGCTTGGGTCCTCTATAAACCTGAGTTGGAACTACTTGGTTTCAAGGGAATCTTTTGTGGCGATGCCACCACCAATATTACTGAGTATTTGTTGGTTATTCAACTCCTCACTGAAGTTGTGTCTCGTGACATCTCCAATCTAGTGGTCCAGTTAGATTCTGAGCTAATCGTTATGCATTTGAACATTCGTTATTGCATCCAACATCATGTCTTAATACGTTATTCCTTAAGGGTACGACTTCTAGAGCATAAATTTGAATTTATTGCTTTTGAACACATTCCTATAGAATCTAATGCACTGGTTGATTTGTTAGAAAACTATGTATTGGATTGGCATCTATCACAATTACTATAAAAAGAGCCACGCATGGGTGTACATTTTTTTCATCAGAAAAAATTACATAAAAATTAAAAAATACATCATCATCAAAATCACCAAAATATGTATGTATATGTATGTCATGTCCAGATTGTTACATCAAAAAAATATTCAAAACTTGGGTGTTTTATACAAAAAATGGCTCTGCTAAGCCTTTCTATGACATCTACAAATTTGTGTCTACTCCCGCTGAGCCTGTTGCACATGATAGCAGATAACTGCGCTAGCTAACCTCCTTATAGGCACCAAAAATATTTTTGGTATATGTACCTTATGTCGCTGCAGATGGACTGGGATCTCCCTCATGGTAAGAGGTGGCACACCCATGCTCAAACCTTTGAGGTTCCTAGAAACCTCGCGCAGACTTTGATTGTCATCTCCCTCTCTGGCAGCTATCGTGACCTATGTTGTTGCTCCAGTCCCAACTAGCTGCATACCTCGCCTTGCATAGCGAGGGGATCCAATTGGTCATATAGGTGCCATATCTATGTCAATAAAGTGCTTGATGTCAAGAAAATTTTTCATCCATTAAACAAAAAGAAACCATCAAAATTAAAAAGAAACAAAAATACTTGTGCACTGATTTCTCATTTTACCTATTGGCCCCAACTGAGTGCCAGGTGGTAATCTCAGCTCCGGATCTCCTGTAAGGTTCATCCCGACATAGGGATAATCCTCAATTTTAAGAATCTAGTCGCTAAGCCACTCAAAGAATGCATCTTCAAAGAAGTGTCGGAGTGGACCCTCTCCAGCTTGAGGCATCAGGGTGGACCATCGACCCTATCTAGGCTCCCTTAGTATAGAAATGTCCATGATCATTCGAAGCCTCATCAAGGGCACTCTCTCTAGTATAAATGAGACAATTAGTGTACCATACCAAAATTCTATTTGGACCTAGGTCTTGCAAGATGTCAACACTTCTCTAATACGGCAGACAACACCTTCACACTAGTCAAATACTTGTGGCTGCTGAAAATCCACTGCCAGTAGCAACTGAGCCTTGAAGGCCACATACTAACTCTTGGCCCCTACCAAGTGTACAATCATCAAAAGAAAATACCTCATTGGTTTAGAGGTTATCAACGCTATAGGTATCATGTTGCTCACTGCCGCAATATTTTTTATGCATTGAGCTTGGATCAATGCTACGGTGGTACGAGGATCAACTCTAGATCCTGTCAACTTGGGACTAGGTCCTCTACATGATAGGCTGGTAAGAAAATATAAATCATTTTTCTCTATTGAGAGCTCATGACCCTCGATACGGAACACATGATGCTGCTTATCCCACTACTAGAAGATCCAGCTCAGAACATCCGTCCCATTCCTTTTCATCAACTCAAGTCTTGCATACTTCAATAATTTGCATCTTCATATAACTAATAAACATGTCAGATTGGTAACCATTTCTCGTTCCTCTCTCTCGTACTCACTTTCGTGCGAGATACTCATGGTGGTAGCTTAGTACCTGCACAATACAAGTTTTTTGCTGATAAAAAACTGGCTCAATCATTGGAAAAATAATAAATCAATGTTTAAAAATTGTTTGGTCCAGCAAACGGGACCCCCTATGCTAAATAGGGTGTTCTAATGCACTGTCACTTAACGGGCAGTACATTTAACGTGGCCCATGCTTTAGGTGACCGCGTTAGACACCTAAAATTTATAGGGCTTATGTAAAAACCAAATTTTGACCAAAAAACTACTTAAAAACACTAATGTAAAGCAAGATAAGGACCTAAGCTCCTACCTGGAACAGATGGAATCAAAAACCGTTGCCTAGATCGTCCACAACCAAGCGCGAAATGTTTTCCCTCTTTCACACTCCAGAGCTCTTTCACTAAACAAAAATAATGAAAATGAAGGTCTCTTGTCCTTCTTATAGACATTCTTGCAGTATGACTTACTCGACTAGTTATTGAAACTGGTAAATTTCTGCTATGTTTTGATGCAATTGTTAATTGTTCGATGCTACCTATGCTCTGATGAATTGCTAGTGTTTTTCTGTAGAATTGACCACACTTGACCCATATCGAGCCTCCTTTTTAGGGACTTTTTCTAGCTCATAAAACTGAAAAAACCCCAAGTTTCCTTCTTCAGGCTCGTTAAACTACCACGAACAATATTATGAGCCATTCTTTTCCATATTTTTCTAGCTCTTTAAAAATCGAAAAAGACACCGAGTTTTTCTTCATTGGACTCGTTAAAATTTCACGATGAGGATCGATTTTTTCTTCATCTAAATTTTTAAAACTTCACGAACAATATTGAGTTTACTTCATCTCCTCATACTCATAACAAAATGAGGTAGACATCCATTGAACATTGGTTTATCACTTTATCTGGATTCAATGGACTAACTTACATAAAAAGAACTCTGACGGGCCTACTATTACCCCTTTGTCGCACCTAGTCATCAACCATGAAAAAGGTACCCCCTTGGATTTTTATTTTACGATATCTTTCAGACTCCCTAATCATGAACATATCACCGAGTTTACCCTTCTGGACTAATTAAACCTAATGAGATGGGGAAAATTTTGGACAAAGTAGAGACTCACTCTTTATACTTTGAAAGATGATTTCGCAGCAACACCTTGAATATGGCACTCCTTAGAAAACTTCCTTTCACCAACTTCTCGCCAAGCCCTACCATTATATGAGTTTAGCCTTCATATCCTAATGTTCCTACATCTTTGAATCCTAACACTCTTTGGTGTTCATGAGTCTAAGCTGCCTGGTACCATGTATGTTTTGCCTTCTATTGTTTAGGAGATCACGCTATCTATTGCTTCCTGTATCGACCAATCCATTATATGCCAAAAATTATTTTCCCGTCGTATGTTTGCACCATTTCTCTAGAATATCTTCAAAAAAAATAATATTTGTCCTGTTTCGTGTCAATGGATGTAGGACACCTCATTTCCTGCCTTTTGGCAGATCTCTTCCTATTTTCTTCAACATCTTATCTAGGAAGGTGGTCCAGAAACATATCAGTACCCTAGAACTTGCAGACCTAAGTGGCAGGTTACCTTGTGTTTGATTGGGGGTTTTCATCATTGGCTCCCATTCAAATGATTCTACGATTGTTTGAAATCAACACCATTTTTCACACTTGTTGGATTGTATTGGGCATCTTGGAGACCATCATCCTTATCGGTGTCCATCCTCGCATATATTAACAATTTTCATCATTGACTGGTAATCAGATGATTTCTCACATATTTTACTACAACTCCTTTATTCACATGTGTGGAAATATGCAGTTTAGAGAAGCGGTGACAAAGACCTTCGGTAGAGGCTTACATCATTCATCTTTGTTTCCTCTCCCAAGCTACATATATTTTTTTTGGAGACAAATTATCATATTGATCCTCTCATGACACAAGCTTCCACATTGTTTTTATCGGTGGACATACTGGTCATATATCTTCCTAGAGAAATAATTTTGATACAGCTACTGGGCATGGGAATGCTAGACTCAAGACAAATATTTATATATTTGACATATGCTATTTGTTCCAGGTTTCCGTCAGTCCTCTAACTCCTCTCACTCTACTACACATATGCAAAGTATTTTAGCCATCATCTTTGTCTCTGACCTCACATTTTAGGGGTCATATGTTATATTGCAAATGACCTCCTCATCAGCTCAGAGGAGAACGACATATGAATGGAAGAAATTTACCTAGACAAAGACCTATTTTTCCATGGTAATGCATAGCAGAAACTGCCAGGCCGAGTTATAATGCTTCCCTACCTCCTGTAGGGAGTGTTTGTGCCTAGCTTAATGCATCGTTTTTCTTAAAGGGAAGCATTACTCGTGTTTCATGAAGAATGAGGGGAAAATTCTAACTTAACTGACTGAAATTTCTGGATTTTTCTCAAGGATTCAATCCAAAAAGCAGGAAACCTGCGATGCAGGCCTTTGATTGGACATTTCTAAACCTAAATAAGCATCCAAAGAGGTAAAAATCTAGAAAATCATGGAAACATGATGGATTTTTCCCTAATAAAACTAATGGAGAAGAATGGAAAGTTTGATCCTTACAAACTCTTATAAATTGGAGGCAAGGGATCATTGTCAATGGTCGAAAGGTTGATTGTGTCAAGAGAAAAATTTTGTTAGTTTGAGATTTCATGGTTGGCTTGGTTCATTGAGAACTATTTGCCTAAGCATTGTCACACTAGGATATTAAGGAGAGAGATCTTGGAGTCAGAGGACTAAGGGAGGCTTGACCAAACTGATGGTCCTAATATTCCTTCATTCAATATAATAGAACTTCCTCTATTTTTTCACCTTGGTGTCTTGTTATTGCATATATTGAGTTATTTGTTAGAGATACATGTTATAAGTGGATTAGACTTATATGATTTCTTGCTTTATTATATGCTTGTCTTTGATTTTTTACTGTGATAACACTGTGAAGATTACTAGTTCGTTGTTTTCTTGCAGGATTCAAGCTTAGAGCTAGTGAGGCAGACTTCCACCACACTACATTGGGCTCTCCAACAAATTTACACTACACATTGAGGTGATCCTTCTCTATTTCACCTTGTCAATAAAATACTTGTATGAACATGCATATATTTTCTTTGTGACTGTTGCAGCTAATATGATTGTCTACCTAGGGTCCCGGGAAGGCCCAAGAGGGATCTTACTCCAGCTCCACCTGTGCATTTAACCCCTAAGCACATGTCTTCAAGTTGATGTTTTAACACTAGCACTTCTCCAGTACTAATATCAGGTGAGTGCCTTGTAATATGTATGATGATAACATGATAATATAATTGCAAGTAAGTGCTTAATAAATTTGTATAGATTATATTCTAAGTCCACTTGACAAAATTTTTGTGGCCTTCTAAGATATAACATAGTTGTAGATACAAGCAAATTCATTATGTAGGTACTTAAAATGTTAGCATCGTCCTTCTATTTGGTACTAAATTTTGTTAAGCATAATGAGTTCATGTGATAGTTACATGTTATCAATATTGCAAGTTGTAGATCATGTTCTTCTCCCGTTTTAGTGTATGGGAATCCCTATTAAGGCTTTGATAACAATGAGGTTTTCATTACTTATCTATGAGGGATTCTAAGAAACAAGAGCCTTACCAATATAGAAGCAAACATTGAGGTGAAATTCCCAATTTTAATTTGTATATGCCCTCCCTATTTGTTATAGTAACATTATTTAAGTGTCTTTAATATACTTTTAAGAAGCCCACGGATTTTTCATTGTTTTCCTTCATCAGATGGTGTGTGATCAGATGGTCAAAATTATGCTAAAAAATGAAAGTTGTCAAAATAGTGTGGAACATGAATCACCATGTAGATCTGGTCATTCTAAATACATTGCAACTCATTTCGTGGAAAACCGAAAATGTATTATCCCAGAAATGTGTTTTTTCTACTTTTTCAAACATGCAATTTTGTTTTAAAACAAATGTAGGACATCTCAGTCAGTAGTCCATATTGATGAATGGGCATGCCCAATTGGAAGGTTGATTGGTAAAAGTTATTTCCTCTGGTGAATCAAGTGGTGCCAAGTGGCATGATTTCTGTGGTTTTTTCGAGGTGAATTTCGTTGGTTAATTGGTGGCCAACCACATGCTACCACGTGGCCCAACCAGAGGTCGCTATGTGGAAAAATGAGATGCCACCAAAATTTTGGGTGGAGGTCAAACTGTAGTCCACCAGGGTCGAACACTCGACCTGACTGCCAACAACACAAGTCTTTACCGCTACACCACCATTGCTCCTTATTAAATCTATGTCTGAAAAATTGTTTTATGGTGTATGTATGGAAAAGGTGGGGTAAGGGGTCAGGGATTAGCCTCGACCCCCCTTATGTTTCACCATGTGACCTCAATTGGAGACTGGGGTCGCAGCGGAGTCGCCTGCATAGATCGCTGGCCAAACCACCAATATGACACCTATGCCACTAACCGGTCGTGGTTAATAAATCGCCCAAATTTTTTATATTAAAAAAAATATTTCCGACGCTAATATATATCAATTCGAATTTTGGATTTTAGGCATTAGTGGAAAAATTAACGGTCCAAAAATTTCACCTAAAATTCCAAAAAAATGTTGCTTTGTTAGCCGAAAATGGGGCGCAATTGTAGGATCGGTCTAGATTTTCGGGAAATTGTGGAGCGGTTAGTAGAAAAACTAGAGAGGCTCATAAATTCTCCAGTATTTTACCAATTTCGGATGAGAAAGAGGCTAGACAGGAATTTTTGGGCATTCTAGAAATGATGGAATAGGTTTTGAAGCCACTTCATCACTCTAAATGTATGTAATCATTATTTTGAGGATAATGAAATAGGGGCAAGCCAATGGAAGTTGTACCAAGGATACCTAGCCCAGGAGGGGTGAAATCCTTCATCATCTATTATTTTGTGGTTATTATTTTGGTGCATTTGTCTATTATTTATGTATATTTAAAATTCTATTTACATTATTTATGTGTTTAAAATTTAACATAAAATTTCTCAAAAACTCATTTTAAACACTTGTAATTTGCAAACCCTCAAGCAAAATTTCATTAAGATCTTCGACTGATCAAGTTTGGTATGAGAGATTAGGTTTTATTTGTTGTTATGAGGATTTAATTGTTTGCAAGTGTATGTGATGATTACAAGGTTAAAGATCAAGAGAGGAGAAGGAAAGCTTGTGGTTGCAAGTCCTCAAGTTAGGTCAAGGGTAAGGAGAGAAATTTTGCCTCAAGCTCCACCACCAATTCTTCCTCAAATTGTAGTTGAAGCTTCAACAAGCATGTCTCATGAAGGAGGAATTGATAACATGTCAAATGATGAAAATACTTTAAGAAAAGCTTTCTTTGACATGACTGAAATGGTCAAGGTTCTCTATGAAGAGAGGACTTCAATATTGCAATGTGAAAGTTCCAAGCCTTCAAAAGGAGAGGATTATTCTGGAGGAAAAGGAGGAGATGATGACAAGCCTTCAAAGAGAAATGGTGAAAAGCCACCATCTTATCCACCATCATCTTCACTTCAATCCTCACCCTCATCTTCTTCCTCTTCCACAACCATTGTTACTCAAACACCTCCACATACCCCGAGGGTGCATGGTAAAACTCCCTTATTAAAACTTGATATAAAATTCGAGTTGCCGATGTATAATGGTGAAATGAATGTTGAAACACTTGACAATTGGGTTCTTCAACTTTAATTTTATCGCAGGATTGAAAATATCAAAGATGATGAACAAATATTTAGTTGGCTTCATTGAGGTTGGAAAGTGTTGCTTTCATTTTGTTGGAAGCCAAAACACAAAAGGATATGAAAAATTATGGTAAGGTATCCACCTCTTGGATAGATTTTATTGTTTTAATTAGAAGACAATTTTATCCACTAGATTATATGCAAAAGGATATTATGGATGGGTATATTTTTAGACAACTAAAGGGTCAAAGTGTGCAAAGCTACACTCAAGAATTTTGAAGAATATGCTTGATATTAGGTGTAGAGTTTGAATTCACAACACAGTTTTTTGAAGTATATTGGGGGTTTACATAGTTATTTATGACATATTATCCTTATGTTTAATCCTACAATTTCAGATGAAGTTTGTATCTAGGCAACTCATCTTGAAGAAAGAGGTAAAAACAATCCACAAGAGGGTAGCAAGAAGCCATTCACAAGTGGAGACAAGTGTAAGAACAAGTTCAAAGGGAATGGAAAGAAGAATTCATTTGTAAAAAAGGAAGGAGAAAAACTAACATGAAAAAATTGTTCCAAAGAGGGTCATGGTGAAGCTCATTATTGAAATCTTCATCCTGAGATGAAACCAAAGAATTTTAACAACAAAGGGAAGCAAAGGACAACCACAACTATGCAACATGACTTAGGCTCTGATTCGAGAGATGAAACAAAGATCACAACAATGGGAATGAATGGTATGGACATAGAAATCACTAGATCTTCAATGTTTCCTAATGATACTCAAGATGAGAAAACTAGAATTGAAATTTTCCATATTCAAGTTATTTCAAAGCACACCAAAATTGATACACTTTTTTATAGTGGTTCAAAATAAAATTTTATTTCTGAAGACTTAGTCAAGAAACTAAAATTAGAGACCATTCCTCATCCAATACCATATCCTTTGGGTTAGATATGCAAGAATGAAAACTTACAATTTACAAGTAAATGCATATTTAAATTTGGAATTACAAAAAACTTTCTTAATGAAGTTAAACTTGTTGTAGTACCACTGGATATTTCCGGAATGTTTTTGGGAAGCCCATATTTGTATGATAGAAAAGCTATTTTCCATTGCCATGAAAACAAGTATCACCTATTCAAAGATGGCATAGAGTGCTTTTTTAGAGCACATCGACAGAAACTAAATCTTTCACTTGTAAATGTCGGACAAATGAAGAGACACATTAACTCTAGCAAGAATTTTGTGCTTCTAATGGTCAAGAAAAATAATGATGTTGAAAATGAAGATTTTCAAGGTTTTGATTCAAGATTAAAATTTGATTTGGTTGAGGTGGTTAACCAATATGATGAGATGTTTTATGAGCCAAAACAATTACCTCCCAAGAGGGGAATAAAATATGAAATACAACTGCAGCAATATTTTCCTCTTCCTAACATTGGCATGTACAAGATGTCAGTGATGGAAAGTGCATAAATTAAAAATCAAATTCAAGAGTTCTTGGACAAAGGAATCATCAGAAAAAGCACCTCACCATGCGGGTCACCTATTTTTTTGGTGCCAAAGAAGGATGGAACATGGCGCATGTGAGTGGACTTCCATGCATTAAACAAAATTACGGTAAAGAACCATTACCCACTACCTACAATTGATGATTTACTTGATCAATTGAAAAATGAAAAATATTTTACTAAGTTGGAATTAAAGAGTGGCTATCATCAAATTAGAATTGCTGAAGGTGACATATGGAAGACAACATTAAAAAAAAAGTTTTATTTGAATGGCTTGGTACGCCTTTTGGTCTTTGCAATGCTCCGTCTACCTTTATGTGTGTGATGAATGATGTATTAAGGCCATTTCTAGATGGGTGTGTGATAGTCTACTACTAGGTCCCTATATTACTAGTGTAGTCCCTTATTTTTGTTAGTGTAGCCCCCTTACTGTTATTTTTGTACCCCTGTAACCCCAATATTTCTATTATTGTGCCCTTACATTATTATTTTTAGGGCGGCTAGGATTATATTCTGACCCCATGGACTCCTATATATTGAAGGAGGTATTTTCATTTGTATCATCCAAGAATTGTTAATTTATGTAATGTATAGGAGGTTTCCCCCTTGAAATGGCTTATTTCTAAGACATTGATCTCTTTTTTTCTTATATTTTTGGAGCTGGTTTCATGACATTTTGTATGAGAGATTTGGATTCCAGGGTTTCGCTACTCCAAACAAGTCATCGTGGAATTTTCTCTATAATTTTTTTTAAACGAAGGTTAAGAAGCTAAAATTTTTAGCACGTAAAGCTGAAATATTGAGGAACATCGTGTAAAAATTTTAGATTTTGGTTCGTAATGTTTTCGGAGATATGATTTGGGGAAGTTAGGGTTTTCTGAGGCTCTCGATTTTCATCTCAAAGAGGTGACCATGGGAAAACTGTTATAACTCTCTCTATGAGAAGCAGATTGGAACTATGTAAAATGTGGTCATAAATACACGGACTCTAGTTTCCTATGTATCAGTTTCAGAGCCAAAGGAGGAAATAGTGACACGTGGCACACTGTACAAGTTCGCTTAATTGAACCAGTCTATAATTACGTCATTGTGGGAGATTGAGCATAACTTTTCCTTGAAGAATCCAAATCAGGTAAAACTTATGGCATTCGAAAGAATATTCATAGGGCTACTACAAGACCTAATTTTAGATATTTAAGCTCTAAAATCATAGAGATAATTCAGTTTCAATGTTGAGATCCTCAAAAGAAAGAAAAAGGTGTGTATTGTTTTTCAAATTGCATAAGTCTTGTTTGAAAAATCAGTTTTAAATGATTCCAAGGGCATATTGTAGAATAGATATTAGTATTGGGTTCTAAAATTCTACCTAAAAATAATTCAACACTCATTAAGCCTTAATAAGGCTCTACTATGACTCATGAAGGTGAAGAAGTACAACATGACATATCAAAATTACAAGAGCAAGTACACCAAATTTCGCTCTCGTAAAGAGCAAGAAAAAATGAAATGGAAGTTTTGAAGAAACGCGTGGAAGCTAAGATGGATGGTTTGAAGAAAGACATTGAAGCTAAGATGGATAGCTTGAAGAATGGCATGGAAGCTAAGATGGATGGCCTGGAAGCTAGCATGGAAGCTAAGATTGATGAAAAAATGAAAGACAACATGGAAAACACGAAGAATGATCTAAAAGAATACATGGAAGGTTTGACAAAGTTGATACAAAAAATGTTTCCTAATGGTGAAAAGGTAGTAGAGGAAACTCATGATGAGAACAAAATAAATGTTAATCGTGATTTCATAAACTCTAATGTTGGATGAAAGAACCACCATATTCCAAAGATGGATATGAGGAAATTTAATGGCAAGGATCTCGTAACATGGATACTACAGATGGAGCAATATTTTGATCTCAATAATGTGCAAAACACACAAAAGGTACACATTGCAACTTTACATTTAGAACAAAATACATTTTTATGGTATTGATGGCTTTGCTCCCATAAAATAATTGTCACTTGGTCAATTTTTATGGAGGAAATGATAGCACATTATGAGGATACAAAGAGCAACACCTTCTTTAGCCAATTGATAAATATCAAACAAAATGGTTCAGTGGTGGAGCACATTGAGGACTTCTAAAAATTGATTATAAGGGTAAATGATATTCCAGAGGAACACAGGATTGATGTCTTCATAGGGACTTTAAAGGATAACTTCCAACATGAGGTTCACCTTTGGGAACCCGATTTATTGGAGAATGCATTCAGGATGGAAAGAAAATTTGAATGTAAAATTATGGCAACAAGGAAGCCTACCACTCACATCTATAAATATGGAAGTGTTGCTACTCCTAGACTTCCAAAGCCTACAAGTTTGACACCACAAAAATTGGAAGAAAAAAGAAAAAAAGGGCTTTGCTACAGTTGTGATAGAAAATACACTAAAGGTCATAAGTGTGCTGAGAAGAAATTATTTTACCTAGATTGTGAAGAGGAGGAATAAAATGAACAAGAAACTTCAAAATAAGAGGATATACTCCAGGAACCAAACCTCTAAGAAGAAGAAATGAGTACGAACATATCTTGTAATACATTGGCAGGAATTACCACTCCTCAAACTCTCAAGATAGAAGGACATATCAAGAAGAAAAAGGTAATAGCGTCGAATGATTCAGGTAGTGCCCATAATTTTATTCATGGTAAGGTAGCCAAGGAACTGAAGTGTTTCAAATACCCAGCACCAGAATGTCAAGTGATGGTTGCAAATGGGGGAACTATAAATTCCTCTAGAAAATACCATAATATCAAGCTAACCATGGGGGAATCCAATGCTTTCCATTCCAATGGGAGGTGTTGATGTTGTACTAGGAATACAATGGTTACAATCTTTGGGCACGGTAGATTTTATTTTTCAAGATCTTTTCTTGAATTTTTTTTCGGAAGGAAAGGAGGTAAAATTACGAGATATTGTAGGAAAGTCAGGAAAGATAATAAGATCTAATTTCATGCCAAATCTTCTAAAGAAAGAAAAATGAGGCGTAATTGCACAATTATTCTCACTAGAAGTTCCAACATCAAAAACGTTTATGTCTCCAGATCTCCAAAAATTCTTGGACAGTCATTCCAAAGTGTTTGAAACTCCCAAAGGACTCCCACCTATTCATGATCATTATCATGCTATTCATTTGATTCCAAGAAGTGTTCCTCCAAACATCAAGCCTTACAAATATCTTTATGTCCAAAAGAGAAAAATTGAACGTATGATTGTAGAAATGTTAGAGGCTGGTATTATTCAACCTAGTCAAAGTTCTTTCTTTGCTCTAGTAGTATTGGTGTGCAAGAAGGACGAATCATGGTGCATGTGTTTAGATTGTAGGGAGCTCAATCAACTCACTATTAAAGATCAATTTCCCATTTTTGTGATTGATTAATTATTGGATGAATTACATGGAGCAATTTATTTTACCAATTTGGATCTCTGTTCAGGATATCATCAAATTAGAATGAAGACTGAAGATATTCCGAAAAAAACATTTCAAACTCATGAGTCTCATTATGAATTTTTGGTCATGCATTTTGGCCTTATCAATGCACCTTCTACATTTCAATGGTTGATGAATTCCACTTTCAAACCCTTCCTTAGAAATTTTTTGCTATTATTTTTTGATGATATACTAATCTATACTAGGTCCTGGAAGGATCATGTTCAACATGTTGACAGGGTGCTCAAACAATTGTAGGAGAAACAATTATATGCAAAAACATCCAAATGTTTCTTTGGAGTATAAGAGGTGGAATATCTTGGTCATATTGTATCTCACGAGGGTGTTAAGGTAGACCCTAAAAAAATGATAGCCATAAAGGAATGGAAATTCCCCGCAACCATAAAGCAGTTGCGAGGATTTATCGAGTTAATAGGGTATTATCGAAAGTTTGTTAATAATTATGGGAGACTATCAGCACCTCTAACAAGATTATTGAAGAAATATGCATTTTCATGGACTCTTGAAGTAACTAAGGCCTTCGAACATCTTAAAGAGGTAATGTGCCTAGCACTGGTCTTAGCTACGCCAAACTTCACAAAAACCTTTATTGTGGAATGTGATGCCTCAAAAAATGGAATTGGTGTTGGTTTAATGCAAGAAGGAAGACCCATTGCTTTTGAAATTCGTCCAATCAAAGGAAGGTATTTACAGAAAGCTAATTATGAGAAGGAAATCTTGGAAATATTACATGCACTAAAGAAATGGTGACCTTACCTAATGGGAAGACACTTCAAGGTAAAAACGGATCATGATAGTCTTAAACACTTTTTATAACAAAGAATATCTTTAGAAGAGCATCAAAAATGGGTCACAAAGATGTTGGGTTATGACTTTGAAATCATGTACTAAAAAGGGAAGCTAAATGTTGTTGTAGATGCACTCTCAAGAAAGGATGAAGAGCTGGAAGCGCTGCTTTGTGACATTTCTATTATCCAACTAGATTGGATAGCTGAAGCAAGGGATGAATGGAAGAAGGATGAAGAAGTGTGGACACTCATTCAAAAGTTGTAGCAAGATCCTAGTACATCTTATACATTTAGTTGGAAAAATTATTCCTTATGGTACAAATATCGCTTATATTTTTGTAAGAATTCCCAACTAAAACAAAAATTCTTTTCGAATTGCACACTTCTCCTTTAGGAGGACACTAAGGATGTTTAAAAACTTACCACGGGGTGAAGAAATATTTTTTATGGGATGGCCTTAAATCTGATATTCAAAATTTTGTGGCGGAATGTTTGCTTTTCTAGAAAAACAAAGTTGAGACAATTAATACCCCGGGTCTTATAAAACCTTTATCCATTCCAAGTCAATGTTGGGAGGAGATTTCAATGGATTTTATCACAGGTTTACCTAAGTCTGAAGGAAAGAGTGTCATCATGGTGGTAGTTGATAGAATTACCAAGTATGCACACTTTTGTGCATTATCTCATCCATTTAAAGCAAGTACAATTGCTATTGCATTTATGGAAACAATTCAAAAGCTACATGGAAACTCGAAGATTATTGTAAGCAACAGAGATTCCATTTTTAATGGAAATTTTTGGACATAATTATTTTCTTGTTTGGGTACTCAACTAGCTCATAGCTCATCTTATCATCCTCCATCCGATGGTTAAATTGAGATAGTGAATAAATGTTTGGAAGGATATCTTCGTTGTTTTGTATTTGATAAACAAACACAATGGGTTAAGTGGTTACCTCTCTTAGAATGGTGGTATAACACTTCCTTCCATACTACAGCAAAAATGACCCCATTTATGGCACTTTGTGGATATCATCCACCATCCATCACATCATATTTAAGAGAAAATTCTAAGGTTCAAGCAGTGGAAGATCACATCGAGCATCAACAACAAGTTCTCCAACTCTTAAAGGATAACCTAAATTTGGCACAAAATCGAATGAAACAACAGGCAGATCAACATTGCAACGAGAGGAGTTTTGATGTAGGAGACTCTGTGTTTTTACGGTTACAACCACACAAACAAATTTCCCTCAAGCAAGCTAAGAAGGATAATAAATTATCACCAAAGTACTATGGTCCTTACAAGGTGTTGCAAAATATTGGTACTATGGCATATAAATTGGAGCTTCCTACTCCCTCTCGAGTGCATCTAGTTTTCCATATTTGATTCTTAAAGAAGGTTATAGGTGACAAACTTCTAGTTGAAACAATATTTCTGGAACTTGATGAGGAAGGAAAAATCATATTGGAACCTGAAGCAGTCATAGAAACAAGAACTTGACAGCTACAAAATCGATCAATTTCAGAGTATCTCATCAAGTGGAAGAACTTACGCACTAAAGGTTCTACATGGGAGGATGAGAATTTTATACATAATCATCTAGATCTACTCAAGCGTTGAGGAAAAAACGTTTTTTGAAGAAGAGGGTAATGTTAGGTCCCTATATTACTAGTGTAGTCCCTTATTGTTGTTAGTGTAGCCCCCTTATTGTTATTTTTGTACCCTTATAGCCACAATATTGTTATTATTGTGCCCTTACATTATTATTGTTATGTCAGCTAGGATTATATTGTGACCCCATGGACTCCTATATATAGAAGGAGGTTTTCCCATTTGTATCATCCAAGAATTGTTCATTTATGTAATGTATAGGAGGTTGCCCCCTCGAAGTGTGTTCTTTCTAAGGTGTTTATCTCTTTGTTTCTTTCTAAGGTGTTTATCTCTCTGTTTCTTCTATTTTTGGATCCGGTTTCATAACATCTACTTAGATGAGATATTTATTTTTATTAAATCTTGTGAAGAACATGTCATGCATGTCAAAAAAGTACTTGATTTCTTGAAGAAATAATAGTTGTTTTTAAATATGTCAAATTGTGAGTTTGGAAAAACTTATTTAGTGTATTTGGGTCACATTGTTGGAGGAGGTGAATTGAGAATACATCCCTCCAAGGTTGATGTCATTTTGAATTGGTCAAAGCCCAAACAGTTACAGAGGTAAGAAAGTTTTTGGGAGCAACTCAATATTGTAGGAAGCTTATTGCTATCTTCTCTTCTATTGCAACTCCATTGAATGCATTGACAAGTGTGAAGCAGGTCTTCTAGTGGGGAGGTAAATAACAAAAGGAATTTGATGCATTGAAAGAAAAGATCAGTTCAGCCCCATCATTTTCACTTCTAGACTTGAGACAGTCATTTTAGATTCAGACTGATGCTAGTGATTATGCCATGGGTGCAGTCCTCATGCAACATGGTAAGCCTATCTATTTTCATTTGAAATTTTTTAATGGTATGATGATTAATTATCCTAAATATGAAAATGAGTTGTATGCATTGGTGCAATGTGTGAAAAAATGGAAACACTACTTGATGGGTAAGAAAAAAATCATGCACACTGATCATCAACTATTGCAATACTTGCAATCGCAAACAAAGTTGCAGCAATCAAGGCACTTCCAATGGATGGGTTTCATTAAACAATTCCACTTGGTGATAAGGTATAAGAAAAGTATCTATATTAAAGTTTTTGACATGATTTATAGGCCTATTGTTAGTACTTCTACTATTCCTAAGCATAATGGTGTTTTTCATGAGAGCTATATTGAAAAATATGCTTTAGATAGTGATTTTCAAGATGCATATGCAACTTTAAGTCAAGGGAACCAAGTAGAGGAATTGGATTATCAGATGCATGATAACTTGTTGTACCATCTTGGTAAGATTTGTATTCCACAGGGAGAAAGAGTCAACATTATAAGAGAGGCACATACTTCTCTTATTGCTGGTCATTTCGGTGGAAGTAAGACTATGGCGCATCTACAAAGGTATTTTTATTGTCCTCATATGGTTGAAAATGTGTCACGTTTTATTAGAGGTTGTTCATTATGTGCTATTAATAACCCTAGAAATAGAAAGTTAGGATTTTACATTCGAATTCTAGTACCTTCTCGCCCATGGGAGAGTGTTTCTATGGAATTTGTTTGAGATCTTCCTATGCAAAAGAGGAATCATGATTATCTTTTTGTAGTTATGGATAGGTTCAACAAAATGTGTATTGTGATGCCATGTAAAAAGAAAATTAAAACTGAAAAAACTTCTCAGTTATTCTTTCAGAATGTACGAGTGTATTTTTTATTTCCCACATCCATTATTAGTGATCGATATTCTCGCTTTGTTAGGAGCTTTCGGTCAAGCTTGTGGGGATTCATGGATACCAAATTGAAAAAACGTATCGCATTTCATCCACAAATATATTGTAAAATGTTGGTGGTGAATAGGATGGTGATACATCTTCTTCATGGTTATTGCAATAAGAATCCCAAGTTGTGGGATGAAAACTTTCACTACGTTCAACATGCTTAAAACCGGGCAAAAAACTCTTCAACTCAAACATCGCCATTTGACGCACGTTTGGGATACTTGCCTAAATATCCTTTGGACTTCATTTTGGGAAAGGATGTTGCCAATGATGCTCATAATTACATAGACAAATAAAATAGGTTCATTGAACAAATCCAATTGGTGCATCAAGCAGTCCAAGAATAGCTGGAAAATAACCAAGTCAAGTACAAGAAAATACACAATAAGCATTGTGTAGATCACAAATTTCAAGTCGGTGATGAATTTTGGCTTCACATTAGCATGGAAAGGCTTCAAGGAGAAGATAAAAAATTGAAACCAATTCGATATGTTCCATTCATAATTTTAGAAAAGATTGGTGATAATGCCTTCAGGTTGACTTTTCCTTCATATATGAAAATTTATGTTGTTGTTAATGTTGAGAACTTAAGGTTGTATGAGTCGCCTTTTATTGAAGATCAACAAGAAAATGTTCAGATTCCTTCCATTGAAGATTTTTCTCCTGAATACCTTGATGAACTACAACACGACACCATTCTTTACAAAAGAACAAGGTCTTCAAAACGAGGGAATGTGGAGTACCTTTGTGCGGGGCTCCAAGGCAAAAATCCAAGCAATTTCATTTGATCAGTATTGGAAAGTTGAGGGACCTATACCCTCATTTGCTGAAAAGTTGAAAGTGATATTTTGGGATCTAAAAGCTTCTAGTGGGGAGGAGTGAACAAGTGCTCAAAAATGAAATTTGTTGAAATGGTGTGGAACCTGAATGACCGCATATATCTCGTCGTTCTAAATTCAGTGAAACTCATTTCGTGGAAAACCGACATCGTATGCTCCCAGAAATACGTTCTATCTGTTTTTCCAAATAGGATTTTTTTTTTTCAAAATAAAATGCAAGACAACCCTATCAGCAGTCCGTACCGATGACTGGGAATGCCCAATTTGCAATTTGAATCGTCAAAGTTATTTCCTCTAGCGAATTAGATGGTGCCAAGTGGAACGATTTTAGTGGTTATATCATGGCAAATTTTGTTTGGTTAACCGATGGCCAACCACATGCTGCCATGTGGTCCAACTCGAGGCCACCACGCGGCAACATGAGAGGCCACAAAAAATTTGGGTGGAGGACAAACCGCATTCCACCAAGGTCAAACACCCGACCTCACCGCCAACAACACAAGTGTTTCCCACTACACAATCATTGCTCCTTATTAAATCTATGTCTGAAAACTTATGTTGTGGTGTATGTATGGCAGAGGCCCGACCCCTCTTATGTTTCACCATATGACCTCAGTCGAAGACTGGGGGCACGTCAGAGTCACCTGCACAAACCTCTAGCCAAACCGCCAATATGAAACCTATGCCACTAATCGTCGATGGTTAATAAACTTCCCAGTTTTTTTATGTTAAAAAATAAAAATAAAATAAAAATAAAATAAAAAAAATCGGTGCCAATATATATTGAATGGAATTTTGGATTTTAGGCATTAGTTGACAAATTAATGGTCTGAAAATCTCTCCCAAAATTCCAGAAATTTTTTTCTTCGTTAGCTGAAAATGGGGCGAAATTGTAGGACCAGTTCGGATTTTGTAGAAATTTTGGAGCGATTAGCAAAAAAACTGGGGAGGCTCATAACTTCTCTAGTTTTTAACCAATTTCATATTAGAAAGAGACTAGAAAGGAATTTTTGGCCATCTTGGAACTGATGGAATAGGTTTTGAAGCCATTGGAGCATTATAAATGTATATAATGACTATTTTGAGCATAATAAAAGAGTGGCAAGCCATTGGAAACTGGACCAAGGAGACGTAGCTGAGGAGGGGTTAAATCCTTCATCATCTTTTGTTTTTCGGTTATTACTATGGTGCATTTTTTTGTTGTTTCTATATATTTTACATTTTATTTACATGCATTATGTGTTTAAAATTCAACATAAAAGCTCTCAAAAACTCATTTTTAACACTTGTAATTTGCAAACCCTCAAACACAATTTGATTAAGATCTCATACAGATCAGTGTGCTTGAGTGATATAGATGCATGCTTAGGAAAATTACAAAATTGTATTTAGGAAAGTTTCATAGATCATATTCTTGGTCTACATCAGTTACATACCGTTGCTATGTTTCATGTGGATGGTAGCATGTCTAAATTGTTTTCCTATTTGTCATAGGATGGAAAGGGTTTAACTTGGAGGGCACATGTTGTTGCTATTACCCCATCTCAATTTGACAGTCAAAATGATCTGCCAATAGCATGGCAGGGCCTAAACAATGATTAGCTTAACAAGTTAGTTGGCATCGATGATTGCATGTTTTTCCACAACATTGGATTTATTGGTGGTCACGAGACATTTGATGGGTCATTGGAAATGGCTAGGAAATCTCTGATGGGATGATGAATTGGTCGATGTTTTTTGCTTGAATTCAAGTAACATTATCACAGTTTATTTTAATGTCAATAGAAAAATTCTGAGAGGAAATTTTTATATTCGAATAAGTTATTAATTTATTTTAGATCCTAGAGGCAGTGGATGATTCTTATCCACTTTATTTGTAAACAAAACCCTGATTTCAATAATGTTATTTGGCTTTTGGCTAAATATAATTTAGGTTCTCTAGTTTTTATTCTCACTGACAATTTCTTTGGACCACAATTGTATGCTATCATGACAGTGCGCACGAGCTATTCTAAAATCTAAATTTTGGTTCCTCTACAAATGTTCTAGAACCTATATTTTTTATCATGAAAAATAATTCCAAATCTTATAAATTTGAGTGCATATGTGAATGGGGTTTTTTATACATCATACTCTGATTTAGACACTGCATATGATATTTCTTTGTTGCAATATTATTAGAGCCTATTTTTTTATGCATCTATTTTGTTGGAAACAATCATCTTCATTTTGTCCTAATCTCACCAATCTATTTTCGAAATTTGTAGATAGGAGCAACAAATTTTTTTCTAAGGTAATTGACTTTCTATGAAGACAAATACACAGGGATACTCTAGTAAGTACTTGCATTCTCTAAAACAAAAGGCATTGAACTACTTATAACATATTTGTAGTGTAGGATTTCAATTGCATACATTGAATTACAGGGAGAGAGATAACTTATATAGTATTATCAAGTAAGGTGATGGTGAGATGGAAATTTCTCTTTGTCTTTTCTTTCATCCCTTTGCAATGAGATTATGGAGTATTTACTTTTTGATACTTTTCATTTCTTGTGTTTATTTTTTTTATGGAAGTATTAAGAACTTGCCTATATTCTTTCAGTCACTATTTCTTGATTTTATTTTTGTGTTCAATTTGTAATATCAGCAGTTCATTCTCTCCCAATATCTATGAGGATGTGATTGATTTTGTTGAACAATTAATGAATTATATTTCATATTTTATTTTGCACCAATAATTAATAGTTCCATTTTGGACCTTAGTTTTTCAGGATCATTTCTTAACGTTTGTATAGAAATGGTGAATTATAAATGCAATTGCAATCCCCAATTTGAAATTGAGTTTCCTTAATCATGTTGGTAATTATCAATGGTCATATATCAACCTAATTTTATTTTATTCTGACATTTTATTTTTCCCCTCGAAATACTGTGAAAACCTCAAAGCACTTCACCTCATTCCAAGGATGCTACCAATGGTAAACTAGTTCATTCCATCTTTTCCAACCTAACCTGGTGTGGAATACGAGGATTAGAAAGTCTATAGAGGCAACCAACCTGGGGACTTGATCTTGAATCCTCCTGCTTGTAAATCATAACACTCAACCACTCGATATAACCCACTTGGATACTTCCCTCTATGCGTTGGTTAATTTTAAATTCTTTGCAATAAATTATTTTCCATCAAAACCTTGAAAATTTAAATTTTTTGAAACATGACTAGTTTCAATTTTATATTTAGTATTTACTAAGTTTCAGTGTTTCTATGTGTTTACCAATTTGCTACAATGCATTATTTATTATTTAAAGTATTTGATATGGATTATATTTAAGTCAATCATTGTCGTTGTTGGTTTTAGACTTTTGTTCCATAAACTTGCTTGAGTTCTCATCTTTTAGAAGACCATGTACTTTATTGTTTTGAAATGCACTAATATTATTTTTATGACCTTCAGGATTTTCATGAATACAACTATGAGGGAACTATTGTTCGTAAAATGGAATAACATAGGAAAAAATTTCAAGCCTATATAGCAATGTTAGTGGTAATAAAACTTTATAGAGGAAAAGGAATTGGTGAGTTCTTTACTTTGTGTATTCTTGAATGCCACTATATTTTCATTATTTTTTGTAGTTAATTGTATTCATGTATGATGGAAAACTTTCTAATCAGTTGTCGAATGCGTTTTTCATTTTTCAATTGTGACATTACTAGTTTAAAATGTTTAGGATATTCATTTTTTCCAAATCTTATATCTTCCCATTTAGATTTCCAAAGAAAAATATGGTGAATGTGGATCTCGAATTTATAATATGCATTCATAGGTACAACTTACGGCCATGGTAGTCAATTGTTTTCATAAAATTACAATGTGAATTCACAAGTACAACTTACCGTCATGGTCGTCAATGGTATTCGTGCATGCCCTTTTCTTTCCAATAATTTAAACTGGTTTTTGAGTCAAGTGAAAGAAACATTAACACTTGCGTAGGAATTTGGTAACTATGTGTATTTGCTTGAATTGTGAGTTTCATAATATTTTATATCTATTTTTGTTATAACTCGAGTAGCTATTATCTCATGTACTTTAAAATCATAAGAAATCATGTTCATGAACACTTTTATGCTTTCTAGTTCAATTTTATGAATTTTCAACTTAGAATCATGGTTGTGTTTGTTTGTGTCATGCAGCAACAAAACTCGTAACTAGAGCCATTCAAGTGATCCAGGAATCTGGTTGTGAGGAGTTATGGCTTAGGCCTTTTTATGCTCATGTATTTTTCCATGTTGTATGAGATCATCATTTTCATCTGATAACCAATTGGAAATTAATACTAGTCACCAAATTTCTCATAAATAAATAATATTTTAAATGTTTGCATTCATTCCACTCAAAATGTTCAAACTATTTTTATGTCAGTCTAAGATCAATCATTTTTTTTGGCATCTGTCGGTCAAGAATGTAGATAATAGTACAAGTGGTATATTGAATAAATTTGAAAGAAATATCAAGTCTCAAATATATGGGAGCATTTTATACAGCTTCCCTAGATGTATATCAAATGATGGTACACTCTTAATGAGTTGGGGATTTTTCTCACTATTTGATATGCACCCATTCAAGCTGGGTGGTTTGCTTCCAAACATGTAAAATAATTGATTAATTATAGGTGTAACTCTAATCATTATCACAGAGGAAATTGCAACAATGCAATAAAATAATGGAAGAAAACAAAATATTTTTAACACAGTTGTAAAAGTATTTATTATGGCCATTGTGGAGTACATAATCATCGTCTTTCTCATGAACAGTTGTCATGTTGTGTCACCTGGAATAGTGAAATGGTATGGGTTTCATAAATAATGACTAATTTCTAGAATGTCGCTCTTGAAAACGTTAGGAAGCATGGAAATGTTGTGTATATTTTTTAATTGTTAGATATTCTTGAAATTTCCTTTCTTGCATGGAAGCATTTTTTTTTTACAGTATGGAAACAATTGTTTGTGTTTTTAAGATTTTCACAATTTATTCTTTCTTTTAGCTTCTAAATTGTAGGGTACACTACACAACCATGATCCACCTACTTTTGGAAAAAAATGCACAAAAAAATGACATTTTTTTATTGCAATTGGTTGGAAAACATTTAAGAAACATTTTCATGTGTTTCCACATAGTTTTCATACTAGAATGTTGTGTCTATAAATAAGGGCATGTAATATACTTTATTTACATAGATATCATGTGGGAAATAAATCATATATAATGTAATATAAAGTATTTATTAAAAATAAATACTTGTATAAAACTTGATTTTAGCCATTTTCTATAGCGAATTTGCTTTCTTTAATTAATCAGGTTTGCTTACTATCCAAGTTAAACTTCTATTCAACCAATCGGGACATACCACATACATGATTGTTTTTTAACAACATGGAATCCTTGAGCATATCTAATCTTCTTTAAGTCAATAAACCTCTTGATGCAGTTGTCCAATCAAGTGTAGTTTATGAGATATAGATATGCAAAAGGACTACTTTAAATCTTCTTATGCTTTTGGGTGTGTGAAGGTCTTATTAGAATTGGAATCCAATTTCTTCCAAAAAGGGATTCAAGGTTTTTTTCCTGTTATGAGTCATTTTTAGGTTTATTGTAGATTTCATAAATCCTAAACCCTTTGTACCTTCAGTGTGTGCCCTTCCACTGTCCTTTGTTCTTTGAGTGCATGATTGCACCTTGAACCAATGAATGGTTTCTCCTTCATATTTTGACTATGTGCTCTACACTCTCCTTATTATATTGAGCACATGGCCACACTTGAAAGGCTTGAAGCATGTCTTCTTTGCCCCTTCAATGTGCGCCCTTGCACCCTCTTTTGTTATTTGAATGCATGGTCACATCTTGAACCAACAAATGATTCTCCTTCATGCTTTAGACCTAATCCATTCATCCTTGAGTTCTCTCTCTCTTGCTTGAGCGCACAAGCACACCTTGAAGGCCTCTTGTGAGCCTTGATGAGTTTGATTTCACCTTCCTAATTAATTGTTGAAAAATGTAGCAAGAAATTATGAATTTGATTTTTCCTTGATTAAATTGAGAAAATTTGAATTTCCATATCAAAAAAATAAATTGGTTTCATTTAACTGAGATGAAATGGCTCTTGTCACTCAATTATATTAGTAAATTTGAGCTGGAGGACTTGGAGTTCACTTAAGCATGCGTGATTGGTAATTTTTAGCAATCAAGATCAGTTACCTCAAGTTACTTTTAGTCAAACTAGTTCTAAATATTTGAGGAACTAGTGTAAGGTCAGTTAAGCAGTGGGATGTCATTCAAATTCAATGATCATCCTGTTAGCTATTTAATCAACCCAAATAGCTAGTGCAAGCAGGGAATTTGAGTTCCCCAGTTGTGGTGGAGATTCCAAGGTGGTGTAACATCATTTATTGACTGATCTTGACTGTAAAGGTGTTGCATGTAGTCAGATGATCAACCTTGGGAATTACGCAATCCATTTTGGAGAAATTCCTAAATAATAGGGACCTAATTTCTCAAGGAATTGAGTAAGGAAATAGGGTCTCAATCAGAGGTAGAAATTGACTATGTTTGGGTTATAAATTTTCAGTGAGCAGAGAGATAGGTTATTCACTTGCAGGTTGTGATGAGTTGAGAAAAAAAATTGTAATACATATTTATTCATCAGATTAATGCAGGAAAAAATTGGGGTGTTTTAGCAATTTATTTCCCTTGGAAAAATTTTGTATCCATGTGTGTTATTTCATTGCATGTTTGTTACTTATGTTCTAAATTGTGAATTGAATTTCGTAGAGTTGTAGAGTAGGTTTGTGTCTTGTGATTTAGATTAAAATTTCATAGGTAGTTTCAAATTTACATCATAATTTCAACAAGCTATCAGAGTAGGATTTATATTATAGAAGGAATTTCGAAGTTTTTTCTGAGGAGAATTGAATATGCAGTTCACTGCAGTAGGATCTCTTTAGAGATGAGAAGATGACCTTCAATGGGTTGAGGGTAGAGTATGCATTGGAAGGAAGTTCTAATTTCATCACATGGAAGGATCACATGGAGGAGGTATTGGATGAAAATGGTCTGGTAGAATAAATAAAGACATATGTTTCAAAACCACAAGAATATGATGCCCAAAACCTTTCTCAGTGGAGGAAATATGTAGCCAACGCGAGGAAAATAATCTTGGAGGGAGTATGAGAGCACATTGTCTCAAATATCCATTGAAAAAAAACTTCATTCACAATGTGGAAAACATCGACATAATTTTTTGCAAATAGTAGTGACCATAGGAAGTTGGCGCTCAAGGATAAACTTTGAAATAACAGGATGTAGAAGAATGAAACTAGTCCATAGTATCTTAGTAGATTCAAACAAGTTCACAATGAAATTTTCAGGGTTGGTTTTAATGTTGCAGAAGATGACATGGTAAGCCTAACCCTTTTGGGCCTTCCCAAGAGTTAGCATAACTATCAAGATTTGTTGACCAAGAGGGAGAAACTACTAAATGAGGAACACTTATGGTTTGATTTGGTAGAGGAGGAAATAAGGAAGAATACTAGAGATGGGACTTCACACAAGGGCATGGATGAAGAAAAATTTCCATTCATTGGAAATGGAAAGAAGGGAAAAGGGAAAAAATCTCAATCCAAACTAGATTCCATTGAAGGGGGTAAGAATAAATGTTTGTCCAAACCTAAATGCTTCAATTGTCATGAATTCGGGCACTATGCCACAATTGTCAACACGAAAAGGAAATCAATAAGACCTCATGAGTAGTAGCTTTATAGTTCGATCTTGAATTTATCCTTATCACATGTATGGACAAGATAATGATGAGGAGTGTGTGGTACTTTGAATCGAGTGCATTATTCCAAATGATAGGGTATAGAGAGTTTTTCAGTGACCTGGAAGAAAAATATTTGCAGATGCACATCGATCTGGCAGATGAGATAAGGTACAATGTGACTAGGGTTGGTACAATCTCCTTTCAAACAAATTCATGCTCCCCTTTGAGGCTAAAGGATTTCATGTTGATTTAGGCCTAGAGAAAAATCTCATCTATGTTGCAATTTTGGAAGACCGTGGTTATCACGTGATCTTCAACAAAGGAAAATCATTCCTAAGACACATAGCCATAGGATATGTGAAGCGGAATGAGTTTCGTGTGAAGAACCTATATAATATAGATGTGGAAGACTGTGTTCCATTAAGCACTAAGGCGGATAAATTCAAGGCCGCGATGGCAGTGAAATTTTTCAAAGAAGACTTGGCCATTGGCGTCTCGGTGCCTTGAAGGTTGTGCAGAAAATAACCACAGGCCTTCCCAACGGAACAGTGAAGTAGAATTATGTATGAAAAGGATGTACCTTCGGGAAGTACATAAAATCCACATTCCATGATTAGGACAAAAAAACACATGTAGTCCTTGAAAGGATCCACTCACTAGATTGTGGACATGATTACATTAGAGGAGGCTTTCTTGGGGAGGAAGATGGATGTGTCACACTTAAGGATATTTGGAGCCTCTTTTTACTAACATGTATCCAAATAATCAAGGAAGAAGCTTGAGCTGACAACAAAATTAGAGGTAATTGTGGGTTCCAATGAAACTCACAAATATTGTGTGTACTTGTTATCCCTTAGAATGATGGTTGTGTGAAGGGATGTAAAGTTTGATGAAGATAAAGTGATGCAGTGCTCTATTGAGAGGGAGTTTTAGATCCCATCCTAAGTGGATATTTTAGCTCCAAAGGAGGAGCCTTATGAATTTGTGGAGCAAAGAAATTGTAATACATATATATTAATGAGATTAATAAATGAAGGCATTGCGGGTTTTAGCATACTTCCTTCCCCTGGGAAAATATTGTGTTCATGTGTATTATTTTTGATGGCATGTTTGTGATTGACATTCTAAATTGTGAATTGAATTCCAGAGACCAGTAGAGTACATTTGTGACCTGTGATTTAGATTAAAATTTCACGAGCAGTTGCAAATCTACATAATAATTTCTACATCAAGCCTTCTTCTTTTAACCCTCTCATATGCCTATCATGAGTTGATTATTCCATGAGATAGGTAGTGATATAATAGATGTTTTAAGACTTTTTTTACCTTACCATGAATGATATTCATTAGCCATATTACTATCTCAACATGACAAGGTGATTCTCAAGGAAGATAGTAAAGAAGAAGAAAAAAAAACACTTGCAGAGAAGAAGAAAAAATAAGAAAAATCATGAATACATGAAGCATATCATGGACCAAATAGAAAGAAGACATTGCATGATGACTCAAAGGATTTCAATATTAATAAAAGGCCTTTTGGAGTGTGAAGATAAGAAACAAAGAAGATCTTCCATGACAAATAAGTGTGGATCAAATTTATCAGAAAGAATGCAAGATGAAGTATCAAGGAAGATAAATTGGCATTTAAACCTCATCATAAAGTCCATGTCACCATTGTCAAGTTCTAACTTGTACAGGTGTCATCATAATGCTCAATATGTGTCCATGTGTCATGCCACATCATGTGTAATGTAATGATGTATTCTCAATAAAGGATAAAATGTAATGTGTGGACGTCAAAGTGCCATATGTGGAACATGAAGAGTCACTTAGTCATATATGGAAAAAATTCTCTAGGATAAGTCCAAAATTCATTTAGAAGTTCAAGAGTTGCATAGAAATACAAATTTCATAATTGAAGTCCAAGATTCAAGAGGGTAACTCAAGATTCATGGGGATATGAAGTTTCATCCCCCTTGTTATAAAATCAACCTCTTAACTTAAGAAAGGGGATTTTGGAGGCTTAATCTTTGGAGAGCTAGTATTTACTTCTCTACTTGGAATAGGAGAGAAAAATATTATTTGGAGAAGAAAGAAGTGATTTAATGTTCCACTATTGGAACTAGTGCCTCATCATTGTAACTATGTACTTGGATCTTTCACCTAATTGAATTCAATGAGAAAAAACATTTTCATGCATGTATCGCAAATGTCTTAGGACTATTCTTAAGAGGTTTACGGTATATGTTGTGTTGATATGTACTGGATAAATTGAACTATTTCAATGGCTTTGGTACTTATCATGTTGAACGTGTTTTGAATTTTTTTTACAATCGTTATGTGAACTATTTTTCTAATAAATATTTTTATGGTATCGTGTTTCTCTCTTAGGTTAGTAATATTACTTCCTTCCACAGACTAAATTTTTGTCTCCCACTCGTGAAGGTATCCTTTTACACATTGCAATTAGTTTTTCACAATGTCAACTAACTTTCTTATTAAAGGCTTATGTATATAATCTATTATTCTATTCATTGAAACCAAGGAAAATATTACAATTATGGTGACCAACCCGATACTATGGATGGGGCTCCTACTCCAAATGATGTGATGTCTAATTGGGACTTCACATTTGGGAGACTCCTTGTATGTTGGTGATATCTAGCATCATCAACAAGTTGTGAGATATGTCTACCATACAACTATTACACACATAAGGTAACATATATAAATATTTTCAAGGTATGCTCATTTACCCCTACTTCACATGTATCATGACAAGGGGAATGGTTAATTTCTACTTCTGACCAGAAGATTACGGTAAAAATTAAAAGAATCTCCATTGGTATCATCATCTCTTCATACAAAAAGAGGGAAATATTTCGACAAATATACACCCTTTTAATTTTTATTTCTTGCAAACAAACATATTCTTTCCCAAATATTAAACCACCACTACCCATATATATATCCTAAAGAAACTAGCATATTACTATGATCTTTTATCATGTAACTTCATCTTCTTTCCAAAAAGAGTCTTTTCCCATGAGGCTAACATAACAACTATTATTCTTGCATACAAATGTACATTCTTTCCAAAATAAATATTGCATGCAACTACAATAGCTTAATACAATAGCTAGTATTCATGCCTAAAATTACATATTCTTCTCAAAAATAAATCTAACATAATGGATATTATCTTTGTGAATGAAATGTGTATCATTCTACCAAATAAACTAACCCAATAACTATCATCTTTGGGTGTGTAAACAAATACTCCTTTCCAAAAGAAAAACTAATACCATAGTTAGCGCATGTAATTATAGATTTTTCTAGCACAATAGCTATTATTTATTGCAATACCTTAACTATTATTTTTTGCATGATATATCTATATATTCCAAGAAAATAACATATTATTTATTCCTTTCGTGTATGCAATATATAAAACATACAAATATATGTTTCTTTTTTCAAGAAATATAATGTAACAACCATTATTTTCTATGTATGTATACACAAATTCTACTTCAATAAAACTAGTGTAATTTCCATTAATTCTGTGTATGTATACACATAATCCTCTTCGGCAAAGTTAACAAGGTATATTTGTGTGCACAAGAATGTCACTTATCTTTTGAACACAAGGATTTATGAAGATTGTAAAACATACCTCAAAAATATGACATGCTTGACTACCCTTATGGTCATCCCTAACTTACCTCCCACGTACACCTCCTTGCTGGTGAGCGGCTTGATCTTAGCAAAGGTCATTTGAATGCTTTAATGACTATTCGAGTTTCGAAGTGACTTCCATGAAAAAGGTATGGTACCTCCCACGTACACCTCCTTGCTGGTGAGCGGCTTGATCTTAGCAAAGGTCATTTGAATGCTTTAATGACTATTCGAGTTTCGAAGTGACTTCCATGAAAAAGGTATGGTGGGAGGCACTCGTAATATAGAATTTCTTCAGAGTTAAATGCATATGATGGCATATAAAATATGCATATAATGGAAAACCAAATTACTTAAAATTGTTTATGTAATTCACTAGTTTTCTTGGTATACACGAGACTTGCATAATTGTAATAAACCACTACTACAGTTGCATTAATTTTTTTGTTCGAAGGATTTTCGCTCGTAAGATATGAGCATTGGCTTTGCAGCAGAACAAAGAATGCATCTGATAAAGAAAAGAGATAAAATTCAAACTATATGGAGGGGCGTGTGCTTCTCTTGTATTAATAGACAGATGAATTCAGTGCGACAAATCGAGATAGTAAGCTGCGGGTGGAAAATTGTAGGGCACTTGGATTGGGATGAAAACGATCCCTCCAATATACTTATCGCTTACACTTAGACATCTCCCCTATATTCAGTTGTAGAGCAGCTATCAACCCAATAAATTTGGTTATATTTGAAATTTAAGAAAATTCCTTTTTATAAAATTTACAATTTTTTTCTCATATTCTAAATTTCATATATACTTTATAAATAATAACTTCATGAGCATTCTTAACAAAGCTATTTGGCATATTTTATAATCCTTAGTTAATCTTTCAAATTTTTAATAATGTGACTTTAGAATTTCGTTAATCTTTGAGATTTACAATTTATTTTCATTATATTTATTGTTGTTTAAAATAAAATCATCTTGTTACATTTTATAAGAAATTTTGATTACTATAAGAGCATAGTTTAATAAGGTTATTTTTTTGAGTTTTTTTTACAAATTTTATGGTCATTTTTCTTAGAATCTAACAAAAAAAAATGGGAAAATTATAATTCAAGTTGTCAAGTTGGAACAATTTATGTGCTCCGAGGATTCTCCATAAGTGTTGAAACTGTTTTTTCCTTAAGAAATGAAATTTAAATAATTGAACATAGTGATCTCACAAAGAATCGTGTTGTTGGATTTTGACAACAAGCAAAAAAAAAAATCTATATTTGAATGACGCCAAATCGTGCATGGTTATACCAGTATGAATGAAATTCACCACACATTTCCTAATTAAAAATACTACATGAAAATAATTTCCAAGAGAAATCCTAAATGAGACCGAGTGATATAAGTTCTATTCGCAATTTATGACAGGGAAAAACTCGACTTAAGGATATTTCCCTTCTTCAATTACCTTTGAAAGTCATGTTTCCTATTTGGATCTAACCATCCCAATATTTAACTCCACTTCTCTAAATTATCCCTCTCAAAACATATATCCTCCTCATAATGCGCCCTTCTTACAACTTTGACTCATGGTTGTTCTCCATGGTGATGGAGTAAACCTCTGTCACAAAATGGTCTCTAGCAAATATCAACTCAATATCTCTGCTTCCTTTGGATTTGATACCAAATGTTGGTTTTATTAGCCAACAACATACACAATCATTTACAAATGCAAGAGACACTAAGAAATTATGCTTAAAAAACCTTCCAATGGGAAATTAGATTAGCCAATCATTATTGCATGTGTTTATACTATACAATTGGTCCCTTTAGATAAGAAAACCATGTCTTAATTAGATATTCAATTCAAACCAATTCCAAACCTATCTCAGCCCACGTGGTGTAGAACAGTCGGTGATGGGGTGCACTGTTAAGGCACTCTGTTCTGTAAGGTCACCGGTTCGAAACCCGTGGGTGGCATGGGAGGAGAAAAAATGGAAAAATTAGGATTAGTCTAAACGAGAAAAAAAAAAATTTCCAAACCTATCTCCTTAAATCTTTATGAATCTCTGAATTGATCCATAACCTCTCTTTGTTTCTCTTCTATTTCATATTTCTACACATGATCTATATATTCATCATATAATTTAAACATTATTCATGATTCACAATTACAAGTTAATTCTTTATTTATCATAAATAAAAATAAAAACAAAAATTATAAACTTATTTCTTCCCTATTTTTTGTGAATATATATAATGACTATATATTTTATATATTTTCCAGAAAAAATCATGTATTTGTCCTCAATTTTACAACCTCCATTTATAAATAGATCCTTCAGGTTAACAATTTCTTTGCTAGCTTATATGGTATGCTATTCCAAAATTATCGATACTAACATTCTCTTTTTTTAATTCAGAGTTGTATTTGTTGTGTACGGTTTTGTTGGTTTTGCATCCACTTTTCCTATATACTGTTTATTTATAGGGCTGATGTGATCAATTTCCCTACATAGAATTAGTTTGGGGGTTTATTATTTTATTGTACAATTACACAATTATTTTTTTATGATTGTAGTATTTTTTATTTTAGTTATAGGGTGAGGTTATTTTAAGAGATCTATTGTACAATTTAATATAGGAGTGATGTATGAGTTTTTTTTGTGTTTAAAGTGGAGTTTATACTTGTTTCTTTTTAAATAAAATAAAATATTTTGTTAAAAAATTACAAAATAGGCTATAAATAATAATGAATAGATATTTTGTTAGTTTTAATTAGTTGTGGTTGATATTAAAATCAAATATGGAGGAGATGTAAAAATTCTTCGCTCTTAAACATAAATAAAAGAATTAGATATCCATATGAAGTAACATTTTCTGTGTAACCCAGGAAATACGAGAGGAAGAGTCTCACTCTTCCATCAATCGGTGAATACATACTCGAAGCTCAAATGCATCTTGTCAAAAGCTATGTCAGGAATGCAGGACACTGGAGGTAACTCATCAGTAGTAGCAGAAGCAAACAAAGAAAGAGATTCGAGATATTACCAGCTCTCAGTACCATGCAGTAGCAAGGATTGGGAGAATCGAACGTCAAATTCAAGGGCTACAACAAGCTGAGAAGTTGGGTTCCACTGCCAAGGACCTGGCCCCAATAGACTCGTCAGATGAGTGAATCTTAAGTTTCTTGTTTCCATTGTCATTTTTAAATGTTTAAGGTGGAAATGTTTTACTATTTAAAATGTTTTTTTATGGACAAAGTAATATAGTTATAGTGGAAAGTAGAAGGAAAAACAACATATATTTCTCTAAGGTGGTCGCGCAGGTTGAGGCTAAGTCATGCATTATTACTTGTATAGAAACTTTCTTTTTGATTAATATAAAATAAAAAATCTCTACGAAACTAACAAAAAAAAAATTATATCAAATTTAAAGAAAAATACAATAATTAAGAATAAAAATAAAAAATCGTATATTTTCTCTTTTGAGTGTTAAAAATATACACTTTTTCTACCTTTTAAAAATATATCAATACAAAACTTATATATATATATATATATATATATATATATATATATATATATATTAAAATGGAGATATATAAATCATTCAAACTTTTAATTTAAAATTAGTATGTGGCATTTAAATATTAATAATAATAATAAAACATAAGATTATGTAATATTATCATGTATTTAAAAATATATTAAAGAAGATTTTTTTTTTTTAATTATGGACAATGTGGTTTATAAAAAAATTATTTCACTACTTACATTAAGAGAAAGATTTCAATGTCAACCATGTATATATTATATGAAATTAATAAAGAAAAAAATATATGTACATATTATATAATGCAACTGAAAAAAAAATGATTCTTTTGGTTAAAAGATTTCAAATAATCTTAGTGTTTTACGTTTTTCCCTTTTTTACATATAATTTTTTTGTCAATTTTGTTTGAAATCCCCCAAATATTTCTAAGAATTCCAAATTTATGTATAGATTACACAATATAAGTGTCCAAAGGGATTTTCAAGACCTTAAATCCATTTATGCATTTAATAATATACATTTAAAGAATGATTGAATAATTAATACTAACCAAACCTTTTTAGGAAAAATATTTTTTCCTGAAAATACAGGAAACACATGACATTTTGGCCCACCTTCGAAGCATGGGGATACACTACCTAAGCTAAATATCCACCTGGGATTTTCAATCCTTGGTTTCGATAGGGTGGAATTTCCCTGATGTTCCTGTTCATTTAGAAGCAAGTCTGGCTTCTCTTCAAACTTACCTCCATGGAATTGCTCCTTTAAAGTAGGACAGTGAGGATGGCTTTCGTTGGGATCCAACTGGATCAATCTACACTATTAAACTTGGTTATCATGCTCTTTGCAATAAGGACTTCCCAATACCCACTTGGTCTCTGTGGAAACTATTCTGGAGATCTGAAGCCCTTCCCAAGATCAAATTTTTCATCTGGACATTACTGAAAGGGAAAATATTAACCTCTGAGAATCTAAAAAAGAGGGGCATTATTGGGCCCTCCCATTGTCCTAACTGTCAAGCCGCTGAAGAAACCATCCACCATATTTTCATTGAATGTCCCTTTGCTATCATTTGTTGGAAGGAGCTAATCCCAGACTCCAATATCCCATGGAGTCCTCACAGAACCATCATTGAAGCCTTGGGCCTTTGGAAGAAAATCTACCCTTGGAAACACACAAAGAACAGTGTTGCTAAAAGAGTATGGGACACTCTCCCCTTCACAGCCCTCTGGAATATCTGGTTGGCCTGAAATTGTAAATTTTTCAAAGATAAAACAACAGACTTCAAGAAGTTGTGCAGCAAAGCAAAAAGCCTTACTCTGGAAGCAATATCCACAAATAAGAATGCCTATCAAATAAATTGCAACGATCTTTGTGTGGAGGAGTGCAACTTCATAAGCTTCTTGCTGGAAAAAAACAACTTCATCAAACGAAGTAGCACCCTTAACAAACAGTTGAGCATCGCCAACAATAGTTGGAAAATCCGACTATGTGAGGAGGATTTCAAAATTTGGTTAAAGGAATGTAAAATACCTTCTCTATTCTTTGATGAAGCGTCCAAATCCAATCTGGGTGTGGTAGGTGTAGGGGGCATTATCTACAATGAGGATGGTACAATCATCTCCTCCTTTGATTGGGGTCTGGGCTCCCTCTCCAGTAATAGAGTTGAAGCCCTTGCCCTTTTTCAAGGCATCCTTCATCTGCAGAAGCTCAACATTAGCAACACCATGATATTTGGAGATTCGGCTATCATCATTAGCCTCATGGTCCATAATCGATCGACTGCCATTGTGGCCCTCCAACAAACCATATCCAAATGCCAGCTTCTTACTGATAACATGAAGGGGGTCAATTTCTTTCATATTCTGCGATCTCTTAATAAAGAAGCGTACCACCATGCCAACAGGGCCTATCTCAAATCTGTAGGAATTCTCTCCTGAAATGAGATCGAGCATCATTTCCATTTGCCATGACAAGATCCAATCAGCTCAGGATTTCCAGTTTTTGGCTCATTCCCCAACGGTCTTGGAATAATTTTGTCAGCAGTTTACAAAACCGAAGGTGTAGTCATGAGCCTCTGAAGCATGATTATTGTACCCCATCCATTTTTGCCCCGTTTACATGCTTCTTCTATCATGATCATTGTCCCTCTGCATTTTCTCCCCCCTCGAGGCAGCTTCACCCTCCTCTCCTACACTCGATTCCTTCCTCAGCTTCCCCGTGATCCTTCGTTGTCTATCTCCTGCCTCAATATTTTTATATTCTTCCGCTTCCCCTCGGAATATATGTCTTCTTGTGCTGCTCTGTTTATCCTTCGTGCGCTCCTTTATTGTTGCTCTTGCTCCTCTGAGAGTGAGTTCCTTACCTTTCTATCTCACCTAGCGTCCATATGCCCTGTTCCCCTCCTGCTCGTTGCCCCTGTCCATCCACCTCCATTCTTATTTTCTCTTCCCAGGTTGCTTGACTCCATTTCTTGTTTCCTTTCAAACCTCTTGTCTCTATTACAGATCTCAGGAATTTGGATTTTTCTGTTAAGAATGGCCAGAAGTGAAGACTGTATCCATTGCGTCGACCTCCAAGCAGAGCTGGAGAAAATCCGTGCCCACCAAAAGGTCATGGACGACAAGATGCACTTTTAGGCCAAGCTGGCGGAAGACAAACACGAAGCTGGTCTAAATTTCTTCCATCAAACGGTCACTTCCCTTCAAGAACAGTTCAAAGATCTCTCTAATAAGTGCGCTCATGCCCAAGAATCCATTGAAATTCTGAAATACATGCTGGAGAAAAATACAGCTCCAAGTTCTAGCTACACAAACTCAAGAAATCAAGGGGCAGATGTTCACCCTGAAGACTCCACTGCTCGCCAGATTTGTCACATCAATATATATTAACTATGAATTTCAAATTTATCCTTCTTCTGTATCAGCTCTTCCGTGTATACACACTCTTAGTAGTATGAGTTTATTTTAATGTTAGAAACAAAAGAGTGACAATACGCTTGTTTGTCGCTCTCTTCTTTCCTTCCTCTATTCCACCTCATGTAATCATTGGAGCTTCGTTTCCTCTTTTTTGAATATCAACAGCAACCGACTTTGTTAATATATATATATATATATATATATATATATATATATATAGATATATATATATTCAATTTTTTCATTGTAACAATGGTTTACACCTTAAAATATTAGGTCTATACTGGATTATTAGAGCCAATGATTTCTTTGTACTAATAGTCTTGTTTAGTATCTAGCATAAAAACTATCTTTAGACTTTAGACTAATGATTTATTTTTCTACCTTCTTGACTTCTTTGAATTTTAAACCACCTTAATTTTCCAACTATTTTAAAAACATATGAACAAGTGATGGAAATGTTTTAGTGTAAAATTCTAGTTGAACATCCTATCCAAGTTTAAAATCTATTAAGAATTTATTTAGAGTAGTGTGAATCTTTTAATGAAATATTTACCACATTATTTTATATCTACTTTAATTCTCCAGAATTCCAATATTAATTTTGTTAGGTTTCTCTCATAACCAAATTTAGTTTAAATTCCCCTTTCCAAATTAATCCAATTTTGTTAGACCTAGTACATAAATTAAAGTAGCTGATTGATTCTTTGTTTTATAAGGCATACTAAACCAACAACATGACACATTTTCATGATGCACATTCATCAGTAGAAAAATTACAATAATTTTCTTAATATGGTTTTCAAGGGACTTGATTTATCTAGATCAAATTTAAGCATCAATATTTCTAGGTGATTCATCATTAAAACAATTACAATAATTTTCTTAATATAGTTTTCAAGGGGCTTTATTTAACTATATCAAATTTAAGCATCAATATTTCTAGGTGTTTAAGTAAATCATGAAGTTATCTTTTAAAATCCAAATAAATTTTGGATAACCATGTAGATTGTTGTATCTAGTTTCAATTCCAATCATAATATTTTTGCATTGTATTCTTTATTAGATTAATTTTTAGAATTAGAATTTAAAGAACTTGACGATGGAGTGGAATTGTAGGTTGGAGGAATCTAATTCAAATTTTTTTGGATTTTTCCAAGAGAGAGGGCTACCAAATTGTAATGAAACTTTACATAAGTATATTATTCATTTTTTTGAACTACCATATGATATCGTGTGTGTATGGTAATTGGTGCATAATGGTAAACTAGTTAATTTGGAAAGTTTAATATTAGCTAATACAATGAAAATATTGGTCATCTATATGAGAAAAAAGGATATATATGAACAACAAAGAATAGTATCAACCAAAACCATATGGCAATATCAATCTCAAAAATATCCCCAATGTGTTTCTCAATTAATAGTAAAGTAGTATGCATTGCAAAGAAAAAATCCATTATAGGTAGCTTTGATCCCATTCATACAAAAATGTGATAGAGGAAGCCTAACTATTTTAACTTATTGACCCTTCACATTCTCTACCTACCTTCTGGAATCTTATTTATTTTATTTGCATATTTATTCACATAATATTCCAAGCCTCGAAAGTCATATTATGTGTTATACTTATCCTTAATTAAAGAAATGTGTCACTCTTCCCTATATACACTTCTCTCTAACATTGGAAATAAATTATTTTATTAAATTTATTTCTTTACTTAGAGTTTTTATAGTCTCTCACACATGCTTTGTAAATTTTAGGGATGCATCAAATTGCATCTCTTTATTGTAGAATTCTATGTTCTAAAACTTTTGTAAACTACTCTTAAAGGTAGAAAATACCACTTGGACCATAGAATGTGAGATTACATTTATTTGCATGTAGTTGTGTCACTTGCCATGGTTTAACACAATCCCAAATATTTACTTGAATTCCCCTCCATGCCTTTTGGAAATATTTCTTTTAAGGTTTCAAGCCAATGTTAACCTTAAAGATATTCTTTTCATATATATGGGAAATTTTATGTACAATGTTCTCAACCTTTGCTTTGTATTCCTTTACTAAGTCAAATTGAACACACCCTCTTTCTTGTTGTTTTTCCATTTTTATGTTTATTTTAAATATCAAGCACATATTGACATTGTCCATAGAAGTATTGAACTTGTTGTATAGAAATGTCTCTATACAGGTTTAACTCACCATGGATCTCAAATGCATACTCAAAAATTTGGTGATTTTGTGTTAATTTTGTCTATAATAATTCACTTGATCTTGTACAATTTCCAATTATGCCATGGAGTCTTCAACCTCTTTGATTATTATCTTTGGCTTTCAACACATTCGTTTGTTCAAAATATACTCTACTAGAGGTCATTGCTATCAAGTCTCTTCCTTTGGCATCCAACATAGTAAATTTTGTAGTGGCTATAAGTGCTTGGTGAAAAGTGAACTTTCTCATGTCATATGTTCACCTAACTATCTATTTTTGTATTTTTGTTGAAAAAAAACATCTACAAATAAGTGTCATATCTCCTCCTATAATTAATGTCACCTAGAGGCAGATTCTACAACCTAGTATGAGAGAAATGTGTGATTATATCCTTGCTAAATGTACTGTTGACATGTGTCCTTTTCAAAATAGAAATAAAATATTATCTAAAAATAAGTAAACAACGTATTTAAAAAAAATGAGAATACATGGAAAAATCCATTGTAGCAATTCAAGAGGCAAGAGGAGATCTAAAGGCGTCCTCGACGTTGACTGACATGCATAGATACATTCAGGAAATAAAACAACCATCACCGAAATGTGCATCTTGTACACATAAAATGTCAGCTCTAAAACCTGCATCAAGAAGATATGCCTGGATCAAGTGCAAAGGATATGACACCTATTGAATTTGCAGATGGGTAATCACGTTAGTTTTTTTTGTTGAATTATGAAGAGGGAAGCTAGCATTTAAGTTTCTATAAGTATGTTAAAATATATAGTAGACAATATATGTTAAAATATATACTAGACAATATATCATATAAGGAATTTAGATACATGATTAAGATGTTCCAATTTTGGTTGGATTTTAACTCTTTAAGGTGGCCAACGGACCTGGTTTCCTTGGTTTCCTTCGGGCAGGTTGAGACTATTGATTTAGACAATGTAACTTGTTGTTTTTGTTAAAGGAATGAATAGAGAGGCACTACCAAACTTAAAAAAATTATTATACATATTTTGTTAGTGTTGATTAAACTAATTATAAAACATCAATAACCCATGCTCTCTGGGTTTGTTGTTGCGCCAAAAGGTGCTCTACAGCCCAGTAAATAGAGATGGGTAGATGTAATGTGAGAAATGTAATGTAAAATTTTGATCTGTCGGAGTATATAGAGATGTGTAGATGTAATGTGAGAAATGTAATGTAAAATTTTGATATGTCGGAGTATATAGAGATGTGTATATGAAATGTAAAATTTATGGGAATAATGAAATATATTTTTATTTATTTATGGGGATAATGAAATATATTTTTGTCTATTTATAGGGTATGGTAAGTAAATAAATGTAATGTAAGTAAACAGTTGAAATGTAAAGGGGATATATTTTTATTTATTTACTTCATAAACCTCTTTATATTTAAATAAAAATTTTAAAAAAATATTTTATTTAGGTGAAGCCTGTGGCGAAAATACCATTTTAATACCATGGGCTAAATACCGTGGGCTAAATACCATGGGGTATGGTAAATAAATAAATGTAATGTAAGTAAACATTCAAAATGTACAAGAGGATATTTTTATTTATTTACTGGGGTATGGTAAATAAAAAATAAAAACTCTTTTTATATTTACTCCATAAACCTCTTCATATTTAAAGAAAACTTAAAAAATAAATTTATTTAGGTGAATCCTATGGGAAAAATACCACTTTAATACCATGGGCTAAATACCGTGGGAAAATGCCATATTTATATAAAAGGTATAGTAAATAAATAAAATATATATAATCCATGTTAAATAAATAAAACGTCTTTTATTTATTTACTCAATAATCCTATATATTTGTAATTCCACACCCACGGGGGGATTGGAACCAGTAACCTATCGCATGGAGTGCCTTAACAATGCACCCTTCACCGTTGAACCAGAGCCCCGTGGCCTTTTTAAACCCTAATATTAATATTATTATTATTATTAATTCTAATATTCACATTAATATATTATAATATTAATAATAAATTTGGATCACCTAGGTTAGGTTGGTATTTGAGTACACTGTATGCATTGTCTATCTCAGGTAACAATAAACATGTAAACGTAAATGTAAAAATAATTTTTAATATTTAAAATTTAATATAACTAATGTAATGTCAACCCTAATGAAAACTTTTTGTCTCCCTACATATATAAATTTAATACAAACAAAGTCTCGAATGTTATTTGTGAGGAAGCATCTTTGTGATTTTGCGAACAGTGAAATAATATTTGTGAGAAAGGATTTCGGGAGTTGTTCGAAAGTGATAGTAAAAATATTTGTGGGAAAGGATTTTAGTGTCAATGAACTTATTTGGATTGATTTGGAAAATAATATATGTGGGAAGGATTTCAGTGTCAATGAGCTCCAATTGAGTTTCAGGTTTGATTTCTATTGCTTCTACATTTTTTTTCTACCTGTTTGTTTATGTAATGTAAACGTTTGATATGTTGGAGTATAAGGCACATGTGTAGATGTAATGTGAGAAATGTAATGTAAGTAAATATTTGAAATGTACTGGAGGTATATTTTTATTTATTTACCAGGAGTATGGTAAATAAATAAAATCTCTTTTTATACTTACCCTAGAGATATGGTAAATTATTTACGGGGTATAGTAAGTAAAATTATTTACGGGGTATGGTAAGTAAATAAATGTAATGTAAGTAAAAATTTGAAATGTACAGTGGTATATTTTCATTTATTTATGGGGTATGGTAAGTAAATAAAACCTCTTTTTATATTTACTCCATAAACCTCTTTATATTTAAATAAAAATACCATTTTAATACCATGGGCTAAATACTATGGGCCAAATACCATATTTTTCTATTGCTCCTCCATTTTATATTGGAGGGAAAAGAGATAGAGGGAGAGATAGAGAGATGGGGGAAGAGAGAGGGAGGTAGGAGAGGAAGAGAGAGAGAGGAAGGAAGAGAGAGGATCAGGAGAGAGGGAGGGATAGAGAGATGGATTTGGAGGGTGAGAGAGGGAGGGAAGAAGAAATACATAGACATCGATAAGTGGAGAGAGAGAGGGAATGACAAGGGCGAAATAGAGAGAGTATGTATATGTTTGGGGGTGTGATAAAGAGAAAAATAAGGAGAGATGGAGGGAATGGGGGGAGAAGGAGAGATGGAGGGATATAGTAACATAGTTGGAGGGTGAAGAGAGGGAAAGAGAGGGATTTATATAGAGAGATAGACATAGGAAAGAAAGGGATAGAGGGGAAGGAAGAGAGAGAGGATGTGAGAGAATGGAGAGAGGGGGGGGAAGAGAGATGGAGTTGGAGGGGGGAGAGAGGGAAGATGATTTCTTGCACTCAATGCATTTATTTCAGTGTGGATGGTGATTTCTAATCCTATTTGATTTCTTGCACTATATGTAGTTATTTTAGTGTAAATGTTGAGAGAGAGAGAGAGAGAGAGAGAGAGAAAGGTGGGGGAAGAAAGAGGATTGGAGGGCAAAGAGAGAGAGAGAGAGAGAGAGAGAGAGAGAGAGAGAGAGAGAGAGAGAGTGGTGAGGGAAGAAAGAGGATTGGAGGGAAAAGAGAGAGAGACATAGAGAGAGAGAGGTAGAGTGGTGAGGGAAGAAAGAGGATTGGAGGCCAAAGAGAGAGAGAGAGAGAGAGAGAGAGAGAGAGAGGAAAAGATAGAGGAAGGTAGGAGAGAAAGGGAGAGAGGGGAAATAAGAGAGAGGAAGAGAGTGACGGGGGAGGAGAGAAAATTGGAGGGAAAATAAAAAGAAAGAGAGAGAGAGAGGGAGAGAGAGGAAGGAGGAGAGAGAGGAGGAGAGAAGGAGGGAGATAGAAGGAGAGATGTAAGGATAGAGAGATGGAGTTGGAGGGGGATAGAGGGAGGGTAGAAGGAATACATAGAGAGTTAGAAGTGGAGATAGATGAAGTGACAAGGGAAATATGGAGAGAGTGTGTGTATGTTTTGGGGTGAGATAAAGAGATAAAGAAGGAGATATGGAGAGAATGGAGGAGAGAAGGAGAGAGGGAGGGATATAGTAACATAGTTGGAGGGTGAATAGAGAGAGATATAGATATATATTTGGGAAATAAATGGAGAGAGAGGAAGGAAGAGGGAGCATGTGATAGAGTGAAGAGATGGAGGGAAAGAGAGATGTAGTTCGAGGGGGGAGATAGGGAAGAATATTTCTTGCACTAGAATTGATTTCAGCGTAAATGGTGATTTATAATCCATTTTTAGTTTTTGCACTAGATGCATTGATTTTAGTGTAGATGTTGATTTCTAATTATATTTAATTTCTTGCACTATATGCATTGATTTCAACGTAGATGATTTTTAATCCTATATTATTTGTAGCACTAAATGTATTGATTTCATATGCTATTTGATTGCTTACACTAGATTCATTACTTTGAATGTATATGTTGATTTCTAATGATATTTGACTGCTTGCACTAGATGCATTGATTTCAATGTAGATGATTTCTAATGTTATTTGATTGCTTGCAATAAATGCATTGATTTCAATGTCGATGGTGATTTCTAATCATATTTGATTGCTTGCACTAGATGCGTTGATATCAGTGTAGATTATGGATTATAATCTTATTTTCTTACTTGCACTAGAAGCATTGATTTCAGTGTAGATGTTGATTTCTAACCTTATTTGATTACCTATATTAGATGCATTGATTTCACTGTATATGTTGTTTTCTAATATGATTGGATTGTTTTCATTAGGTGCATTGATTTTAGTGTAGATGTTGATTTCTGATTTGATGTAATTGGATGTACATTGATGGTACATTAATTTTAAGTGATTGGATTAACATTATGCATTGATTTCAGTGTAAGCACACAAAATCATTGACAATGTACATTAATATTTGTGTTATAGTAAATAAAGCTAAATATTTAAATGGTTTATGATTTGGGACTACTTGTAATTGACTGCATTCTTATTATTTTCATTTTCTATCATTCAACACTATTACATTGTCACTTTGCATTCAAATTTTTTGTTTCATCATTAAAGTTATTAACAATATTTATCATCTCAAAAAAATGAGGTAACTAAACAAGTAAATATCAGACATATTTAGCATATATAAAATGATTATATTTATATTATCTGTATTTACATATTATTGATAAAATTAACCATATGCTCTATATATTTTCCTTGGCCTCACACAACTGAAACCAGCCTAGATCCATATTAACTCCAGATCTATCAAGCGTCGAGAGGGATCAAAAATTTCGAGGTGAAAACCTATCCTCACGCTTTTCACTCAAAAAAGAGGTTTACATCTTGACAGATTTGATCCCTCTCGTCTTGTGGAGTGGGTTAATTACCGGAGAGGCGCTCTGTTGATATATAGAGATGTGTAAATGTAATGTAAAATTTTGATATGTCAGAGTATATAGATATTTGTAGATGTAATGTGAGAAATCTAATGTAAACTTTACGGGAACAATGAAATATATTTTTATTTATTTATGGGGATAGTGAAATATATTTTTATTTATTTATAGGTTATGGTAAGTAAATAAATGTAATGTAAGTAAACATTTGAAATGTACAGGGGATATATTTTTATTTATTTACTTCATAAACCTCTTTATATTTAAAGAAAACTTAAAAAAAAATGTTTTATTTAGGTGAAGCCTATGGGAAAATTACCATTTTAATACCATGCGCTAAATACTGTGGGCGAAATACCATGGGGGTATGGTAAATAAATAAATGTAATGTCAGTAAACATTTAAAATGTACAGGAGAATATTTCTATTTATTTAATGGAGTATGGTAAATAAAAAATAAAACCTCTTTTTATATTTATTCCATAAACCTCTTTATATTTAAAGAAAACTTGAAAAAAAACAATTTATTTAGGTGAGGCCTATGGGAAAAATATCACTTTAATACCATGGGCTAAATATTGTGGGAAAAATACCATATTTATAAAAAAAGGTATGGTAAATAAATAAAATATTAATAAACCATAGGTATGGTAAATAACTAAAACTTCTTTTATTTATTTACTCCATAATCCTATTTGTATTTAGGAACACTCAAAAAGTGGTTTTATTTAGGTGAATCTTGAGCTAAATACCATGGGTCAAATTATTATTAATACTATGCCAAAAAAACATTACTAACCCTAATATTAATATTATTATTATTATTAATTCTAATATTCACATTAATATATTATAATATTAATATTATTAAATTTAATAAATTTGGATCACCTAGGTTGGTATTTGAGTGCACTATATGCATTCTCTATCTCAGGTATCAATAAACATGTAAACGTAAATGTAAAAATAATGTTTAAAGTACAGGGGTATATTTCTATTTATTTACGGGTGTATGGTGTGTAAATAAAACCTAATTTTATATTTACTCCATAAAACTCTTTATATTTAAAGAAAACTTTTAAAAAAAATTTTATTTAGGTGAAGCCTATGGGGAAAATACCATTTTAATACCATGGGGTAAATAATGTGGGCCAAATACCATATTTTTCTATTTCTCCTCCATTTTATATTGGAGGGAAAAGAGAGAGAAGGAGAGATAGAGAGATGGGGGAAGAGGGAGGGAGGTAGGAGAGGAAGGGAGAGAGAGGAAGGAAGAGAGAGAGGAGGAGAGAGGGAGGGAGATAGGAGGAGAGAGGGAGGGATAGAGAGATGGAGTTGGAGGGTGAGAGAGGGAGGGAAGAAGAGATACATAGAGATAGATAAGTGGAGAGAGATAGGAAGTGACAAGGGAGAAATAGAGAGAGTATGTGTATGTTTGGGGGTGATATAAAGAGAAAAAAATGAGAGATGGAGGGAATGGGGGGAGAAGGAGATAGGGAGGGATATAGTATCATATTTGGAGGGTGAAGAGAGGAGAGAGAGAGTGGTATATAGAGAGAGAGATAAACGTGGGAGAGAAAGGGATAGAGGGGAAGGAAGACAGAGAGGATGTGAGAAAGTGGGGTGAGGGAGGGAAGAAGGAATACATAGAGAGTGAGAAGTGGAGAGAGATTAAGAGATAAGGGAGATATGGAGAGAGTGTGTGTATGTTTTGGGGTGATATAAAGAGATAAAAAAAGGAGATATGGAGAGAACGGAGGAGAGATGGAGTGAGGTAGGGATATAGTAACATAGTTGGAGGGTGAAGAGGGAGAGAGAGATGTAGATTTGGGAAATAAATGGAGAGAGAGGGAGGATGTGAGAGAGTGGAGAGATGGAGAGAAAGAGAGATGTAGTTTGAGGGGGGAGATAGGGAAGAAGATTTATTGCACTAGATGAATTTATTTCATCGTAAATGGTGATTTATAATCCATTTTGATTATTTGCACTAGATGCATTGATTTTAGTGTAGATGTTTATTTCTAATTATATTTAACTTCTTGCACTAGATGCATTGATTTCAATGTAGATGACTTTTAATCCTATATGATTTCTCACATTAAATGCATTGATTTCATTTGATATTTGATTGCTTACAGTAGGTTCAATAATTTTAGTGTATATGTTGATTTCTAATGATATTTCACTTCTTGCACTAGATGCATTGATTTCAATGTAGATGATTTCTAATCCTATTTGATTGCTTCCAATAAATGTGTTGATTTCAATGTAGACGGTGATTTATAATCGTATTTTATTGCTTGCACTAGATGCATTGATATCAGTGTAGATGTTGGCTTCTAATCTTATTTTCTTTCTTACTTGCACTAGATGCATTGATTTCAGTGTAAATGTTGATTTCTAATTTTATTTGATATACTGCATTAGATGCATTGATTTCACCGTAGATGTTGTTTTATAATCTAATTTGATTGTTTGCATTAGGTGCATTGATTTCAGTGTAGACATTGATTTCTAATTTGATGTAATTTGATGTACATTTATGGTACATTAATTTTAAGTGATTGGATTAACATTGTGCATTGATTTCAGTGTAAGCACACAAAATTATTGACAATGTACATTAATATTTGTGTTATAGTAAATCAAGCTAAATATTTAAATGGTTTATGATTTCAAACTATTTTTAATTGACTGCATTCTTATTATTTTCATTTTCTATCATTCAACACTATTACATTGTCACTTTGCATTCAAAAATTTTATCTCATCATTACAGTTATTAAAAACATTTATCATCTCAAAAAACTAAGGTAACTAAATAGATAAATATCAGACATATTTAGCATATATAGAAATATTATATTTATATTATCTGTATTTACATATTATTGATAAAATTAATCATATGTTAGATAGATTTTCCTTGGTTGCACACAACTGAAACAAGCCTAGATCCATCTAAACTCCGGATCTATGAAGCACCGAGGGGGATCAAATATCTCGAGATTAAAACCATTTCTCACATTTTTCACTCAAAAAATAGGTTTACACCTCGACAAATTTGATCCCTCTCGGTGCTTCATAGACCTAGAGTTAAGATGGACCTAGGTTAGATGCGTCTAGAGGCACTCTACAACCCAATATATAGAGATGTGTAAATGTAATGTGACAAATGTCATGTGAGAAATGTAATGTAAACTTTTCATATGTCGGAGTATATAGAGATGTGTAGATGTAATGTGAGAAATGTAATATAAAATTTTGGTATGTCGGATTATATAGAGATCTGTAGATGTAATGTGAGAAATGTAATGTAAAATTTATGGGAATAATTAAATATATTTTTATTTATTTACAGGGATAGTGAAATATATTTTTATTTATTTATAGGGTATGGTAAGTAAATAAATGTAATGTAAGTAAACATTTGAAATGTACAGGGGATATATTTTTATTTATTTACTTCATAAACCTCTTTATATTTAAAGAAAACTTTAAAAAAATGTTTTATTTAGGTGAAGCCTATGGGAAAAATACAATTTTAATAGCATGGGCTAAATCTCGTCGGGGAAATACCATGCGGGTATGGTAAATAAATAAATGTAATGTAAGTAAACATTTTAAATGTACAAGAGGATATTTTTATTTATTTACTAGGGTATGGTATATAAAAAATAAAACCTCTTTTTATATTTACTCCATAAACCTCTTTATATTTTAAAGAAAACTTAAAAAATAAGAAGTTTTATTTAGGTGAAGCCTATGGGAAAAATACCACTTTAATACCATGGGCTAAATATCGTGGGCCAAATACGATATTTATAAAAAGGTATGGTAGATAAATAAAATATTAATAAACCATAGGCATGGTAAATAAATAAAACGTCTTTTATTTATTTACTCCATAATCCTATTTATATTTAGGAACACTCAAAAAGTGGTTTTATTTAAGTGAATCCTGAGCTAAATACCATGGGCCAAATTATTATTAATATTATGCCAAAAAACATTATTAACCCTAATATTAATATTGTTGTTATTATTAATTCTAATATTCGCATTAATATATTATAATATTAATATTATTAAATTTAATAAATTTGGATCACATAGGTTGGTATTTGAGTACACTATATGCATTGTCTATCTCACGTAACAATAAACATGTAAACATAAATGTAAAAATAATGCTTGAAATTTAAAATTTAATCTAATTAATGTAATGTTGGCCCTAATAAAAAATCACTTCTCTCCCTACATATATAAATTTAACACCAATAAAGTCTCGAATTTTATTTGTGAGGAAGCATCTTATGATTTTTGTGAGTAGTGAAATAATATTTTTGAGAAAGGATTTCGTTCGAAAGTGGTAGTAATAATATTTGTGGGAAAGGATTTTAGTGTCAATAAACTTATTTGGATTCATTTGGAAAATAATATTTGTGGGAAGGATTTTAGTGTCAACAAGCTGCAATTATTTTTCAGGTTTGATTTCTATTGCTCCTGCATTTTATTTTATTTCTACCTTTTTGTTTATGTAATGTAAATGTTTGATATGTCGGAGTATAAGGCATTGTGTACATGTAATGTGAGAAATATTTGAAATGTAGTGGGGTATATTTTTATTTATTTACCAAGAGTATGGTAAATAAATAAAATCTCTTTTTATACTTACCCTAGAGGTATGGTAAATTATTTACGGGGTATGGTAAGTAAAATTATTTACGGTGTATGATAAGTAAATAAATGTAATGTAAGTAAAAATTTGAATTAAGGGGAATGGTAAGTAAATCTATTTACGGGGTGTGGTAAGTAAATAAAACCTCTTTTTATATTTACTCCATAAACCTCTTTATATTTAAAGAAAACTTAAAAAAAAACAAATTATTTAGGTGAAGCCAATGGAAAAAATACCATGCACTAAATACCGTGGACCAAATACCATATTTTTCTATTGCTCCTCCATTTTCTAATGGAGGGAAAAGAGAGAGAGGGAGAGATAGAGAGATGGGGGAAGAGAGAGGTATGTAGGAGAGGAAGGGAGAGAAAGTAAGGAAGAGAGAGAGGAGGAGAGAGGGAGGGAGATAGGAGGAGAGAGTGGGTGACAAGGGATAAATAGAGAGAGTATGTGTATGTTTTGGGGTGAAATGAAGAAAAAAATAAGGAGAGATGGAGGGACTGAGGGGAGAAGGATACGGGGAGGTATATAGAAACATAGTTGGAGAGTGAAGAGAGGGAGAGAGAGGGATATAGACAGAGAAATAGACATGGGAGAGAAAGGGATAGAGGGGAAGGAAGAGAGAGAGGATGTGAGAGAATGGAGAGACAGAGGGAAAGAGATATGGAATTGGAGGGGGGAGAGAGGGAAGATGATTTCTTGCACTCGATTCATTGATTTCAATGTGGATGGTGATTTCTAATCCTATTTGATTTCTTGCAATATATGAATTTATTTTAGGGTAGATGTTGAGAGAGAGATAGAGAGAGAGACTAGTGGGGGAAGAAAGAGGATTGGAGGGCAGAGAGAGAGAGAGAGAGAGAGAGAGAGAGAGAGAGAGAGAGGAAATGTTAGAGGAAGGTTGGAGAGAAAGGGACAGAGAGGAAGGACAAGAGAGAGGACATGAGAGAGAGGAAGAGAGTGATGGGGGAGGAGAGAAAATTGGAAGGCAAATAGAGAGAGAGAGAGAGATAGAGAGAGAGAGGAAATGTTAGAGGAAGGTTGGAGAGAAAGGGAGAGAGAGGACAAGAGAGAGGACATGAGAGAGAGGAAGAGAGTGATGGGGGAGGAGAGAAAATTGGAAGGCAAATAGAGAGAGAGAGAGAGAGAGAGAGAGAGAGAGAGATGGGAGGATAGAGAGATGGAGTTGGAGGGGAAGAGAGGGAGGGAAGAAGGAATACATATAGAGTGAGAAGTGGAGAGAGATGAAGTGACAAGGGAGATATGGAGAGAGTGTGTGTATGTTTTGGGGTGAGATAAAGAGATAAATAAGGAGATATGGAGAGAAGGGAGGAGAGAAGGAGAGAGGGAGGGACATAGTAACATAGTTGGCGGGTGAAGAGAGAGATATATATAGATTTTGGAAATAAATGGAGAGAGAGAGAGGAAGGAAGAGGGAGGATGTGAGAGAGCGGAGAGATGGAGGGAAAGAGAGATGTAGTTCAAGGGGGAAGATAGGGAAGAATATTTCTTGCACTAGATGAATTGATTTTAGTGTAAATGGTGATTTATAATCCATTTTGATTGTTTGCACTAGATGCATTGATTTTAGTTTAGATGTTGATTTCTAATTATATTTAATTTCTTGCACTAGATGCATTGATTTCAATGTAGATGTGATGTTGGTAACCCTTCTTAACCCATAATCTTCCCCATTCTAATGCATATAAAATGCATCTCCAATAAATGCCCAGATAAGACTCTGAGTCCGGGCAATTTCTTAACTACCATTCGCGGAAGCTTTATCTTAACATATATTCACACCTTTTAACGGTTTATGGAAACCATATTTCAAATCATTTGGTTCATGCAATCAATCCCAAACTTTAATGCAATCCCAATAAAAAAAACTTCATGCAGAAGTTTATTAACACATATCATTTAACACCATTCACCCTCAACCAAGGATTTCAACAAAACCCAATAATTCGAATTATCAACAAATCTGAAATCTCATTCAGTTATGCCGTCTCAAGTCACTTCAACTCTTTGAAGAAATTACCATATGCTTTAGTCAATGCATTAAGCTTGACTTATTTCCCACACATCCATCATATCGAATAGACATTCGATGTATAGTTTGACTCCAAAAGTCTTCGGACTTTTGTAAAGATCTGAATGCACAACTCACACCTTCGTTCAAGACTGTATTCAAGACTCAACAACAGGCTACGCTATTCAACGCATTCTAACCCATCGCTTCAGCTATCATTCTAAGTCTTCAACCAGATTCAAATTAATTAAAGACCAAAACCCAACGTAAACAACAATCTGGTCATTCAATTAACATACCTTCCAACCAAATGAACGCAGGATCCATCGCTCAGTAGTTTGAGATCTTCACTACTCAACGCCTTTGACTTGATAATCCAATTGGGTTTTAAACAACTCTGCCCTTTTCTTTTAGACCTGAGTTTTCACTCTATTCTGTTCAACATCATCGATTCCTGGTGTTGTAATTTGCTACCAGATCGACATCAACTTATACAATTCCAGATCCTTTCTTTCCTGAGTGCAAAATAGCATGGTCAATTAACTAATCGATTTCAAAATAGAGTATTAAAACAAAAACTCTATGTCCTTGGTTCAATTCAGTCCCCATGATTCGCTTCATATTTAATATTTGCATACAGACTTAACTCTCTGCACGCGCTTTTCTATAATTCTTGTTTCTAGCTTTAATTCGACAATGTCATGGATTGACCCCAACGCTGCTCAAATATGTAAACACATTCACTCTGCATTAAATTTTAACCCAATTTCTCCACTGTCATGTTATGATTTGGTTTCAATCGATACCAATTAATGATTAGCATTTTTAATGCCAGATCTATCACATGATGAAGCATTGGTATCGCTTATGGCTTTTCTGCGTTGTGTCTTTGCACCAGCTTGACATCAAATTATGCAATTTGATGTTATTTTTTTCCCTGCGCTTCTCTACACATTACAATCTTTTGGATCGGCTTTCCAGAACGGGCTGGGTCTCTAAACTCCATTTAAACCTGTAGCTGCATTCCAACAGTGTTCAATATATATTAATATGATATAAACAAATAGGTGTTTGTATGCCCACAGTGCTCCATTTCTTCAACTGAACTTCCACTACTCTACAAATCCACCAACAGCACTCCTCTTTTTGTTACGATTGACAGAAATAGGATCTCTGTCGAATGTTTAATTATTTATTAAACTTTTACTGCGCCGTATCAAAGACCGAGTTAAAACATCCACTTTCCTCTTGCATAATCGATATTTACAATGATTGATACACCATCATTCATATTTTTTCACAAATATGTATGCAACTCATCATTATCAACCCACAATTATAACCTACTCGACATTTTCATCAAGATTTCCAATAGTATGCAGAATTATTAATTCAACCATTTATTGTAGAGTTTAATCAACATCTACTCATAATTCAGAATCGAATTACGTCATAAAATATAAATGGACTTACTTACATGGAAATCTCAGTTCCTTGCCTTATTTTTAAATCATTGGCCCTCTTACAAATGCTCGGAGGCTTACAAACTTGGTTGTCCAAACCTCAGCTCTCAATCACTCTATTTTTCTCTACCTAATCTCTTTTGCCTTTGAGGCATATCAATTTATACAAATTGAATTGAACCAATTTTGGTTCACATCCCTTTATTAACTCAAAAAATCCTCAAATATCTCAACAAATCCTCAAATATCTCAACAAATCCTACAATCTAGATTCTTATCCCTAAAACCTTGAAACTAAATCTAATTTAGGCACATAATTATCTCTTAGATATCTCTCATCTAGTTTCTCTCATGTTTTCCAATTATTTGGAAACATTTACAAATTCTCACATATAATTAATTAAAAACATAATTTAATCACTCAAAAATAATATTAATATTTACATGAAATTAATATTTCCTCACAAACATAAGACCCCCTAGTTTAAATAAAATACAAGGTATTTTCCCGAACTAATGTTCCTGCATCAGACTTCCAAGGTTGAAAATGATCATGATCTCCTGATCATGCATTTTAAATATTTGTCCGCCCGGATCCCACACTTTGTTCTGCAAGTCATCATCAGTTTCTGTTGTCGTATACTACGTTTCACCAGGTCTCCATATCTTATGCTGCCTTGCTCCACTAGCTGCAATTTCACAATCTGTATCTGTCTTCATTTTGCTGCTGCTGCTGCTTCTCTTCCTTGTTGATTTCTTCCTCTGAGACACTTTCATCATGATTCTTCTGATCAATTCAATTTCTCTGTCCAATAAATCTTTAGATTGTTGATTTCTTGCTACCTGTTGAGCTCTATCTTGCTCAGTTCTTACTTCTATTCTTGTCTCCGTTCTTACCTTCTAGTTTCTTACTGTCGCCCTATCATCCATGCCCTCTTGTATTCTGAAACATAAAACTTCTTCTCTGCTTTTTCCTATCAGCAACTTACTGGACTGGTACATTGTGTACTTCTTTCTGTTGTCTTCATCTCTTTGCCTCTGTAATTCCCAATTCTGAAATTGAGATTCTTCCTGTACTGAATCTTGACTATTTAGCATCATTTCCAGCAACATAACATCCTCATCCCATGGATTTGAAATTTCCACAGAATTTTCGTCTTTCTCCTTCATTTGACTGCTCAACTGAGTCAAATGTTCTTCATCACCTACAACAATACCTGCATTCACAAAAAACTTGTTAAAACAAAAATCATAAGGCATCAGTGCCTTGTCCTCCTTTGCCAGCATTTCAGTATGCTGTCCTGAATTTTCCATCTCAATCAGCACATCAGTATGCTGATTCTCTCTTCCCAAAGAATTATCTGAAGAATTCTAAAGACTGTCAACAAGTCCTTCCTTCACACCATCTGCTTCCATGATGTCTTTCTGCCTTCGTTCACTGTACTGAACTCCGCCTTCTGCTGCAATCTCTCTTTCATACTATGAATTTACCAACAAGTATTCCAACAATGCAATTTCTCTGTGGCATTGCTGAAGCATTTAATCATCATGTACAATCCCTGCATTCATACATAAATCTTCAGTTTGAAAATCACGAAGTTCAACAGTCTCAAATATTGGTTCATATACCAGCTCTTCAAGCTGAATCTCCTTTTTCATTCACATGAACTTCTTCCTGTGCTGTAACAGCTTCAAGTACAAATGCATCACTGCTTTCCTTTCCAGAGTATTCATCTTCTGAAAGATTATTTTCCATACTTGCGACAGCTTCACAAGATTGTGCATCCTCCTTAGCAAAACCTGTAATCACATCACAATTGTCAGCTACAAATATACAAGATTTTACATTACCCAATTGATATGGATTTTCCCAATAACTCATCATCTGCTCAAGCTTCCTCGGCTCTTTTGTTAACTGCATGTTTATCTGTCGATCTCTTTTCTGTTGTAGCCTCTGCCACTTCACTATCTTTCTCATGGTCCAACCATGTCTCTGGTCTTTCATATTTTCCTGTAAAAACTCCATCAATAACTCCAAATGAACTGTTATCTTAGCTTTCTCTTTCTCATACTCTTGATCAATTAACTGATGTCTTATGCCATTTGCCTTGGCATATTTCTCCCTCTTTCTACTGTGGCCTCTCTCTGAACCTTTTCTCTCTCCTTTATGACTTTCAGTAGTCATCTTCTTCGCCATGAGTTCCTCACTTATGAGTTGCACCAAGCCTCTACAACAGCAAACTCTCCTGCTGCCACTTACCTCACCAATCCCTTCCTCTAGATCTAGTCTTTTGGTAATCACCGGTCCTCTGCTGGAACCTTTCGAGCATTTCTCCACTACTCCTTCAGGCTTCACTCATTTGCAACTTTATTCAACCTCTGTTAAATCTTCAGGTTCTGCCACTTTCTCTTAGAATCCCTTGTTGAACTCCTTCATCACTGCTCACCAGCTGTGATCTGCTTCTTTCTGCTGAGACTTTCCCAATATACTTGTAAACCAAATTATTCAAGCATAAACTTCAAACCAGAGTTCAATAATAATGATCATTAACTCACCTCCAAGATCCTGTTGATCTTGACTTATCTTTCACCTGTGCTGCATATCTGTGCTGCAATTTTCATTAGTTTCAAAATCTGTCATTCGTTCATCACATGCAATTAACTCAACTTAAAAAAAAAACTTGATTCTCACAAAGATCTATTCCAGCTCTAATACCAAAATGATGCTGGTAACCCTGCTTAACCCAGAATCTTCCCCATTCTCATGCATATAAAATGCATCTCCAATAAATGCCCAGATAAGACTCCGAGTCCGGGCAATTTCTTAACTATCATTCGCGGAAGCTTTATCTTAACATATATTCACACCTTTTAATGGTTTATGGAAACCATATTTCAAATCATTTGGTTCATGCAATCAATCCCAAACTTTAATACAATCCTAATAAAAAAAACTTCATGCAGAAGTTTATTAACACATATCATTTAACACCATTCACCCTCAACCAAGGATTTCAACAAAACCCAATAATTCGAATTATCAACCAATCCAAAATCTCATTCAGGTATGCCGTCTCAAGTCACTTCAACTCTTTGAAGAAATTACCATAGGCTTTAGTCAACACATTAAGCTTGACTTACTGCCCACACATCCATCATATCAAATAGACATTCGATGTATAGTTTGACTCCAAAAGTCTTCGGACTTTTGTAAAGATCTGAATGCACAACTTACACCTTCGTTCAAGACTATATTCAAGACTCAACAACAGGCTACGCTATTCAACGCATTCTAACCCATCGCTTCAATTATCATTCTAAGTCTTCGACCATATTCAAAATAATTAAAGACCAAAACCCAACGTAAACAACAATCTGGTCATTCAATTAACATACCTTCCAACCAAATGAACGCAGGATCCATCGCTCAGTAGTTTGAGATCTTCACTACTCAATGCCTTTGACTTGATAATCCAATTGGGTTTTAAACAACTCCACCCTTTTCTTTAGACCTGAGTTTTCACTCTATTATGTTCAACATCATCGATTCTTGGTGTTGTAATTTGCTACCAGATCAACATCAACTTATACAATTCCAGATCCTTTCTTTCCTGCGTGCAAAATAGCATGGTCAATTAACTAATCGATTTCAAAATAGAGTCTTTAAACAAAAACTCTACGTCCTTGGTTCAATTCAGTCCCCATGATCCGCTTCATCTTTAATATCTGCATACAGAATTAACTCTCTGCACGCGCCTTTCTATAATTCTTGTTTCTAGCTTTAATTCGACAATGTCATGGATTGACCCCAACGCTTCTCAAATATGTAAACACATTCACTGTGCATTAAATTTTAACCCAATTGCTCCACTGTCATGTTATGATTTGGTTTCAATCGATACCAATTAATGATTAGAGTTTTTAATGCCATATCTATCACATGATGAAGCATTGGTATCGCTTATGGCTTTTCTGCATTGTGTCTTTGCACCAGCTTGACATCGAATTATGCAATTCGATGTTCTTTTCTTCCCTACACTTCTATACACATTACAATATTTTGGATCGGCTTTCCAGAACGCGCTGGGTCTCTAAACTCCATTTAAACCTGTAGCTGCATTCCAACAGTGTTCAATATATATTAATATGATATAAACAAACAGGTGTTTGTATGCCCACAGCGCTCCATTTCTTCAACTGAACTTCCACTGCACTACAAATCCACCAACAACGCTCCTCTTTTTTTTACGATTGACAGAAATAGGATCTCTGTCAGACGTTTAATTATTTATTAAATTTTTACTGCATCATATCAAAGACCGAGTTAAAACATCCACTTTCCTCTTGCATAATCGATATTTACAATGATTGATACACCATCATTCATATGTTTTCACAAATATGTATGCAACTCATCATTATCAACCCACAATTATAACCTACTCGACATTTCCATCAAGATTTCCAATAGTATGCAGCATTATTAATTCAACCATTTATTGCAGAGTTTAATCAACATCTACTCATAATTCAGAATCGAATTACGTGATATAATATAAATGGACTTACTTACATGGAAATCTCAATTCCTGGCCTGATTTTTAAATCATTGGCCCTCTTACAAATGCCCGGAGGCTTACAAACTTGGTTGTCCAAACCTCAGGTCTCAATCACTCTATTTTTCTCTACCTGATCTCTTTTGCCTTTGAGGCATATCAATTTATACAAATTGAATTGAACCAATTTTGGTTCACATCCCTTTATTAACTCAACAAATCCTCAAATATCTCAACAAATCCTACAATCTAGATTTTTATCCCTAAAACCTTGAAACTAAATCTAATTTAGGCTCATAATTATCTCTTAGATATCTCTCATCTAATTTCTCTCATGTTTTCCAATTATTTAGAAACATTTACAAATTCTCACATATAATTAATTAAAAACATAATTTAATCACTCAAAAATAATATTAATATTTACATGAAATTAATATTTCCTCACAAACATAAGCCCCCTAGTTTAAATAAAATACAAGGTATTTTCCCGAGCTAATGCTCCTGCATCAAGATGATTTTAAATCCTATATGATTGCTCATGCTAAATGCATTGATTTCATATGCTATTTGATTGCTTACACTAGATTCATTACTTTCAGTGTATATGTTGATTTCTAATGATATTTGACTGCTTGGACTAGATGCATTTATTTCAACGTAGATGTTTTCTAATCCTATTTGATTGCTTACACTAAATTCGTTGATTTTAATGTAGATGATGATTTCTAATCCTATTTGATTGCTTGCACTAGATGCATTGATATCAGTGTAGATGTTGGCTTCTAATATTATTTTCTTACTTGCACTATATGCATTGATTTCAGTGTAGATGTTGATTTCTAATCTTATTTGATTACCTACATTAGATGCATTGATTTCACTGTAGATGTCGTTTTATAATCTGATTTGATTGTTTGCATTAGGTGCATTGATTTCAGTGTAGACATTGATTTCTGATTTGATGTATTTGGATGTACATTGATGGTACATTAATGTTAAGTTATTGGATTAAAATTGTGCATTGATTTCATCGTAAGCACACAAAATTATTGATAATGTACATTATTTGTGTTTTAGGAAAATTTTAATGGTGGAAAATTATTTTAAGGTTTAGAAACCTTGGCGAATCTTACTAGTCCCCAATATGAAAACTATCAAATTTTCGGCGATATGTTTGTAAAATATTCAAACTTATAATAATTTCATATAGCCTCTATAAAAAAATTGGCAATTTTTAAGGTAAACTAAATTTATACGGTAAAATTTGGGCGAATCATTCTTAAAAAAAATTGGAAATTGGCAAATATTTTTTTTGAAAAAAGCATGGAAAATTAGCCCACTTGTGAATATTAGCCCCTAAAATTTTCCCTATAGTAAATCAAGCTAAATATTTAAGTGGTTTATGATTTCAGACTATTTGTAATTGACTGCATTCTTATTATTTTCATTTTCTAACATTTAACTCTATTACATTGTCACTTTGCATTTAAAAAATTTATTTCATCATTAAAGTTATTAACAACATTTATCATCTCAAAAAATTGAGCTAACTAAACAGATAAATATGGGACATATTTAGCATATATAAAATTATTATATTTATATTATATGTATTTACATATTATTGATAAAATTAATCATATGGCCGCACACAACTGAAACTAGCCTAGATCCATCTTAACTCCAGATCTATCAAGCACCGAGAGGGATCAAATCTCTGGAGATGAAAACCTTTCCTCACGTCTTTCACTCAAAAAAGCGGTTTACACCTCGACAGATTTGATACCTCTAGGTGCTTGATAGATCGAGAGTTAAGATGGATCTAGGCTAGTTAATATTACAATCCAATAAGGAGATGTGGTAAAAGTATCTCACTCACACTCTCAAATATTTCAATTTCCATGTGAAGTAACATTATTTTATTTCAACTATTGAGAAAAAGTATCCATGTTAACTAATTTATTTCGAAAAATAAAATTATTTTAATGTTGACCATAATAAAATATTTCAATGCATAAAGAAAATAAGTAATTGAAAATTAAAAGGTTGAATTATTTCTTAATAAAAATAATGAGAGGGAGATACATAATTCATAAATAAATAATAATAATTAAAAAATAAATGTGAGTCATCAATTAAATATTCACAAAGCAAAGTAATATTGTTATGTATTTAAAATATATTGATAACCAAAAAAAACATTTTAATATGGATAATGTGATTTATAAATAAAATATTTCAATTTCAACTATGTATATATAATATATGGTTAAGAAAACTACGTATATATTATATAAGGTAATTGAAAAAAATAAATTTCCAGTATTTCATGTAATCTTACTATTCCACATTTTGGGGTATATTTTTTCTATTATTTTTGTTTTCACTAATATTTGTTCAAATTTTAAGTTTAAGTTGTTTAGTCTGTACAATCAAGTGTCCAAGGAGATTTTCAAAGCATCTATAGGGATCAAATCTCTCCATGTGGAAACCTTTTTTCAAGTTTTCACTCTAAAAATGATTCACACATTAATAAATTTGATCCCCAGTAACACTTGTTAGATCCTTGGTTAAGACGGATCTATACTAGTATACTTCAAGACATTGTGGAAAATAAAAATATTTTAGGAGTATGTACATGTAGTTCGGATGATCCCCTTATATTATTTACTCTTTCATTTTTCTTCTTTGTCTTTCATTATTTTTCTTCATCTTATTTTCCTTTCTATCTCAACATTTACTTCAACTTTCTTTTTCATTTCTTCTTCTTCTATTGCCAATATCTTTTCTTCCTCTTCTTCGTCTACTTTAATTTATTTTTTACCTCAAGTTCTAGTTTTCTTTTGTCTTGTTGGATTTCAAGCACAATAACACATTCTAAATGAAAGAATACTACACTAGCTACCTAGAAAACATGAAAGACTCATAGAACAAAATTGCTAAGAAATTTATTGATGAACTAAGGAGAAAATTTGAATTACACATCAAGCCTGATGTTACATTATTGTTCAATATGAGAACAATATAAAGACTCTTTAGGAGGAAGAACCAATAAGAATTATGTTGGGATTACAAGATCATGCACTCAATTCACCTTGGCAAGGAAGTCAAAATTAGACCAAGAGACCCAAAATTAGCAAAATATCCAGTAATTGAGTGAATTGAGAATAAATGGAGTTATAAATCAGTTTAAGTAATTTATAACCTCATATGCAAAAAAAAAAAAGAATTAAACTCATCTAAACTCCAGAATAAGACTAAAATTCAACTAACAAAGAGACTAGAGAGAAACGTTATGGCTAATTGCTAAAATGTAGGGAGAAATTTCTCATTAAAAGTAGAGAGGCCTATGAATGGTGTAATGCACATTAATAGAATGTGTTAAGTGAGATTCCAACTAAAAATAGACCGGCTAAAACTAAATATCAAAATTGTACTAAATTATAGTGAATATCTCATAGCAAATGAAAAAAAGTCATATATAACTCTAATATTAAATGGAAGAGGTTCTAATGATTTTTAGAGCTTAGATATGGATCAACTACTAACTAAAATGTATCCCAATAAATCTCTTTTGCTAACTTCTTCATTTTAAGTCTTCCTCAACCACTTTCATGGCTATATTTACATAAGATTTAACTTTCAATTTTTTTTGGTTATATATATAATTCAACTTTCCACTCCATTTTCTCCTCTTATTTATTCCTTTATATTTATTTATAATGATGTTGCATTCTAATTTATACCAATTAAAAACTCAATGCTCTTCTTTTTATTTCTTCCTCATCCTTTGATATGATTCATTGCCATCCCATTCTAAGGAAAGGATTATTTGAAAGGTATAAAGACATGGAATTTTTAAAGGTAGTCTCTGGAGTTTGATATCTGACCCTGGCTGATGTTTGAACCGGAGTGAACCATAGTGTGAGAAAGAACAACTAATGGCTTACAAATTGATCCTTATTTGCTTACATATTGATCTTTATTTTACAATGGTGTACATGTGAGGTGCCCAAGGGCTGCCTGAAATTTATTCATAGCATTCCCTACACGCGTGTTTGTACTTCTTAATCAAATCTGACAAAACGTTACGAAAAAATCATGGCGAAGGTTCACCACATGTACGGTATAGATGCAAAAATACATGGCGAGCTTTATTTCAGCTGCCATAGGCCCATTAATGCGGCCCAGGCAGCTGATGCCCACCGTCCGATTAAAAGTGTAGACCATCGTGGGGCGGGCATCAGCTGCCTGGGCCGCATTAATGGGCCTATGGCAGCTGAAATAAGGCTCGCCAAAATACATCATATGTTTGTTTTCAAGGACGATGAAAATAAAAGTTTTGAAAAAGTACGAGACGTATTAAAAAAGTTTAAAAGGTTTTTTTATTACACATATTATGTTCAATTTTAAAATTTAATAAAAAAATGTTTTTTTATCAAATTATAAATTTATTCAATTAGTTATTTGTCTTTTATATATAAAAATTTATGATTATTTATTAAATTATTTGTATTTTTTTGAAGGTTTTTATTTCACCTTAAAGTGGATGAAGATTTGTTAACTTTTATTTATTTTTTGAATTGAAGGCCTAGATTGATTCTCAAGTGAGTATGTTGAGCTGTTTATTAATTGTTACAAATTTTGTTAGGTTGTACTGACTTTTAATAAATTTAAAAAATTAGATTTATGTCATATGGCTTCGGGCAATTTTCTAGAGATTTGAGATGATTCTATTTCTAATAAATTTCTCTATGATAAGTTTCTCGTTATTTTTTATAACATTCATTTATATATAAGCAAATTTTATTTACAAAATTGGCCATTACTTTTAGTAAATTTAAGCAATTTTCTAAAGATTTGAGATTATTCTAATTCTAATAAGTTCCTCCATAATAAGTTCCTCATTATTATTTATAACGTTCATTTATATATAAACAAATTTTATTTAGCAAAATGGTCAATTTTAAAATAAAATGTGTAATTCCTTTTTTTTTTCTCTTGTTGAAGTTGATCCATAATATTTTTCTACATTATTAATCAGATAAATATGTACATTAGTAAAACATTTTTGATGTTGCAATAATTTTTTTGATTATATTTATGAAACATTCAACTATATTAACCACATTAATATTATTAATGTAATTATAAAAATACATATAAAAATTTATGATTATTTGTTTTTTTTTAATAATTTCGAATTATGTTCCAGTTGTATTTTGTTATTTTTATTCTTAATAATATAATATTCTAAATATATAAACATTTATCAACCATATAATTTTTATAACTAAGTAATTAAATAACATTTAATTTTGAAATGAATAACACATTAAAAAAAACAAACATATATGAAAACTTTTAAAAACAAAAAACTATTGAGATACTGGATTGACAAATATTATAATACAAACAGCTACTCCAGCCTCCATCCATGAGATACGGGATTGACAATATGCAGATTCTTGTGCTCCATCATAGCGATGCAAGGGATACCAAAAGGGCTTGAAGAGAGCTATTCAAACAATATACTAAAAGACAAAGTTATTATATTATATTAACTCCAGAGAACACATTTTACATTTTGGCCCATACCAGTTATTGAATAAATTTTGGCCGACACCAGTTAATGAAAAAGATGGAAAAGAAAATAGACTTCCTAGTTTTTCCTTTACACCTCCCATGCTAGTGTGTGCAGCTCCAATTTTCTAATCCAATAAACTCAGCAAGGCTATCAATCCAACAAATCCAATGAAGTCTCTGGCTTCCTGTATACAGGGAACTACTTTTACAGACACACACAGAACTTTACTACAACATCGTACAAAGACACACGCAGGGAACTTTTACAGACACACAGATAACTTTACTACAACGTCGTAGAAAGACACAGAGAACGTAGTACAGGAAAGTTTCTAGAGGGGGACTTGTTCATTGAATATCCAACTAAAACCACACCTTCGTCCTCGTTTTGCCCTTTCTTGAGCTCGCTCTTCTACCTTTCTGATACGAGGTGCCAACTTGCATACAAATTCCTGAGCCTTCCTTCCCTTTCCAGAAAGACCACCTATTTTCTTCACATTCCATTTCTCTACCAAGAATTCCAAGATGTCAGCATAGTCTCTTGCTGTGTAAACTCCTAGTCTCTGAGCAACAGAAGAAAAGTAGTCAAACAGATTACCATCCTCCCCATCATACATCAAATGTGCAGGCATTATAACATTTTTGCGCATCAAATCTTCAAAAGCTAGCATTGTGGTGTCAGCATCAATCTCAAACAACTTTTCAACAATCTTTGTGTATGCAGTCTCATGGCGCTTCTCATCTGCAGCAATAGTTCCACATATTTGGGCCAATTTCAGGTCACCATATCCTTTAGCAAATCTTGCAGTGTTGCCATGTGATATGAATGTTGCTCTTTCTTGGAAGGAAGTGTATATGAATCCAAGATAAGGACTATTTTCTGTACCTGGATACTGAACACTCAAAAAAGCTTAAGTCAGAAAATTCTCATTAAAAAACTAAAATACCCTGCAGAAAGCTTCCAGCATGCAAAATGTCCAGTGAACAAATAGAGTGGAATCCCACATCTTGTTGATACCAAGAGTAAACATAATAAAATACTTTGATAAAATGCTTGCAACGTTGAGACACTGTACCATTCCAACCCCCATAAGATACTGAATGGTTTTTTCAATCTGTCTCATGTTGACTCGGCCAGACAAGTAGAGATATTTATGAAGAAGATCACCATGTCTATTCTCCTCAGCTGTCCACATACGTGTCCATGTTGCCCATGAAGTGAGACTGGCTCCAGTTTCATCTCTTACACCATCATATGAGTTAACCTGTGTCTGATAAGTAGGCAATGCTTCTTCAGTAATCATGTTTCCCACTAGACAAACTAAATAATCATCTGGCAATTCATGGGACCGCTCCCGCAATTCTATAATTTGGTCAATGAAGCCCTCAGAAGAAGGATCAGGCAAAAAGTCTTGTGGCTGCCAAGACTTTTCAACGGGCTTTAAATGAATCAGTACATTTTTTTCTGCCCACTCCTCCAGAGATTTAAAGATCTCAACATTCTCAGGTGGCATGGAATGAGCCACCTGTTCACGAATTTCAAGTGGTTGAAAATGGATTTTGATCTTTTCAACTTCCCTGAAACTAACCAGCGACATCAGAAATTTATAAGAATCAATTGCATATTTAGTAAATCAAAATGCAAGTGCTCTGCAAAATAAAAAATGAAGTCTTAGAAGTTAAAATAGGGATAACTGAGAGACAAAAACTATACTTATGACTACATAACCAAACATGTGATTAACAGGGAATCTGCACTTTGTTTCATGAAAACTCAGAAATTCCAGACTAATTTGTTAATACGTTATAACAGCTAGCAATGTGAGTGAAATGGGTAGAAGGAAACTAGCACTGTAAGTGGAAAGGCTGGAAAGAAATTTGGCATACCAACGATCGATCCTGGCCGCGATGAAATGTTCAGCCGATCATCTAAAAAACCATGTAAACTCTATAAAACGCCCAACATTCTTTTTAAACACCCGAAACCTGCTTATGGCTACTTACTGGTCTTCAAATTTGATAAGTATTTACTGGTAAACAAACACAAAGCCCAAAAAAAAACAAAACATACATGTAATACATGATTTTTTTTCTTTTCTGGTAAATCAAATGTCAAATTTTCAAATCAACTGAAAGTGGTGGTTCATTGATGTAATACATGTTATTTAAATGGTAATTCATGTTAATTAAAAATAAAAATAAAATGTTATATGAAATACGATTCAATAAAAAAATGAATTTTAAAAAAACTAATAAAATATGAAGCACATTATTAAAAAAAAAAAAACTGCCATCAAATATTTCTTCTTCAGTAAAAATGCCCCTCAAATTTATACCCTGCCTGTGACGCCTGAAACAAATTGAAAAAACACTACAATATTAAATAATAATAATAAAATATTTAGCATAAAAATTTAGCATTTAAATTTTGATTAATTACCAAGTCTACAATAGCCGACTTAAAACTATGACTTCTTACAAAGAAACCTCGGGTTTAAACATATATCTTCGGTTGTTCTTCTGTACAATTAATTCATGCTCATTAAACACATTCATCTGTATATGTTTCACCTCTTTACATGGAGAGATAAAAGGAAATTGAGTCAACCTCGATTAGATAATAACATCTCGTTTGTTCAGAGTTCATAAGGTGATAAATTTGCTAGTTCTGGCAGGTTTGGAAGATGTTGTTTTGTAATTTTTTTTATCATCACTTATATTATATTTAAGTTTAGGTATATTATATTTAAGTTTAGGTTTGTCTTACAGTTAGTATAAAGGGATGTGTAAATTTAACTTGATGGTTTGTTTTTTCATCTAGAATAAAAATTATATTTTATTTTAAATAGAAAAATAATGTTTATTATAATTATAAAAAAATGAATATGTTGTAAAGTAATGAAAAATAAAAAAAATTGTGTATATGTTTAAATTTATATTTTCTAAATATATTTCAATTTATGTTCATATCAACTTTATATATATAAATTAAGTTTTTATAGTTAAAATTTGTATTTGGTCTTATATACTACATTTAATATTCAAAAATACAATTTAAACAATAAAAGTAACACATTATATTTTATATTCTAAACAAATTTACAGACAAATAAATTTAATCCCTCCCCATTCATATTAAATCCATAATGATTCTATCTCAAACCCACACCCACATTTATGGACGAAAAACGTGTATTCAATAGTCTCAATCAAATCCCAAAAGCGGTGCCTGAGATTTATTACATGTGTGTACGTATTTTAAAGTGTAATATCCATGTGGATAAGCCTATCTATATTAAACCCAAGTATATTCCCTATTAAAAGCACCGCCTGCAATTTATTCACAGGATTCACTACTTATAAAATCTAAAAAACGTTGCCAAGGATTCATGGCGAAGGTTCACCACATGTATGGATACATGTTGTTGATCAGATGCAAAATACATTATTTGTTTTCAACGGTCATGAAGATAAAAGTTTTTGAAAAGTACGATGAGAAAAATAAAAGATTTTGAAAAGTATCAGATGTATTTATATTGAAAAAACTTAATTTCCAAATTTATATAGATACTAACTGTAATTTGGAAATTTAATTAAAAAAATGTTTTTTTTAATTAAATTATAAATATAATTTAGTAAATTACTTATATTTTATACTTAAGAATATATATATATATATATATATATATATATATATATATATATATTTTCAGACTTATATTAATATAAACGGCAACATTTCTTTTAAACCCTGAAAGATGCCCCGACACTCTTATGGCTCCTAACATGTGGTTAAATTTAATGGGTGTCTACGTGTAAACAAAATAGAAATAAAAATAAAATAAATAATATTTAATATGATAATTTTGGTAAATTACATTTTAATTTTTCAAATCTACATGTTTCTTACTGAGTGTGATTCATTATAAATATGTAAACATAATATATAATGTTTAAATAACGTGTAAAAATAAAAACAAAAAATTAATATGAAACAAAATTGTAAAAAAAATATAATTCATAAAGTATTTATAGACCCATCAAGTAATGTAGTATAATGTTTAGGTGAAAAATTTTAACCAAACATTTAAATGCAATTCCCCAAATAGAAAAAATTCCAAACCATAAAATGTTTATTTAGCACATTAAAAATTCCATACAATAAATAAAAAGGCAACCTTGGGGTCATGGAAACCTTGCGCGATCTGGCCAAATTAGAGCGCAGGGCTGAAGAACGAAGCTTGACGCCATGGAACAATGGCGAAGGCGCAGAGAATGCAACATAAACAGCAGACGCCATGTCTTCTTCTGGTGAGAGGACAAAAATGGGTTTCAACTCGGAACTGCAAAGGAAGCACTTGGAAATATAGACAAAAGAGAAACCCTGTTTGCAAAACCATATGTCTGACCAATGCCATGACTTCACCTAATTACTAACAAACAAAAGAGAATCTCGACTACCACTTCAACTAATTACTGACAAAATAATTACTCATACAATTACTGTTCATCGATAAAATCCCATGTCAACAAGTCTCTCCGGCCACCTTTTGTGCTGGTTGCAACCCCATGATTGGTTGGTCCACTTTTCTGTCAATTCTCGTGGGAAAAATCATTAACTCAAGAACATGCCCTGTCTTTTCCTCCCTTATGGAGGTGACCACAATTACTTATAAGTAATTGGTGATCAATCAAATCCCAGGCTGGCCTTTCCGTGAGGAATCTTTTGTCCTGGTTGGCGTCTATTACTTGTGGTGGGAAGAATTATATTTACGCCGAAAGGCATTCTCTTTGTTGGCTTTAGCCGAATGTGATTATTCGCTGAGCCAATGAGAGCGCGTTTTCATCGTCATTACCGCCACTGAAAATTTGACATTTGCCTGCTGATTGTTCGACCTCCCGCTATTTGCCACGCAGTTGTTTCGGCTGCTGATTCTTGCACCTCACGCCATTTGCCACACAGTTTCACGGCAAGCACCACATCATCCTCTCTCTATCTAACACAGATTTTTACGCCGAAAGGCGTTCCCTTTGTTGGCTTTAGCCGAATGTGATTATTCGCTGAGCCAATGAGAGTGCGTTCTCATCGTCATTACCGCCACTGAAAATTTGACATTTCCCTGCTGACTGTTCGATCTCCCGCTATTTGCCACGCAGTTGTTTCGGCTGCTGATTCTTGCACCTCACGCCATTTGCCACACAGTTTCACGACAAGCACCACATCATCCTCTCTCTATCTAACACAGATTTGTTTTCGCGGCGTCATAGATTTGGGAAGGGTTTGACGCAAGACGGATTCGCATCCTTCAGGTTGCCTGACGGGCACTGTTGGTAAGTTTTAATTTTAGTTTTCCTTCAGCGAATTTTCTCTGCCTCAATTTCCTGGGTTTTCAGCACTCAATTTCCTGGGTTTTCAGCACAAGTCAGGGCGGCAAGTGGGTTTTCAGCACAGGCAAAGATCGCTGAGCCCAGACCCGAAAATCACAACCTTTAACCTCAGAAACCTGGTTGTGTGCACGCCAAACCACAAGCGGTCTCAGCAGACCTTGAGCCAGAAGCCAAATCAGCGCCCCGTGAAAGCAATGGTACAAGCGGTAGGAGGAGGCATAATGCCCAGAATATCAGGGAAGAAGCTAGGGTTCTAGGCACCAGTGTGAGCCAGGGTTTCTCTGTGAAATATGTACCCTTCTGTTCAGGCTCCAAGACGGATGAAGAGTATTCCCTTGACGAAATCGTGTATAGGAGTCGATCTGGGGCCCTGCTGGACGTTCAGCACGACATGGATGCTTTAAAAAGGTATGATGGCAAATACTGGAGCGGCCTCTTTGATTCTAGAGTAGGAAAGACCACCTGGCCTTATGGGTTTACGAAGTTCTCCTATTGTGTTTTTTTTTTGGCCTGGACAGATATACCATGCATGTGTTTTTATGGTTTTGTTATGTAATTCAACCAATATGGAGGACTTTGGCCTGTAATAGTTGCTATGAATGTTTAGGCCTTGCATAAATTTGTGTTGGGATTTGGACAAATTAGTGCTCATAGGTTTTTGTTTGCAGGTGATGCTCTCTATGCTCTCAGAGGAAACTTGCATGACCCAGGGAATACGCTGCAGAGTTGGGATCCTACTTTGGTGAATCCTTGTACTTGGTTCCACGTTACATGTGACAGGGACAACCGTGTTACTAGACTGTGAGTTTAATGAAACCAGGTGCCCTATTTTATTACAGTTGTTTTGGATTAGCAAGTTAACTGATTTTGTTGTGCAGGGACCTGGGAAATGCTAGACTGTCTGGATCTCTGGTTCGTGATCTAGGAAGGCTTACACACCTCCAATATCTGTAAGCTCTTGCACAAAGACTTTGAAACTCTATGAAAGCCATATATGTAATAAAAACATCTGGGGTTTGTATTGGAGTAGTTGGTTTTTTGCATTTTTTTTCTATGCTTCTGTAAATTTGTTTGAGGTTTGTGATACTGTTTGATGATTGTGATATTATTTGGGTTTTGAGAAACTATGTATCATGGTAAAGAGGAATTGAACCGTGTGTCTAAGAGCACTGGATTTAGCTATGATAAAGAATGCTTTTTTGCTTGTTTTTTTTTTAAAAATTTTTTTAATTTTTTTCGAAAGTGTTGTAGAAATGGTCAGCTTTTTCTGCATGAGACAGTGGGTGAAAGCATGGAATAGACATTTGACTGGATCTCTCTATAGACACCAATCAAGTGGTTTGGAAACTGTTTTTTGTGCATAGTCTATTTTTCTTTCCCAGTGACATGTACTTGCACCCTATGATATCAAGGTCCCCACCCAGTAGCTGTTTCACACCTTTCATTTTCGGACTATTACTTTCTGGGCAGTTCAGAGGACCGGTGACTTCCATCTCCTTGTGGTCACTAAGCTATTGTTAAATTTACTTGCAGTGCAATTGAACAAGGCCCATACAATAAATTTGCAGAATAAATTCGCAATGAACTTTGTTGTGAACAGTCAACAAACAGTGGACTATGGCAAAATTTAACCTTGCTAAACTTTAATATGTATTGAACTGTTACGTGGTAAGCGTTCGTTTCCTAGTAAATGCCCATTAAGACCAGTATCGATTTGTAAAGGAAGGTTAGCTTTGAATCATTCATTGCTCATTAAATGCCATCAAGGTCAGTAAGTTTTATTAAACGAAGCTTGGAGCTGAGGTGTTCACTGTTCATTGAATGATCTTAAGATCAGTATAGTAGTGCATATTGAATGCGATGATCTCAAGGTTGAGTGAAGTAATGTAAAATTTGAAGCATTCACTGCATATCAAATGCCATTAAAACCACAAATATATTAGTAGAACACATTACAGGTGTGTGTGAGAAACTAAAAATTTATTACAGAGAACGAAGGGTTGTTATGGCTGACATATCCGGTCTCTTTATTTTCCATGAAGGACATTACAGGTGTGTGTGAGAAACTAAAAATTTATTACAGAGAACGAAGGGTTGTTATGGCTGACTTATCCGGTCTCTTTATTTTCCATGAAGGATATTTAAGGTTGCATAAATAAGACTTCAAGCTCTTGTGTTTGCACTTAAAGCTTAATAGATCTGGTACAGATTAACCTATGTTAGGGGTACTTGCTGCTACCTAGTTAGTTAGGTATTGAGTGAGAAGTGAACCTCTGTTAGGGGTACTTACTGTACGTTCAAGTTGGCTTTACCGAGTCTGCCATATGTCTTTATTTAAAGGTCTTGAGTGAGAAGTTAATTTTATTAAACGCCTTGTACACCAGTAGTCCAGATAGACGTTTCAGATGCTTGCTAAGGGTTAGCTTGTTTTCATATTCATATAAATTTTAGTTTGTTGGATTCTCCTTTCTTCATGTTGCAATTGAGGAAGACATGATATGATTGATGGGTTCTATTGTCTTATCACCATTAATGACTGTGGAACCATTATTGAGGAAGAAGGGTTATGATTGATGGATTGATGGGTTCTATTTTATTATTACCATGACTGACTGTGGACCATTATTTATAATTGCTGTATCTACAGGGAACTTTACAAAAACAATTTAGTTGGACGGATTCCAAAGGAGCTCGGTAATTTGAAGAGCCTTGTAAGCCTCGATCTATACCACAATAATCTGTCAGGAGACATCCCTCCTTCACTTGGAAAACTCAAGTCCCTAAGATTTCTGTAAGTTTTCTTTGGAGTTGCAATAAACAAATCGAAGTTTTCTACCTTGGAGTTGCAATAAACAAATCTAGGATTATATATACCTGCATCAATACATTTTTTAACATGATTGTGATTGTTTAGTACATGCAGGCGTTTGAATGGAAATAAACTCACCGGCCGAATTCCACGAGAGCTCATGAATTTGAGCAGCCTTAAGATAATGTGAGTTTCCCTAGATTTTTCTGCATGTGAGCTTATATTTTATTATTCAATATATTGGAAAAACTTAGTCATTTCTTATGATGGGTTATTGATTGTGAACAAAATATGGATTTGCAGAGATCTGTCAGAAAATGATTTGTGTGGTACCATTCCCACTTCTGGGTCGTTTTCCAAATTCACTGAGAAGAGGTAGGTATTTTTCTCTATATGGTAAATGCTAATTTTTCTTTAGCATTTTGTTTTATTCGGGGCCTGACCTCTCTAGTGTTTGGAAATGGCAGTTTTGAGAACAATCCACGGCTTAATGGGCCAGAGCTGATGGGGTCGGTGGTCTATGATTTGGGCTGCAACTGATAAATATGAATGCCGGCTTTCTTTTTGCCACAAACCAATCTCTACTGTATAAAATAATTAAAATGAATTTTGTAATATAGGCTCTCCGTTTTATAGAGCATTTGGAGATCAAATTCCATTTGTAGATCGGGCAACACTGCAATGTCATTTGGGGATCAGGCAACACTGCAATGTTTGGTGAAAACTTTCACAGCTTTGTATTTTCATTTGGGGATCAGGCAACACTGCAATGTGTGGTGAAAACTTTCACAGCTTTGTATTGCTCTAAATGTATGCGGCTCCAGTTTTGGATTTTGAAATGCGAAATCTTTGTTAAAACTCTTATTTACTTTGTTAAATCCTCTATCTGGACGAAGTTCAAAACTTGAATCCTAATTTCAATTTTACGTGGGGATTTTGTAATACATACATTAAGTGTAGGACCTAAGAAAAATATACAAAACCCTAAGGGTCAATAAAGCACTTCGTTTCTCTCTCTGCAATCAATTAGCATGTACTATGTAATCCTCGAAAAAACCAACACATGGCTCTAAGCAAATGTCGTAATCCACAATGACATGCAAATTATGAATACTAAAAGCTGAGTTGATGCGTTCAAAATGAAAGACCTTACAAGGCAAGCAGGGTTTCTAAATATGGGTTCGTGGGTTGTACAAGGTAGGTGCACAAAAGGGCAGAAAATAATTGGCATGACATTGTCGAGTGGAAAATAATTGGCATGGCATTGCCGAGTAAATGTGGGTGGTATATAACCAGGTTTGGATTTAAGCTATCATTCTTGGATTTGGGTTAAGTAATATGTTTACTCTTGAATTTAAGCGAGTATATTATAGAATATGTTCATGTTAGATTTAAGCAGAAAGTATATTATAGAACATGTTCATTCTTGGATCTAAGCGACCACAATAGGGTTAAAGCTAGTAACATGCCCATTATTGAAATTAAGCCAGTGCGAGTTAGCAACACGCCCAACTATCACAATTGGATTAAAGCTAGAAACATGCCCACTATTGAGATTAAATCAGTGCAAGTCAGTGACATGCCCACCATTGGATTTAAGTGAGTGCATTATCGAACATGCTCATTCTTGGATATAAGTGCTTAACATTTAAGCAAGTAACATGTTCATCCTTGGATTTAAGTGAGTACATTATCGAACATTCTTGGATATAAGCGCTTAACATTTAAGCAAGTAACATGTTCATCCTTGGATTTAAGCGATTACATTATAGAACATGTTCACCGAGTCGAACATGTTCATTCTTGGATGTAAGCGCTTAACATTTAAGCAAGTAATATGTTCGTTCTTGGATTTAAACTTGTACATTATAGAATATGTTACATTATCGAACATGTTCTTTCTTGGATATAAGTGCTTAACATTTAAGCAAGTAACATGTTCATCCTTGGATTTAAGCGAGTACATTATAGAATATGTTCACTGTTGGATTTAAACAAAAAGTACATTATGGAACTTGTTCACTCTCGGATCTAAGCGACCACAATTGGATTAAAGCTAGTAACATGCCCACTATTGAAATTAAGTCAGTGCAAGTTAGTGACATGTCCAACTACCACAATTGGATTAAAGCTAGTAACATGCCCATTATTGAAATTAATACAGTGCAAGTCAGTAACATACCCACCGTTGGATTTAAGTGAGTACATTATCGAACATGCTCACTGTCGGATTTAAGGGAGACCACTGTTGGATTTAAGCGAGTAACATGCCCATGGTTGGATTTAAGCGAGTACATTATCTAACATGACCACTGTTGAATTTAAGCGAGTACCATGCTCATGGTTGGATTTAAGCGAGTACATTATCTAACATGCCAACTATTGGATTTCATTATTTGGATTTAAGTGAGTACATTATTAAACATGCTCACTCTTGGATTTAAGCAACCACTGTTGGATTTAAGGGAGTAACATACCCACCGTTAGATTTAAGCGAGTACATTATTCAACATGATCACTGTCAGATTTAAGCAACCACTGTTGGATTTAAGTAACATGGCCACCGTTAGATTTAAGCAAGTACATTATCCAACATGCTCATTGTTGGATTTCATTATCGAACATGGCCACCATTAGATTTAAGTGAGTATATTATTGAACATGGCCACTATTGGATTTAAGCGACATCTATTGGATTTAACGGAATAACATGTCCATGCTCATTGTTGGATTTCATTATCGAACATGGCCACCATTAGATTTAAGTGAGTACATTATTGAACATGGTCACTATTGGATTTAACGGAATAACATGTCCATGGTTGGATTTAAACAAGTATCTTATCCAACATGCCCATGGTTGGATTTCATTACCTTATCCAACATGCCTACTGATGGATTTCATTATCATTACCCAACAAGTGAGTACATTATTGAACATGGCCACCATTGGCATTAGATTTAAGTGAGTACATTATTGAACATGGCTACTATTGGATTTAAGCGACAATTGTTAGATTTAACGGAATAACATGCCCATGGCTGAATTTAAGCAAATATCTTATCCAACATGCCCTTAATTGGATTTCATTACCTTATCCAACATGCCTAGTGGTGGATTTCATTATCCAACATACTCACTGTCAGATTTAAACTAATAATATACCCCTCATTAAATTTAATTTAAACTAAAAATACATTAATATCCAAAATACTCACCTTTACATTTAAACAAATACATTATCCAACCGTAAACATATATACAATTCCATTATTCAATTCCACTATAAACATATACAACTCCTCGCATTTACTACTCAATAGCAAACCAGTTATTAACCCAG